>CM044401.1:40396406-40996406 GCA_024322285.1 Musa beccarii
ACAGAGGTCTGATAACGATCAAACACGTAGGTGATTGGCTTTAGGTCAAGTGAGAGATTGCTAGTTATAGGTGCCTTACAAGCCAATCATATGAGTGATGACACTTGTGACTTGACATACACTCTTTCTTTTGCTTATTATTATTAGGCATTTTTATCACTTTATCTTGCGTGTTGCATATATTATGATGTTATTGGATCTATGCAATGAGAATTAGATCGTGATGAGATCATGATAATGAAACCGATTCACCTTTAAACACACACCCTAAATAATCCCAGTCATAGGTTACGCGAGAGGGACATCGAGATAACCAAATAGACTGGTGTGTTATATACCCATCCATATGATGGAGGTGGCTGGTCTTATAGCTACTCGCGTGGAGACACTAAGGATACAGTATAGGTGCTCATTAGAGAATGAGTTTATTGATTGATCCGCTTATGGAATGCTGGATGGTTATTGATACTTCATGTCATACAACGATTTTGTAGTCCCAATAGTGTATCTGGTCCTTAGACTTGAGACAACAAGGATGTCTTGTATGAGTATTCTACTCTTTAATACTGGACTTATAGGTTTAGAAGTTTCAGATCTAGTACAACCGGTTATTGGGAGTAGTAGCCAACCTTACGAGGGCTATTGAGTGTCAATAGAGGATCACCTACTCTCAATATCATGAGAGGAATATCCATGTATTCTTGCTCAAACAAATCCTTGGCCAAGATTATTCGGATTGAGAGAGAAAGTGTTCTCCAGGAGAATTCGATTAGAGTGAGACTCGAGGAGAGACCGTATGGGCCTGATAGCACCATGCCCGGTATAGGATCTCTAGGATATTAAATGGATGAGGGACTATGGATACATGGTAACTGAGGACAGATAGGTCCAAAGGATTGGATTCCCGTGTATCGTCTAGGGACTGCGGTGTAGTAGCCTAGTACATTCGTAGTCGATGAGTTAGGTGAATTATTATGGAGATAATAATTCACTAAGCTAGAAGGAGTTCTAACAGGTATAACTCACGGCCAGCTCGATATTGGGCCTAGTGGGTCACACACATATGGTAGGTGTTGCGATGAGTATAGGTTCGTATATGAGATATCCGCCAGAGCCCTTATCTTATTAGATATCCAATAAGCCCCTATATTATTGGATCTCATGGATGAGATCCAATAAGATCTAGATTATTGGGTAGAGACCCATTAATCAAAAAGGCTTAGGTAATTGGATGGAGATCCAATACCCAATAGGGTAGGATCCATTAGGGTTTATAAGGGGCCTTTATAAATAGGAGGGAACCAAAAGCTCATAGGCTGGGGTTCTCTTAGTAGCCACCTTCTATTCTTCTCTCCACAAGAAAGGAGCATCGTTGCAGTCCCTACCGTATGGATTATCATTAGAGAGGAAGAAGGACATTTGAACTCCTTCATCTAGTCCTACAGATCTGTAGGGATTCAGGGATATACGATCTCCCTAGATATTTTCTTTTTACACATGCAGTTTTGGATTCGTGGATTTGTTTTTCACGCACCGATCTTCGCACGACGAGGGAACCTTTCGTGAAAATCCAGAATTTTTATTTTTTTGTTCTTCCATTGCATTTGAGATGTCGCCCCTTAGATTTCCTAATAGCTCATCATTGGACTGACCGTCAATTGTTAGGAACATACATCGAAGGACTCAAGCTAGAGTTAAAACGGGAGGTTAAGGCATGGCAGCCCCATACCGTGATGACTATGATTTCTTTCGCCCAAATACAAGAAGAACGACTCAACCAGGAGGCTCAAAGGATGAGAACCTCTCCTAGGCCTGTGGCATATAAACCTCCTTTTGTTCCAAACTGTCCTTCGCTACTAGAAAAATTAACAAGAGAAGAACTACGCGATCGATTAGCAAAGGGTCTTTGTTGGCATTATGATGAGCTGTGGAACCGCGACCATCGCTACAAAATGGGCCACCTCCTACTAATTGAACCTCTTGAAGACATGGAGGAGGAAGTCTAGGAGCATGTGGAAGAGGTCATGGATGAAGAACAATAGTCAGTTGATATTACGATGCATGCCCTTGCCGGTTTCGCAATCTCACAAACGAAGAAAGTTGGAGGACTTCTGAAGCAACAACCGATCACCGTTCTTATTGATACCGGGAGCACTAATAATTTTATGAATAACAAGGTTGCTGTCTAGATGGCCTTACCTATCAAGAATTGCAGTAGGTTTGATGTTAAGGTCACCGACGGATGAATTTTAAAGTGTGATCGTAGGTGCCCACGGGTGAAACTATTACTATGGGACCAAGAGATAATTACAGATTTTTTCCTCCTCCCTCTTGATGATTATGAGGCCATGCTTCAGCATCAAATAGCTGACAACATTGGGTGATGTCTTCTAGAATTTTTTTAAACTAATTATGAAATTTTACAGTAAGGGGAAACAAGTGATACTACACGGGAAACGTGGGGGCGACGTATCGATGATTTGCACACAACAATTGGAGAAAGTTTTATACAAAGTATGCAGCAGATTTTTGGTACAACTTAAGTAGCAATCTAAGGGAGAGCCAACTAAATTTGAAGACCCAAACCTACTTCCCTTGCTTGCTGAATTTTTAGATATATTTGATGAATTTGAAGAGCCAACCTACCTCCTACCCGCCGGCATGATCATCATATACCAATTCTTCTGGGCAAACCTCTAGTAAATAATCAGTCATATCAGTATTCACATCTCTAGAAGGATGAAATAGAAAGGATTATAAAAGAGATACTCAAAATAGGAGTTATTCGGCCAAGTTGCAACTCCTACTCTTCATCGGTGCTCCTCGTACGAAAGAAGGATGGAACATGGCGAATATGCATTGATTACCGAGCTCTCAATGACATAACCATCAAGGACAAGTACCTTATTCTAGTAGTAGATGAATTGTTTGATGAATTAAAGGGAGCACGAGTCTTCATAAAACTGGACCTTTGATCCGGGTATCATCAAATATGAGTATGCGAAGAAGACATACTGAAAACTGACTTTCGAACGCACAACGGCCACTACAAATTTCTGGTAATGCCCTTTGGTCTCACCAATACTCCCTCCACCTTCTAGAGCCTTATGAATAATATTTTCCAGAGTTATCTTTACAAGTTTGTGCTGGTTTTCTTTGACGAAATCTTTATTTACCGCCCTTCTCTTGAAAGTCATTTTCAGCACTTACGATTTATTTTGACAATCTTGCGAGAATATGTTCTATTTGTCAAAAAATCAAAGTATAGCTTTCTTTAATAGAAGGTGAAATATCTTAGGCATATCATATTAGAGAACGGTGTGGTGGTGGACCTCTCTAAAATTGAAGTAATGCAGAACTACCCGACCCCGAGGAACATAAAATCGCTATGTAGCTTTCTCGGTTTAATAGGCTACTATTGCATCTTCATAAAAAACTATGGAAAGATCAGTACACCCCTTACTTCCTTGCTAAAAAAAAATGCTTTCCAATGGTCGGACAAAGCCATCGCCGCTTTCAATGAACTTAAAGCCGCAATGTCGACAATGCCCATACTAGTGCTACCTTACTTTGGCAAGATTTTTGTTATTGAAGCTGATGCCTCCGGAGTTAGAATTGGTGCTGTATTAATGCAAGATGGCCACCCCCTCACTTATACAAGTAAGGTGTTATCTCCTTCCTATACCAAGATGACTATTTATAATAAGGAGATACTTGCGATTGTGCATGCGATGGCCAAATGGAGATTGTACTTGATCGAGCAACGCTTTCAAATCAAGACTGACCATAAAAGCCTAAAATATTTCTTGGAGTAGAAGATATCTTCTCTTGAGCAGCAAAAATGGGTAACAAAGCTTCTTGGATATGATTATGAAATAAGTTATAAAAAGGGAAAAGAGAATGTTGTTGCAGATGCACTTTCGCGGCTACCCGAGCAAGCTAAATTTTTGGCCATTTCACTTCCGACCATCGACTTCCTTGAGGATATTAGAAGGGAATTACAAAATGATCCAGAGATCAGTAAGATCATAAAAAAATTAGAGGAAGCACCAAGCTCCATGGTGTTAAATCTCAGATTTTGATGATGAAATCAATTAGTGAAATATTTGTACTAATCTCTTTATTGAGATGAGTGTGCAGGAATAACTACGATGGAAAAAAAACATAATGTGATTTAACGAGGCCAAGTCCGTCGGGGGTTCAAGAGTTCATCGGAAGTTCGGGAGATTTTCGGAAGAGTTACCGGAACCATCCAAGATCAAATCAAGGACTTGTCGAAGTTTTCGAAAGTCCATTTCAAAGATCGTCGAAGGTTCGCGGAACTTCCGGGAAGATTTGGAAACCAGCCGAAGACTAGTTGAGCTCGCCGGAGTATGCTGGAAGACCACCGATAGCAATCCGAGGGAAGCATCGGAGGCCTGCCGGAATCTCGCCGTAGAACTCGCCAGAAGTCGACTTGAAGGGTGTCCGATCAAATCACGTTAAGTTATGTTCGTAATTTGCACATGAGTAGAGCAAGGATTTAAGAAATAAATCTTGCCCAAAATTCAGTAGGAGCCAACCGAGCCACTACTGTGTCAAGTTGAGATCTAAACAGGCCCCATTCGGCTCTGTCCGAATGGGGGCAAGCGGTGGAACCGCCCAAGCCTGGGGCGATGGAACCGCCAAGCCTGGGGCGGTGGAACCGCCCAGCCTGGGGCGGTAGCACCGCCTCTTCACACACACAGGCGGTGGAACCGCCTGTCTGGGGTGGTAGCACCGCCAGACATCGACGGCGGTGGAACCGCTGGGTGAAAGCGGTGGCACCGCCTCTGATCCACGGATCGAGCGTAGCACCGCCGCTGGGCGGTGGCACGCTATCAGACGTCGATCAAAGATCGACACAGCGTGGCATCGCCCGACAGCGGTGGCACCGCTTTGACCACTGTGAAACACGGGAACTCCAATTCACTTGGAATTTGGAGCCCAATTTTAAATCCACTTTGGATCTATAAATACCCCCCCTTTCTCAGCTGAAAGGGTACCCTTTTGAGCAAGAAAAAGTTTGAGTCTTGAGCTTTTGAAGAGTTTTGAAAAGTGTTGTATTCTTTGCTAAGTGTTCACCTTCTTCTTCTTCTTGAGAGATCTTGTACAAGTGTGAACATCTTGTAAAGGGTTGTAAAAAGGGGTGTTTGATCCTTCCCCTTCAAAGGACTTGCTAGTGGAAGAGCGGAGCCTCATCGCAAAGGCTTCAAGAGTGGATGTAGGTCATTTGACCGAACCACTATACATCATTGTGTCCTTAAATGTGTGAGTGTTTATATTTCTGAAATCATTTCATTTCTTGGCTGCAAGTTCATAGTTAGTTCCTTTTCACAAGCAATTACTTTCAAGTTCTCTTTCGTCGAATCGAATTCTTCTACGAACTTGTGTTTCTTTTTGTAAATCGGTTTCAAGAATACGAGTTTAATCCGCTGCACTAATTCACCCCCCCCTCTTAGTGCCTTTTGATCCTTTCAATTGGTATCAGAGCAAGGTTTGCTCTCATATTGGTTTAAAACCCAAGAGAGATGGCCTACTCCGGTATGCAAGAGGGTCTCTCCATTACTCGTCCACCTATGTTCAATGGGTCGGATTATACGTGTTGGAAGACTCGTATGAGGATTTTTCTTATCTCCATGGACTTCGAACTTTGGAACATTGTCGAAAATGGCTTCGCAAAATCTTCTCTTTCGATGAGTGAATGGAATGAGTCGGAGAAGAAGATTTTCGCTCTCAATGCAAAGGCTATGAATGCCTTATTTTGTGCACTTGATAAGAATGAGTTTAATCGGGTTTCCTTTTGTGAATCGGCTTTTGATATTTGGCGCACTCTTGAAATCACTCATGAAGGCACTAGCCGAGTGAAGGAGTCCAAAATCAACATTCTTGTGCATTCCTACGAACTTTTTCGGATGAAACCAAATGAGTCCATTGGAGACATGTACACCCGCTTTACGGATGTCATCAATGGACTTAAAGCTCTTGGTAAAGGCTTTTCGAATTTTGAATTGGTAACTAAGATTTTAAGATCCCTTCCAAAGTGTTGGGATCCAAAGGTCACGGCCATTCAAGAGGCCAAGGATCTTAAAGTATTTCCCATTGAAGAACTTATTGGATCTCTAATGACTTACGAGATGACGTGCCATGCTCATGAAGAGCTTGAGAACCCCCTTCCAAAGAACAGGAAGGATATGGCACTTAGAACACAAGAAGACCACTTGAAAGGAACATCAAGTGATGAGGATAGTGACAATGACATTACACTTCTAACTCGAAAGTTTAAGAAATTCATAAGAAAGAAAAAATTGAAAAATGACACAAAAAGTAAATTTGAACACAAAAAGGACCAAGTCATTTGCTACGAATGCAAGAAGCCGGGACACTTCAAGAATGAATGCCCTCAAGCCAAGAAGAAGCAATTCAAGAAGAAAAAAGCCTTGAAGGCTACATGGGATGATTTAAGTGACTCCGAGGTTGAAGAGGCTAGCAACAAAGAGGAGGCAAACTTCGCTCTAATGGCATTTGGAGAAGAGGTTAGTGAGTTACTTAATGAAGAGTTATCTTTCGATGAACTTTCTATGGCTTTTCATGAGTTGTTTGATGAATGTAGAACTATTAGTAAGAAGTTCAATTTGCTTAAGAAAGAGCATGCTTTATTACAAAACCAATTCAATAGTCTTCAAAACCCTTCTCTACCCCCATGCTCTAAGTGTGAAGACTTAGATGCAACAAAAAGGGAGAACTTGCTACTCAAAGAGACCCTAAACAAGTTTAAGGTCGGTAGCAAGGGCTTAGACATGATTCTTGCTAACAAAGGTCATGTCGGAAATAGAAGTGGTATCGGATTTGTGAGAGGTTCTCACCAAAATCCCACCACCTTTGTTAAAGGGTCTACATTGCATGTATCACCCCATTTGAAATGTAATTTTTGTTGCAAAACGGGACACGTTACCTACAAATGTCCATTCAAGAAAATTAGTCCACAAAAGTTGATATGGGTTCCTAAAGGAACCATAAACAATTCAATGATAAGTTACAAAATAAGTAGATCAATTTGTAAGGCACCCAAAATCAAATGGGTACCTAAAACAATCCTCTTTTGTAGACAAACTCACAAGCTAGGAGCAAGAAATGGTATCTTGATAGTGGATGCTCAAGGCACATGACCGGAGATCCATCTCATTTCTCTATGCTCTCTAGCAAAGAAGAAGGATATGTCACTTTCGGAGACAACAACAAGGGTAAAATCATTGGCAAGGGAACCATAGGTAACAAATCGAGTTTTTCAATTAATGATGTGTTACTAGTTGATGGTTTAAAACATAATATTTTAAGTATTAGTCAACTATGTGATAAAGGTTATGTTGTTAGATTTGAATCCAATGTTTGCATTATTGAAAAACCCAACAACAACATATCCATGATTGCTTTAAAACAAAACAATGTCTACACCATAAATATTGATAAATTAAGTAATGAAATGTGTTTTTCGGTTTTGAATGATGACGCTTGGCTTTGGCATAGAAGGCTAGGCCATGCAAGCATGAAACTAATCTCTAAGATTTCATCTAGAGATTTAGTAAGAGGTATCCCAAACACGAAATTTGTCAACGATAAGGTATGTGATGCATGTCAACTAGGAAAATAAATAAAGACTAGTTTCAAATCAAAAAATCACATTAGCACCACTAGACCATTGCAATTGATCCACTTGGACTTATTTGGACCAATTGACATAACAAGCCTAGGAGGTAGCAAATATGCCTTTGTAATTGTGGATGACTATAGTAGATACACTTGGACCTATTTTTTGGCTCATAAAAGTGATTGCTTCAAATGTTTCTCTAAATTTTGTAAACTCACTCAAAATGAAAAAGGCTTTATGATCTCATCAATTCGAAGTGATCATGGAGGTGAATTTCAAAATCATGACTTCCAAAATTTTTGTGAAACAAACGGATACAATCACAACTTCTCTACTCCAAGAAATCCACAACAAAATAGAGTAGTAGAAAGTAAAAATAGAAGTTTGCAAGAAATGGCTAGAACCATGTTAAATGAATATAATTTACCAAAATATTTTTGGGCCGAAGCCGTGAATACGGCTTGCTATGTGATGAATAGAGTTCTAGTGAGACCATCCCTATCCAAAACTCCATATGAATTATGGAATGATAAAAACCCAATGTTTCTTACTTTAAAGTTTTTGGTTGCAAATGCTTTATTTTGAATGAAAAGGATGCCTTAGGAAAATTCGATGCAAAATCCAATGAAGGCATATTTCTTGGTTATTCTTCCGTTTCTAAGGCTTTTCGTGTTTTCAACAAGAGAACCTTACTTATAGAAGAATCTATTCATGTGGTTTTTAATGAAGTTTCCGAATTTAAGAAAAAAGATTTTGATGATGATTTTGGTCTTGATGATTTGAATTTGAATGAACCCTCTCCTCAAAATAACATCTTGGATGCATCTTCTTCCCAAACTTCCTTACCAAAGGAATGGAAGTATGTAGATGCTCATCCCAAGGAGTTAATTATAGGAGATGCATCGAAAGGGGTTCAAACTCGCTCTTCTTTCAAAAATTTTTGTGCTCATGCTGCCTTTCTTTCTCAAGTTGAACCAAAATGCATTGTTGATGCCCTAAAAGATGATTCTTGGGTTATCGCAATGCAAGAAGAATTGAATCAATTTGAGAGGAATGAGGTATGGAAGCTTGTTCCTAGACCTAATGACCACTTAGTTATTGGTACTAAGTGGGTCTTTAGAAACAAGCAAGATGAATGCGGTATCGTGGTTAGAAACAAGGCTAGACTAGTGGCCAAAGGTTTCAACCAAGAAGAAGGTATCGATTATGAAGAAACCTTCGCTCCGGTGGCAAGATTGGAAGCCATTAGGATGCTCCTTGCCTACGCTAGTAGTAAAGATTTTAAATTATTTCAAATGGATGTCAAAAGTGCATTCTTAAATGGTTTTATTTCCGAAGAAGTTTATGTTGAACAACCACCCGGATTCGAAAACTCTCTATTTCCTAACCATGTGTTTAAGCTAACTAAGGCCTTATATGGTCTTAAACAAGCCCCTAGGGCTTGGTATGAGAGGCTTAGTTCTTTCTTGATTTCAAATAATTTCACTAAAGGCAAGGTTGATACTACATTGTTTATTAAACATTTTGAAAACAATTTTCTTATTGTTCAAATTTATGTTGATGATATCATTTTCGGATCTTGTAATAAATCACTATGTGAATTATTTGCTAAGGATATGAGTGATGAATTTGAGATGAGCCTAATGGGAGAACTAAATTTCTTTTATGACTTCAAATCAAGCAACTAAGTAATGGTATATTTCTAAATCAGTCAAAATACACATTGGAATTGTTAAAACGATTTAATATGGATGGATCAAAAGAAATTAGCACTCCTATGAGCACCTCCACTAAATTAGATATGGATGAAAATGGAGAAAGTTTTGATCAAAAAACTTATAGGGGCATGATAGGTAGCTGCTTTATCTCATCGCAACTGGACACGACATCATGTTCGAGTGTAGGGCTATGTGCAAGATTCTAAGCTAATCCTAAGCTATCTCACTTGAAAGTCTGTCAAGAGGATTCTTAGATATCTTAAAGGGACCCCTAATCTTGGATTATGGTATCCAAAATCTGAAAATTTTAGTTTGAAAGCTTATGCAGATGCGGATTTTGGTGGATGTAAACTAGATAGAAAAAGCACATCCGGAACATGCCAATTTCTAGGACATGCACTTGTTTCTTGGACTTCCAAGAAACAAAATTCGGATTGCACTATCTACAAGAAGGTTTGAATATATAGCTGCTAGTGCATCTTTGTGCACAAGTTATCTGGATGAAAAATACACTAGAGGACTATGGAATCTACTTAAAAAATATTCCTATAAAGTGTGATAACACGAGTGCAATTTGTCTAACTAAAAATCCAATCCAACACTCTCGCACTAAGCACATTGACATCAGGCATCACTTTATACGTGATCATGTAAGTAGTAGAAATGTCACTCTTGATTTTGTTGATACAAATCATCAATTAGCGGACATTTTTACGAAACCTTTAAATGAAGAACAATTTGATTTTATTAGAAGGGAATTAGGCATGCTAAACTGTCCAAGTAAGTAACCTTTTTTGATGATATCTTTTCTTGAAATTATGTTTAAACTATGATTTCCATCGATTTGATTCGGATTGTCCCATGGATTTATTCCTTTTGACTTCATCCCATCTCTGAGACTTTAAAAAAATAATAATAATAATAATAAAAAAAAGGGGAAATACATTAAATCCGAATTGGTTTTTGTGCTACTGGCGTGTAGCATGCCATGAGATCTTGGCGGTGGAACCTTCTGGGTAGTCACCCAGCGGTGGAAACTTTCTTTGGGCGGTAGTACCGCCCGAACACCCTGCTATAAACTGTTAGGGCCGGCGGTAGAACCGCCTCCCCTAATCTGTGAACCGCCTCTCCTCACTCTTCCAAACTTGAAATTGGTGTCATTTCTTCCTATCTAGAAGCCTAAGGAGGAGATTTTATCGTGATTCAAGCTTCCTACATCTCAAAGAACCAATCTAAGGTAAAAACAGAATTATTTCTCTTTCATTTTCTTGTGAAGTTTCATTCCTTTCTTCAATTAATTTTCAATTATTCCTGAATAGAAATGGCTCCTAGAAGAACATCAAGAGACAAAGGAAAAAGGATGGAGGTAGATTCATTTGACCAATCCTTGTTTAAATCACAAGAAGCCTCCCTTAGATTTTCTGAATTTGGTTCTAGACCCATTCATAAAGGAAAGTATGTTGATTTGAATCAATTAGGAAACTTAGAACCTCTCATGTGGTTAACAGACTTAGAGGCTTTACCTATTCTGCAAATTATTGAACCTATTTATCCACGTTTAGTTAAGTTGTTCTATGCTAATTTAAGCTGTGGATTGATGATGGCTTGTCAACTTATCTTCTAGGTAATGAGATTCAAATATGTGATAATACTATATGCTCATTAATTGGAATTGTTGAAAAAGAGCTAGGATGTTATTTTCGGGGAAAATGGGATATGGACACAGTTGGTGCCACTCACTCTGAAGCTTTAGAAATTGTGTTTGCAAACCCAAATTTAGGAATAATTCCCAAGAGTTGTGAACATTTATTACCTTTTAACTCTAAAATTTTGTATCACATTCTAATAAGCATTGTTATTCCTAAGCGTTTCATCATGATGAGATCGGTTTCATGAATTAGGTACCTTATATTGGATCATGACTAGACAACATTTCTGTTTTGGTTACCTAATCAGCAAAGACATGATAGAGGTCCTTTCTAAAGGATCAATGTTACCATATGGAGGTTTAATAACTAGACTATTGCATGCCCATAACATCTGCATTCCATCAGATGAAGAAGCAATACAAATCGAAAAATTTAATATTATTAATGTTAAACTACCGAGACGACTTAGATGTCTTGTCGAGCATGGAATAGGGGTTAGGCAACCTAGGAGATGTGATATACCTCCCCGGTACCAGTAGACCATCCTGAAACACCAGTCCTTAGGGGAAATGAATCTCCTCCTCCTAATCCTTTTGTTGCAGCTACATCGTGACATTTTCTGCTCCATCTACTACCTGACCCGATCATGAGAGAGTTAAATGAAGTAAAACTACAGCAAATTGAAATTTTGAAGGAAATGCGGAAGATGAACTTAAAGATCGATCACATGTATAGGCATCTTGGCATTCCTTCCGAGGAGTAGCTTGCTGTGTTTTCTTTTTTGAACGATGTAAACTTATGTTGTATGTTGACATTTATGTTGTATTCCTTACATCGTGACATCTTCTTGTTGACATCTATGTTGTCTTAACTTCATCTTTGTGTTATCTTACATCTTTTCGCCCTGTGGAATGGTTTTCGGTTTTCGATTTCCTTTTCCACATTTGTGATGTTTTCCGACCCTCCTTATTGTTATGATTTCCTCGTTTCCTTTTTGTTGATGACAAAGGGGGAGAAATGATATGTGTACTGCCATATGATATGCGTTGTCCAACATAAACTTAGTTGGGTTATTGATATCATGTTTTTTGATTATGTATACTTCATTGATATCCTTGATATCTATTTTGAAATCTTGAAATTAAAATTAATTATGTTGAATTCAAAAATTGAATTCAAGCAATTTTTCTTTATGGCATATACATAGGGGGAGTTAAGAATAACTCCATCACCAATTGATTGTCATCATCAAAAAGGGGGAGATTGTTAAATCTCGGATTTTGATGATGAAATCAATTGGTGAAATATTTGTACTAATCTCTTTATTGAGATGAGTGTGCAGGAATAACTACGATGGAAAGAAAACATAACGTGATTTAACGAGGCCAAGTCCGTCGGGGGTTCAAGAGTTCATCGGAAGTCCGGGAGATTTTCGGAAGAGTTGCCGGAACCATCCAAGATCAAATCAAGGACTTGTCGAAGTTTTTGAAAGTCCATTTCAAAGATCGTCGAAGGTTCGCGGAACTTCCGGGAAGATTCAGAAACCAGCCGAAGACTAGTTGAGCTCGCCGGAGTATGTTGGAAGACCACCGGTAGCAATCCGAGGGAAGCATCGGAGGCCTGCCAGAATCTCGCCGTAGAACTCGCCAGAAGTCGACTTGAAGGGTGTCCGATCAAATCACGTTAAGTTATGTTCGTAATTTGCACATGAGTAGAGCAAGGATTTAAGAAATAAATCCTGCCCAAAATTCAGTAGGAGCCAACCGGGCCACTACTGTGTCAAGTTGAGATCTAAACAAGCCCCATTCGGCTCTGTCAGAATGGGGGCAAGCGTGGAACCGCCAAGCCTGGGGCGATGGAACCGCTAAGCTCAGGCGGTGGAACCGCCACCTGGGCGGTAGCACCGCCTCTGACACACACAAAGCGGTGGAACCGTTTGTCTAAGGGCGGTAGCACCGCCAGATAACATCGTGGCGGTGGAACCGTACTGGGGCGGTGGCACCTTGGGATCCATCGGATCGAGCGGTAGCACCGCTTTGCTCGGAAGGCGGTGGCACCGCTTCGTCAGACGCCGATCAAAGATCGACACAGCGGGCACCGCTTCTGTCAAAGCGGTGGCACCGCTTTGACCACCAGAAACTTGGGAACTCCAAGTTCACTTAGAATTTGGAGCCCAATTTTAAATCCACTTTGGATCTATAAATACCCCCCCTTTCTCAGCTAAAAGGGTACCCTTTTGAGCAAGAAAAAGTTTGAGTCTTGAGCTTTTGAAGAGTTTTGAAAAGTGTTGTATTCTTTGCTAAGTGTTCACCTTCTTCTTCTTCTTGAGAGATCTTGTACAAGTGTGAACATCTTGTAAAGGGTTGTAAAAGGGGTGTTTGATCCTTCCTTCAAAGGACTTGCTAGTGGAAGAGCGGAGCCTCATCGCAAAGGCTTCAAGAGTGGATGTAGGTCATTTGACCGAACCACTATACATCATTGTGTCCTTAAATGTGTGAGTGTTTATATTTCTGAAATCATTTCATTTCTTGGCTGCAAGTTCATAGTTAGTTCCTTTTCACAAGCAATTACTTTCAAGTTCTCTTTCGTCGAATCGAATTCTTCTACGAACTTGTGTTTCTTTGCGAAATCGGTTTCAAGAATACGAGTTTAATCCGCTGCACTAATTCACCCCCCCTCTTAGTGCCTTTTGATCCTTTCACATGGCTCATTACAGTTAGGACTCAAAAGACTTGTACTATAAGACCATCCTTCAAGAGATACATGTTAGAACCCTCCGCGGATTCTAAGCTTGGGGTTGATCTCTATAGGGGATCGGCCTCCTTGGAACTCTATAGGGGTTCCTTCCTCCAAGTTGCTGCACAAAGGCTGCAAAAATATTGATCTATTCATTGTTTAAAGAGGATGAATACATGGCTATTTATAGGGCTTCTAAGCCCCAACTCCTAATAGGACTCTTACTCAAGACTCCTACTTCTAACCAACTTCTAATTAGGACTCCTTCTCTAGTTGGACTCTTACTTATAATAGGACTCCTTTCCTAATAGGACTTCTACTTCTAATAGGACTCTTTTCCTAATAGAACTCCTACTTATAATAGGACTCCTTTCCTAAGAAGCAACCTAACCCTAACCTAGCCGGCCTCTTCACCTCTTTAATAAGGGGCGGCTAGATAGGATTTACATGAATGCCCTTATCAATGAAACTAAATTAGGACTCTCATAGCTAGAGTCCTAACAGACCCGCCCTCTTCAAATCAGCCTTGTCCTCGAGGCTGACATTCCATGAATTCTGGGAATTTGATCTTCAAGTCGTCGTAGTTCTCCCAAGTGGCATCTTTTGCTGGTAGGTTTGCCCATCGTATTAACACTTGAGAGTGCAGTCATCGTGTCGATCAATAATGGCACTTGGTTAGGTCTGGAGCTCTCCTTGGGTAGTTATATTTGGTAGATGGCTTTGAGCTGTCTCGTATTGTCCCAACTTGAGCTTTAAACATGATACATGGAAGACTGGATGGATTCGGGAGCTGGCGGGTAAGTCCAATCTGTATGCTACTGCTCCGATGCGCTCCAAGAAATATTTTAGGCTTTTATGGTCGGTCTTGATGTGAAAGCGTCGCCCAATTAAGTACGGTCTCCATTTGGACATCGCATGCACAATCGCGAGCATCTCCTTGTCGTAAATAGTCATCTTGAGGTGGGAAGGAGATAACGCCTTACTAGTATAAGCGAGGGTCGGCCATCTTGTATTAGTACAACACCAATTCCGCTCGAAGGCATCGCCTTCAATAATAAAAGTCTCATCAAGTCGGGTAATGCTAGTATTGGTGTTGTTATCATTGCGACTTTAAGTTCGCTAAGGCGGTGGTGGCTTTGTCCGACCACTGGAAAGCATCTTTTTCAGCAAGGAAGTAAGGGGTGCACTGATCTTTCCATAGTCTTTCACGAACTTACGATAGTAACTGTTAAACCAAGAAAGCCGCACTGTGATTTTATGTTCCTCGGGGTTGGCCGATTCTGCATTTCAATTTTGGAGGGGTCCACTGTCACCCATTCCTCTCGATATGATATGCCCAAGATATTCTATCTTTTGTTGAAGAAAGCAGAAATTCATAGTGACCGTTGTGCGTTCGAAAAGTGTTTGGTATGTCTTCAAGACACTCGTATTTGATGATACCCGGATCAAAGGTCCAACTTTGTGAAGACTCGTGCTCCTTTAATTCATCAAGCAATTCATCTACTACTAGAATAGGATACTTGTCCTTGACGGTTATGTCGTTGAGAGCTTGGTAATCAACGCACATTCGCCATGTTCCGTCTTTCTTTCGTACGAGGAGCACTGGTGAAGAGTAGGGGCTGCAACTTGGCCGAATAACTCCTGTTTCAAGCATCTCTTTTACAATCCTTTCTATTTCATCTTTTTGGAGATGTGGATACCAATATGGTCGAGTATTTGCTGGAGGTTTCCCTGGAAGAATCGGTATACGATGATCGTGTCGGCGGTTAGGAGGTAGGCTGCGTGGTTCATCAAATATATCTGAAAATTCAGCAAGCAAGGGAAGTAGGTTTGGATCTTCAAATTTGGTTGGCTCTCCCTTAGGTTGCTGCTCAAGTTGTACCAAAAAGCCGCTGCATGCTTTGTGCAAAACTTTCTCCATTCGTTGTGTGCAAATTATCGCTACGTCGCCCCACGTTTCCGTGACAAGATCACTGTTTCCCTTGCTGTAAAATTTCATAATTAGTTTCAAAAAATTCCAGGAAACATCACCTAATGTCATCAACCATTCGATGCCAAGCACGGCCTCATAATCATCGAGAGAGAGGAGGAAAAAATCTGCAATTATCTCTTGGTCCTGCAGCAACAGTTTCACCCGTGGGTACTTACGATCACACTTCAAAATTCATCCATCTGCGACTTTAACATCGAACCTGCTGCAATTCTCAATAGGTAAGGCCATCCGGACAGCAACCTTGCTGTTCATAAAATTATTAGTGCTCCCGGTGTCAATAAGAACGGTGATTGGTTGTTGCTTGTAAATCCTCCCACTTTCATTGTTTGCGGGTTCGCATAACTAGCAAGGGCATGCATCGTAATATCAATTGGCTGCTGTTCTTCATCCGTGACCTCTTCCTCATGCTTCTGGACCTCCTCCTCCATGTCTTCAAGAGGTTCAATCAATAGGAGGTGGCCCCTTTGCAGCGATGATCGCGGTTCCATGGCTCGTCGCAATGCCAACAAAGACCCTTTGCTGATCGGTCACGTAGTTCTTCTCTTGTCAATTTTGTGGGTAGCGAAGGATGGTTGGGAGCAGAAGGAGGTTTATATGTTGAGGTTCCAGGAGTGGTTCTCATCCTCCGAGCATCTTGGTTAAGTCGTTCTTCTTGTATTCGGGCAAAAGAAATCGCAGCCGCCACGATGACGGGAAATGTCGCGCCTTAACTTCCCCTTTTATCTCTGGCTTGAGTCCTTCGATAAATGTTCCTAACAATTGACGGTCAGTCCAATCACGAGCAAGGTAAGATAGCTTCTCAAACCTGGTTTGGTACTCTTGAATCGTAGAGGTTTGTCGAATCTTTGCGAGTTGGCCGTCGATATTTTCATACTCCGTAGGTCCAAAGCGGTTCAGCAAAGTTGCATTCTTAAATTGATTCCATGTCGGAGCCCCATGATTATATTCCAGCCAATTGTACCATTGAATAGCATCTCCTTCAAGGTGGATGATAGCAATCTCCACCATAGCATTATCCGCGTTCGGTAGTAGCGAAAGTAACGTTACTGGCTGCGAAATCCACCCCGCCGGGTCTCCTTCTTCCCATCGTGGGAAGTCCACCCTCATGCGTGGCTGTAGCATGTCCGAGGGCTATCCCTCCTTCTCTGGGGTCCTTTCTAAATTCTCTCCTTGCTGTAGTTTGGTTGGACTCGATGGTTGTCCAATTCTGAATTCTGCAAACAAAGCGCGCAATTTGTCTTCCAAGCGCGATTCAAGCCGTGATTCAATCCGAGATTCCCATGCTTCAAATTTGGCATCAATTGGATCTTGGGAAGCCATAGCATATGTCTGTAGATCAGAGATGCCCTTGTCTTTTTTCTGTTGATGGGTTAATGGCATGGCGTGGTGGAAGGTTCGGACAATGGATCGGTGATTGAAGGGTTCAGCTGTAATGGTTTACTGTTTTGGGCTGTGGTTTTTTATGCTGTTAGGGTTATGAAACTAGGTTACGATGGCTGCGTCTTGAGGCTAGAGGGATGCCCTAAAGATGTCTTGGCTTGTGGCAGCAAGGTGGCTAGGGTTTGGTAGGTTACGGAGAAGAAAAAAGGACAAAGGTGCAATACCAGATTTTTAGCTAAAAATTCCAGCAGTAAAGATGTAATTTTTCCAGAAATTTTCAAAAGAGATTCAAGTAAAACTCAAAGGGGATCTGCTGATAAGGAAGAGGTAATGCTGTAAAAAATTTCGTAGGAAGAAACGACAGCAAAAGGTTTGGCAAAATTGAGAATCACGGAGAGGTGTTATAGCAGATTTTTACGTCTAAAGTGCAGCAGTTTGGACGTAAAAGATAAGTGGTTTATATTGAGAATTTTTCGACAAAACCAAAGGGAAAACCACTGTTAGGAAGTGTCAAAGCCGTCGTAAAAATTTCATAGAGATTTGGATAGAAAAAACACAGTAGCAAGATCAAAAAGGCAGTGCTATGCGGCTGAAATTCTGCAGTGCGACTTTCGTCGTAGAGATGAAAACTTTGCGACGAAAAGTTTATGCAGCAATTATAGGAACGAATTTTTTTGGATTTTTTGAATAAGGATAACTAAATTGCAGCAGCAGTAGGGTAGATAACCAGAACCTGTTGCAATTCACGGGAAGATCAAAAGATGATCTACGGTGGTGGAGATGACGGCGGAATTCAGCGATGATCTTCTAAGCAATTGTGGGAATTGCTTTGCGTGGTTGTGGAGGGCTGGTGGATGGCTGTGGAAGGGCAGCGAGATGCCAAGAATGCTGCTCTGATACCAAGTGTTAGAACCCTCCGCGGATTCTAAGCTTGGGGTTGATCTCTAAAGGGGATCGGCCTCCTTGGAACTCTATAGGGGTTCCTTCCTCCAAGTTGCTGCACAAAGGCTGCTAAAAGATTGATCTATTCATTGATTAAAGAGGATGAATACATGGCTATTTATAGGGCTTCTAAGCCCCAACTCCTAATAGGACTCTTACTCAAGACTCCTACTTCTAACCAACTTCTAATTAGGACTCCTTCTCTAGTTGGACTCTTACTTATAATAGGACTCCTTTCCTAATAGGACTTCTACTTCTAATAGGACTCTTTTCCTAATAGAACTCCTACTTATAATAGGACTCCTTTCCTAAGAAGCAACCTAACCCTAACCTAGCCGGCCTCTTCACCTCTTTAATAAGGGGCGGCTAGATAGGATTTACATGAATGCCCTTATCAATGAAACTAAATTAGGACTCTCATAGCTAGAGTCCTAACAATACATTCTACACATACGGCCAAGCATTCCGGGTTCCTTAGAACCTATAAGAGAATTAAACAAAATTTTTATTGTGTAGGGATGAAAAATATTATTGTTGAATTTGTAGCACAATGTGATGTATGTCAATGACATAAAGGCGAGACAGTGGCAAGTCCCGAAAAGCTGCAACCTCTACCTATCCCAGACTCAATATGCACTGATATATTAATGAACTTCATCGAAGGGCTTCTCTCATCACAAGGAAAAGAGTTATTCTAGATGTAATGTACTAAATTGAAGATGATACGGCATATCATCCATAAACTGATGGTCAAACTGAAGTGGTGAACAGGTGCTTGGAGATATACCTCAGATGTTTCACTATTGACTAGCTAAAAGAGTGGACAAAGTGGCCTCCTTGGGCCGAGTGATGGTGTAATACAACTTATCATTCATCCATAAAATATACTCCCTATGAGGCTTTGTATGGCCGACCTCCCCTTGTAATCCCAAAATATGTGTTGGGCACCTCTAAAGTAGAACAAGTATACAGGGAACTATAAGACAGAGACAAAATGCTGAAGTTACTAAAAGATAATCTCATTGTAGCTCAAGCAAGGATAAAATAACAATATGATCAACACAAAGGCGAAAGGGAATTTTCAGTAGGAGATTGGGTCTTCCTACGACTCCAGCCATACAAGCAAATATCAATCTAGACCAGAGCATCCATGAAGCTTTCACCTCGATTCTATGGACCCTACGAGATTTTGGAGTGCATCAGAGTAGTAGCATATAGATTGGACTTATCCGTCAACTCCTGAATCCATCCAGTCTTCCACATGTCGTGTTTGAAGCTCAAGTTAGGACAAAATGAGATAGCCCAAAACCACGTACGAAAGATTACTACCTAAGGAGAGCTCCAAACCCAATCAAGTGTCATTATTGATCAATAAATCATGACTCGACGATGATAACCCACTATTAAAGTGCTAATATAGTGGACGAACCTACCAATAGAAGATGCCACTTGGGAGAATTATGACGACTTGAAGATCAAATTCTCAGAATTCATGGAGCGTCAGCCTCGAGGACAAGACTGATTTAAAGAGGGTGAGTCTGTTAGGACTCTAACTAGGAGAGTCTTAATTTAGTTTCATTGAAGGGAGCAAACATATAAATTCTAAGAGCATTCATGTAAATCTTATCTAACCGACCCCTATTAAAGAGGTGAAGAGGTCGGCTAGGCTAGGATTAGTTTGGAGGTTGCTTCTTAGAGAAGCATTAGGAGTTGATTAGAAGTAGGGGCCATGAGTAGGAGTCCTATTAGGAGTTGGGGTTTAGAAGCCCTATAAATAGCCATGTATTCACCCTCTTTTCTTCATGAATAGATCAATCCTTTTAGTAGCCTTTGAGCAACAACTTGGAGGAAGGAACCCCTATAGAGTTCTAAGGAGGCCGATCCACAAAAGAAATCAATCCCAAGCTTAGAATTCATAAGGGTTCTAACACTAAATGTGCATTAGAATTGTTAAAATGGTTTAATATAGATAGTTCAAAGGCCATCAACACTCCTATGAGTAAAAGGCCATCAACACTCCACTAAGTTAGACATGGACGAAAGTAGAGAAAGTTTTGATCAAAACACATATAGGGGAATGATATGTAGTTTACTTTACCTCACCACAAACTAGACCAGATATCATATATAGTGCAGGATTTTATGTTAGATTTTAAACTAATCCTAAGTTATCTCATCTTAAAGCCATTCAAAAAATTCTTAGATATCTTAAAGTAACTCCTAACCTAGGATTATGATATCCAAAATCTGATAACTTTGATTTAATAGCTTATGCAGATGTAGATTTTGCTAAATGTAGAATAGATAGAAAAAGCACATCTAGAACATATCAATTTTTAGGACACATACTTGTTTCTTGTTCTTCCAAGAAATAAAACTCGGTTGCACTATCTACGGCCGAAGCCGAATACATCCGCAAGTGCATGTTGTGCATAAGTTGTTTAGATGAAAAATATATTAGAAGATTATGAAATTCATTTAAAGAATATTCCCATAAAATATGATAACATAAGTTCTATTTGTTTAACTAAAAATCTCATTCAACACTCTAGAACTAGGCATTTAGACATAGGTATCACTTTATATGAGATCATGTCAATAACAATGATGTTACTCTAGAATTTATTAATACAAAATACTAATTGGTAGACATCTTCACAAAACTGTTAAATGAAGAACAATATGACTTCATTAGAAGAGAATTAGACATGTTAAATTATCCTAGTGCATGAGTTTATTATATGCTTTTTTCGAAAATTTTTCATCATCTTTTCGGTTTTCATGGACTTGATATCATCTTTTCTGATTTCATACTATCTTATCTTTTTGATTTCATCTTTTGAATGGAGCTTTCATTTTTATCCTCCTCCAATCTTGGATTGATATTATTGTTTCATCTATTAATGATTTTTAGTATCATATACATGACTCACGATTGATGATTTTTGAATTGACAACACGAATTTGATTCGATCGATTTTATCCTCCCTCTACTTCTATTAGCATGAATGAATGCCTTTCATGATTTATCTTTCACACATTCATATCATGAAATTTAAAGTTTGATAAGTTCTTGATAACTTAAACAAATTGCTTTCATGACACATGGAACTCTTCTTTTAATATTTTTTACATCATGAACTCTACGTAGAAAGGAGAAGCTTTTGTGAATTTTTGGATGCTTTCTTAAATCCAATACGGACTTTGTGAACTTTTGCTCATTCAATTCTCTAAATGCAAATTTAATGATCTAACTCTTGCATAAATTTTTACGTCATGAGCCTTTATGAAATTTTTGATGATGATGTGTTTAGTTGTATTCCACTTTATAAATTTTTCATGGAAATACCAAGTTGGCTTTTATGAATTTTTAAGTATAAAAACATCATCATGACTCTTTTCATGAGTTTTGAGCTTGAATGATCTCTCTTTTCTTCCTCACGAATTTTTCTTGAATGAATGTCATGAGCTCTTGATGAAATTTTAATGAATTTTGGCTTCAATGATCTATCTTTTCCACTTTACAATTTTATTTTTATAGCTTGAATTTTTTATCAAATTGCCTCTTGAACTTTTCATCTCAATCTTTCTTGAATGAACATTCATAATTCTTATCATGAGTTTTATAAATTTTATGTTAAAATGACCTCTTTTCTACCTCACTAATTTTATTTGGTAGAAATGATTTTAATGACTTGAATGATTTACTTTTATATTATGCAGAATTAGCTCTTAATGCTGAATTTTTCATATATAAATTTTTCATGAGCTCTTAGAAATTCTTATGAATTTTGGCTTCGATGATCTATCTTATGATTTTATAGACATGAATTTTCAATAAGAATGAACGAATTACTTTTCGTTATTCTTCTTGATGGATTTATCAATCTCTTTTTGCCATTTTCACAAAAGCTCTCATAATATTTGGTATCAAGGCCTATTTCCTTTTTGTTGATAACAAAGGGGGAGAAAATTATGACAAATTGAATTGATGACTTGATGGTATGATTTGTATGTTAGGATCTAGATTTGGGGGGTGGTGGTTAATTAGCACATCAGATAAAAATCATAAATTCAAATTAATTTTGAAAAGAGTTGTGCGTTGAGAAGTTACAGTTCGACAAAAATGATTTCAGTAAAGTGAATGTTTCGAGTGAATACGGAAGAGAGTTGAGAGAAGGAGATTGAGAGATTACAGCCAAGTAAAAATTCAAATGCAGCAATTTAAAAACTCACACCAAGAGAAGTATGTAGCAATTTATAGTGGTTCGGTCAAATGACCGATGTCCACTTCCGAAACTTCCTCCGATAAGGTCCCCAGCTTCTACTATCAATCCTTCTTGAAGGGGAAGGACCAAGAACCCCTCTTATAGACTTTTACAAGTGGTTCACACTCTCTTATAGCACTTTTACAAATGAGACTTTGGGAGGTGAACACTCAAACTTTTGAAAGCAATTTCGCTTGAGTTTTGACTCAATTCTTATCACTTCTCAATATGTTTAGCTAGCTAAGAAGTAAAAGGTATTTATAGGCTCAATTGGCTTCAGAATTAGAGCCAAAAAGAGTTACATCTCGAATTTTCAAGTGTTGGTGGAACCACCTCCTAGCACTGGTGGTACCACCACAAGTTGACCCTGGTTTTGTCAGTGCACTGGGTGGTACCACTAGCCAGTCTAGTGGTACTACCGCCTAACAGAGTCCTAGGGTTCTGTGGAGGGGAGGTACCATCGCTTGTCAGGCGGTACCACTGTTGACCTAAGGTGGTACCACCGCCCGAACCACTTGGGAACCTATTCCTAGGGTGGTGCCACTGCCCTAGTCTGGTGGTGCCACCAGTAAATAGGTCCAGCAAACTTGGATTGGCCTTGAATCTAGCCCAATCTAGTTAAATTATGGGACCAATTAGCCCCTACTAGGGTTAAAGGATTATCACATAATCTTAACCCTAGTTACATGCTAACTATAAAATTAAAAACATATTTCTAAGCAAAATATAATTCGGCAACGTCGAGTCTTCTTCCGACGAGCTTCCGACAAACTTCCAGCGGACTTCCGATGAACCCTCGAATAGTCTTTCGGTGGACTCCTAGTAGGCTCCGAGACTTTACAGTGAGTTTCAACGAGTCTATTTGGCAAGCTTTTGACTTTCTTGGTGAGCCTTCCGATAAACTTTTGACAATCCTTCGGTAAGTCCCCGATTCATTCTCGACCAGTTCCGATAGTACTTTCGATGAATCTTCGGACTTCCGACGAACTCTCGGACTCCCAACGTACTTGATTCTAATAATTTGCTTTATGTCTTCATTGCTATTGTAGTTAATCTTGCACACGTTTTTCAATAATATGGATTAGATCAAATAAACTATCAATTGATTTCATCATCAAAATCTAAGATTGAACAATCTTCCCCTTTTTTATGATGGTAATTAATTGATGACAGAGTTAACCTTAACTCCCCCTATCTATATGCCATATTTTGAGAAAGGAAACACTTGAATTCAAACCCCTTAAATTCAAGCTAAAACCGATAAGTTACATACATTCGAACTTATTGACATGATTTTTCATCCTAAATATGAAACTTTGTATTTTTCAAAAATGATATTAATGCATGACATCTAATTTCAAGTTCAATGTCGAATGATAATAGACAATCATCATTTTGACAAATGAAACCAACTATAATTTTGAAATGTTGCAAGAATCAAATGATATCAAAATAAAATTTATAAATCCAAAGCATGAAATCATTTTACGATATATCATTCAAACGAAATGATAACTTATCATATCAATGAAAGATCTGAAATTTAAACATGATACGATAATGATCTTACAAAAATTAATATTTTAAGCATGCATGAACCATTTGCGATGCATGTGATACATTCCATACAATTGCGATACGCTATAGTCATTTGCGATACACTACATATAATTGTGATACATTGTGATGCTTTTAATAATAGCAAGCATTTTATGATACAAAGGATGGCAAATGTGATACATTGCAACACGATATATACAAAGGATTTATCAATACAAATTGATATTTTTCAAATTTACAAAGCCATTAAGTCATCAATTTAATTTGCCACATTTTTCTCCCCCTTTGTTATCAACAAAAAGGGAATAGGCCTTGATGCCAAATATTATGATAGAGTTTTTGTGAAAATGGCAAAAAGGAGAAGGATAAATCTATAAGGAAATGGGCCTTGAAAAATTCATGCCATAAAATCGTAAAATAGAAGGGATAGAGCATTGAAGCAAAACATTCATCAAGAGATCTATTTTCTATCAAGAGCTCATGCCAAAAAAAAAATTCATTCAAGAAAAATTCGTGAGGAAGAAATAAGAGATCATTCAAGCTCAAAACTTATGATAAGAGTCATGAATGTCTATCGAGATGTTGAAAGTCATGAAAAGTTCAAGAGGGAAAATGATAAAAAATTTACATACTTAAAAACTCATGAAAAGAGCATCCAAAAATTTCATAAAGGGTTAACTTGGCATTTTCATTCATTAAGTGGAAAATAACCAATCAAGTCATAAAAGCTCAAGACGTAGAAATTTGCGCAAGAGTTAAGAATTCATCAAATTCACATGAATGAAGTCTGAAGAGAGTATTCAATTAATAAAAATTTTGAGAGCTTCTCCTTTTCATGCAAAGTTCATGACATAAAAATATGTATAAAAGAATAGTTGCATGTGTCATGAAGGCAAAATTATCAAACTTCAAATGATACGAAAGTGAAAAAAAAAATGAAATCCATTCATTTATGCCAATAGAAGTAGAGGAAGGATAAAATTGATAGAATCAATTTGACCAAGATATTAAATAGGCATGTTATCAATTTAAAAAATCATCAACTACGAGTCATGTATATGATGCTAAAATTCTTCAAGAGATGGAACAAGAGAATCAATCCAAGATAAGAATGAAAGCTCTATCGAAAATACAAAATCGAAAGATGTCATAAGATAATACGAAATCCGAAAAGATAATTCCAAGATGGGTGAAGGATTAAGATAAGTTCATGAAAACCGAAAAAGATGATATGAAGTTGAAAATTTTCGAAAAGAAATATACAACAACCTCATGCATTAGGACAATTTAGCATACCTAATTCTCTTCTAATGAAGTCAAATTGTTCTTCATTTAAAGGTTTTGTGAAGATGTCCACTAATTGGTATTTTGTATCAATAAATTCTAGAGTAACATCATTATTATTGACATAATCTCATATAAAGTGATGCCTAATGTTAATATGCATAGTTTGAAAGTGTTGAATGAGATTTTTGGTTAAATAAATAGCACTTGTGTTATCACATTTTATGAAAATATTCTTTAAATGAATTCCATAGTCTTCTAATATATTTTTCATCCAAACTGTTAGGATCGGAGAAGCACTAAGAGGGGGGTTGAATTAGTGCAGCGGATTAAAACTTGTAAGTTTGAAACCGATTTCGTATTGAAATTTCGATTCGACGAAGATGACTTAGTTGAAGTAGCTAGAGTAAAGGAGATGAAAACCGAACGATTTGCAGCTAAGTATAGAAATGATTAGGAAATTTAAACACTTACACATTCAAGAACACCACGATGTATAGTGGTTCGGTCAAGTGACCTTCATCCACTTCCGAAGCCTTCTTCGATGAGGCTCTCAACTTCCACTAGCAAGTCACTTTAAAGACGAAGGACCAAATACCCCTCTTACAACCCTTTTATAAGAAATTCACACTCTTACAGATTTTTCAAAGAGAAAGAGGGAGGTGAACACTAGCTATCAAAAACAAGACTTAGCTAAAGCTTTGCTCAATTCCTAACTCTCAAAAGGGTGATCTTTCTGCTAAGAAAGGAGAGGTATTTATAGACCCCAAAAGGATTCAAATTTGGGCTCCAAATTTGAATTCTTTTTGGGTTTCCAAGTACTAGCTGATGCGTGCGTGGGCGAGTGACTCCGAACAAAAAATTTCAAGACTACGCGATTTCGGGAAAATGGGCGTAACTTCCTCGATACAGATCGGATTGACCCGATTCCAAAAGCCACCGATCAAGGAAAAAAAAAGACCGAGATAATTGCAGTTCACCACCAAGGCTTAAAGGAAATTCCACCGGCCAAGGATAAAGAACTGTTTGATTCACCACCAACGATGTTGGATAAAGAATCGAGATAAAATTTAACTCACAAGAGGAATTTTCATTCATTCAACCACCCCTTACAAATGAGAATATGTCTCATTATATAGATATTAGACTCAGAAAACAACATGGGAACTACCCAAACAATAAAGACTAATAAGACTAACAAGACTAACAAGACTAACAAGACTAGGAGATAAAATTCGTTCACTAACGATAACCAGCAAATATCTACTTCCAAAGAGCATTAAATCACTTTGGAACTTATCCTGAATAACTCTCCTTTGATATAGTATCAATCAGCAATGAATTTCGATATTGGTATCATCATTCCTTATCCCATCGAAGTAAGTTGTAACCGAAGTTAGTTTTGGCATGAATAAGTTCCGATAGTGTTTGTTTTGCCGAAGGAATCAGCTCAAGACTAAGGATTGATTAGTAGTCTTGGATGCTCTCGTATCATTCTCCCCGGGTTGTTTGAGATTTGTCCTCAAATCTGACAAGTCATCATCGTCCAAGTAAGGAGAAAGATCACCTACATTAAAAGTTGCCGAAACTCCATATTCTCCAGGAAGATCAATCTTGTAAGCATTTTCGCTAATTCTCTCGAGAACTTCAAATGGACCGTCGGCTCTGGGCATAAGCTTATTCTTCCGCTGAGAAGGAAATCTTTCCTTCCTTAAATGTAACCACACAAGATCACCTGGTTGGAAATGAGTCTTCCTCCGATGTTTATTAGCTTTCTTCCTATAAGACTCGTTAGCCTTCTCGATCTTACTTCAAATCTGCTCATGGAGTTTTTTTATTGATTCAGCTCACTCTTTGCCATCAAAGTTCGCTTGTGAATTGGATGGAATAGGAATTAAATCAATCGGTGTGAGCAGATTGATTTCATACACAATTTTAAAGGGTGATCGACTAGTAGTATAACTCGGCGATCGATTATAAGCGAACTCAGCATGTGCAAGCTTCAAATCCCAATCTTTTAGGGATTTACTAACCATTCCTCGAAGTAACATAGTGAGAGTGCGATTGGTTACCTCCGTTTGGCCATCGGTTTGAGGATGACAAGTGGTGCTGAATAGAAGTCTGGTTCCAAGCATTCTCTATAAGGTCTTCCAGAAATAACTTAAAAATTTAGAATCACGATCAGATACAATGGTCTTTGGTACTCCATGAAGGCGAATGATCTCCTTGAAATAAAGATCAACCACATGAGATGCATCATCCGTCTTGTGGCATGGAATAAAATGGGCCATTTTAGAAAACCGATCAACAACCACCATAATGGCATCTTTTCCCCTCTGAGTTCTTGGAAGAGCCATAATAAAATCCATGCTCACATCTTCCCAAGGCTGTAATGGTACTGGAAGGGGAGTATACAACCCTTGGTGGAAATGACTCTTTGCTCTTTGACAAGTTGCACACCTCAAGATGATAGCATGTACGTCTCCACTCATCTTTGGCCAATAAAAGTGCTCTTGAAGGATTTCAAGAGTTTTGTTCATGCCGAAGTGACTAGCCAGACCTCCACCATGTGCTTCTCGGATCAACAATTCTCTAAATGAACTCTTCGGCACACATAATCGATTTCCCTTGAAAAGAAAACCATTTTGGACAGAATATGTACCTTGAATTCCATGTTTACAACTATCGATAATAGTAGAGAACTTCGGGTCTTCAGAATATAGTTCTTTCATGGATTGAAAACCAAGAATTCTAGAATCAAGAACAGCAAGCATAGAGTATCTTCTTGATAAAGCATCCACAACAACAGTAGTATGGCCAGGTTTATATTTCGAAACGAAAGAAAAGGATTGAAGAAATTCTACCCATTTGGCATGCCTTGAGTTGAGCTTGCATTGGCCACTAATAAACTTCAAAGCCTCATGGTCAGAATGAAGTACAAACTGTTTAGGCCTTAAATAGTGACTCCAATGATCAAGAGCTCTCACAATGGCGTAGAACTCCTTATCATAAGTTGAGTAGTTCTTCTTCGAATCGATTAACTTTTCACTGAAATATGCCAATGGCCTTTGGTCTTGAACAAGAACAGCTCCAATGCCAACTCCACTTGCATCACATTCAACTTCAAATACTCTATCAAAATTAGGAAGGACAAGAACGGGGGACTCACATAGCTTCAGTTTGATGAGTTCAAAAGCGGCATGAGCAGCTCTTATCCATTCAAAAGAACCCTTCTTCATGCATTCGGTGATAGGGGCCATGATTGTACTGAAGTTCTTCACAAAACGACGATAGAAAGAAGCAAGGCCATGAAAACTCCTTACATCGGTGATGGATTTCGGAACCGGCCAGGTTTTCATTGCATCCACTTTCAATTGATCAACGAAAATTCCATCTTTCGAAACCACATATCCAAGGAATATAATGCTGGAAGAGAAGAACTCATACTTCTCCATTTTGGCATAAAGCTTCTGTTCTCTCAAGGGTTTAAAGACCTGTTTCAAATGAGAAATATGCTCCTCCTCGCTTTGACTATTAACAAGGATATCGTCAAAGTATACAACAACAAATCGACCAATGAAGAAACGAAGAACCTCGTTCATAATCCTCATGAACGTACTTGGAGCATTAGAAAGTCCGAATGGCATAACCAACCATTCATATAAACCTCCCTTAGTCTTGAAAGCTGTTTTCCACTCATCTCCTTTCTGCATTCGGATCTGGTGATAGCCACTTCGCAAATCTATCTTCAAAACACACGGTAGAACCATATAATTCATCAAGCATATCATCAAGTCTAGGTATAGGATACCTGTACTTAATAGTGATGTTGTTGATGGCTCGGCTATCGACACACATTCTGAATGTTCCATCCTTCTTTGGTACGAGTAGAGTCGGAACAGAACATGGGCTCATACTTTCTCGAACATATCCCTTGTCAATAAGTTCATTGACTTATCTTTGCAACTCCTTTGTTTCCTCCGGGTTGCATCTATATGCTACTTTGTTTGGTAGAGGGGCAATGGGCAACAAGTCAATTTGGTGCTCAATACCTCTTATTGGAGGTAATCTAGATGGCAATTCTTCGGGGAACACATCTGCAAAGTCTCTTAACAAGGAATGCATTTTCGGATGTATAGGTCTCTCTTTATCACTCTTTTTCTCAACCATAAGCAAAGCAAATACATTTTTCTGTTTGGTAATGGCTCTCTTAACCTGTGTTTCACTCAAGAAGAGATTTTCCTTACTAGTGTTTCCCTTCCCAGGTTGATTTCGATGTATCATGCTCGGTTTCAAAGATTCAAGAGTAATGCACTTTCGTTCCTTGTGAAAAGAGTATGTGTTTTTATGCCCATCATGTACAGCCTTTCTATCATATTGCCAAGGTCTACCTAACAACAAGTGACAAGCATCCACGGGAATAACATCGCATAGAACTTCATCTTGATAATTCTTCCCAATGGAAAATGATATAAGGGCTCGTTTGGTTACCTTCACATCACTTCCTTTGTTAAGCCACTGAAGCTTGTAAGGTTGAGGATGTTTTGATGTTGGTAGCTTTAGTTTTTCAATCATGGTTGTTGAGGCAACATTAGTGCAGCTTCCTCCATCGATAATCATCATACACTCCTTCCCGTTAATAGTGCAACGGGTGTGGAAGATGTTCTCCCTTTGCTCATTCTCTTCGGGAGATATCTCAGCATGTAATGCTCTCCGTATCACCAACAACTCACCATCATCAGCTTTTTCAACGATATTCTCGGATTCTTCAGCTTCAGAATCATTCTGGTCATGTTCATCGTTGGCCTCTTGAAGTTCCAAATCGATCTTCTCAATTTCTTGAAGAGTCATAACTCTCCGATTTGGACAATTAGCTTGCAAATGCCCATAGCCATGACACTTAAAACACTTCCTTGTGTCACCATCAACTTTCTTGCTGGTTTCTTTGATGGGTTCCACCAACTTCTCTTTACCCTTAGCGTTCGACGAAACACCTTTATATTTGCTTGAGGAAGCACCCCTAAAGTAGGATGTCCCCTTCGAGGAGGTTCTGGAAGAAAACCTCTTGCTACTCTTTAGTTGTTTCTCATGAAAGGATCAAAAGGCACTAAGAGGGGGGGGTGAATTAGTGCAGCGGATTAAACTTGTATTCTTGAAACCGATTTCGCAAAGAAACACAAGTTCGTAGAAGAATTCGATTTGACGAAAGAGAACTTGAAAGTAATTGCTTGTGAAAAGGAACTAACTATGAACTTGCAGCCAAGAAATGAAGTGATTTCAGAAATATAAACACTCACACATTTAAGGACACAATGATGTATAGTGGTTCGGTCAAATGACCTACATCCACTCTTGAAGCCTTTGCGATGAGGCTCCGCTCTTCCACTAGCAAGTCCTTTGAAGGGGAAGGATCAAACACCCCTTTTTACAACCCTTTACAAGATGTTCACACTTGTACAAGATCTCTCAAGAAGAAGAAAAGGTGAACACTTAGCAAAGAATACAACACTTTTCAAAACTCTTCAAAAGCTCAAGACTCAAACTTTTTCTTGCTCAAAAGGGTACCCTTTCAGCTGAGAAAGGGGGGGTATTTATAGATCCAAAGTGGATTTAAAATTGGGCTCCAAATTCCAAGTGAACTTGGAGTTCCCTAAGTTTGGCAGCGGTCAAAGCGGTGCCACCGCTGTCGAAGCGGTGCCACGCTTGTGTCGATCTTTGATCGACGTCTGGCGGTGCCACCGCCAGTGAAGCGGTGCTACCGCTCGATCGTGGATCGAGGCGGTGCCACCGCTTTCACCAGCGGTTCCACCGCCGTCGTATGTCTGGCGGTGCTACGCTTTGACAAGCGTTTCACCGCTTGTGTGTGTGCGGCGGTGCTACCGCCAGCCGGGCGGTTCCACCGCCGGTGGCGGTTCCACCGCCCAGCTTGCTTGGCGGTTCCACCGCCCCAGGCTTGGGCGGTTCCACCGCTTGCCCCCATTCGGACAGAGCTGAATGGGGCCTGTTTAGATCTCAACTTGACACAGTAGTGGCCCGGTTGGCTCCTACTGAATTTTGGGCAGGATTTATTTCTTAAATCCTTGCTCTACTCATGTGCAAATTTACGAACATAACTTAACGTGATTTGATCGAACACCCTTCAAGTCGACTTCGGCGAGTAGTACTACGGCGAGATTCGGCAGCCTCCGATGCTTCCTTGGATTGCTACGGTGGTCTCCCAAAGATACTCCAAGCAAGCTCAACTAGTCTTGGTGGTTTCGAATCTTCCGGAAGTTCCGCGAACCTTCGACGATCTTTGAAATGGACTTTCGAAAACTTCGACAAGTCCCTGATTTGATCTTGGATGGTTCCGGCAACTCTTCCGAAAATCTCTCGGACTTCCGATGAACTCTTGAACCCCCGACGGACTTGGCCTCGGTAAATCACGTTATGTTTTCTTTCCATCGTAGTTATTCCTGCACACTCATCTCAACAAAGAGATTAGAACAAATATTTCACCAATTGATTTCATCATCAAAATCCGAGATTTAACATCTCAACCTTCATTGCTAGCTTGCAAACATCTTCAAAGGACCAATAAGGCTGAAGTTCAACCAAATCAGCAATTTCCCGATTCATACCACCAAGGAATCGAGCGATGGTTTGCTCGGGAACTTCTGGAACTTCGCATCTCATCATGAGTTATTCGAACTCACGAATATATTCTTCAATACTCATCCCTTGTTGTCTTAGGGAATTCAACTTGAGAAACAGATCTTGCTTATAGGTATCGGGCAAGAACCTTTTCTTCATAAGTTTCTTGAGTTTATCCCAAGACTTGATTCGGCTTTTTTCTTCTCTAGCTCGCTGACGCTTTAAATTCTCCCACCATAGAGAAGCATATTTAGTGAGTTTCAGAACAGCGACCTTGCACCTCTTCTCATCCGAGTATGACTTGAAGTCAAAAACTCGTTCAATGGCAAGGAGCCAATCAACAAAGTTGTCAGGATTGAGACTACCCTCGAACTCAGGTGCATCTGCTTTAATCTCACGGTCATTCTCATGGTATCTTCTTCTTCTTCTCCGAACTCGGTGCTCAGGAGCACTAGAGTTGCCTCCAGCGGAATCAGAATCATCATTAGAATTATGATGCGAATCTGATTCGTCATGGTGTCGCTGATCATCGGGACGCCTTGCTGGTTGCTCTTGTCTCTCCGGGTTCTCTAGGAGATTGAGAACTCACTCCATTTGCCTTTGGAGATTCTCTATAGCACGATCTCGCCTTAGGTCGTGCGCTTGCTCCAAAGTCAAGCCTTGTGGAACTTGTTCGTCACCTATGGTAAGTAGAAGATAACAACACAAAGGAATCACTCAAGATAAGTTCAACCTTGAGCTCTGATACCAACTTGATGCGTGCGTGGGCGAGTGACTCCGAACAGAAAATTTCAGGACTGCGCGATTTCGGAAAAATGGGCGTAACTTCCTCGATACAGATCAGATTGACCCGATTCCAAAAGCCACCGATCAAGGAAAAAAAAGGACCGAGATAATTGCAGTTCACCACCAAGGCTTAAAGGAAATTCCACCAGCCAAGGATAAAGAACTATTTGATTCACCACCAACGATGTTGGATAAAGAATCGAGATAAAATTCAACTCACAAGAGGAATTTTCATTCATTCAACCACCCCTTACAAATGAGAATATGTCTCATTATATAGATATTAGACTCAGAAAACAACATGGGAACTACCCAAACAATAAAGACTAACAAGACTAATAAGACTAACAAGACTAACAAGACTAACAAGACTAATAAGACTAACAAGACTAGGAGATAAAATTCGTTCACTAACAATAACCAGCAAATATCTACTTCCAAAGAGCATTAAATCACTTTGGAACTTATCCTGAATAACTCCCCTTTGATATAGCATCAATCAGCAACGAATTTTGATATTGGTATCATCATTCCTTATCCCATCGAAGTAAGTTGTAACCGAAGTTAGTTTTGGCATGAATAAGTTCCGATAGTGTTTGTTTTGCCGAAGGAATCAGCTCAGGACTTAAGGATTGATTAGTAGTCTCGGATGCTCCCGCATCACTAGCAGCGCCACTGCTTGTTAGTGGCGATGCCACCGCCTACCAGTTGTCAGACTGACAATGCACTCGGTAGTTCCACTGCCCAAGGCAGCGGTGCCACCGCCCAGTCTCTCAGGTGCTAGGCGGTGCCACCACCCCAGGCTGGGTAGTGCCACTGCCTAGCTTTCGGCCACTAGGCGATGCCACCACCCAACATGTTTCAGCACATTAGTTTAGGCCTTAAACTCAGCCCAAACCGGTCCAAAACAAGACCCAATGGGCCCCTACTTTGGGTTATAGGATTAACACCTAATCCTAACCCAAATTACATGCTTAACTATGAAATTGAAATATAATTCTAAGTGATTAAACTGACACTCTTTAAGTCTTCTTACGATGAGCTTTCTGGCGAAATTCCGGTGGACGTCCGACACTCCTTCGGATTTCTTCCGATGGACTCCCAACAAGCTCTCGGATTCCATGGCGAGTTCAATGAGTCTTCAGCAAGCTTTTGAACCTTCTCGGTAATCTCTGTGAACCTCCGACGATCTTTCTGGCGAACTTTCGAAACCTTCGACAAGTCCCTGATTTTATCTCGGTTGGTTCCGACAACACTTCCGACAATCCTTCGGACTTCCGGTGAACTCTCAAACTACCGACGAACTTGATCTCGGTAAATCACTTTATGTTTTCATCCCATCGTAGTTAATCCTGCACACTTATCTCGACAATATGGATTAGAACAAATAATTCACCAATTGACTTCATCATCAAAATCTGAGATTTAACAATCTCCCCCTTTTTGATGATGACAATCAATTGATGATGGACTTAATCTTAACTCCCCCTATCTATATGTCATATCATGAGAAGGTAAAAACACTTGAATTCAATCTTCTTGAATTCATCCCAAACCCGATAAGTTTCGTTCATTAAACTTACTATCATGCTTAACAAGCATGATCTTCCATCCATAAATATGAAACTTCATATTTTTCACAATGTCATGGCATGTTATGCATTTTCTAGTCGAATGATAGACATTCATCATTTCGACAAGAGAAACTAATCATAAATTGAATTATCACATGGATCAAATGATATCAATGAAGTGCATAAGATCAAGGCATGATATCAAATGAAAAATTAGCTTATCATATCAATAAAAAAGAACCCAATTTTTAAACATGATATGATATCGATCTCAAAACACTTGAATTCAATCTTCTTAATACTATGCAAGACATTTTATCAAGTTATTTTCTTATGTCTCATCAATTTACACATTCTTCTCCCCCTTTGTCATCAACAAAAAAGAGGTGAAGTAGCCACCACAACGTATCATACCAAAAAAAAAATGAGTGATCAATTATTAAGCATATGATAAATGAGTTGAACATAATGCAAAATATGTCATCCTTGACGGAGAAATCCGAAAAATGTTTGGATCATTTTTATTTATGTTCATGAGATCTGAAAGAAAACATTAGAGTATAAAAATGCTCATGAAGAATTCATACATGAAGAATATAAGACTCAATTTTTTGATTGAGAATTCAAGCATAGAATTGTAAAAGGATACATCATTAAAGTCATTCATCAAGGATTTCATATTTTAAGGTAAACTCCATGAGAATAAGATATCAACACTCATAAAACTTCAACGATTGAGAAATATATTAATATCAAAAATTTGAAGGAAAAACTTTGACGTGGTATTCTTGTAGTGATTCATAAGGAGGAAGTCATAAAACCTTGAATCATACCGATTAGCACAAGAATAAAAATCAAAAATGAACATTTAAGAACTTAATTTTGCACAAATAATGATATTAAGTTATGCATATGTTAAGCTTCATATAAAATTCAAGTCATGAAATATCTTTAGTCATACTTAAAGGAGGGTATAAAATCAGTTTTTATTACATCATTAGTATCCACTATTTAAAGGAGGAAAATAACATCATGATAGCTTTCATCAAGATTATGATCGAAAGATAAAAATGAGAGCTCCATGATATAAAGATGCCATCAAAATGTGAAAATATAATATATCAATGTGAAATTATCAAAACTGAAAATTTAATCATTTCATCAAAAGTCATAACTCAAAATTCATCAATAGGAAGATCAAAATGCCAAGATGATATTGTAAAGATGTCATTCAAAAATGAAGAGGTGATATTAAGATGATACAATCAAAACCGAAGTTAGAAAATTTCGGAAAAGAAACATACAACATCATGTATTAGAACAATTTAGTATGCCTAATTCTCTTCTAATGAAGTCAAATTATTTTTCATTTAGGAGTTTTGTGAAGATGTCCACTAATTGGTATTTTGTATCAATAAATTCTAAAATGACATTATTATTATTGACATGATCTCATATAAAGTGATGCCTAATGTCAATATGCTTAGTTCTTAAGTGTTGAATTGAATTTTTGGTTAGACAAATACCGCTTGTATTATCACATTTTATGGGAATATTCTTTAAATAAATTCCATAGTCTTCTAAGGTATTTTTCATCCAAACAACTTGTTCACAACATGCACTTGCGGCTATATATTCGACTTCCACCGTAGATAGTACAACCAAATTTTGTTTCTTAGAAGTCCAAGAAACAAGTATATGTCCTAAGAATTGGCATATTTTGGATGTGCTCTTTCTATCTATTCTACATCTACCAAAATCTGCATCCGCATAGGCTTTTAAATCAAAGTTATCGGATTTTGGATACCATAATCCTAGATTAGGAGTTCCTTTAAGATACCTAAGGATTATTTTAATGGTTTTAAGAGGAGATAACTTAGGATTAGCTTAGAATCTTACACAGACCTACATTAAACATGATATCTGGTCTAGTTGCGGTGAGGTAAAATAAGCTACCAATCATTCCCATATACGTTTTTTGATCAAAATTTTCTCTACTTTCATCTAAGTCTAACTTGGTGGAAGTACTCATTGGAGTGTTGATGGCTTTTGAACCATCCATGTTAAATCGTTTTAACAAATCTAATTTATACTTTGTTTGATTAAGAAATATACCATCACTTAGTTGTTTAACTTGTAATCCTAAAAAGAAGGTTAATTCCCCCATTAGGCTCATTTCAAATTCATGACTCATACACTTGGAAAATGATTTATATAGTGATTCATTCGAAGAACCAAAAATAATATCATAAACATAAATTTGAACAATAAAAAAATTATTTTTAAAATATTTAATAAATAATATAGTATCAACCTTGCCTTTAGTAAAATTATTTAAAATTAAGAAAGAACTAAGCCTCTCATACCAAGCCCTATGGGCTTGTTTTAATCCATAGAGAGCCTTAGTTAGTTTAAACATATGATTGGGAAGAAAAGAAATTTCAAATCCGGGTGGTTGTTCAACAAACACTTTTTCAGAAATAAAATCATTTAAGAAAACACTTTTGACATCCATTTGAAAAAGCTTAAAATTATTACTACTAGCATAGGCAAGGAGCATCCTAATGACTTCTAATTTTGCTACAGGAGCGAAGGTCTCTTCATAATTGATACCTTCTTCTTGGTTGAAACCTTTGGCCACTAGTCTAGCCTTGTTTCTAACCATGATACCGCATTCATCTTGCGTGTTTCTAAATGTTAGGGAACGAGCGGCACTAAGAGGGGGGGGGGTGAATTAGTGCAGCGGATAAAACGATAACTTTTCTTAGATTTAAAGCAAGTTCAGAAACTTCGTACGAATGAATGCAATGTTTCGTTTGAACCCGGAAAGATTGCATTTTAACATGAAAGCATGTGTAATAAGATGAAGATGATATTGTGTAAATAAGGCAGCAAGTAAAAATGGTTTGCAGCAAAGTAAATAGCAAGAACGTAAATGCAAACCAGATTTTTATAGTGGTTCGGTCATCCGACCTACATCCACTTCCGATTCCTCTTCGCTTGAGGACACCGGCTTTCCACTAGCTTTCCTCCTTCCAATGGGCGAGGAAGAACTCCTTGTAACACCTCTTCTTTTGATGGGCTTAGAAGATAACCCTTACAAAGCTCTCACCCCTCTCTTGAACAAGAAAACACTTAAGAGTAAGAGGAAGTTTTGACACTATTTGAGCAGAGTTTTCCTCAAGATTTTCACTCTTCTTGCTGCTTTTAAACCTGCAAGAGAGGGAATTTATAGACTCAAGAGGATTCAAATTTGGGCTCCAAAACTTGGAGCCAAAGATTTGAATCTTTTGAGTTTTTCGGTGTTGTCGATTCCGCAGATCGACACACCTAGGCGGTTCTACCGCCCCAAAGCGGGTGCTACCGCTGGCTTTCACGCACCAGCGGTACTACCGCCCACCAAAGCGGTACTACGCCTGGCTCACGATAGAGTCGGGCGGTACTCACCCAGCCAAGAGGCGGTGCTACGCGCTCACGATGGCCGACTCACGACCAGGGCGCTTACGATGAGTCGAGCTCTGATAGCATGCACGTAACCCGGCATGCATGCATGCATTTGGTTCGGTTTGGGCCAAAATTTTGGCCCAAACTCATCCTAATCAAGGCCCAATGGGCCCCCACTTTGGGTTATCTAATCCTAACCCAAAATACGTGCTAACTACGAATTTTAAAGACGTTTCCTAAGCTATTACAAAGTCCACATGACAACTTCTTCCAGCGAGCTTCCGGTCAACTTCCGGCGGTCTTCCGACGAACCTTCGGAAACCATTCCGCGGAGTCTCGGCAAGCTTTCAGACTTCACGATGATCTTGGCGAGTTCCCCCGAGCTTCTTTGGCAAGCTCCGATCTTTCTTGGCAAGCTCTGCGAACTTCCGACGAACCTCCCGGTGAACTTCCGAAAACCCTTCGGCAAGCTCCCTACTCGTTCTCGGTCGGTTAACAACGCTCCCAACGAATCTTCGGACTTCCGTTGAACACTCGAACTCCCAACGATTCATCACACTTATCTTCGGCCCTTTGTTTCGCTTTACGTCTTCATTCCTATCGTAGTCACTCCTGCACAAACAAACACCAAAAACTCTACTTCGATCTAGACAGTTATTACAACGCGAATTGACATTCATTGCGGCACATCATTGGTCGGCGCTTCGTCCGATCCTTCGGCACATCGCCCTCTCTAGCGGCTTGTTGCCCAATCGACGGTTGACCTCCGCAACCTCGATATCCATGGCGCAACTCCGCACCTCTTGGCCCGATGCCCGACGTACGAAGCCTCCTACCGATAGTCGACCGAACCTCCGGCTCGACATCCAATATCCTGACGTGATCACCTCCGGCGCAACGTCAATTCCTCCAGCGTCAACTGTCTATTCCTGATCGATAGTAGACCTGCGTAACTCAAAACGCAGTTAGACAACAAATCACACTCAATTAGTTTCATCATCAAAATCCGAGATTCAACACTAAAGACCCATTTAGTACCAATAACTAAATGGTCACTAGGCCTAGGAACAAGCTTCCATACCTCATTCCTTTCAAATAGATTTAATTCTTCTTGCATTGCGATAACCCATGAATCATCTTTCAAGGCATCATCAATGCACTTAGGTTCAATTTAAGAAAGACAAGTGGCATGGGTACAAAAATTTTTAAAGGAAGAACAAGTTTGAACCCTTTTCGTTGTGTCTCCTATAATTAACTCCTTGAGATGAGCATCTACTTACTTCCATTCCTTAGGTAAGGAAATTTGGGAAGAAGATGCATCCAAGTTGCTATTTTGAGGAGAGGGTTCATTTAAATTCAAACCATCAAAACTAAAATCATCATCAAAATCTTTTTTCTTAAATTCAAAAATTTCATTAAAAACTACATGAATAGACTCTTCTATAATTAACGTTCTTTTGTTAAAAACATGAAAAACTTTAGAAATGGAAGAGTAACCAAGAAAGATGCCTTTATCGGATTTAGCATCGAATTTTCCTAAAGCATCCTTTTTATTTAAAATAAAGCATTTGCAACCAAAAACTTTAAAATAAGAAACAATAGGTTTTTTATTATTCCATAATTTATAAGGAGTCTTGGATAAAGATGGTTTTACTAGAACCCTATTCTTGATATAGTAAGCCGTATTAACGATTTCGGCCTAAAAGTATTTGGGTAAACTATGTTCATTTAACATGGTTCTTACCATTTCTTGTAAATTTTTATTCTTTCTTTCTACTACTCCATTTTGTTGAGGATTTCTTGGAGTAGAGAAGTTGTGGTTATACCCGTTATATTCACAAAAATTTTAAAAGTCATTGTTTTGGAATTCTCCACCATGATCACTTCGAATTGATGAAATCATGAAACCCTTTTCGTTTTGAGTAAGTTTACAAAATTTAGAAAAATATTTAAAGCAATTACTTTTGTGAGTTAAGAAATAGGTCCAAGTATATCTACTATAGTCATCTATAATGACAAATGTATATCTACTACCTCTTAGACTTGTTGTGTCGATTAGTCCAAATAAATCCATATGGATCAATTGTAATGGTCTAGAGGTGCTTATTTAATTCTTTGATTTGAAACTAGTTTTTATTTGTTTTCCTAGTTGACATACATCACATACTTTGTCCTTGGCAAGCTTGATATTTGGAATTCCTTGTACTAGTTGTTTAGAAGAAATTTTAGATATTAGTTTCATACTTGCATAGCTTAATCTCCTATGCCAAAGCCAAGCATCATCATTTAGAATAGAGAAGCACATTTCATTACTAAGTTCTTTAATGTTAATGGTGTAAACATTATTTTGTTTTAACGCAATCATGGATATGTTGTTGTTTGGTTTTTCAATGATACAAGCATTAGATTCAAATCTAACAATATAATCTTTATCGCATAATTGACTAATGCTCAAAAGATTATATTTTAATCCATCAACTAGTAATACATCATCAATTGAAAAACTTGATTTGTTACCTATGGTTCCCTTGCCAATGATTTTACCCTTGTTGTTATCTCCGAAGGTGACATACCCTTCTTCTTCGCTAGTGAGCATAGAGAATTGAGATGGATCTCCAATCATGTGCCTTGAGCATCCACTATCAAGATACCATCTCTTGCTCCTAGCTTGTGATGGTGAATGGTTCTACAAAAGAGGATGATTTTTAGGTACCCATTTGATTTTGGGTGCCTCAAATATTGATCTACTAACTTTGTCATTCAGCATTGAATTATTTATGGTTCCTTTAGGAACCTATATCAATTTATGTGGACTAATTTTCCTAAATGGACATTTGTAAATAACTTGTCTGGATTTACAATAAAAATTACATTTTAAATGAGGTGAAACATGTAATGTGGGTCCTTTAATGAAGGTGGTAGGATTTCAGTGAGATCCACTCACAAATCCAATTCCACTTCTATTTCCGACATGACCCTTGTTTGCAAGGATCATGTCCAAGCCTTTTCAACCAACCTCAAACTTATTTAGGGTCTCTTTAAGTAGCAAGTTCTCATTTTTTATTACTTCTAAGTGTTTACACTTAGAGCATAGGGGTGAAGAAGGACTTTGGAGACTATCAAACTTATCTTATAATAAAGCATGCTCTTTCTTTAATAAATTGAACTTCTTACTAATAGTTCTACATTCATCAAATAATTCATGAAAAGTGATAGAAAGTTCATCAAAAGATAACTCTTCATTAAATAACTCACTAACCTCTTCTCCTAAAGCCATTAGCGCGAAGTTGGCCTCCTCTTTGTTGCTTGCTTCTTCATCCTCGGAGTCACTTGAGTCATCCCATGTAGCCTTCAATGCCTTCTTCTTCTTGAGTTGCCTCTTCTTGGCTAGGGGCATTCATATTTGAAGTGTCCCGGCTTCTTGCATTCATAACATATGACTTGGTCATTTTTTGGTTCAAGTTTATTTTTTGTATCATTTTTAAATTTATTCTTTCTTATAAATTTTTTAAATTTTTGAGTTAAAGTACAATGTCATTGTCACTGTCCTCTTCCCTTGATATTCCTTTTAAGTGGTCTTCTTGTATTCTTAGTGTCATATCCTTCTTGTTCTTTGGAAGGGGGTTCTCGAGCTCTTCATGAGCATGGCACATCATTTCATAGATCATTAGAGACCTAATAAGTTTTTCAAAAGAAAAAGTTTTAAGATCCTTGGCCTTTTGAATGGTCGTAACTTTTGGATCCCAACTCTTTGGAAGGGATCTTAAAATTTTAGTTACAAGTTCAAAATTAGAAAAACCTTTACCAAGAGCTTTGAGTCCATTGATGACATCCATGAAGCGGGTGTACATGTCTCTAATGGACTCACTTGGTTTCATTCGAAAAAGTTCATAAGAATACACAAGAATATTGATTTTAGACTCTTTCACTCAGCTAATGCCTTCATGAGTGATCTCAAGAGTACATCAAATATCAAAAGCCGATTCACAAATCAAAATACAATTAAATTCATTTTTATCGAGAGCACAAAACAAGGCATTCATAGCCTTTACATTTAAAGCAAAAGTCTTCTTCTCCAATTCATTCCATTCGCTCGTCGAAAGAGAATATTTTTGAAAATCATTTTCGATGATGCTCCAAAGCTCAAAATCTATGAAAATAAGAAAGATCCTCATACGAGTCTTCTAATATGTGTAATTGGACCCATTAAACATCGGCAGATGTGTAATGGAGTGACCCTCTTGCATGCCGAAATAGGCCATTTCTCTTGGGTTTTAAACCAAATATGAGAGTGAACCTCACTCTGATACCAATTGTTAGGATCAGAGAGGCACTAAGAGGGGGGGAGGGGTGGGAGGTGAATTAGTGCAATGGATTATAACTCGTAAGTTTGAAATCGATTTTGTAAATAGCTAGTTCGTATTGAGATTTCGATTCGACAAAGATGACTTAGTTAAAGTTGCTAGAGTAAAGGAGATGAAAATTGAATGATTTGTAGTTAAGTATAGAAATGATTCAAAAATTTAAATACTCACACATTCAAGAACACCATGATATATAGTGGTTCGGTCAAGTGACCTACATCCACTTCCGAAGCCTTCTTCGATGAGGCTCCCAACTTCCACTAGTAAGTTACTTTGAAGGGAAAGGACTAAATACTCCTCTTACAACCCTTTTACAAGAGGTTCACACTCTTACAGATTTTTCAAAGAGAAGGAGGGAGGTGAATACTAGCTATCGAAAACAAGACTTAGCCAAAGTTTTGCTTAATTTCTAACTCTCAAAAGGGTGATCTTTCTGTTGAGAAAGGAGGGGTATTTATAGACCCCAAGAGGATTCAAATTTGGGCTCCGAATTTGAATTCTTTTTGGGTTTCCCAGTGCTAGCGGTGCCACCGCTTGTCAGTTGTCAGACTAACAATGCACTGGGCGATTCCACCGCCCAAGGCAGCGGTGCAACCGCCTAGTCTCTTGGGTGTTGGGCAGTGCCACCACCCCAGGCACCGCCCAGCTTTCGGCCACTGGGTAGTGCCACCGCCCATCATGTTTCAGCACATCGGTTTGGGCCTTAAACTTGGCCCAAACCGGTCCAAAACAAGGCCCAATGGGCCCCTATTTTGGGTTATAGGATTAACACCTAATCCTAACCCAAATTACATGCTTAACTATGAAATTAAAATATAATTCTAAGTGATTTAAATTGACATTCTTCAAGTCTTCTTCTGATGAGCTTTTTGGTAAAATTCCGGTAGACTTCTGACACTCCTTCGGATTTCTTTTGACGGACTCCCAGCAAGCTCCCGAATTCCATGGCGAGTTCAATGAGTCTTCGGTAAGCTTTCGAACCTTCTTCGTGATCTCCGCGAACCTCCGATGATCTTTCTGGCGAACTTCCGAAACCTTCAGCAAGGGGTTCAAATTTGAACATAAAGCAATTTAACTCCTTGGGATGGGCATCTACATACTTCCATTCCTTAGGTAAGAAAATTTGGAAAGAAGATGCATCCAAGTTGCCATTTTGAGGAGAGGGTTCATTCAAATTCAAATCATCAAAACCAAGATCATCATCAAAATCTTTTTTCTTAAATTCAAAAAATTCATTAAAAACCACATGAATAGATTCTTCTATAACTAAAGTTCTTTTGTTGAAAACTCGAAAAGCTTTAGAAATAGAAGAGTAACCAAGAAAGATGCTTTCATTGGATTTAGCATCGAATTTTCCTATGGCATCCTTTTTAATCAAGATAAAGCATTTGCAACTAAAAACTTTAAAGTAAGAGACATTGGGCTTTTTATTATTCCATAATTTATATGGAGTCTTAGATAGAGATGGTCTTACTAGAACTCTATTCATGACATAATGTTCATAGCTTTGGCCCAAAAATATTTGGGTAAATTATATTCATTTAACATGGTTCTAGCAATTTCTTGTAAATTTTTATTTTTCCTTTTCACTATTCCACTTTGTTGAGGATTCCTCGAAGTAGAGAAGTTATGGTTATATCCATTTATTTCACAAAAATTTTGAAAGTCATGGTTTTGAAATTCACCACCATGATCACTCCGAATTGATAAAATCATGAAACCCTTTTTATTTTGAGTAAGTTTATAAAATTTAGAGAAACATTTGAAATAATCACTTTTGTGAGCCAAGAAATAGGTCCAAGTGTATCTACTATAGTCATCTACAATTACGAAAGCATATTTGCTACCTCCTAGGCTTGTTATGTCAATTGGTCCAAATAAGTCCAAATGAATCAATTGCAATGGTCTAGTGGTGCTAATTTGATTTTTTGGTTGGAAACTAGTTTTTATTTGTTTTTCTAGTTGACATGCATCACATACTTTGTCATTTACAAACTTCATATTGGGAATCCCTCGTACTAACTCTCTAGATAAAATCTTAGATATTAGTTTCATGCTTGCATGGCCTAATCTCCTATGCCAAAGCCAAGCATCATCATTCAAAACTGAAAAATACATTTCATTACTTAGTTCATTAATATTAATGGTGCAGACATTATTTTGTTTTAAAGCAATCATGGATATGTCATTGTTTGGTTTTTCAATGATACAAACATTAGATTTAAATATAACAAAATAACCTTTATCGCATAATTGACTAATACTCAAGAGATTATATTTTATTCCATCAACTAACAACATATCATCTATTAAAAAACTTGATTTGTTACCTATGGTTCCTTTGCCAATGATTTTACCCTTGTTGTTGTCTCTGAAGGTGACATACCCTTCTTCTTTGCTAGTGAGCATAGAGAATTGAGATGGATCTCCGGTCATGTGCCTTGAGCATCCACTATCAAGATACCATCTCTTGCTCCTAGCTTGTGATGGTAAATGTGTCTACAAAAAAAAATGGTTTTTAGGTACCCATTTGATTTTGGGTGCCTCAAATATTGATATACTAACTTTGTCATTTAGCATTAAATTACTTATGGTTCTTTTAGGAACCCATATCAATTTGTGTGGACTAATTTTCTTAAACGGACTTTTGTAAACAACATGTCCGGATTTGCAACAAAAATTACATTTCAAATGAGAGGATACATGTAATATTGGCCCTTTAATGAAGGTGGTTTGAGTTTGGTGAGATTGACTCACGAATCCAATTCCACATCTATTTCCGACGTGACCCTTATTTGCAAGGATCATGTCTAAGCTCTTGTTACCGACCTTAAATTTGTTTAGGGTCTCTTTGAGTGGCAAGTTCTCCTTTTCAATTGCTTCTAAGTGATTACACTTAGAGCATGGGAGTAGAGGGAGAGAATCATGCTCAAGACTTTTAAATTTATCTAGCAATAAAGCATGTTCCTTTTTTAGAAAATTAAACTTCTTACTAATAGTTTTACATTCATCAAATAACTCATGAAAAGTGATAGAAAGATCATCGAAAGATAATTCTTCATTAAATAACTCATTAACCTCTTCTCCTAAGGCCATTAGCGCGAAGTTAGCCTCCTCTTTGTTGCTTGCTTCTTCAACCTCGGAGTCACTTGAATCATCCCATGTAGCCTTCAATGCTTTCTTCTTCTTTGGTTACTTCTTCTTGGTTTGGGGGCATTCATATTTGAAGTGCCCCGGCTTCTTGCACTCGTAGCAAATGACTTGATCCTTTTTATGTTCAAGTTTGTTTTTTGTGTCATTTTTAAATTTGTTCTTTCTTATAAATTTTTAAAATTTTTGAGTTAAAAGTGCAATGTCATTGTCACTGTCCTCATCACTTGATGTTCCTTTCAAGTAATCTTCTTATGTTCTTAGTGTCATATCCTTCCTGTTCTTTGGAAGGAGGTTCTCAAGCTCTTCATGAACATGACACGTCATTTCGTAGGTCATTAGAGACCCAATAAATTCTTTGAGAGGAAAGGCCTTAAGGTCCTTGGCCTCTTGAATGGCCGTAACTTTTGGATCCCAACTCTTTGGAAGGGATCTTAAAATCTTAGTTATAAGTTCAAAGTTAGAAAAACCTTTACCAATTGCTTTGAGTCCATTGATAATATCCGTAAAGTGGGAGTACATGTCTTCGATAGACTCACTTAGTTTCATTCAGAAAAGTTCATAAGAATGCATAAGAATATTGATTGGACTCTTTCACTCAGCTAGTGCCTTCATGAGTGATCTCAAGAGTTTACCAAATATCAAAAGCCGATTCACAAATCGATACGCGATTAAATTCGTTTTTGTCTAGTGCACAAAACAAGGCATTCATAGCCTTTGCGTTTAAAGCAAAAACCTTCTTCTCCGACTCATTCCATTCACTCATCAGAAGAGAAGATTTTTGAAAGCCATTCTCAACAATATTCCAAAGCTCAAAATCCATAAAAATAAGAAAGATCTTTATACGAGTCTTTCAATACGTATAATCCGACCCATTAAACATATGTGGACGAGTACTGGAGTGACCCTCTTGCATGCCAGAATAGGTCATCTCTCTTGGGTTTTAAACTAAATATGAGAGTGAACCTTGCTCTGATACCAATTGTTAGGATCGGAGAGGCACTAAGAGGGGGGGGGGGTGAATTAGTGCAGCAGATTAAAACCATAAGTTTGAAACCGATTTCGTAAATAGCTAGTTCATACAAAAATTTTGATTCGACGAAAGATGACTTGGTTGAAGTTGTTTGAGTAAAAGTGATGAAAAACTAAATGATTTGCAGCTAAGTAAAAGGAATGATTTATAAATTTAAACACATGCATTCAAGAATGCCACGATGTATAGTGGTTCGGTCAAGTGACCTACATCCACTTCCGAAGCATTCTCCGATAAGGCTCCCAACTTCCGCTAGTAATCCTTTTGAAGGGGAAGGACTAAACACCCCTCTTACAACCCTTTTACAAGAAGCTCACACTCTTACAGATTTTTCAAAGAGAAAGGAGGTGAACACAAGCTATCAAAAATAAGACTTTTGCCAAGACTCTCGCTTAATTTTTAACTCTCAAAAGGGTGCCCTTTCAGTTGAGAAGGGGGGGGGGATTTATAGATCTAAAGAGGATTCAAATTTGAGCTCTAAATTTGAATTCTGTTTGGGTTTCCCGGTGTTGGCGGTGCCACCGCCTGTCAGTTGTCAGAGTGACAATTCACAGGCGGTTCCACCGCCTAAGGCAACGGTGCTATCACTACTGCCTTTTGGCGCTGGGCAGTTCCATTGCCTGGCGTTCGGCTGGTGGGCGGTTCCACCGCCTGGCACAGGCGGTTCCACCGCGTAGCCCATTTAGCAAAGCTGAATGGGCCCTGTTTTAGGCCCAAGTTGACCCAATAAGAGCTCAGTTGGCCCCTGTCAAGATGCTCATGCCAGCCGACCGGCTATTGAAAGGATCAAAAGGCACTAAGAGGGGGGGGTGAATTAGTGCAGCGGATTAAACTCGTATTCTTAAAATCGATTTCGCAAAGAAACACAAGTTCGTAGGAAGATTTCGATTCGACGAAAGAGAACTTGAAAGTAATTGCTTGTGAAAAGGAACTAACTATGAACTTGCAGCCAAGAAATGAAATGATTTCAGAAATGTAAACACTCACACATTTAAGGACACAATGATGTATAGTGGTTCGGTCAAATGACCTACATCCACTCTTGAAGCCTTTGCGATGAGGCTCCGCTCTTCCACTAGCAAGTCCTTTGAAGGGGAAGGATCAAACACCCCTTTTTACAACCCTTTACAAGATGTTCACACTTGTACAAGATCTCTCAAGAAGAAGAAGAAGGTGAACACTTAGCAAAGAAAACAACACTTTTCAAAACTCTTCAAAAGCTCAAGACTCAAACTTTTTCTTGCTCAAAAGGGTACCCTTTCGGTGAGAAAGGGGGTATTTATAGATCCAAAGTGGATTCAAAATTGGGCTCCAAATTCCAAGTGAATTTGGCGTTCCCATGTTTCGGTGGTCAAGGCGGTGCCACGTTGTCGAAGCGGTGCCACCGCTTTGTGTCGATCTTTGATCGACGCGTCTGAAGCGTGCCACCGCCCAAGCAAGCGGTGCTACCGCTCGATCCGGTGGATCGGGGCGGTGCCACCGCCACCAGCGGTTCCACCGCCGTCGATGTATGTCTGGCGGTGCTATCGCTTGCTGAGCAAGCGGTTCCACCGCTTTGTGTGTGTGTGCGGCGGTGCTACGCCGCGGTTCCACCGCTTCAGCTTGGCGGTTCCACCGCCCCGCAGGCGGTTCCATCGCTTGCCCCATTCATTCGACAGAGCCGAATGGGGCCTGTTTAGATCTCAACTTGACACAGTAGTGGCCCGGTTGGCTCCTACTGAATTTTGGGCAGGATTTATTTCTTAAATCCTTGCTCTACTCATGTGCAAATTATGAACATAACTTAACGTGATTTGATCGGACACCCTTCAAGTCGACTTCCGGCGAGTTCTACGGCGAGATTCCGGCAGGCCTCCGATGCTTCCCTCGGATTGCTACGGTGGTCTCCCAAAGATACTCGGCGAGCTCAACTAGTCTTGGCTGGTTTCGAATCTTCCGGAAGTTCCGCGAACCCTCGACGATCTTTGAAATGGACTTTGAAAACTTCGACAAGTCCACGATTTGATCTTGGATGGTTCCGGCAACTCTTCCGAAAATCTCTCGGACTTCCAGATGAACTCTTGAACCCCGACGGACTTGGCCTCGGTAAATCACGTTATGTTTTCTTTCCATCGTAGTTATTCCTGCACACTCATCTCAACAAAGAGATTAGTACAAATATTTCACCAATTGATTTCATCATTAAAATCCGAGATTTAACAATCTCCCCTTTTGATGATGACAATCAATTGGTGATGGAGTTATTCTTAACTCCCCTATGTATATGCCATAAAGAAAAATTGCTTGAATTCAATTTTTGAATTCAACATAATTAATTTTAATTTCAAGATTTCAAAATAGATATCAAGGATATCAATGAAGTATACATAATCAAAAAACATGATATCAAGAACCCAACTAAGTTGATGTTGGACAACGCATATCATATGGCAATACACATATCATTTCTCCCCCTTTGTCATCAACAAAAAGGAAACGAGGGAATCATAACAATAAGGAGGGTCGGAAAACATCACAAATGTGGAAAAGGAAATCAGAAAACTGAAAACCATTCCACAGTGGCCGAAAAGATGTAAGATAACACAGCATGAAGTTAAGACAACATAGATGTCAACAAGAAGATGTCACGATGTAAGGAATACAACATAAATGTCAACATACAACACAAGTTTACATCGTTCAAAAAGAAAACACAGCAAGCTACTCCTCAGGAGGAATGCCAAGATGCCTATACATGTGATCGATCTTTAAGTTCATCTTCCGCATTTCCTTCAAAATTTCAATTTGCTGTAGTTTTACTTCATTTAACTCTCTCATGATCGGATCAGTAGAAGATGGAGCAGAAAATGTCACTGATGTAGCTGCAACAAAAGGATTAGGAGGAGGAGATTCATTTCCCCTAAGGACTGGTGTTTCAGGATGGTCTACGGCTGGGGGAGGTATATCACATCTCCTAGGTTGCCTAACCCCTATTCCATGCTCGACAGTACATCTAAGTCGTCTCAGTAGTTTAACATTAATAATATTAAATTTTTCGACTTGTATTGCTTCTTCATCTGGTGGAATGCAGATGTTATGGGCATGCAATAGTCTAGTTATTAAACCTCCATATGGTAACATTGATCCTTTAGAAAGGACCTCTATCATGTGCTGCCTGATTAGGTAACCAAAACAGAAATGTTGTCTAGTCATGATCCAATATAAGGTACCTAATTCAGTGAAACTGATCTCATCATGATGAAACTGCTTAGGAATAACAATGCTTATTAGAATGTGATGCAAAATTTTAGAGTTAAAAGGTAATAAATGTTCACAACTCTTGGGAATTATTCCTAAATTTGGGTTTGCAAACACAGTTTCTAAAGCTTCAGAGTGAGTGGCACCAACTGTGTCCATATCCCATTTTCCCCGAAAATAACATCCTAGCTCTTTTTCAACAATTCCAATTAATGAGCATATAGTATTATCACATATTTGAATCTCATTACCTAGAAGATAAGTTGACAAGCCATCATCATTCACAGTTAAATTAGCATAGAACAACTTAACTAAACGTGGATAAATAGGTTCAATAATTTGCAGAATAGGTAAAGCCTCTAAGTCTACAAACCACATGAGAGGTTCTAAGTTTCCTAATTGATTCAAATCAACATACTTTCCTTTATGAATGGGTCTAGAACCAAATTCAGAAAATCTAAGGGAGGCTTCTTGTGATTTAAACAAGGATTGGTCAAATGAATCTACCTCCATCCTTTTTCCTTTGTCTCTTGATGTTCTTCTAGGAGCCATTTCTATTCAGGAATGATCAAAAATCAATTGAAGAAAGGAATGAAACTTCACAAGAAAAGGAAAGAGAAATAATTCTGTTTTTACCTTAGATTGGTTCTTTGAGATGTAGGAAGCTTGAATCAAGATAAAATCTCCTCCTTAGGCTTCTAGATAGGAAGAAATGACACCAATTTGAAGTTTGGAAGAGTTTGGAAGAGTGAGAGGCGGTTCACAGATTAGGGGAGGCGGTTCTACCGCCGGCCCCTAACACATTTTATAGCAGGGTGTTCGAAGCGGTACTATCGCTTCAAAGAAAGTGTTCCACCGCTGGGCTGATTACCTTCTGCGGTTCCACCCGCCAAGCATTGGCGATGCTACACGCCGTAGCACAAAACCAATTCAATTTCATGTTTTTTTTTTTTTTTTTTAAAGTCTCAGAGATGGGATGAAGTCAAAAGGAATAAATCCATGGGACAATCTGAATCAAATCGATGGAAATCATAGTTTAAACATAATTTCAAGAAAAGACATCATCAAAAAAAAGTTACTTACTTGGACAGTTTAGCATGCCTAATTCCCTTCTAATAAAATCAAATTGTTCCTCATTTAAAGGTTTCGTAAAAATGTCCGCTAATTGATGATTTGTATCAACAAAATCAAGAGTGACATTTCTACTACTTACATGATCACGTATAAAGTGATGCCTGATGTCAATGTGCTTAGTGCGAGAGTGTTGGATTGGATTTTTAGTTAGACAAATTGCACTCGTGTTATCACACTTTATAGGAATATTTTTTAAGTAGATTCCATAGTCCTCTAGTGTATTTTTCATCCAGATAACTTGTGCACAGCATGCACTAGCAGCTATATATTCAGCTTCTATTGTAGATAGTGCAATCGAATTTTGTTTCTTGGAAGTCCAAGAAACAAGTGCATGTCCTAGAAATTGGCATGTTCCGGATGTGCTTTTTCTATCTAGTTTACATCCACCAAAATCTGCATCTGCATAAGCTTTCAAACTAAAATTTTCAGATTTTGGATACCATAATCCAAGATTAGGGGTCCCTTTAAGATATCTAAGAATCCTCTTGACAGCTTTCAAGTGAGATAGCTTAGGATTAGCTTGGAATCTTGCACATAGCCCTACACTGAACATGATGTCAGGTCTGGTTGCAGTGAGATAAAGCAGGCTACCTATCATGCCCCTATAAGTTTTTTGATCAAAACTTTCTCCATTTTCATCCATATCTAATTTAGTGGAGGTGCTCATAGGAGTGCTAATTTCTTTTGATCCATCCATATTAAATCGTTTTAACAATTCCAATGTGTATTTTGATTGATTTAGAAATATACCATTACTTAGTTGCTTGATTTGAAGTCCTAAAAAGAAATTTAGTTCTCCCATTAGGCTCATCTCAAATTCATCACTCATATCCTTAGCAAATAATTCACATAGTGATTTATTACAAGATCCGAAAATAATATCATCAACATAAATTTGAACAATAAGAAAATTGTTTTCAAAATGTTTAATAAACAATGTAGTATCAACCTTGCCTTTAGTGAAATTATTTGAAATCAAGAAAGAACTAAGCCTCTCATACCAAGCCCTAGGGGCTTGTTTAAGACCATATAAGGCCTTAGTTAGCTTAAACACATGGTTAGGAAATAGAGAGTTTTCGAATCCGGGTGGTTGTTCAACATAAACTTCTTCGGAAATAAAACCATTTAAGAATGCACTTTTGACATCCATTTGAAATAATTAAAATCTTTACTACTAGCATAGGCAAGGAGCATCCTAATGGCTTCCAATCTTGCCACCGGAGCGAAGGTTTCTTCATAATCGATACCTTCTTCTTGGTTGAAACCTTTGGCCACTAGTCTAGCCTTGTTTCTAACCACGATACCGCATTCATCTTGCTTGTTTCTAAAGACCCACTTAGTACCAATAACTAAGTGGTCATTAGGTCTAGGAACAAGCTTCCATACCTCATTCCTCTCAAATTGATTCAATTCTTCTTGCATTGCGATAACCCAAGAATCATCTTTTAGGGCATCAACAATGCATTTTGGTTCAACTTGAGAAAGAAAGGCAGCATGGGCACAAAAATTTTTGAAAGAAGAGCGAGTTTGAACCCCTTTCGATGCATCTCCTATAATTAACTCCTTGGGATGAGCATCTACATACTTCCATTCCTTTGGTAAGGAAGTTTGGGAAGAAGATGCATCCAAGATGTTATTTTGAGGAGAGGGTTCATTCAAATTCAAATCATCAAGACCAAAATCATCATCAAAATCTTTTTCTTAAATTCGAAACTTCATTAAAAACCACATGAATAGATTCTTCTATAAGTAAGGTTCTCTTGTTGAAAACACGAAAAGCCTTAGAAACGGAAGAATAACCAAGAAATATGCCTTCATTGGATTTTGCATCGAATTTTCCTAAGGCATCCTTTTCATTCAAAATAAAGCATTTGCAACCAAAAACTTTAAAGTAAGAAACATTGGGTTTTTTATCATTCCATAATTCATATGGAGTTTTGGATAGGGATGGTCTCACTAGAACTCTATTCATCACATAGCAAGCCGTATTCACGGCTTCGCCCAAAAATATTTTGGTAAATTATATTCATTTAACATGGTTCTAGCCATTTCTTGCAAACTTCTATTTTTCCTTTCTACTACTCCATTTTGTTGTGGATTTCTTGGAGTAGAGAAGTTGTGATTGTATCCGTTTGTTTCACAAAAATTTTGGAAGTCATGATTTTGAAATTCACCTCCATGATCACTTGAATTGATGAGATCATAAAGCCTTTTTCATTTTGAGTGAGTTTACAAAATTTAGAGAAACATTTGAAGCAATCACTTTTATGAGCCAAAAATAGGTCCAAGTGTATCTACTATAGTCATCCACAATTACAAAGGCATATTTGCTACCTCCTAGGCTTGTTATGTCAATTGGTCCAAATAAGTCCAAGTGGATCAATTGCAATGGTCTAGTGGTGCTAATGTGATTTTTTGATTTGAAACTAGTCTTTATTTGTTTTCCTAGTTGACATGCATCACATACCTTATCCTTAACAAATTTCGTGTTTGGGATACCTCTTACTAAATCTCTAGATGAAATCTTAGAGATTAGTTTCATGCTTGCATGGCCTAGCCTCCTATGCCAAAGCCAAGCGTCATCATTCAAAACCGAAAAACACATTTCATTACTTAATTTATCAATATTTATGGTGTAGACATTGTTTTGTTTTAAAGCAATCATGGATATGTTGTTGTTGGGTTTTTCAATAATGCAAACATTGGATTCAAATCTAACAACATAACCTTTATCACATAGTTGACTAATACTTAAAAGATTATGTTTTAAACCATCAACTAGTAACACATCATCAATTGAAAAACTCGATTTGTTACCTATGGTTCCCTTGCCAATGATTTTACCCTTGTTGTTGTCTCCGAAAGTGACATATCCTTCTTCTTTGCTAGAGAGCATAGAGAAATGAGATGGATCTCCGGTCATGTGCCTTGAGCATCCACTATCAAGATACCATTTCTTGCTCCTAGCTTGTGAGTTTGTCTACAAAAGAGGATTGTTTTTAGGTACCCATTTGATTTTGGGTGCCTTACAAATTGATCTACTTATTTTGTAATTTATCATTGAATTGTTTATGGTTCCTTTAGGAACCCATATCAACTTTTGTGGACTAATTTTCTTGAATGGACATTTGTAGGTAACATGTCCCGTTTTGCAACAAAATTACATTTCAAATGGGGTGATACATGCAATGTAGACCCTTTAACAAAGGTGGTGGGATTTTGGTGAGAACCTCTCACAAATCCGATACCACTTCTATTTCCGACATGACCTTTGTTAGCAAGAATCATGTCTAAGCCCTTGCTACCGACCTTAAACTTGTTTAGGGTCTCTTTGAGTAGCAAGTTCTCCTTTTGTTGCATCTAAGTCTTCACACTTAGAGCATGGGGGTAGAGAAGGGTTTTGAAGACTATTGAATTTACTTTGTAATAAAGCATGCTCTTTCTTAAGCAAATTGAACTTCTTACTAATAGTTCTACATTCATCAAACAACTCATGAAAAGCCATAGAAAGTTCATCGAAAGATAACTCTTCATTAAGTAACTCACTAACCTCTTCTCCAAATGCCATTAGAGCGAAGTTTGCCTCCTCTTTGTTGCTAGCCTCTTCAACCTCGGAGTCACTTGAATCATCCCATGTGGCCTTCAAGGCTTTTTCTTCTTGAATTGCTTCTTCTTGGCTTGAGGGCATTCATTCTTGAAGTGTCCCGGCTTCTTGCATTCAAGCAAATGACTTGGTCCTTTTGTGTTCAAATTTGCTTTTGTGTCATTTTTGAATTTGTTCTTTCTTATGAATTTCTTAAACTTTCGAGTTAGAAGTGCAATGTCATTGTCACTATCCTCATCACTTGATGTTCCTTTCAAGTGGTCTTCTTGTGTTCTAAGTGCCATATCCTTCCTGTTCTTTGGAAGGGGTTCTCAAGCTCTTCATGAGCATGGCACGTCATCTCGTAAGTCATTAGAGATCCAATAAGTTCTTCAATGGGAAATACTTTAAGATCCTTGGCCTCTTGAATGGCCGTGACCTTTGGATCCCAACACTTTGGAAGGGATCTTAAAATCTTAGTTACCAATTCAAAATTCGAAAAGCCTTTACCAAGAGCTTTAAGTCCATTGATGACATCCGTAAAGCGGGTGTACATGTCTCCAATGGACTCATTTGGTTTCATCCGAAAAAGTTCGTAGGAATGCACAAGAATGTTGATTTTGGACTCCTTCACTCGGCTAGTGCCTTCATGAGTGATTTCAAGAGTGCGCCAAATATCAAAAGCCGATTCACAAACGGAAACCCGATTAAACTCATTCTTATCAAGTGCACAAAATAAGGCATTCATAGCCTTTGCATTGAGAGCGAAAATCTTCTTCTCCGACTCATTCCATTCACTCATCGGAAGAGAAGATTTTGCGAAAGCCATTTTCGACAATGTTCCAAAGTTCGAAGTCCATGGAGATAAGAAAAATCCTCATTCGAGTCTTCCAATACGTATAATCCGACCCATTGAACATAGGTGGACGAGTAATGGAGAGACCCTCTTGCATACCGGAGTAGGCCATCTCTCTTGGGTTTTAAACCAATATGAGAGCAAACCTTGCTCTGATACCAATTGAAAGGATCAAAAGGCACTAAGAGGGGGTGAATTAGTGCAGCGGATTAAACTCGTATTCTTGAAACCGATTTAGCAAAGAAACACAAGTTAGTAGGAAGATTTTGATTCGATTTAAAGAGAACTTGAAAGTAATTGCTTGTGAAAAGGAACTAACTATGAACTTGCAGCCAAGAAATGAAATGATTTCAGAAATATAAACACTCACACATTTAAGGACACAATGATGTATAGTGGTTCGGTCAAATGACCTACATCCACTCTTGAAGCCTTTGCGATGAGGCTCCGCTCTTCCACTAGCAAGTCCTTTGAAGGGAAGGATCAAACACCCCTTTTACAACCCTTTACAAGATGTTCACACTTGTACAAGATCTCTCAAGAAGAAGAAGAAGGTGAACACTTAGCAAAGAAAACAACACTTTTCAAAACTCTTCAAAAGCTCAAGACTCAAACTTTTTCTTGCTCAAAAGGGTACCCTTTCAGCTGAGAAAGGGGGTATTTATAGATCCAAAGTGGATTCAAAATTGGGCTCCAAATTCCAAGTGAATTTGGAGTCCCATGTTTCTGGTGGTCAGCGGTGCCACGTGTCGATCTTTGCCCGACGTCGTGCGGTGCCCAGCGGTGCCACCGCAGCGAGTGCGGTACTACCGCTCAGTCGGTGGTGATCGGTGCGGTGCCGCCACCAGCGGTTCCACCGCTGTCGTGTCTGGGCGGTGCTATCGCGCAGCAAATGTTCCACCGCTGTGTGTGTGTGCGAGGGCCGTGCTACCGCTTCAGTCGGGCGGTTCCACCGCCAGGCTTAGCGGTTCACCGCCAGGCTTGGGCGGTTCCACGCTTGCCCCCATTCGGACAGAGCGAATGGGGCCTGTTTAGATCTCAACTTGACACAAGAGTGGCCCGGTTGGCTCCTACTGAATTTTGGGCGGATTTATTTCTTAAATCCTTGCTCTACTCATGTGCAAATTACGAACATAACTTAACGTGATTTGATCGGACATCCTTCAAGTCGACTTCCCGAGTGAGTTCTACGGACGAGATTCGGCGCAGCCTCGATGCTTCCCTCGGTTGCTACGTGGTCTCCCAAAGATACTCCGACGAGCTCAACTAGTCTTTACTGGTTTCGAATCTTCCGGAAGTTCCGTGAACCTTCGACGATCTTTGAAATGGACTTTCAAAACTTCGACAAGTCCCTGATTTGATCTTGGATGGTTCCGGCAACTCTTCCGAAAATCTCTCGGACTTCCGATGAACTCTTAACCCCCGACGGACTTGGCCTCGGTAAATCACGTTATGTTTTCTTTCCATCGTAGTTATTCCTGCACACTCATCTCAACAGAGAGATTAGTACAAATATTTCACCAATTGATTTCATCATCAAAATCCGAGATTTAACAGCTATGGCTCACTCCATAAATTATGAGAGAATAGACCACTGCTCTGTGTCTCTTTCCTGCTTTATCTCTGTCTTTCCCACTTTAGATTCTGTATTGTTCTCTTTCCTCCTTTAGGCCCGTCCACCGCTGCCCCAACGACCAAAAAAACCAACCACCGACACCGTCCAAGCCATGAGAAATGGGAGTCGAGCTCTATTTTGAGAGCATGCCGTGGGAATCCCATCTGCTTGGCACTTGAAATCTGTTGGCACCGAGAAGATCCAGACTTACACCGTTGCAATCAGGTCAGTTGTGCTTCTTCTCTTGGAAGAATTCTCACTCTGAGGCATTTGTCTCTCGTTGATTTCACTATGGCTTTAGCATTTTGAGGTGATTGCTGCCGACGGATTTGGTTTTAATTGGTTACAAGAGGATGGTTTAGGTGTGATTCTGTGGAGAAATTAGGGTTTGAGAAGCGTCCCTCGAGGGAAAACGACGACGCTTCCCTGTTCCGGGATCTTGCAACTGTTTCCCTCCTTGAGTTCTGCATGGGGACCGAGTCATACATAAATGGGCTTCTTTAGTTAGTTGCACTTTATGGGCTTCCTCTAAAATGGGCTGTTCGTTGGGTCATCTATAATTCGATATTAGAATTGATCAAAATCTTTATCCGCCACGTGGCATCTTCCGAGCCCACTCAACGGTTTAACGCAAAGATTAACGGCCGGCCGCCTAACGGACGACAGGAGTTTGACATCGGGTGCGGATTCTCTCCAACGTTGCTTTAAATAGGATTATTTCCAAATCCTTACCCTAATTACATGCCAGCTACGAAATTGAAACATAATTCTAAGTGATTTAAACCGACATTTTTCAAGTCTACTTCCGACGAGCTTTACGACGAGATTCAGGTGGACTTCCGACACTTCCTTCGGATTTCTTCTGGAGGACTCCCAACATGCTTCTGGATTATATGGCAAGCTCAACGAGTCTTCGGCAAGCTTCTGAACCTTCTCGGTAAACTTCATGAACCTTCGACGATTTTTGCGGTAAACTTTTGAAAACTTCGATAGGTCCCTGATTCGATCTCGGTTGGTTCCGACAACACTTTCGATGATCCTTCAGACTTCTGATGAACTCTTGAACTCCCGACAGACTTGACTTCAGTAAATCACTTTATGTTTTCATCCCATCATAGTTAATCCTACACACTTATCTCGACAATATAGATCGGAACAAATATTTCACTAATTGATTTCATCATCAAAATCTGAGATTCAATAGAGCGCCATCCGGGCAGCAACCTTATTGTTTAGAAAGTTATTAGTGCTGCCTATATCGATGAGAATGGTGATCGGTTGTTGTTTGAGCAGGCCTCTAACTTTTATTGTTTGCGGATTTGAGTAGCCGGTTAGCGCATGTACCATAAAGTCGATCGATTGTAGCTCTTCTTTCATATCTTCATCCTTATGTTTGAGACTCTCTTCTAGCTGTTCACTGATCTCTTCTTCCACTGGTTCAATCACAAGAAGTCTCCTTTTTTTACAACGATGCTCGCGGCTCTATAGCTCGTCACAATGCCAACATAACCCCTTGGCAGATCGGTCTCGAAGCTCTTCTCTTGTCAACCTTTTTAGTGTAGGAGCTCGGCTGATATTAGGGGGGGTTGAGGGCTTCAATATTGCTGGTCAGGGAGCAACCCTAGTCCTCCGGGCTTCGTGGTTCAATCGCTCCTCCTGAAGTCGTGCGAAAGAGATGACTACCATAAGCGTGTACAGTTGTCGTGCTTTAACTTCTCCCCAGATCTCCAGCTTCAAGCCCTCAATAAATGTCCCCAATAACTATGTTTCAGACCAATCATGAGTTTGATTAGATAACCTTTCAAACCTGGTTTGATACTCCTGGATGGCGGAGGTTTGTCGGATCTTTGCTAGTTGTCCGTCGATATTCTCGTAATCGGTTGGTCCAAAATGGATCAGCAGTCCTTCTTTGAATTGTCGCCATGAGAGGACTCCATGAGTGTGTTCAAACCAATCAAACCATTTTATGACTTCCCCTTCAAGATGTATAGCTGCAATTTCTACCATAGATGCATCTACGATTTTGTGGTACCGAAAATATCACTCCACGCGTGAGATCCAACCAATCGGGTCTCCTTCTTCCCATCTAGGGAAGTCCACCCTCATGTGTGGATAATGGGGATCGGTTATAGAGCCTCCCCTCTCCTGTAGGTCATCTCTTCGTTCAAAACTTTCTCCTTGATGTGATTACTTTGGGCTCGGTGGTCGACCCAAACTAAGTTTGGCAAAGAGAGTCCAAATCTTCTCCTCCATTCATGTCTCGAAGGCTTCGAATTTAGTATCAATTGCCTCCTCGGATGCCATAGCATATGTCTCCAAATCTGTAATATTAAGATCTCTTTTTTGCTATTGAGTTAAAGGCATGTATTGGTTGAGAGAAGTGGTGGCTGAAAGGGCTGGTGGATTGGTGAATGTAGGCTGTGGTTTAGATTTGTTTAATGGCTATTTTGGGTGAAGTTTGGGGCTACGATTTGATGGAGTTTTTTTATTGTGATGGTAGTGGATGAAGATTAGGGAAGAGGTGTTAGAACCCTTGCAGATTCTAAGCTTGGGGTTGATCTCTATAGGGGATCGGCCTCCTTGGAACTCTACAGGGGTTCCTTCCTCCAAGTTGCTGCTCAAAGGCTACTAAAAGATTGATCTATTCATTAATGAAAAGAGGATGAATGCATGGCTATTTATAGGGCTTCTAAACCCCAACTCCTAATAGGACTCTTACTCAAGACTTCTACTTCTAACCAACTTCTAATTAGGACTCCTTCTCTAGTATGACTCCTAATTCTAATAAGACTCTTTCCCTAATAGGACTCCTACTTCTAATAGGACTCTCTTCTCTAGTAGGACTCCTAATTCTAATAGGACTCTTTCCCTAATAGGACTCCTACTTCTAATAGGACTCTTTCTCTAATAGGACTCCTTTTCTAAGAAGCAACCTAACCCTAATCTAGCCGGCCTCTTCACCTCTTTAATAGGGGTTGGCTAGATAAGATTTATATGAATGCCCTTATCAATGAAACTAAATTAGGACTCTCATAGCTGGAGTCCTAACAGACCCGCCCTCTTCAAATCAGCCTTGTCCTCGAGGCTGACGTTTCATGAATTCTGAGAATTTGATCTTCAAGTCATCATAGTTCTCCTAAGTGGCATCTTCTGCTGGTAGGTTTGCCCATTGTATTAACACTTCAGTAGCAGGTCATCGTCGTCGAGTCATAATCCATCAATCAATAATGGCACTTGGTTGGGTCTGGAGCTCTCCTTGGGTAGTTATATTTGGTAGATGGCTTTGGGTTGTCTCATGTTGTCCCAACTTGAGCTTCAAACATGATACATAGAAGACTGGATGGATTCGAGAGTTGGCGGGTAACTCCAATCTATATGCTACTGCTTTGATGCAATCCAAAATCTGGTAGGGTCCATAGAACCGAGGTGAAAGCTTCATAGATGCTCTGCTTTGGATTGATATTTGCTTGTATGGCTGGAACCGTAGGAAGACCCAATCTCCTACTGAAAATTCTCTTTCACCTTTGTATTGATCATATTACTGTTTCATCCTTGCTTGTGCTGTAGTGAGATTATCTTTTAACAACTTTAGCATTTTGTCTCTATCTTGTAGTTCCCTGTCTACTTATTCTACTTTAGAGGTGCCCAACACATATTTTGGAATTACAAGGGGGGGTCGGCCATACATGACCTCATAGGGAGTATATTTTATGGAGGAATGATAAGTTGTATTATACCACCATTCAGCTCAAGGAAGCCACTTTGTCCATTCTTTTGGTCGATCACTGGTGAAGCATCTAAGGTATATCTCCAAACACCTATTCACCATTTAGTTTAGCCATCGGTTTGTAGGTGATATGCTGTACTCATCTTTAATTTAGTACCCTGCATTTGGAATAACTCTGTCCAAAATTTGCTCATGAAGATTCTATCATGATCACTTACAATAGATCTCGGCATCCAATGTAATTTTACAATATTCTCCATAAAGATTCGAGCAATACTAGAAGCAGTGTAGGGATTACGAATGGCACAAAAGTGAGCATACTTTGTAAGGCGATCAACCACGATAAAAATTGTACCTTTTCCTTGTGATGAGGGAAGCCCTTCGATGAAATCCATTGATATATCAGTCCATATTGATTCTGGGATGGGTAGAGGTTGTAACTTTCTGGGACTTGCCATTGTCTCACCTTTGTATCGTTGACATACATCACATTGTGCTACAAATTCAGTAATAATATTTTTCATCCCTATCCAATAAAAATTTTGCTTAATTCTTTTATAGGTTCTAAGGAACCTGGAGTACCCGGCCACAGGTGTGGAATGCATCTCTTGAAGGATGGTCTTTATGCAAGTAGAATTTGGCACAAGCACAATGCGTCTTTTATATCGTAAGTCCTTTGAGTCCTAACTGTAATGAGCCATGAAGCTTCATGCTTGCTTCAATTTTTTTATGATTTTACTCATTTCTGGATTATCTTGCCATTCCCTCCTAATATTCTGAAGGAAGTCGCTGGTCGGAAGTGAAACAGCCGAAAATTCAGCATGCTCGGGTAGCCATGAAAGCGCATCTGCGACAACATTATCTTTCCCCTTTTTGTAAGTTATTTCATAATCATATCCAAGAAGCTTTATTACCCATTTTTGCTACTCAGGGGAAGATATCTTCTGCTCCAAGAAATATTTTAGGATTTTAAGGTTGGTCTTGATTTAAATTCATCGCCCAATCAAGTACGGTCTCTATTTGGACACCGCATGCACAATCGCGAGCATCTCCTTGTCGTAAATAGTATCTTGAGATGGGAAGGAGATAACGCCTTACTAGTATAAGTGAGAGGGTGGCCATCTTGCATTAGTACAGCACCAATTCCTACTCCGGAGGCATCAGCTTCAATAATAAAAGTCTTGTCGAAATCGGGCAATGCTAGTACTGGCATTGTTATCATGGCGACTTTAAGTTCGTGGAAGGCGGTGGTTGTAACACCCCTCATTTTCGAATTTTCGTATAAATTTTTGGTGATAATGTAAGCATTTAGTTTAAATTGACAAAAGAAATAGAGTATGAAACAGAAGTAACTTAATTATAAGATTTGGGAGATCTGTTCAAAAAAAAAAAAAAAAGAGAAAGAATATGAGGACCTATATGTAAACCCTAAGGACCAAATCGTGAATATGATAAAAACAAGGACTGAAATGCAAAACGCACTAAATGACAATTTCCACCTTTTAAGCCTCTCTGCCTTCATTCTTAAGGAAGCAGAGAAGGCAGCTCGTGGGTGATCAGGAAAGAAAGAAAGAAAGAAAGAAAGAAGAAGAAGAAGAAGAAGAAGAGAGAAAAAAATTGGGGCTTTTAGGGTTCTTGCTTAAATCCTTCCACTTGGTCAAAATTCTCAAGGCAAGTGTTCTAACCCCTTCCTACAGAATTTTTAGTCTCTGTTCTTATGTTGATTCAAAATAAATTGAAGGATTCCTATTTTAGAAACTGATATGTCTCTCCCTTGGACATCGAACCATGGATTCTGAAGTTTTTCGGTAAACTGACCCCTATACACTGTTTCAGCTGTAAGTTTTAGTACAAAAGGTGAATTCGGGCAGGAACTAATTTGTTTGAAGTTAGACTCTTATATCTTCCTTTTGAAACTGATTTTGTAGATTTTGGACACCGAATACTTACCCAAACATCTGTTTCGAATGAGCCTATGGACGCTGTAAAACAGGGTTCAAGATTTCTGACCTGTCGATACTAAAATGCCTATAACTCCCCATTGAAAATTCGGATTTGTACCAAACTGATTTTATTTGAAACTAGACTTGCAAATATTTCTTTTGACATATAGTTTGAAAATTTTGGAATTCAATAGCCTACCCTATTATCTGTTGAATCCGACCCTACATATTCTGCAAAACAGTGATTGTGTTTTTGACCTTGTGTTACCAAATCAAAGGTAACTCCGTGTTGGGAACCCTGTTTCATATGAAATTTGTTCCATCAGAATATAGATTGATATATGGTTCGACCATAGCTTTCTTATGGGTATTGGAGCATAATTGATATTCGGAAATATTTGTTTGATGTGCCACTGGAATTCTGTCCGAAATCGAGCTTTGGTCGATTTCGCGTATTCTGTTCCGTTCCTTTGGATATTTGAATTCATCTAACCTTCTTATTGGAATTGAGCTAATATTATTGCTTGGAATCCCTGTACACTCTTATTTTCATTTCATTTCAAATCTGAATACATTTGCGAGAGATTTGTTCTTTGTTTCGTATTGTCTCGAAAAGGCACATGCACGTTTTGTTGTTCCGCGTGTGCTTCCGATATATGCTACTTATTGTTAAAACTGCCCTCTTGTACTCTGGTGTGTGGGATTGTCTGGACCTTTGCCAGAAATGGTAAAGGGTATGTGCTTATTGCCCGCTATGTGGGGTCCCGCTATGTGGGATATTCTGGACCTTTGCCAGAAATGGTAAAGGGTATGTGCTTAGAGCCTACGATGCTCTGCCGGCCCCTTCTGACTTCACCTAGACGTGGGTGGATGGAGCTCCCAGACGTGGGAGACTTTTGTCAGGTGGTCATTCAGAAATGGATGAATCACATTCTGACTGAGATCCCACTACACCTTCTATATGTTTGATATGACATCCAGAGTTTTGGTGTGTTGTTTGTTCATGCTCGGATAAGAATGATATGATTGCAACGTCAAGGACGACGTTTAAGCTTCTGTATGATATTTGTTATTGATTATGCTCTGAAATGCTTCATTCACTGATGATTTTGCTTCGAAATGTTCCATATGCCATTGATATGCTTCGGAACATTTTATATGCCATCGGTAAGCTCCGATGTGTTCCCTTTGTTACTGATATGCTCCAATTACTCTATGCCCCATCCGTCAGAACCAAATATGTAAGATTGAAAGGACAATTGTGTTTTGCTCCTAATGATATTTTGTCTACGAATTCGTATATTCGACTTGTATTTTGAAATCTGTATCTCTTTGGAAATTGTATTATTTGATATGGACATGTTAGTCACTTGTCGAGCTCTTTATGCTCACCCCGTTTGTTGATAAATTTTTCAGGATAGCGATCGCTTGCTTAAATGTTAAGATTGGGTGAGGCGGTGGAAAGTTTAGATGATTTTGGGCAGATCTTTGTTAGCATATGTGTATTTGTTGTATAAGATACTCTACATCTTATGAAATGTGACGATGAATCTAAACTGTGGATTTTGTGTAAGATAAAGGATCCCTCATGTATAGGATTTTGGAATGTTATGTTAAATTCATGTAATGATATGATCTTATGGTAATCGTTGGTTTGGTGACTGCATAGTCTTTCCCCACTTGTGAATTTATGTTGCGGTTATTATTTTGATGAGTTGAGTTCAGGTTGTATGAATTATCGAGTGACGTGTGATATGTTTATGAATTGCACAGGGTTATGAATTGGTAGACTATAGAGGTGAGATTTTGATCTGAATGTTTTCTTAGTGACCTCAAATGTGTGTTTGGATCCTGGGATAGTTGTGATGAAAATTTTTAAATATTGTCGATATTTTGAGGGTCGTGTCAGAGGTGGTATCAGAGCATGATTTGAGAATCACTAAGAATATTTTTTTTATGTACTTGATGAAAAAAATATATATATATTTTGAGGTTTATTGACTATTCATTTAGAGATTGATCAAAGAAAATTCCTTTGATGTTTTAGGAAGCAAGGATGACGAGATCATCTGGTTCTCCTGTTGCATCTACTGCTGATCAATTGAGTGGTATCATGCGGACTTTGGAGACTATGACACAGGTGATGCAACAACAACAACGACCTGTCCAACAAGGAAGTAATGATGGAACAGAGACATCAAACCAGACGGGGTTGGGAATTGGACAGTTTAAGAAGCTTAGTCCTCCCAGTTTTAGTGGTGAATCTGATCCAATGGTGGCAGAACGATGGATGATGCAAATAGAGAAAATATTTGATGCTTTAAATTACCCTGATGATCGAAAGGTTTTTCTTGCCACCTTTATGCTGGAAGGAGAAGCTGAACACTGGTGGAGAATGATTAAGAGGATGTCTGAAATCAAACATGAGCCAATGACATGGAAGTTATTCCAAGAAAAGTTTAACGATAAATATTTTCCAGATTGTATGAGAGAGCAAAAAGAATTGGAGTTCTTAAATCTTATCCAGGGAAGTATAACGGTTACAAAGTATGAATCTAAATTCACTGAGCTCTCCAGGTTTGCCACACATATGACTGATGATGAATCTAGAAAAGCAAGAAGGTTTGAAAGGGATTACGACCCAGCAATAAGAAGCCGAATGTCACTTTAAAATTTCAAACATATCTTGATACTGAGAAAGAGCTTTGAAAATTGAAAGAGACATAGAGGAAATTCAAGAAATCATTGGCAAGAACAAAAGGGACAAATATACTGGCAAAAGCAGGAGGGAATATGAATATGAAGCTAGTAACAAGAGGTTTAAGACATCTGGATTTGAGAAAAGGAAACCATTGGGGAGGACTCAGTTATGTGCAAAATGTGGATTAAATCATGAAACAAGTCAGTGTTTTCGGGTGACTGGAGCATGTTTTGGTTGTGGAAAGCTAGATCATCAATTAAGAGATTGCCCACTGAAAAGGAAGAAAGAGCCACTGTCTCCTAGACCCTCAGCCCATGCTAGAGTGTACGCTATCACTGAACAAGATTCTAAAGCTTCTAAATCAATAGTGGAAGGTATTCTTCATGTTTCTAAAAGAAATGCAAAAGTTTTGTTTGATCCCGGCTCCAACTTATCGTTTGTTTCACAATACTTTGCTTGTCACTTGGATATTCTACCTAGACCCCTGGATTATATGTTATATGTAACAACTGCTGTTGGAGATTCATTGGCAACAAACTTGGTTTACCCATCTTGCTTGATCTCTATTGGAGAACACGAACTCCTTGCTGATTTGATTCTCCTAGAGATCCAGGGCTTTGATATTATACTTGGCATGGATTGGTTATCTTCTCATCACGCTAGTATTGATTGTTACAAAAAAATAATTACTTTTGCATACCGATCAGCCTATATTTTTCTTTGAGGGCATTAGGCATGATTTGCCTCCTTGCTTGATATCGACTTCAAGTTTATCGTCTTATGCAGAAAGGTTGTTTTTGTTATATGGTGTGTGTAAAGGAGCATTCAAATCAGAAACCCACCTAGATGAAATTGAAGTGGTCAAGGAATTCCCGATGTATTCCCGGATGACTTGCCTGGTTTACCTCTAGATAGAGAGGGTGAATTTGCTATTGATCTAGTCCCAAGACAACCCCAATATCTAAGCCTCCCAGAATGGCACCACTCGAGCTAGAGGAGTTAAAGAAGCAAATACAAGAATTATTAGATAAGGGTTTCATACGACCCAGTGTATCCCCAGTATTATTAGTGAAGAAGAAGGATGGAACATTGAGGCTTTGTATTGATTATAGGCGGTTGAATCGGTGACCATCAAAAACAAGTATCCCATACCTAGAATTGATGATTTGTTTGATCACTGCAGGGTGCACAAGTATTCTCTAAGATTGACCGAGGGTCGGTTACTATCAGTTGAAGATCAAGGAGGAGGATATTTCAAAAACAGCTTTCAGAACTCGATATGGTCATTATGAATTCTTGGTGATGCCTTTTGGTTTGACAAATGCCCCTGCAGCTTTTATGGAACTAATGAATAGGATATTTCAACCGCTCTTGGATATCTGTGTAATTATATTTATTGACGACATATTGGTGTATTCGAGGAGTAATCAAGAGCATGAGGAACACTTGAGAAATGTATTGTCCATACTAAGAGAAAAGAAGTTGTATGCAAAGTTCAGCAAATGTGAATTTTGGTTGAAAGAAGTTGCTTTCTTAGGCCACGTGATTTCAGGGAAGGGTATATCTGTTGATCCAAGGAAAATAGAAGCTGTAGTTGAATGGGGAGTACCAACAAATGTAACGGAAGTTAGAAGCTTCTTGGGCATGGCAGGTTATTACAGGAGATTTGTGGAGGGATTTTCTCGAATTGCTCAACCTCTCACCAAACTCACTAAGAAGAATATGAAATTTGTATGGGGTGATGATTGTGAGCAAAGTTTTCAAGAGTTAAAAAGAAGATTGACTAGTGCCCCTATTCTCACTATTCCAAGTGGTAGTGGTGAGTTTGTAGTTTATACCGATGCTTCAAGAAAGGGCCTAGGATGTGTTTTGATGCAGGAAGGGAGAGTAATCGCGTATGCTTCTAGGCAACTTAAAGGTTATGAATTGAATTATCCAACTCATGATTTGGAATTGGCAGCAATTATTTTTGCTTTAAAGATTTGGAGACATTATTTGTATGGCCGACAGTTTGAAATCTTTACTGATCATAAGAGTTTAAAATATATTTTCACTCAGAAAGAGTTAAACATGAGGCAGCGAAGATGGATAGAACTTCTGAAGGATTATGATTGTGCCATCCGTTATCACCCGGGCAAGGCCAATGTTGTAGCTGATGCACTTAGTAGGAAATCTACAAGTTTTATGGCTAGTCTGGTCGTGAAGCAATGGAAGTCAATTGAAGAAAATTTTGATTTGAAAGCTTTGAGGAAAGAGCAAGACTCGATGATATTGATGGCCTCCATTCAAGTGCAATCCGATCTTATTCAACAAATTAAGGAAGGACAATTACGAGATCCACATCTAATCTACTTGAGGAGTGAAGTAGAAAGGAATTGAAGCCACAATTTCAAGTTTCAAAGGATGGCCTATTGAGATTTGGGAGAGAGTATGTGTACCAAATGAACCAGATATCAAGAATCAAATCCTAAATGAAAGTCATACTTCAAAGTACACCCTACACCCACGGGAGCACTAAGATGTATAGAGATCTTCAAAGTCATTATTGGTGGAAAGGCATGAAGAAAGAAATTGCAATGTATGTTTCAAAATGTTTGACTTGTCAACAAATCAAAGTAGAACACCAAAGACCTGGAGGGTTGTTGCAACCTTTAGTTATTCCTGAATGGAAATGGGAATGTATTACTATGGATTTTGTTTCGGGACTACCCAGAACCTCGAGGAAGCATGATGCTATTTGGGTTATCATTGATAGGTTAACAAAATCTGCACACTTCCTACCGATTAATATGACTTATTCGCTTGATAAACTTGCAGATTTATATGTCAATGAAATAGTAAGACTTCATGGTATTCCAAAGGAGATCATCTCTGATAGAGACTCCAGATTTCTCTCTAGATTCTGGAGAAGATTGCAGGAGTCGATGGGCACTAAAGTTAAGTTTAGTACCACATATCATCCTCAGACTGATGGTCAGTCAGAAAGAACAATTCAAACACTTGAGGATTTGCTTAGAGCCTATGTTATGGATTGGAAAGGTGAATGGGATAAGGATATTTCACTTGTTGAGTTCACGTATAATAATAGTTATCATTCAAGTATTCAAATGGCTCCTTATGAAGCTTTATATGGGCGAAAGTGCATAACACCTATATGTTGGGAGGAAGTTGGTGACAGAAAGCTGTTAGCACCGGACAAGGTACAAGAAACTACCGAGAAAATTCAAGTTATAAGGAAAAGGTTAAAAACTGCTCAGAGTCATCAAAAGAGTTATGCCGACAACAGAAGACGAGATATTGAGTTTGAAATCGGAGATTTTGTATTCTTAAAAGTCTCCCCTTCCAAAGGCATTATAAGGTTTGGGAAGAAAGGGAAATTAAGCCCAAGATTTATTGGACCTTTTGAGGTTCTTGAGAGGGTTGGTTCTGTCGCTTACAGGATTGCCTTGCCACCAGCATTGTGCCATGTCCACGATATATTCCATGTCTCGATGATTAGAAAGTATATATATGACCCTTCTCACATCATTGAGTATGAGCTGGTGGAGATCGATAAAGATTTATCTTATGTGGAAGAGCCTATTCAGATTGTTGATAGGAAAGAAAAAGTCCTAAGGAATCGGGTCATCCCACTGGTTCAAGTAATTTGGAGACATCATTCTGGAGAGGAGACAACTTGGGAGCTAGAGGAGGAAATGAAAAAGGTGTATCCAGTCTTTTCATCGATAGAGGTACGATAAATTTAGAGGACTAAATTTTTCTTTTAAGGGGGGGAGAGTGTAACACCCCTCATTTTCGAATTTTCGTATAAATTTTTGGTGATAATGTAAGCATTTAGTTTAAATTGACAAAAGAAATAGAGTATGAAACAGAAGTAACTTAATTATAAGATTTGGGAGATCTGTTCAAAAAAAAAAAAAAAAAAAAAAAAGAATATGAGGACCTATATGTAAACCCTAAGGACCAAATCGTGAATATGATAAAAACAAGGACTGAAATGCAAAACGCACTAAATGACAATTTCCACCGTTTAAGCCTCTCTGCCTTCATTCTTAAGGAAGCAGAGAAGGCAGCTCGTGGGTGATCAGGGAAAGAAAGAAAGAAAGAAAGAAAGAAGAAGAAGAAGAAGAAGAGAAAAAAAATTGGGGCTTTTAGGGTTCTTGCTTAAATCCTTCCACTTGGTCAAAATTCTCAAAGGCAAGTGTTCTAACCCCTTCCTACAGAATTTTTAGTCTCTGATTCTTATGTTGATTCAAAATAAATTGAAGGATTCCTATTTTAGAAACTGATATGTCTCTCCCTTGGACATAGAACCATGGATTCTGAAGTTTTTCGGTAAACTGACCCCTATACACTGTTTCAGCTATAAGTTTTAGTACAAAATGTGAATTCGGACAGGAACTAATTTGTTTGAAATTAGACTCTTATATCTTCCTTTTGAAACTGATTTTGTAGATTTTGGACACCGAATACTTACCCAAGCATCTGTTTCGAATGAGCCTATAGACGCTGTAAAACAGGGTTCAAGATTTCTGACCTGTCGATATTAAAATGCCTATAACTCCCCATTGAAAATTCGGATTTGTACCAAACTGATTTTATTTGAAACTAGACTTGCAAATCTTTCTTTTGACATATAGTTTGAAAATTTTGGAATTCAATAGCCTACCCTATTATCTGTTGAATCCGACCCTACATATTCTGCAAAACAGTGATTGTGTTTTTGACCTGGTGTTACCAAATCAAAGGTAATTCCGTGTTGGGAACCCTGTTTCATATGAAATTTGTTCCATCAGAATATAGATTGATATATGGTTCGACCATAGCTTTCTTATGGGTATTGGAGCATAATTGATATTCGGAAATATTTGTTTGATGTGCCACTGGAATTCTGTCCGAAATCGAGCTTTGGTCGATTTCGCGATTCGTTCGTTCCTTTGGATATTTGAATTCATCTAACCTTCTTATTGGAATTGAGCTAATATTATTGCTTGGAATCCCTGTACACTCTTATTTTCATTTCATTTCAAATCTGAATACATTTGCGAGAGATTTGTTCTTTGTTTCGTATTGTCTCGAAAAGGCACATGCACGTTTTGTTGTTCCGCGTGTGCTTCCGATATATGCTACTTATTGTTAAAACTGCCCTCTTGTACTCTGGTGTGTGGGATTGTCTGGACCTTTGCCAGAAATGGTAAAGGGTATGTGCTTATTGCCCGCTATGTGGGGTCCCGCTATGTGGGATATTCTGGACCTTTGCCAGAAATGGTAAAGGGTATGTGCTTAGAGCCTGCGATGCTCTGCCGGCCCCTTCTGACTTCACCTAGACGTGGGTGGATGGAGCTCCCAGACGTGGGAGACTTTTGTCAGGTGGTCATTCAGAAATGGATGAATCACATTCTGACTGAGATCCCACTACACCTTCTATATGTTTGATATGACATCCAGAGTTTTGGTGTGTTGTTTCTGTTCATGCTCTGGATAAGAATGATATGATTGCAACGTCAAGGACGACGTTTAAGCTTCTGTACGATATTTGTTATTGATTATGCTCTGAAATGCTTCATTCACTGATGATTTTGCTTCGAAATGTTCCATATGCCATTGATATGCTTCGGAACATTTTATATGCCATCGGTAAGCTCCGATGTGTTCCCTTTGTTACTGATATGCTCCAATTACTCTATGCCCCATCTGTCAGGAACCAAATATGTAAGATTGAAAGGACAATTGTGTTTCTGCTCCTAATGATATTTTGTCTACGAATTCGTATATTCTGACTTGTAATTTGAAACTGTATCTCTTTGGAAATTGTATTATTTGATATGGACATGTTAGTCACTTGCTGAGCTCTTTATGCTCACCCCGTTTGTTGATAAATTTTTCAGGATAGCGTATCGCTTGCTTAAATGTTAAGATTGGGCTGAGGCGGTGGAAAGTTTAGATGATTTTGGGCAGATCTTTGTTAGCATATGTGTATTTGTTGTATAAGATACTCTACATCTTATGAAATGTGACGATGAATCTAAACCTGTGGATTTTGTGTAAGATAAAGGATCCCTCATGTATAGGATTTTGGAATGTTATGTTAAATTCATGTAATGATATGATCTTATGGTAATCGTTGGTTTGGTGACTGCATAGTCTTTCCCCACTTGTGAATTTATGTTGCGGTTATTATTTTGATGAGTTGAGTTCAGGTTGTATGAATTATCGAGTGACGTGTGATATGTTTATGAATTGCACAGGGTTATGAATTGGTAGACTATAGAGGTGAGATTTTGATCTGAATGTTTTCTTAGTGACCTCAAATGTGTGTTTGGATCCTGGGATAGTTGTGATGAAAATTTTTAAATATTGTCGATATTTTGAGGGTCGTGACAGTGGTGGCTTTGTCCGACCACTGGAAAGCATCTTTTTTCAACAAGGAAGTAAGGGGTGCATTGATCTTTCCATAGTTTTTCATGAACTTACGGTAATAACGTGTTAAACCGAGAAAGCCGCACAGCGATTTTATGTTCCTCGGGGTTGGCCAGTTCTGCATTGCTTCAATTTTGGAGGGGTCCACTGCCACTCCTTCCTCTAATACGATATGCCCAAGATATTCCACCTTTCATTGAAGAAAATTACACTTCATTTTTTTGACAAAAAGAACATGTTCTCGCAAAATTGTCAAAACAAGTCGTAAGTGCTGAATATGACTTTCAAGAGAAGGGTTGTAAATTAGGATATCGTCAAAGAAAACTAGCACAAACTTTCAAAGATAACTCTGGAAAATATCATTCATAAGGCTTTGGAAGGTGGAGGGAGCATTGGTGAGACCAAAGGGCATTACCAGAAATTCATAGTGACCGTTGTGTATTCGAAAGGCAGTTTTCGGTATGTCTTCTTCGCACACTCGTAATTGATGATGCCCAAATCGAAGGTCTAGCTTTGTGAAGACTCGTGCTCCCTTTAATTCATCAAGCAATTCATCTACTACTGGAATAGGATACTTGTCCTTGACGGTTATATCGTTGAGAGCTCGATAATCAACGCATATTCGCCATGTTCCGTCTTTCTTTCGTACGAGGAGCACCAGTGAAGAGTAGGGGCTGCAACTTAGCTGAATAACTCCTGTTTCAAGCATCTATTTTATAATCCTTTCTATTTCATCTTTTTGGAGATGTGAATACCGATATGGTCGAGTATTTGCTGGAGGTTTGCCTAGAAGAATTGGTATACAATGATCATGCCGGCGGTTAGGAGGTAGGCTGCGTGGTTCGTCAAATATATCTGAAAATTCAGCAAGCAAGGGAAGTAGGTTTGGATCTTCAAATTTGGCTGGCTCTCCCTTATATTGCTGCTCAAGTTATACCAAAAAGCTACTGCATGCTTTGTGCAAAACTTTCTCTATTCGTTGTGTGCAAATTGTCATTACGTCGCCCCCACGTTTCCCGCACAGTATCACCTGTTTCCCCTTACTGTAAAATTTCATAGTTAATTTCAAAAAATTCTAGGAAACATCATCTAATGTTGTCAACCATTCGATGCTAAGCACAGCCTCATAATCATCGAGAGAGAGGAGGAAAATATCTGCAATTATCTCTTGGTCCTGCAGCAACAGTTTCACCCATGGGCACCTACGATCACACTTCAAAATTCATCCATCTGTGACTTTAATATCAAACCTGCTGCAATTCTCATTAGGTAAGGCCATCCGAACAGCAACCTTGTTGTTCATAAAATTATTAGTACTCCTGGTGTCAATAAGAACGGTGATCGGTTGTTTCTTCAGAAATCCTCCCACTTTCATTGTTTGCGGGTTCGCGTAACCGGCAAGGGCATGCATCGTAATATCAATTGGCTACTGTTCTTCATCCGTGACATTTTCCTCATGCTCCTGGACCTCCTCCTCCATTTACAAGAGGTTCAATCAATAGCAGGCAGCCCCTTTTGCAGCGATGATCATGGTTCCACAGCTCGTCGCAATGCCAACAAAGACCCTTTGTTGATCGGTCATGTAGTTCTTCTCTTGTCAACTTTTTGGGCAGCGAAGGATGGCTGGGAGTAGAAGAGATTTTATATGTTGAGGTTCTGGAAGTGGTTCTCATCCTCTGAGCATCTTGGCTGAGCCGTTCTTCTTATATTCGGGCAAAGGAAATCACAACCATCATGGTACGGTGCTGTCGCGCCTTAACTTTCTCTTTTATCTCTCACTTGAGTCCTTCGATAAATGTTCTTAACAATTGACAGTCAGTCCAATCATGAGCAAGGTAGGATAGCTTCTCAAACCTGGTTTGGTACTCTTGAATCGTAGAGATTTGTCAAATCTTTGCGAGTTGGCCGTCAATATTTTCATACTCCATAGGTCCGAAATGGTTCAGTAGTGCATTCTTAAATTGATTCCACGTTGGAGCCCCATGATTATATTCCAGCTAATTGTACCATTGAATAGCATCACCTTCAAGGTAGATGATAGCAATCTCCACCATAGCATTATCCGACGTTCGGTGATAGCGAAAGTAATGTTCGGCACACGAAATCCACCCCGCCAGGTCTCCTTCTTCCCATCATGGGAAGTCCACCCTCATGCATAGTTGAAGCATGTCTAAGGGGTGTCTCTCCTTCTCTGGGGTCCTTTCTGAATTCTCTCCTTGTTGAAATTTGGTTGGACTCTGTAGTTATCCAATTCTGAATTCTGCAAACAAAGCATGCAATTTGTCTTCCAAGTTCGATTCAAGCCGTGATTCAATCCGAGATTTCCATACTTCAAATTTGGCATCAATTGGATCTTGAGAAGCCATAGCATGTGCTTCTAGATCAGAGATGCCCTTGTCTTTTTTCTGTAATGGCATGGGGTGGTGGAAGGCTCGGACAATAGATCGGTAATAGAAGGGTTCGGCTATAATGGTTTACTGTTTTGGGCTACGATTTTTTATGCTATTAGGGTTATGAAACTAGGTTATGATGGCTGCATCTTAAGGCTAGAGGGATGCCCTAAAGACGTTTTAGTTTGTGGTAGTAAGGTGGCTAGGGTTTGGTAGGTTACGGAAAAGAAAAAAGGACAAAGGTGCAACACCAGATTTTTCACTGAAAAAATTCCAACCGTAAATATGTAATTTTTTCCAAAAATATTCAAAAGAGATTTAAGTAAAACTCAAAGGGAATCTACTGATAAGGGAGAGGTAATGTTGTTAAAAATTTCGTAGAAAGAAATGACAGCAAGAGGTTCAGCAAAATTGAGAATCACAGAAAGGTACTATAGTAGATTTTTACGTCTAAAGTGCAGCATGTTGGACGTAAAAGATTAGTGGTTTATATTGAGAATTTTTTGACAAAACCAAAGGAAAAACCATTATTAGGAAGTGTCAAAGCCATCGTAAAAATTTCATAGAGATTTGGATAGAAAAAATGTAGTAGCAAGATCAAAAAGATAGTACTATGCGGCTGAAATTCTGCAGTGCAACTTTTGTTGTAGAGATGAAAACTTTACGATGAAAAGTTTATGCAGCAATATAGGAACGAATTTTTGGATTTTTTTGAATAAGGATAACTAAATTATAGTAGCAGTAAGGTAGATAACCAGAACCTATTGTAATTCATGGGAAGATCAAAGGATGATCTACAGTGGTGGAGATTACGGCGGAATTCGGCAATGATCTTCTAAGCAATTGTGGGAATTGCTTTGGGCAGTTGTGGAGGGCTGGTGGATGGCTGTGGAAGGGCAGCGAGATGCTAAGAATGCTGCTCTGATACCAAGTGTTAGAACCTTTGCAGATTCTAAGGCTGGGGTTGATCTCTATAGGGGATCGGCCTCCTTGGAACTCTATAGGGGTTCCTTCCTCCAAGTTGCTGCTCAAAGGCTACTAAAAGATTGATCTATTCATTGATGAAAAGAGGATGAATACATGGCTATTTATAGGGCTTTTAAACCTCAACTCCTAATAGTACTCTTACTCAAGAATCCTACTTCTAACCAACTTCTAATTAGGACTCCTTTTCTAGTAGGACTCCTAATTCTAATAGGACTCTTTCCCTAATAGGACTCCTACTTCTAATAGGACTCTCTTCTCTAGTAGGACTCCTAATTCTAATAGGACTCTTTCCCTAATAGGACTCCTACTTCTAATAGGACTCTTTCTCTAATAGGACTCCTATTTCTAATAGGACTCCTTTTCTAAGACGTAACCTAACCCTAATCTAGCCGGCCTCTTCACCTCTTTAATAGGGGTCGGCTAGATAAGATTTACATGAATGCCCTTATCAATGAAACTAAATTAGGACTCTCATAGCTAGAGTCCTAACAAGAGGGTTTTAGATCTGTGGTAGATCGTAGTAAAGATTTGACAAAAATCAATGGAAATTGCTACCTATATGCGCTGTCTCGTAGGAGCAGAATTGTCATCGAAGAAATAACGGTTTCTTGATGAAATTTCTAATGAAAACTCAGGGATTTGAGGAAGGGGTTTGATGGTAGAATCTTAGTTTAGATAATAGCAAGGATAACAAATTGGATCAAGAAATTTCGGTAGTAAAATAGTAAAGAAATCGGTGCAAGTTGCGATAGCAGAATTCTCATCGAAAAATTTCAACAATTTACGACGAGAGATTGCAGCAACACATAATTTTTTTTTGATGAATTCCATGATAGATAAATTACGGATGAGAGCCAAGATGATCTATGAGGTGCATAAGAAATTTTGTTCAAAAAAGATAACAATTAGATCGGTTAAAGGCAGTAACACGTGGCTGAAATTTTCTGCAGCAATCATTCGTTCGCAAAGATGGTAACTTTTCCGATGAAAGGAATTCATAGGCAAGGGATAGATAGAAAAACTTTTTTTTGGTATTTTAGATGAAAAATTACAGTAGAAAAGGGTTTTGGTGGTAGAAAAATATTAGATCTCTGATGCAATTGGAGGTGGCGACTTTAGATTAAATTGATCTATGTCAGGAGATGAAGATAGAGATGATGACGTCAAGAGCAATTGTGGGAATTGCTTGGCTGATGGTGGGTGGCAAGGATGGCAGCAAAAATAGCAAGATCGCTGCTCTAATGCCAGATGACAGAACCCCAGAGGAATTCTATGGAGATTGATTTTTGAGGGAGATCAACCCTTGGAACACTATAGGGGTTCCACCCTCCAAGTAGCTTGGTGGCTACAATTGTAGATGATTCTTCTTCTTCCAAAGAGGGGGAGGCTACAAGCTTATATAGAGCTCCAAACCCTAGCCCTAGGGCTGCTTCCTAAGTGAACTACCTAATTTACCCTCAACTTTAGCCGACCGGCACAGTAACAAGGGCGGCGGCAGCTAAGAGGACCAATAGCCCAAATATAAACCATAGCCTCTCTTCTTTATAGGATAGAGGCGACTAGGTGGGATTTATTACACTCATAGGGTTTTTATTAGCTGCTACTTGGTTGAGTAGAACCCAACCCTGCTAGGGTCCTATCAATATATTTGCTTGCAATGTAGATATATATTAAATATGTATGTGTGTGACACATTATTTTAGGAGACCAAATCAAAATCCCCTCTATTAATAATATTAAGTCGGTAAACATGAGGTAATTAGATTGACCCATGTAGCCTTCCATCGTTATAGGTAGGAACCGATTCCCGGTATAGGTTGAGTTGGTCGAGTCCCTCGAGACTCACATATATCACGTTTCGCTATCTTATCTACGACATAGAGATATCACCGATGACCTAAGGACATGGTATGCTTGGGCAAGTCCTTCGAGAGTATATCATCAAATCAGACTCATCTTATAATGATGGTGATGACTTAACTAAATATCATGGTTGGTCAAGTCCCTCGAGGCCATGGTGGTTCGGAGGCTGAATAGGACGGGAATTACAAGGAGTTGTGATGAGTAAGAGTTGCCTACCTTTACGGGCTTAACGTGATTGGTCAAGTCTCTCGAGGTTATGTTAAGATGCTGATTGGATCTCAATCCCCACTAGAGAGATCCGCCAGGAGTCTCCGATTCATATACCGGAGGGTGTTGTGTGTCTCGTGAAAAATTAGCAGGAGAACATTAAGATAGAAGTCCTTATCTTAACTATTTAATTTTTATAAAGTCTGCATGTTATTTATTTTCTGCTACATCTTTAATTTTAGAAAAATATCGCTTTCAAATTTTTTACATTGTATTATACTTGACACAAATCACTTCACTAGTCCAAATTATACGGATTGTCTTCGCAATCTGAGAATCATTTTCATGACGGAGAAAATCATGTACGTCCTTGATATAGTGATCCCTATGCCCGACGAAGGGGCAAGCGAGGATGAGATCGCTCATTATATGAAGTACATAGATGATTCCACTCTTGCTCAGTGTTATATGTCGGCCTCTATAACTACTGAGTTACAGAGACAACATGAAAATATGGATGCTAATTCCATACTCCTACATCTCTGCAAACTATTTAAGAAACATGGAAGAACTCAGCGATATGAGATATCAAAGAGTCTTTTCCGTGCCAGGATAACTGAGGGGACACCTGTTTAGAACCATGTCCTTAAGATGATTGAGTGGATCAAGAAACTCACAAGTCTAGGAATGGTCCTAGAGGATAATCTATGTGTGGATCTTGTGCTTCAGTCCCTACCAGATTCTTTTTCTCAGTTTATATTAAATTTTAATATAAACAAGCTTGAGGTGACCCTCCCAAAACTCCTCAATATGTTGAGAGAAGCAGAGAGCACCATCAAGAAAGAGAAGCCAATTCTCTATGCTGGTGAGACCAGAAAGAAAAAGAAGGCTAAGAAGTCCCTTAAGAAGGGCAAGGGCAAGGGCAAAATGGGTAAGGCAAAGGTTGCCAAGAAAGACCCAACAAAGGACAAAGCCTAGTACTTCCACTATGGCAAAGATGGGCATTGGAAGAGGAACTACAAAGAGTATCTTATAAAGAGGGTGAAACAGAAGCTAGGAGAAGCTTCAGGTATATTTATGATTAGTCTCTATTTATCAGATTCATATGATAACACATGGGTATTGGATACCGGGAGTGCTTATCATATCTGCAATTCGTTGTTAGTTCTGGCAGGACCTAGGAGATTGAACAGAGGCGAGATGGACCTTAAGATAAGCAATGGAGCAAAGGTTACTATAGTTGCTATTGGCAAGATCACCTTACATCTAGCTGGTGGAGCTATTATTACATTAGATGCATGCTATTATATTCCTTCTATTATCGAAAATATTTTCTCCATTTCATATTTGACAATTAGTGGATATAAATTAGTTTTTGAGAACAATGGTTGTTCAATAATACTAGATGATGAGATCATCATGAGAGGAACATTGCATAATGGTTTATTTATGCTAGATATAGCTTCACATATCATGAGTGTAAGTGAGTCTAAGAGGAAACGAGAAGAGGTGAACAATGTATATCTGTGGTATTATAGGCTATGTCACATCCTTATACACCGCAGCTTAATGGTGTATCAGAAAAGAGGAATCACACTGTTAAACATGGTGCATTCCATGATGTGTTTCACCGACCTACCCACCTCATTCTGGGGATATGCCCTAGAGACCGCAGCTTACCTTCTGAATAGAATTCCAATTAGGTCAATAATGTCTACTCCATATAAGATATAGAATGGGAAGAAGCCCGATCTTAAGGTTGTTAAGATTTGGGACTACCTTGTCCACGTCAAGAGACACAACCGCGATAAGTTGGAATCTAGGACGGAATGGTGCAAGTTCATGGGATACCCCAAGGAAACTTGTGGGTATTATTTCTATCACCCTGAGGACCAAAAGGTCTTTGTAGCTAAGAGAGCAGTGTTCCTTGAGAAGGAACACATTCTTGGTGGAGACAATGGCAGCATGATAGAGTTGAGCGAGGTTGGAGAACCTAGCTCAAGCATCATTCCACAACCAGAATCTGTTCAGATACCTAGCACACAAGTTCCAACTTTACGTAGGTTTGGTAGAGTATCCCATCCTCTTGAGAGATATATGGGACATATCAAAGGATATTGAGGATATTGATCCTTAATATCCTTAGACCTACAAAGAGGATATTGATCCTCAAACCTACAAGGAGGATATTATGAGCATAGACTCTGGGAAATGACAAGAAGCCATGAATTCAAAAATGGATTCCATGTACTCCAAAAAGGTTTGGAACCTAGTTGATGCACCCGAGAGTATTGTACCCGTTGGTTGTAAGTGGATCTTCAAAAAAAAATTAGAGTAGATGGAAAGGTAGAGACCTATAAAGCAAGGCTAGTGGCTAAGGGGTATCGTCAAAAGTAAGGTGTTAACTATGATGAAACTTTCTCACCCGTAGTCATGCTAAAATCCATTCAAATTCTATTGGCTATTGCAGCACACTATGATTATGAGATCTGGCAAATGGATGTTAAAATCATATTCCTCAATGGTAACCTTGAGGAAGAGGTGTATATGATACAACTTGAGGGATTCATATCCAGGGATAACCCAGATAAGGTGTGCAAGTTGCTTAGGTCCATCTATGGACTGAAGTAAGCTTCTCAAAGTTGGAATATAAGATTTAATGAGGCGATCAGATCTTATGACTTCGTTAAGAATGAAGATGAGCCTTGTGTATACAGGAAGGTAAGTGGGAGTACTATCACCTTTTTGGTATTATATATAGATGACATCCTGATCATTGGGAATGATGTAAGAATGCTTTCCACAGTAAAGGCTTAGCTATCTAGACACTTCTCCATAAAGGACTTAGGGGAAGCATCCTGCATATTTGGGATATGGATCTATAGAGATAGATCTAAAAGGATGCTTGGCTTGTTCCAGTTCAAGTACATAAACACCATTGTCAAAAGGTTTGGCATGAAAAATTTTAAGAGAGGTCTCATACTAATGAGACATGGAATATCACTTTTTAGGAGTATGTCCCTAAAGACTCCTAAAGAAATGGCACACATAGATATGATACCATATGCCTTAGCGATAGGATCTATCATGTATGCTATGCTATGTACCAGGCTTGATATAGCACATGCTCTGAGTGTCACGAGCAAGTATCAAGCAGATCCAGGCTTGGAGCAATGAAAAGCAGTAAAATATATCATTAAGTACTTGAGAATGACTAAGGATCTTTTACTGGTATATGAATGCAGTAGCCTCAGGGTTGAGGGCTACACGGACTCGAGCTTTCAGTCCGATATCTATGATAGCAAATCTAATTCAGGGTATGTGTTTAACCTGAATGAAGGAGCAGTATGTTGGAAGAGTTCTAAGCAAGACACTATTGCTGACTCAACCATAGAGGTGGAATACATTGCTGCGGCAGAGGCAGCAAAGGAGAGTCTGGATGAAGAAGTTCATCATAAATTTAGGAGTCATGTCGAGCAACGAGGAGCTGATTCCCCTATATTACGATAACTATGGGGTGATTACTCAAATAAGGGAACCCGGGTCTCATCAAAAGTGTTCTAAGGTGGTTCTAGCTTATTAGCGAGATCGTGGCCCGAAGAGATGTAGTAGTGGAAAGAGTTCCATCCAAAGATAACATTATAGATCTACTGATAAAGCCATTAACTCAGATTGTCTTTGAGCATCACAAAGGTCTGATAGGGATCAGACATATTGATGATTGGCTTTAGGTCAAGTGGGAGATTGCTAGTTATATGTGCCCTGCAAGTCAATCACATGAGTGATGGCACTTATGACTTGATATGCATTATTTTTCTTTGCTTATTATAGGCATTTTATCACTTTATCTTACGTGTTGCATATATTATGATGTCCTTGGATTTGTGCAATGGGAATCGGATCGTGATAAGATCACGATAATGACACCGATTCACCTTTAAACACAAACTCTAAATAATCCTGGTCATAGGCTACTTGAGAGGGACATCGAGATAACCGGATAGATTGGTGTATTATATACCCATTCATATGATGGAGTTGGCTGGTCACATAGCTACTCATTTGGGGACACTAAGGGTGCAGTGCAGGTGCTCATTGGGGAATGAGTTCACTAATTAATCTGCCTACGGAATGCTGGATGGTTATTGATACCTCACGTCTGTAACATCTCTCATTTTTATAAATTTGTAAGGGCTTGTTTATAATGTAAGGACCAAAATTATAAAAAAAAGGATTTGTTTAATAATCCTCTAGCACTAAATATTTTTATATTAAAAGTTTAATGCTATGGACCAAAATGTAAATACTAATATTTAAATATAATTTATGAAAGATTTATATTCAGTTTAAGAAAGAAAAAAAGAAAATAAATAAAATAAAAATAGAGGACATGTGGCATTAGTTAACCTAAGAATGAGCCACTTGTGTTTATTCTAAGAATGACACCTAAGCCTCTATCATGCATGCTTATCACCTTGCAAATCTTTGCATGGTGCCAAACTTAAGCAATTAAAGGCACAATTAAGAGAAACTTTGCAGGCAACATAACTTGAGAAGAGAAGGAGGAGAAGAAACTTTATCTTGGCTTAAGGTTTTGCATCAATTCCCCCACTCCTTTCTACTACAATTCCAATCTTTGCTTTTGCCTTAGATATAAGAAATTTGAATCATTCTAGCCTTGAAATCTGATATCTCTATTGTTTGAAATGTAAATGTTTGAATCTGGAAAATTATCAAGATTCTGACCCTTCTACTTTGTTTCAGCTATAAATCCCTATACAGAATTCCAATTTAGGTAAAACTTATTTGATCTAAATATAGACTTGTAAACCTTTTTTTTAGCTTACTTATATAATTTAGAATAAATTTGCCTATCCAAACATCAAATGGAATCATTTGTACAAAATCTGTAAAATAGAGATAATAAGCTCTGACCTTTTGATACTAAACTACCTATAACTTTCTATTGGAAACTTTGATTTATACAAAACTTACTGTGTTGGAAACTAGACTTATAGTTCTTTCTTTTGGTATCTAGATTGAAAGCTTTGGAGTCCCAATGACTGCCCAGACTTCTGTTGAATTTGATCCTATAGTTTCTATAAAATAGAGATTTTGTTCCTTGACTCTTGGCTACCGAATCATTTGTAACTATTTGATTGGAACTCCTATTTGTATAGAACTTATTTAACCAGAAAGTAGATCGATTTATCTTTCCAATGATACCTTCCATGAGTAATTTGGAGCATAACTGATTATCCAAATAATTCATGAAATATACCTATCAAATTCTACCAGAATCAAGTTCTTTTGTTGATGTTGTTTATTCATGTTTCATTCTATTGGAAACTAATTCAACTAAATTTTTCTTCAGTTGAGCTTTATACTAGTCCTTTGCAATTCTTGTATTGTTCATCTTAAAATTATTTATATACCTGAAATCTATTATGTAATGTTCATGTTGGCACTACCTTGTTTCATAAAGGCACACACATATTTTTGTTGTTCCGCATGTGCTTTCGATATGTGCTAATGTTATTGTTCATACTACCCTTTTATACTCTAGTGTCTTGTGGGATGATTTGGACTTTTGCCAGAAATAGTAAAGGGATTATTTGGACCTTGACAGAAATAGTAAAGGGATTATTTAGACCTTTGCCAGAAATGGTAAAGGGATTATTTGGACCTTTGCTATAAATGGTAAAGGGTATATGCTTAGAGCCCGTGATGCTCTGACTTCTATCTGGGTCCATGCTTTGAATGGACCATATTCTGATTGAGATCCCATAGCGCCCTCTGTGTTTTTGATATGATATCCAAAGTCTTGCTTATGTGTTTATATGTGCGCTTTGGATGAGAATGAAATGAATGAATGTCAAATATGTCATTTGAGCTTTTGTTTCTGATTTATTCTTTTGATATGCTCTGATATATCTTATATGCCATTATTATCCTTTGAAATATGTTCTGAAACCATTTCATATGCTATTTGATATGTTTAGAAATGTTTCATATGTCATTGATATACTCCGAAATATCCTATGTGCCATTGATATGCTTCGAAATGTCCTATGCACCATTGATATGCTCTGAAATGTTTCGTATTGCCTATTATATCCTCTAAAACATTTCATACGCCATTGCTCTGAAATGTTTCATATGCCTTTGACATGCTTCAAAACATTTCATATATCTCTGCTATATTTAAAATATTTTATTCGCTCTTGATATGCTTCGAAACCATTCATGCGTCATTGATATATTTCGAAATGTTTCATTTGCTCTTGTTATGCTTTGAAACATTTCATATGTCCTTGCTATGTCTGAAATGTTTCATATGCTCTTGATATCCTCTGAAACTATTTTATACGTTTTTGCTATATTCCGAAATATTTTATTTGCACTTGATATGCTCCAAAACATTCCCTCTGACATCGATATGCTCCGAAATATATTAAGTGCCATTGATATGCTCCGTAATGTCCTATGTGTCATTTGATATGCTCCGAAATACTTTTTACTTCATCGGATAAGTTTCAATTACTCTTTACTCCATTGTTATGAACCAAATATGATTTGAATGAAATGACATTTGTGATTCTATATTTAATGAGCTTATATCCATGAATTCTTGTATCTCTGCCTTGCATTTAGATACCAAGTCTATTTGAAGCTATTCTCCTCTTATTTTGGATTTGTTTGCCACTTGCTGAGCTTTGTAGCTCACTCCATTGTTATATAACCCTTTTTTTTCAGGTTAGCTTGTCACGCGCTAAAATGTTAGAATTGGGTTGAGGTAGTGAAAAGTTATTTAGATTATGACAAGTCATTATGGATGGTTATGTTATTGTTTTATAAATGTATTTTGCATGAAATGAGATGTTGATAGATTTGGATTGATGTATCATGTAAAAGCTTTAAAAGACCTTGCATGATTGAAATTTTGGAATGTCGAGTCTAGTTTACGATGATATGAATTTATGGTAAATGATAAGAATTCTGATTTGTATAATTCTTACGCTTGTGGAATTATAAGTGAGGTTAATCTTTTGTTAAGTTGGTTTGGGTTTTCATAAGGGTTTGTGTGATGTGATGTGATGTATGATTATAACTGTACAGGTTTTATGGACATGGCTGATATTTGAATGATCCTCTATATCCTCAAATGTTAGTTTGGATCCTGGGATTGGATCATTGAAAAATTTAATGTTATAGATTTTAAGACAGGGTCACACCTCCTGAATGAGATTTAAAATTCGGGGGGCCTGACAACGTTAGACAGTGATTCCGTAGTCATACTAGTAGTGTATTTAGTCCTTAGACTTAAGACACCAAGGATGTCCTATATGAGTACTCCACTCTTTGATATCGGACTTATAGATTTGGAAAGTTTCAGATCTAGTATAGTTGGTTATTGGGAGTGGTAGCCAACCTTTCGAGGACTATTGAGTGTCAATAGAGGATCATCTACTCTCGGTATCATGAGAGGAATATCCCATGTATTCTTGCTTGAACAAATCCTTAGCCAAGGTTATTCGGATTGAGAGCGAAAGAGTTCTCCGAGAGAATCCGACAAGAGTAAGACTCGAGGAGAGACCGTATGGGCCTAACAACACCATGCCCAATATAGGGTCTCTAGGATATTAGATAGATGAGGGACTATAGATAAGTGATAATTGAGGATAGATAGATCCAAAGGATTAGATTCCCTTGTATCGTCTGGGGGCTGCGACGTAGTGGCCTATTATGTCCGCAGTCGATGAGTTGGGTGAATTATTATAGAGATAATAATTCATTAAGTTAGAAGGAGTTCTGACAAGTATGATTGACGGCCAGCTCGATATTGGGCCTAGAGGATCACACACATATGGTAGGTGTTGCGATAAGTAGAGGTTTAGATATGAGATCTCCGCTAGAGCCCCTATCTTATTGGATATCCATTAAGCCCCTGAATTATTGGATCCTAAGATAAGATCCAATAATTGCTAATAAGAGATTACTAGGTAGAGACCCACTAATCAAAGAGGCTTGGGTAATTGGATGGAGATCCAATACCCAAGAGAGTAAGATCCACTAGGGTTTACATGGGGCCTCTATAAATAGGAGGGAACCAAAGCTCTATAGGCTGGGGGTTTCTTTTTGGTAGCCACATTCTATTCTCCTCTCCTAAGAGAGAAGCATCGTTGCAGTCCCTGCCGTGTGGATACCGCTAGAGAGGAGGATGCTTTACCTTCTTCATTCTCTCCTATAGATCTGTAGGGATTCAGGGATATACAATCTCCCTAGGTATTTTCTTTTACACATACATGTTTCGTAGATTTATTTTTGACGCACCAATCTTCGCACAACAATGGAACCTTTCTATGGGAAATATGTGGTTTTGTTTTTGTTCTTCTACTGCGCATGAGATCTCGCCTCATAGGATTTCCCAACACATATGACTAGCAATTATGTCGTTGAGAGTTTGTTAATCAATGCACATTCGCTATGTTCCATCCTTCTTTCGTATGAGGAGCACCGATGAAGAATAGGGACTGCAACTTGGTCGAATAACTCTTATTTCAAGCATCACTTTTATAATCCTTTCTATTTCATCCTTCTAGAGATGTGAATACTGATATGATTGAGTATTTGCTAGAGGTTTGCCCAGAAGGATCAGTATACGTTGATCATGCTGATGGGTAGAGGTAGGCTATGCGGTTCGTCAAATATATCTGAAAATTCAGCAAGCAAGGGAAGTAGGTTTGGATCTTCAAAATCAGTTGGCTCTCCTTTAGATTGCTGCTCAAGTTGTACCAAAAAGTCACTGCATACTTTGTGCAAAACTTTTTTCATTCGTTATGTGCAAATCGTTATTACGGAGCCCCCACGTTTCCCGCGCAGTATCACTTGTTTCCCCTTAATGTAAAATTTCATAATTAGTTTCAAAAAATTTTAGGAAATATTTTCTAATGTTGTTAGCCATTTGATGCTAAGCATGGCCTCTTAATCATCAAGAGAGAGGAGGAAGAAATCTACAATTATCTCTTGGTCCTGCAGCAACAGTTTCACCCATGGGCACCTACGATCACACTTCAAAATTCATCCGTCGGTGACCTTAACATCAAACTTGTTGTAATTCTCGATAGGTAAGGCCATCTGAATAGTAACTTTGCTGTTTATAAAATTATTAGTGCTCCTGGTGTCAATAAGAATGGTGATCGATTGTTGCTTCAGAAGTCCTCCCACTTTTATCGTTTGCGGGTTCGCGTAACAGGCAAGGGCATGAATCATAATATCAACCGGCTTTTGTTATTCATCCATGACCTCTTCCTCATGCTCCTGGACCTCCTCCTCCATGTCTTCAATAGGTTCAATCAGTAGGAGGTGGCCCCTTTTGCAGCGATGATCGTGGTTCCACGGCTCGTAATGCCAACAAAGACCCTTTGCTGATCAGTCACGTAGTTCTTCTCTTGTCAATTTTTTTGGCAGTGAAGGATGGCTAGGAGCAGAAGGAGGTTTATATGCCATGGGCCTAGGAGAGGTTCTCATCCTCCGAGCATCTTGGTTGAGCCATTCTTCTTGTATTCGGGTGAAAGAAATCATAGCCGTCATGGTACTGGGCTACTGCGCCTTAACCTCCCCTTTTATCTCTGGCTTGAGTCTTTCAATGAATGTTCCTAACAATTGACAGTTAGTCCAATCATGAACAAGGTAGGATAGCTTCTCACACCTAGTTTGTTACTCTTGAATCATAGAGGTTTGTCAAATTTTTGTGAGTTGGCCGTCAATATTTTTATACTCCGTAGGTCCGAAATGGTTCAGCAGTGCATTCTTAAATTGATTCCCCATCGAAGCCCCATGATTATATTCCAACCAATTGTATCATTGAATAGCATCTCCTTTAAGGTGGATGACAGTAATTTCTACCATTGCATCATCCGACGTTCGGTAGTAGCAAAAGTAACGTTTGACGCACGAAATCCATACCGTTGGGTCTCCTTCTTCCCATCATGGGAATTCCACCCTCATGTATGGCTGAAGCATGTTTGACGACTGTCCCTTCTTCTCTGGAAGCCTCTCTGAACTCTCTCCTTACTAAAATTTGGTTGGACTCAGTGGTTGTCCAATTCTGAATTCTGCAAACAAAGCGCGCAATTTGTCCTCCAAATGTGATTCAAGCCGCGATTCAATCCGAGATTTCAATGCTTCAAATTTGGCATCAATTGGATCTTGAGAAGCCATAGCATATGCCTCTAAATAAGAGATGTCCTTGTCTTTTTTCTATTGATGGGTTAATAGCATGGGGTGGTGGAAGGTTCGGATAATAGATCGGTGAAAGAAGGATTTGGCTGTAATGGTTTACTGTATTGGGCTACAGTTTTTAACGCTATTAGGGTTATGAAAATAGGTTATGATGGCTGCATCTTAGGGCTAGAGGGATGCTCTAAAGACATCTTGGTTGGTGGCAACAAGGTGGCTAGAGTTTGGTAGGTTACGGAGAAGAAAAAAGATAAAGGTGCAGCACCAGATTTTTTGTCAAAAAAATTCCAATAGTAAGGATGCAATTTTTTCCAATAATTCTCAATAGAAATTCAAGTAAAACTCAAAGGGAATCTACTAGTAAGGGAGAGATAATACTGTTAAAATTTTATAGAAGAAAATGACAACAAGAGGTTTGGTAAAATTGAGGATCACGGAAAGGTACTACATCAGATTTTTACATCTAAAGTGTAGCAGCTTGGACTTAAAAGATCGATGGTTTATATTAAGAATTTTTTTATGAAACCAAAGGGGAATCCACTATTAGGAAGTATCAAAGCCATCATAAAAAATTTGTAAAGATTTGGATAAAAGAAATATAGTAGCAAGATCAAATAAACAATGCTTATGCGGCTAGAATTCTGTAGTGCATCTTTCATCGTAGAGATGAAAACTTTGTGACGAAAAGTTTATATAGCAATATAAGAATGATTTTTTAGATTTTTTAAATAAGGATAACTAAACTACAACAGCGGTAAGGTAGGAGACTAGAACTTGGCGTAATTCATGAGGAGATCAAAAGATGATCCACGGTGGTAAAGATGATGGTGAAATTCAATGACGATCTTTTAAGTAATTGTGGGAATTACTTTGGGTGGCTGTGGTGGACTGATGGATGGCTATGGAAGAGTAGCGAGATGCCAAGAATGCTGCTCTAATACTAAGTATTAGAACTCTTACAGATTCTAAGCTTGGGGTTGATCTCTTTAAAGGCTTCTAAACCCCAACTCCTAATAGGATTGCTACTCAAGACCCCTACTTCTAATCAACTCCTACTTCTAATAGGACTCCTTCTCTAATAGGACTCCTACTTCTAATATGACTCCTTCTCTAATAGGACTCCTACTTCTAATAGGACTCTGATAGAACCCTAGAGGAATTATATGGAGATTGATCTTTGAGGGGGATCAACCCTTGGAACGCTATAGGGGTTCTACCCTCCAAGTAGCCTAGTGGCTGTAATTCTAGATTGATCTTTCTTATTTCAAAGAGGTGGAGGCTACAAGCTTATATAGAGCTCCAAACCCTAGCCCTAGGGGCTGCTTCCTAAGTGAACTACCCAATTTGCCCTCAACCTTAACAGGTTGGCCCAATAACAAGGAGGGCGGTGGCTAAGAAGCCCAAAGAACCAAATATAAACCCTAGCCTCTCTTCTTTATAGGATAGAGGTGGCTAGGTGGGGTTTATTACACTGTTACAAGGTTTTTATTAGATGCTACATGGTTGAGTAGGACCCAACCGTGCTAGGGTCCTATCAAGCCCGCCCTCTTCGAATCAGCCTTATCCTCAAGGCTAGGATTCTATAAACTCAGGGAACCGGGTCTTTAACTCCTCATATGATTCCCATGTGGCATCTTCGAGTGGTAAATTAGTCTAATGTATTAGTATTTCAGTAGAGGGATTTCGACGACGCATCACGACTCTGCGATCGAGGATGGCTTGTGGTTGGGCTTAAATATTTCCATCATCAGTGGTGTTGGGCAGTTGGATCTGGGGTGTCTCATGTTCTCCCAACTTGGGCTTCAAGCATGACACGTGGAAGACAGGATGAATTTTGGCATCTTCAGGTAATTTAAGTCTATACGCCATAGCTCCAATACACTCTATGATCTGATAGGGCCCATAAAAACTTGGAGATAGCTTCATAGAGGCTTGTGTGCTGATGGATAGTTGTTTGTATGGCTGTAGGCGAAGAGAAACCCAATATCCTACAAAAAAATTCTCTTTCGCTTCTTCGTGTGTCAGCTTGTTGCTTCATTCTAGTTGAGCGTTAGAGAGATTATCCTTTAGCAGCTGTAGGAGTTTGTCCTTGTCAATTAAATCTTGGTTGACCTGATCTACCTTAGCCGAGCCAATTAAATACTTTGGAATCACAGGAGCCGGCCGACCATATAATGCTTCATATGGGGTACATTTTGTAGATAAATGATATGTAGTATTGTACCACCATTCGGCTCAGGGGAGCTATTTCATCCACTCCTTTGGCTGATCACTGGCAAAACACCAAAGGTATGTCTCTAAACACCTGTTCACCACTTCTGTTTGGCCGTCAATTTGTGGATGATATGTAGTGCTCATCTAAAGTTTGGTGCCCTACAACTAAAATAACTCGGTCCAAAATTTACTAGTGAAGACCCTGTCACGATCACTTACAATGGACCTTGGCATCCCATGTAGTTTAACAATATTTTCTATGAAAATCTGAGCAATACTAACAGTAGCGTAGGGATTTCGCATAGTACAAAAATGAGCATATTTCGTAAGTCAATCAATCACCACAAGGATTGTACTTTTACCTTTAGAAAGTGGCAGCCCTTCGATGAAGTCCATGGAGATGTCAGTCCACACCGAGTCAGGTATGGGTACTGGTTCTAGTTTCCCTGGACTCGCCACTGTTTCACTTTTTTGCTGTTGACATACATCACATTGTGCTACGTATTCAGAAATAATTTTTTTCATCCCTTTCCAATAAAAGTTTTGCTTCACTCTTTTATAGGTTCTTAGAAATCTAGAGTGCCTTGCTGAAGGAGTGGAGTACATTTCGTGCAGAATGACTTTGATGCAAGGGGAGTTTGGTATAAGCACAATATGACCTTTATAGCGTAGATCCCTCGAATCCCAAGTATAGTGAGCTATTGCGCTTGGATCCTCCTCTAATTTTTTTATGATGTTGCTGGTTTTTGGATCCTTCTTCCATTCCTCCCTAATGCCCTCGAGGAAGCCGGTGGTAGGAAGAGAGATGGCTGAAAATTCAGCTTGTTGAGGGAGCCGTGAGAGTGCATCTGCAACAACATTTTCTTTTCTCTTTTTGTAAATAATTTTATAATCAAATCTAAGAAGTTTGGTTACCCATTTTTGCTGCTCCGGGAATGATATCTTCTGCTCTAAAAAGTACTTAAGGCTTCTATGGTCAGTTTAATCTGAAATCGTCAGCCAATCAGGTAGGGTCTCCACTTTATTACTGCGTGCACAATGGTGAGCATCTCCGTATCATAGATAGACATTTTTTGATGGGAGAGAGACAACGCTTTGCTAGTGTATGCAAGTGGTCGACCATCTTGCATGAGAACGACTCCAATTCCAACTCCCGATGCATCGGCCTCAATGATGAAGGGTTGGCTGAAATCTGGTAGCGCTAGCACCGGTGTCGTCATCATGGCTGCCTTAAGTCTGTCGAAGGCAGCAGAGGCTTTGTTCGACCATAGAAAGGCCTCTTTTTTTAGTAGAGAAGTGAGGGGGGCACTAATCTTCCCATAGTCCTTCACGAATTTTCGGTAGTAACCCGTTAGTCCAAGGAACCCACACAATAATTTCACATTTGTAGGTTTCGGCCAGCCTTGCATTGCTTCGATTTTTGTTCGGTCTATGGCCACTCCTTCTTCTGATATTATATGCCCAAGATACTTTACTTTTTGCTGGAGAAAGCTGCACTTTGATAGCTTAACAAAAAGAGTATTCTCCCGAAGGATCGTCAAAATAATTCGCAAGTGCTGAAAGTGAGTCTCAAGAGAAGGGCAAGAATTCATAATAGCCGTTATGAGTACGGAAAGCAGTTTTTGGGATATCGCCTTCACATACCCGAATTTGGTGGTAACCGGATCGAAGGTCCAACTTTGTGAAGACTCGAGCTCCTTTTAATTCAGAAAAAGTTCATCCACCACTGGTATTGGGTACTTATCCTTGACAGTGATGTCATTTAGAGCTCGGTAGTCGATGCACATCCGCTAAGTTCCGTCTTTCTTGTGCACAAGTAGCACTGGTGAGGAGTAGGGGTTGCAGCTTGGCCGAATCACCCCTGTTTCGAGCATTTCCTTCACGATCTTCTCAATTTCATCTTTCTGGAGGTGAGGATAGCGGTAAGGCTGAGTGTTTGCTGGTGGTTTACCCAGAAGGATTGGAATTCGATGGTCATGTTGCCGAGTAGGAGGAAGACCACGCGATTCAGCAAAAACATCGTCAAATTCAACAAGCAGTTGGGTGATATTTTGATCTTTAATTTCTATTTTCTCCCCCTCTGGTTGCTGTTGGAGATGCATAAGAAAGCCTCCATTGATCTTGTGTAAAACTTTCTCCATTCGTTGGGTTGAAATGATGGTTACGTTGCTTCCACGCTTCCCGCGTAGGGTGACCTATTTGCCTTTACAATAGAATTTCATAATCAATTTGGAAAAGTTCCAAGAGACATCACCTAGTGTCGTCAGCCATTCTATGCCCAGTACAGCCTCATAATCATTAATTGGCAGGAGGAAGAAGTCGGCAATAATTTCTTGGTCCTGTAGTAATAGTTTCACTTACGGGCATCTTTGGTCGCATTTTAGGATTCGGCCGTCGGCGACCTTTACGTCGAACTTGCTACAACCTTCAATATGGAGCGCCATCCGAGCAGCAACCTTACTATTTAAAAAGTTATTAGTGCTGCCTGTATCGATGAGAACGGTGATCGGCTGTTGTTTGAGAAGGCCTCCAACTTTTATCGTTTGCGGATTCGAGTAGCCGGCTAGCTGATGCAGGAGCATCCGAGACTACTAATCAATCCTAAAGTCCTGAGCTGATTCCTTCGGTAAAACAAACACTATCAGTACTTATTCATGCCAAAACTAACTTCGGTTACAACTTACTTCGATGGGATAAGGAATGATAATACCAATATCAAAATTCGTTGCTGATTGATGCTATATCAAAGGGGAGTTATACAGGATAAGTTCCAAATGTTAGGATCAAAAGGCACTAAGAGGGGGGGGTGAATTAGTGCAGCGGATTAAACTCGTATTCTTGAAACCGATTTCGCAAAGAAACACAAGTTCGTAGGAAGATTTCGATTCGACGAAAGAGAACTTGAAAGTAATTGCTTGTGAAAAGGAACTAACTATGAACTTGCAGCCAAGAAATGAAATGATTCAGAAATATAAACACTCACACATTTAAGGACACAATGATGTATAGTGGTTCGGTCAAATGACCTACATCCACTCTTGAAGCCTTTGCGATGAGGCTCCGCTCTTCCACTAGCAAGTCCTTTGAAGGGGAAGGATCAAACACCCCTTTTTACAACCCTTTACAAGATGTTCACACTTGTACAAGATCTCTCAAGAAGAAGAAAAGGTGAACACTTAGCAAAGAATACAACACTTTTCAAAAACTCTTCAAAAGCTCAAGACTCAAACTTTTTGCTCAAAAGGGTGACCCTTTCAGCTGAGAAAGGGGGGGTATTTATAGATCCAAAAGTGGATTTAAAATTGGGCTCCAAATTCCAAGTGAATTTGGAGTCCCAGATTTGGTGGTCAAAGCGGTGCCACCGCTTGTCGAAGCGGTGCCACCGCTTGTGTCGATCTTTGGCGACGTGACGGCGGTGCCACCGCCTGAGCGGCGGTGCTACCGCTCGATCCGTGGATCAAGGCGGTGCCACCGCTTCACCAGCGGTTCCACCGCCGTCGAATGGGTGGTGTCGCTTGCTTGCACAGCGTTCCACGCTTTGTGTGTGTGCAGGCGGTGCTACGCGCCCGGTGGCGGTTCCCGCCCCAGCTTAGCGGTTCCACCGCCCAGGCTTGGGCGGTTCCACCTCCTGCCCCTATTCGGACAGAGCCGAATGGGGCCTGTTTAGTCCTCGACTTGACACATGAGTAGCCTGGTTGGCTCCTCTCGAATTTTGGGCAGGATTTATTTCTTAAATCCTTGCTCTACTCATGTGCAAATTTACGAACATAACTTAACGTGATTTGATCGGACACCCTTCAAGTCGACTTCCGGCGAGTACTACGGCGAGATTCAGGTAGGCCTCCGATGCTTCCCTCGGATTCTTTGCCGGTGGTCTCGGCAAAGATACTCCGACAAGCCCAACTAATCTTGGTGGTTTCGAATTTTCCGGAAGTTCCGCGAACCTTCGACGATCTTTGAAATGGACTTTCGAAAACTTCGACAAGTCCCTGATTTGATCTTGGATGGTTCCGGCAACTCTTCCGAAAATCTCTCGGACTTCCGATGAACCCCCGACGGACTTGGCCTTGATAAATCACGTTATGTTTTCCATCGTAGTAATTCCTGCACACTCATCTCAACAAAGAGATTAGTACAAATATTTCACCACTTGATTTCATCATCAAAATCTGAGATTTAACACCAAAGTGATTTAATGCTCTTTGGAAGTAGATATTTGCTGGTTATTGTTAGTGAACGAATTTTATCTCCTAGTCTTGTTAGTCTTGTTAGTCTTGTTAGTCTTGTTAGTCTTGTTAGTCTTTATTGTTTGGGTAGTTCCCATGTTGTTTTCTGAGTCTAATATCTATATAATGAGACATATTCTCATTTGTAAGGGGAGGGGTTGAATGAATGAAAATTCCTCTTGTGAGTTGAATTTTATCTCGATTCTTTATCCAACATCGTTGGTGGTGAATCAAACAGTTCTTTATCCTTGGCCGGTGGAATTTCCTTTAAGCCTTGGTGGTGAACTGCAATTATCTCGGTCTTTTTTTTTCCTTGATCGGTGGCTTTTGGAATCGGGTCAATCCGATCTGTATCGAGGAAGTTACGCCCATTTTCCCGAAATCGCACAGTCCTGAAATTTTTTGTTCGGAGTCACTCACCAACACACGCATCAAGTTGGTATCAGAGCTCAAGGTTGAACTTATCTTGAGTGATTCCTTTGTGTTGTTATCTTCTACTTACCATGGGTGACGAACAAGTTCCACGAGGCTTGACTTTGGAGCAAGCGCACGACCTAAGGCGAGATCGTGCTATAGAGAATCTCCAAAGGCAAATGGAGCGAGTTCTCAATCTCCTAGAGGACCCGGAGAGACAAGAGCAACCAGCAAGGTGTCCCGATGATCAGCGACACCATGACGAATCAGATTCGCATCACAATTCTAATGATGATTCTGATTCCGCTGGAGGCAACTCTAGTGCTCCTGAGCACCGAGTTCGGAGAAGAAGAAGAAGATACCATGAGAATGACCGTGAGATTAAAGCAGATGCACTTGAGTTCAAGGGTAGTCTCAATCCTGACAACTTTGTTGATTGGCTCCTTGCCATTGAACGAGTTTTTGACTTCAAGTCATACTCGGATGAGAAGAGGTGCAAGGTCGCTGTTCTGAAACTCACTAAATATGCTTCTCTATTATGGGAGAATTTAAAGCGTCAGCGAGCTAGAGAAGGAAAAAGCCGAATCAAGTCTTGGGATAAACTCAAGAAACTTATGAAGAAAAGGTTCTTGCCCGATACCTATAAGCAAGATCTATTTCTCAAGTTGAATTCCCAAAGACAACAAGGGATGAGTATTGAAGAATATATTCGTGAGTTCGAACAACTCATGATGAGATGCGAAGTTCCAAAAGTTCCCGAGCAAACCATCGCTCGATTCCTTGGTGGCATGAATCGGGAAATTGTTGATTTGGTTGAACTTCAGCCTTATTGGTCCTTCGAAGATGTTTGCAAGCTAGCAATGAAGGTTGAGAAACAACTAAAGAGTAGCAAGAGGTTTTCTTCCAGAACCTCCTCGAAGGGGACATCCTACTTTAGGGGTGCTTCCTCAAGCAAATATGAAGGTGTTTCGTCGAACGCTAAGGGTAAAGAGAAGTTGGTGGAACTCATCAAAGAAACCAGCAAGAAAGTTGATGGTGACACAAGGAAGTGTTTTAAGTGTAATGGCTATGGACATTTGCAAGCTAATTGTCCAAATCGGAGAGTTATGACTCTTCAAGAAATTAAGAAGATCGATTTGGAACTTCAAGAGGCCAACGATGAACATGACCAGAATGATTCTGAAGCTGAAGAATCCGAGAATATCGTTGAAAAAGCTGATGATGGTGAGTTTTTGGTGATACGGAGAGCATTACATGCTGAGATATCTCCCGAAGAGAATGAGCAAAGGGAGAACATCTTCCACACCTGTTGCACTATTAACGGGAAGGTGTGTATGATGATTATCGATGGAGGAAGCTGCACCAATGTCGCCTCGACAACTATGATTGAAAAACTGAAGCTACCAACATCAAAACATCCTCAACCTTACAAGCTTCAGTGGCTTAGCAAAGGAAGTGATGTGAAGGTAACCAAATGAGCCCTTATATCATTTTCCATTGGGAAGAATTATCAAGATGAAGTTCTATGCGATGTTATTCCCGTGGATGCTTGTCACTTATTGTTAGGTAGACCTTGGCAATATGATAGAAAGGCTGTACATGATGGGCATAAAAACACATACTCTTTTCACAAGGAATGAAAGTGCATTACTCTTGAATCTTTGAAACCGAGCATGATACATCGAAATCAACCTGGGAAGGGAAACACTAGTAAGGAAAATCTCTTCTTGAGTGAAACACAGGTTAAGAGAGCCATTACCAAACAGAAAAATATATTTGCTTTGCTTATGGTTGAGAAAAAGAGTGAGAAAGAGAGACCTATACATCCAAAAATGCATTCCTTGTTAAGAGACTTTGCAGATGTGTTCCCCAAAGAATTGCCATCTGGATTACCTCCAATAAGAGGTATTGAGCACCAAATTGACTTGCTACTCATTGCCCCTCTACCAAACAAAGCAGCATATAGATGCAACCCGGAGGAAACAAAGGAGTTGCAAAGACAAGTCAATGAACTTATTGACAAGGGATATGTTCGAGAAAGTATGAGCCCATGTTACATTTCGGCTCTACTCTGCACCAAAGAAGGATGGAACATTCAGAATGTGTGTCGATAGCCGAGCCATCAACAACATCACTATTAAGTACAGGTATCCTATACCTAGACTTGATGATATGCTTGATGAATTATATGGTTCTACTATGTTTTCGAAGATAGATTTGCGAAGTGGCTATCACCAGATCCAAATGCAGAAAGGAGATGAGTGGAAAATAGCTTTCAAGACTAAGGGAGGTTTATATGAATGGTTGGTTATGCCATTCGGACTTTCTAATGCTCCAAGTACGTTCATGAGGCTTATGAACGAGGTTCTTCGTTCCTTCATTGGTCGATTTGTTGTTGTATACTTTAACGATATTCTTGTTTATAGTCAAAGCGAGGAGGAGCATATTTCTCATTTGAAACAGGTCTTTAAAGCCTTGAGAGAACAGAAGCTTTATGCCAAAATGGAGAAGTGTGAGTTCTTCTCTTCCAGCATTATATTCCTTGGATATGTGGTTTCGAAAGATGGAATTTCCGTTGATCAATTGAAAGTGGATGCAATGAAAACCTGGCCGGTTCTGAAATCCATCACCGATGTAAGGAGTTTTCATGGCCTTGCTTCTTTCTATCGTCGTTTTATGAAGAACTTCAGTACAATCATGGCCCCTATCACCGAATGCATGGAGAAGGGTTCTTTTGAATGGACAAGAGCTGCTCATGCCGCTTTTGAACTCATCAAACTGAAGTTATGTGAGTCCCCCGTTCTTGCCCTTCCTAATTTTGATAGAGTATTTAAAGTTGAATGTGATGCAAGTGGAGTTGGCATTGGAGTTGTTCTTGTTCAAGAACAAAGGCCATTAGCATATTTCAGTGAAAAGTTAACCGATTCGAAGAAGAACTAAACTTATGATAAGGAGTTCTACGCCATTGTGAGAGCTCTTGATCATTGGAGTCACTATTTAAGGCCTAAACAGTTTGTACTTCATTCTGACCATGAGGCTTTGAAGTTTATTAGTGGCCAACACAAGCTCAACTCAAGGCATGCCAAATGGGTAGAATTTCTTCAATCCTTTTCTTTCGTTTCAAAATATAAACTTGGCCATACTAATGTTGTTGTGGATGCTTTATCAAGAAGATACTCTATGCTTACTGTTCTTGATTCTATAATTCTTGGTTTTCAATCCATGAAAGAACTATATTCTGAAGACCCGAAGTTCTCTACTATTATCGATAGTTGCAAACATGGAATTCAAGGTACATATTCTATCCAAAATGGTTTTCTTTTCAAGGGAAATCGATTATGTGTGCCGAAGAGTTCATTTAGAGAATTGTTGATCCGAGAAGCACATGGTGGAGGTCTGGCTGGTCACTTCGGCATGAACAAAACTCTTGAAATCCTTCAAGAGCACTTTTATTGGCCAAAGATGAGTGGAGACGTACATGCTATCATCTTGAGGTATGCAACTTATCAAAGAGCAAAGAGTCATTTCCACCAAGAGCTGCATACTCCCCTTCCAGTACCATTACAGCCTTGGAAAGATGTGAGCATGGATTTTATTGTGGCTCTTCCAAGAACTCAGAGGGGAAAAGATGCCATTATGGTGGTTGTTGATCAGTTTTCTAAAATGGCCCATTTTATTCCATGCCACAAGACGGATGATTCGTCTCATGTGGCTGATCTTTATTTCAAGGAGATCATTCGCCTTCATGGAGTACCAAAGACCATTGTATCTGATCGTGATTCTAAATTTTTAAGTTATTTCTGGAAGACCTTATGGAGAATGCTTGGAACCAGACTTCTATTCAGCACCACTTGTCATCCTCAAACCGATGGCCAAACGGAGGTAACCAATCGCACTCTCACTACGTTACTTCGAGGAATGGTTAGTAAATCCCTAAAAGATTGGGATTTGAAGCTTGCACATGCTGAGTTCGCTTATAATCGATCGCCGAGTTATACTCTTTGGTCGATCACCCTTCGAAATTGTGTATGGAATCAATCCGCTCACACCGATTGATTTAATTCCTATTCCATCCAATTCACAAGTGAACTTTGATGGCAAAGAGCGAGCTGAATCAATAAAAAAACTCCATGAGCAGATTCGAAGTAAGATCGAGAAGGCTAACGAGTCTTATAGGAAGAAAGCTAATAAACATCGGAGGAAGACTCATTTCCAACCAGGTGATCTTGTGTGGTTACATTTAAGGAAGGAAAGATTTCCTTCTCAGCTGAAGAATAAGCTTATGCCCAGAGCTGACGGTCCATTTGAAGTTCTCGAGAGAATTGGCGAAAATGCTTACAAGATTGATCTTCCTGGAGAATATGGAGTTTCGGCAACTTTTAATGTAGGTGATCTTTCTCCTTACTTGGACGATGATGACTTGTCAGATTTGAGGACAAATCTCAAACAACCCGGGGAGAATGATGCGGGAGCATCCGAGACTACTAATCAATCCTTAAGTCCTGAGCTGATTCCTTCGGCAAAACAAACACTATCGGTACTTATTCATGCCAAAACTAACTTCGGTTACAACTTACTTCGATGGGATAAGGAATGATGATACCAATATCAAAATTCATTGCTGATTGATGCTATATCAAAGGAGAGTTATTCAGGATAAGTTCCAAAGTGATTTAATGCTCTTTGGAAGTAGATATTTGCTGGTTATTGTTAGTGAACGAATTTTATCTCCTAGTCTTGTTAGTCTTGTTAGTCTTATTAGTCTTGTTAGTCTTTACTGTTTGGGCAGTTCCCATGTTGTTTTCTGAGTATAATATTTATATAATGAGACATATTCTCATTTGTAAGGGGAGGGGTTGAATGAATGAAAATTCTTCTTGTGAGTTGAATTTTATCTCGATTCTTTATCCAACATCATTGGTGGTGAATCAAACAGTTCTTTATCCTTGGCCGGTGGAATTTCCTTTAAGCCTTGGTGGTGAACTGCAATTATCTCGGTCCTTTTTTTTTCCTTGATCGGTGGCTTTTGGAATCAGGTCAATCCGATCTGTATCGAGGAAGTTACGCCCATTTTCCCGAAATCGCGCAGTCCTGAAATTTTCTGTTTGGAGTCACTCGCCTATGCACGCATCACTAGCGCATGTACCGTAAAGTCGGTCGATTGTAGCTCTTCTTCTACATCTTCATCCTCATGTTCAAGACTCTCTTCTGGCTATTCACTGATCTCTTCTTCCACTGGTTCAATCACAAGAAGTCTCCCCTTTTTGCAGTGATGCTCACGGCTCCACGGCTCGTCACAATGCCAACATAACCCCTTGGCAAATCGGTCTCGAAGCTCTTCTCTTGTCAACTTTTTTGGTGCAGGAGCTTGGCTGATACTAGGGGGGGCTGAGGGCTTCAATATTGCTGGTCAGGGAGTGACCCTAGTCCTCTGGGCTTCGTGGTTCAATCGCTCCTCCTGAAGTCATGCGAAAGAGATGGCTGCCATAAGCGTGTACGGTTGTCGCGTTTTAACTTCTCCCCGGATCTCCAGCTTCAAGCCCTCAATAAATGTCCCCAATAACTATTTTTTAGACCAATCACGAGTTTGATTAGATAACCTTTCAAACCTGGTTTGATACTCCTGGAAGGTGGAGGTTTGTCGGATCTTTGCTAGTTGTCCATTGATGTTCTCGTAATCGGTTGGTTCGAAACGGATCAGCAGTCCTTCTTTGAATTTTCGCCATGAGAGGACTCCATGAGTGTATTCAAACCAATCAAACCATTGTATGGCATCCCCTTCAAGATGTATAGCTACAATTTCTACCATAGATGCATCTGCGGTTTTGTGGTATCGAAAATATCGCTCCGTGCGCGAGATCCAACCAATCGGGTCTCCTTCTTCCCATCTAGGGAAGTCCACCCTCATGCGTGGATAGTGGGGATTGGTCATAGAGCCTCCCCTCTCCTGGAGGTCATCTCTTCGATTATAGCTCTCTCCTTGATGTGATTTCTTTGGGCTTGGTGAATGTAGGCTGCAGTTTAGGCTTCTTTTTTTTGCTGTTTTGGGTGCAGTTTGGGGCTGCGGTTTGATGGAGTTTTTGGGCTGTGATGCTAGTGGATGAACGTTAGGGAAGAGGGTTTTAGATCTATGGTAGATTACAGCAAAGATTTGACAAAAATCATTGGCAATTGCTGCCTATATGCGCTATCTCGTAGGAGCAGAATTGTCGTCGAAGAAATAGCGATTTCTCGATGAAATTTCTAGTGAAAACTTAGGGGTTTGAGGAGGGGGTTTGACGGTAGAATCTTAGTTTTGATTGCAACAAGGATAACAAATTGGATCAAGAAATTTCGGCAGCAAAGTAGTAAAGAAATCGGTGCAAGTTGCGATAGCAGAATTCTCGTCAAAAAATTTCAGTAGTTTGCGACGAGAGATTGCAGCAACACACGAATTTTTTTTTTGATGAATTCCACAATAGATCAATCATGGATAGGAGCTAAGATGATCTATGAGGTGCACAAAAAATTTCGTTCAAAAAGGATAACAATTAGATCAATTAAAGGCAGCAAAACGTGGCTAAAATTTTCTGCAGCGATCCTTCGTTCGCAATGATGGTAACTTTTGCGACGTAAGGAATTCACAAGCAAGGGATCGATAGAAAAACTTCTTTTTGATATTTTAGATGAAAAATTACAACAGCAAAAGGTATTGGTGGTAGAAAAATACCAGATCTCTGATGTAATTGGAGGTGGCGACTGTAGATTGAATTGATCTATGTCAAGAGATGACGGTGGAGATGACGACGTCAAGAGCAATTATTGGAATTGCTTGGCTGATGGTGGGTGGCAGGGATGGCAGCAAAAGCAGCAAGATCGCTGCTTTGATACTAGATGATAGCACCCTAGAGGAATTCTATGGAGATTGATCTTTGAGGGGGATCAACCCTTGGAACGCTATAGGGGTTCCACCCTCCAAGTAGCCTAGTGGCTACAATTCTAGATTGATCTTTCTTATTCCATAGAGGTGGAGGCTACGAGCTTATATAGAGCCCCAAACCCTAGCCCTAGGGGCTGCTTCCTAAGTGAACTACCCAATTTGCCCTCAACCTTAGCGAGCCGGCCTAGTAACAAGGGGGGCGGTGGCTAAGAAGCCCAAAGACCCAAATATAAACCCTAGCCTCACTTTTTTATAGGATAGAGGTGGCTAGGTGGGGTTTATTACACTCTCACAGGGTTTTTATTAGATGCTACATGGTTGAGTAGGACCCAACCCTGCTAGGGTCCTATCAGACTCCTTCTTTAAGAAGCAACCTTTAAACTAATCCTAACCTAGTCGGCCTCTTCACCTCTTTAATTAGGGTTGGCTAGATAGTATTTACATGAATGCCCTTATGATTTATATGTTTGTCCCCTTTAATGAAACTGAATTAGGAATCTCCTAGCTAGAGTCCTAATAGAATTAGGACTCTCCTAGCTAAAGTCCTAACAATATTCTTTTTAAATTTATTTATGCTTTTTAATTCTTATTTAATAAACTTATTAAATTTCTTCGTCAAAAGTTCAATGTCCTCAATATTGTTCTCATCACTCAAGTGGTATTCTCTTATGCAAAGTGCCAAATCTTTCCTATTCTTTAGAAGGTGGTTCTTATGTTTATCAAGTTCAAGATTCATTTCATAAAATATTAAAGACCTGATTAGTTCTTCAAGTGAATAAATGTTCAAGTTTTTATACTCTTGTATAGTCGTTATTTTTGGATCCTAACTTTTTGGAAGGGATTTTAAAATCTTGTTAATGAGATCAAAACTCAAAAAAGATTTACCAAGACTTTTCAAACCATTGATGACATCTGTGTAATGAGTGTACATGTCACTAATAGTCTCATTTGGTGCCATTTGTAAAAGCTCAAAATCGTGCATTAAGAGATTTACTTTCGAGTCTTTAACTCTACTAGTACCCTCGTGAGTGACTTTAAGAGTGTGCCAAATATCAAAAGCCATTTCACAAGTAAAAATCAGATTAAATTCAATTTTATCCAACGAGCAAAATAAGACATTCATAGCCTTTGCATTTTAGGAAAAAAGATTTTTTCTCTAAATCCAACCATTCGTTCATCGGTTTAGAGAGAGTTTGAAAATGATTTTCAATAATATTCCATAAATCCAAGTTCAAAGAAAGTAAGAAAACTCTCATTCGAGTTTTCCAATAGGTGTAGTCTGACCCGATAAAGAAGGGAGGATGAACAATCGAAAAATCCTCTTGAAAGTCGTGAAGAGCCATTTCTTGTAGGTGTGAATCCAAAAGAGAAACAACGTGGCTCTAATACTAACTATTAGAATCAGTTCGATACTAAGAGGGGAGGAGGGGGGGGTTGAATTAGTGCAATGGTAAAATACGATAAGTTTGTTTGTTTTTGGAAAACCCCATACGATAAAAATCGTTTCGATGAAAGTTGTTTCAGAAACGTATTGAACTTGAAAAACATTTGCAAGGATGAGAAAGTAGAGCAAGAGTAAGTAGGATGGTTTGCAGAAAGATAAATGCAATAAGTAAATACAAACCTGATTTTTATAATGGTTCGGTCATCCGACCTATGTTTATTCTCGATTCCTCTTCACTTGAGACCACCGGCTTTCCACTAGTAGTTCTCCTTCCAACGAGTGAGGACTAAGTCCTTACAGCTCAATTCTCATTTTATAGGTTTGGGAGATCAACCTCCTACAAGCACTTCACTCCTCTCTTTAGGTGGAATACAAATGAGAAATAGAGGAGGAATTTCTAAAGAGAATTCTATAGCGTTTTCTCAAATTTAAAGTTTGTGTGCTTATATATTCAACTTAAGGATGAGAGGGGTATTTATAGGCTCCAATTTGATTCAAACTTAGAGCCAAAAACTTTGTCATCCTGAGTTTTCTAGGTACTGGCAGTACCACCACCAGAGTGTTCTGACACTAGGCGATACCACCGCCCAGTCTAGTGATACTACCGCTAGAGTAGTCTGACACTAGGTGGTACCATCGCTCCGATATATTGTCATTGGGCGGTACCACCATCCAAACTCAGTCTTGAAGACTGAGCTTTCTGGTGGTTCCATCACCCAACTAGCAGTACCATCCCTTGACGTAGCACTTGGGCACTATTTAGGTCTTTCATCTTGCCCAACATAACCCTAATTAGGGTCTAGTTGGCCCCTATCAGGGTTAATAGGATTATCTCTTAATCTTAACCCTAATTATGTGCTAACTATAAAATTATAGACATTTTTTAACTAAAACAAAGTCTGGCACATCAAGTCTTCCTCCGGTGAGCTTCCAGCAAACTTCTAGCGATCTTCCGATGAACCCTCGGATACCTTCCAACGGACTCCCGACAAGCTCCTGGACTTCACAATGATCTTGGTGAGTTTTGATGAGTCTTCTTTAGTAAGCTCTGATCTTTCTCGATGAGCTTCATGAACTTTCGATGAACCTTCCGGTGAACTTCCGACAACCCTTCGACAAGCCCCCGATTCATTCTCGGCCAATTTTGATAGCACTTTTGACGAACCTTTAGACTTCCGATAGACTCTCGAACTTCCAATTATTCGATTGCACTTGACTCCGGTACTTCATTTCTCTTTATGCCTACATCGCTATTGTAGTTAATCCTACACACTAAATAAGCCTTAACCCTACTTCGATATAGACAATTACAACATGAATCAACATCTTATTGCCCAACACGTCATTGGTCGGGGCTTCATCCGATTCTTTGATGCATCATCCTCTCTTGTAGCCTGTTGCTCAATCGGCGGTTGACCTCCGTAACCCCGATCTCCTTAGCGTAACTCCGCTCTTCTTGGCCTGATACCTGATATCTTTGTCCGAAGCCTTTTGCCGATTATCGACCGGACCTCCGGCTCGACGTCCAATCTCTTAACATGATCTCTTCTGACACAATATTGATTCATCCTATATTAATTGTCTAATCTTGATCGAGAGTAAACTTGTGTGACTCAAAACATAGTTAGATCATCAAAACAAGTGATGGTACTGCTCAATACACTGATAGAGCAGTGCACCCAAGTGGTGGTACCACCCAGTGTCAAGGTGTACTAGGCGATGGTACCGTGAGAACCCAGTAGACCTAGGATAGGATGGTTTTTGGTTCCAAGTTTAAATCTAATTGGAGCCTATAAATACCCCTCTCATCCCTGGATTGATTTCACAAGCACATATACTAAAGAGAGAAAACGCTGTAAAAATCTCAGAAATCTCTCCTCTAGTCTTAACCTATTTTCAGCCTAAAAGAGAGGAGTGAGTGCTTATAAGGGTTATCTCCTAAGCCCGTCAAAAGGAGAAGGTCTGTAAGGGAGTTAGTCTTCGCCCATTGGAAGGAAGACAATTAGTGGAAAGTCGATGGCCTCAAGTAAAGAGCAATCGGGAGTGGACATAGGTCGGATGACCGAACCACTATAAAATCAGGTTTGCATTTTCTTATTGTCAGTTACATTGCTGCAAACCATTTTATTTTACTACAATCATTCAATTTCTTCTATATCCTCTTACAATCATTCTCAAGCTTGAGTATTTCCAATACGCTTTTCATCGAAACATGCTTTTAGATTGAGTGGTGGTGGCACCGCGAGAAGGCTCAGTCTTCTAGATTGAGTCTGGGCGATGGTACCATCCAGTGTCAGTGTACCTAGGTGGTGGTACCACCTAGTACACTGATTGAGTAGTGTTGCCAAGTGATAGTACTGCTAGACTAGGCGGTGGTACCACTTAGTGTCAGGGTGTACTGGGCGGTGGTACCACCCAGCATTGGTGGTGGTACCGTCAGAACCCGGTAGACCCGGGATGGGATAGTTTTTGACTCTAAGTTTGAATCCAATTGGAGCCTATAAATACACCTCTCATCCCTAGGTGATTACACAATCACACATACTTTAAAAGAGAGAAAACACTGTAAAAATCTCCTTAGAAATCTCTCGTCTAGTCTTAACTTATTTTCAGCCTAAAAGAGAGGAGTGAGTGCTTTAAGGGTTATCTCCTGAGTCCATCAAAAGAAGAAGGTCTATAAGGGAGTTAGTCTTTGCTCGTTGGAAGAACTAGTGGAAAGCTAATGGCCTCAAGCAAAGAGGAATCAGGAGTGGACGTAGGTCGGATGACCGAACCACTATAAAATCGAGTTTACGTTTACTTATTGTCATTTACATTATTGCAAATCATTTCATTTTATGGCAATCATTCGGCTTCTTCTATATTCTTTTACAATCATTCTCAAGCTCAAGTATTTCCAATACGCTTTTCATCGAAACATGATTTTATCGTATGAAGTTTTTCTGAATTTGTCATAATCTTATCGCTGCACTAATTAACCCCCCCCCCCCTCTTAGTGTCGTTCTCAATCCCCAACAGAGTCAATCGAATTATTATAGAGATAATAATTCACTATATCAGAAGGAGTTCTGAGTCAGAAGGAGTTCTAATAGGAGTGACTTATGGCCAGCTCAGTATTGCCCTAGAGAGTCATACATATTAGGTGGATGTTGCGATGAGTAGAGGTGCAGATATGAGATATCTACGGACCCCTAGTTTGGATCCTATGGATAAGATCCAATTGGATATTTGGATGAGATCCAATTGGATGATTTGATAGAGATCCAATTAGATAGGGATCAAATTGGATAATTATAAGATCCAGTTGGATAGAGATCCAATTAGATAGAGATCCAACTGGATAATTGGATAGAGATCCAATGTGAACAGAATCCATTAAGGATAAGCTTCATGCACCTCTATAAATAGGAGGATGTTCCTAGTTCATAGGTTAGAGCTATTGGTAGTTGCCTCTCATATTCTCCTTACCCTCCTCTCCTCCTCCTTGGCTCCGGCAGCCTTGTGATACACATGGAGAGGGTGATCCCACAGTCATTTGAGGAGCGTCGTTGCTGCGTCTGCTATGTGGATTACTACTAGAGAGGAGTGCGCTAGTGCTCCTTTATTCTCTTCATTGGATCTAGAAATTTCAGGGATATACGATCGCCCTAGGTAACGCTTCTAACATAATACGTGTAGTTTTTTCGGATTTACGATTTTTTCACGCATCATCATCGCACAACGACCAAGTATGTAACTATGGAAAATATGGTCTTGTTTTTATTTTTCGCTACGCATGAGATACCGATTTACAATTTCCCAGTACTAGGTACATGAATAGACTCTAGCTGTGGAATGATACTTGAGCTAGGTTCTCTAACCTCACTCTACTCTATCACGCTCTCACTTTCTCCATCAAGAATGTGTTACTTATCAAGGAACATTACTTTATTAGCTATAAAGACCTTTTGGTCTACGGGGTGGTAGAAATAATACCCATAAGTTTTCTTGGGGTATCCCATAAACTTGCACCGTTCTATCCTGGATTCCAACATATCGGGATTATGTCTCTTAATGTGGGTAGGGTAGCCTCAAATCTTAATAATCTTAAGATCAAGTTTTTTTCCTTTCCACATCTCATATGGTATAGACATTACTAATTTAGCTGGAACTCCGTTTAGAAGGTAAGCTACGAACTCTTGGGCGTATCTCTAGAATAAGATGGGTAGGTTAGCGAAACTCATCATGGACAGCACCATGTCTAACAGTGTGCAATTCCTCCTTTCGGATGCACCATTAAGCTAGGGTGTATAAGGATGTGTCTATTGGGATAGAATCCCATGGTTCTTGAGGAATTGGGTGAACTCTGTACTCAAGTTCTCATCTTCTTGATCTGATCGAAGAGTTTTGATACTCTTTCCAATCTGGTTCTCTACTTCATTCTTAAATTTCCTAAATTTCTCAAAGGCTTCGGACTTGTACTTCATCAAGTACTTGTATCCGTACTTATAGAAATCTTTAGTGAAAATAATAAAGCAGGAATAACCACCTATGTCTTGAGTTGACATGGGACCATATACATCACTATGTATGAGTTCCAACAACTTAGTAGCTCTCTCTCCACTTCCACTAAATGGAGAGTTGGTTATCTTTCCATGAAGGCAAGGTTCACAAGTCGCATATGACTCATTGTCAAATAGATCTAGATATCCATCCTTTTGCAACTTTTGAATCTTTCCCTCATGGATATGATCGAGTCTACAATGCCATAGGTATACACTGTTCACCTCATCTTATTTCCTCTTGGACTCACTTACACTCACAATATGTGAAGTAGTGTCTAGCATAATCAAACCATTATACAATGTTCCTCTCGTGATAATCTTATCATCTTTAATAATTGAATAACTATTATTCTTAAAAACTAATTTATAACCATTCAATGTTAAACATGAAATAGAAATAATATTTTTTATAATACAGAGAACAAAATAGCATGTATCAAATGCAATAATAGCTCTACTAGGCAGATGTAGAGTGACCTCGCCAATAGCAACAATAGCAACTCTTGCTCAATTGCCCATCTTAGGTCCATCTTACTACTCGCCAATATCCTAGGTTTTCTCAAAACCTGCAACGAGTTGCAAATGTGATAAGCACTACTAGTATCCAATACCTATGCATTATCACAAGAATCTGACAAATGGAGATTAATCATGAATGTACCTGAAGCTTCTCCAAGTTTTTGTTTTGCCTTTTCTATAAGATATTCTTTGTAGTTCCTCTTCCAATGCCTATCTTTGCCGTAGTGGAAGCACTGGCCTTTGTCCTTTGCCAGGTCCTTTATAGCAACCTTTGCTTAACCCAATCTACCCTTGCCCTTGCTCTTCTTAAGGGATTTCTTTATCTTTCTTTTCTTTCTAGCCTTACCAATATAGAGAACTATGAAAAGGAATCTAGTAGAGACTGAAGCACAAGATCACACATAGGTTATCCTCTAGAATCATTCCTAGACCTGTGAGTTTCTCTATCCACTCAATCATTTTAAGGATATGGTTTTGAATCAGTGTCTCCTCAGTAATCCTAGCATGGAAGAGATTCTTCGATATCTTATATCGCTGAGTTCTTCCTTGTTCCTCAAACAATTTGTGGAGATGCAAGAGTATGAATCTGACATCTATCTTTTCATGCTATCTCTATAACTCGGGAGTCATGGAGCCCTACATGTAACACTGAGTGAGAGTGGAGTCATCTATGTACTTCACATAGTAAGCGATCTCATCCTCGCTTGCTCCTTCGTCGGGCATAAGGATCACAATATCAAGGACGTACATGATTTTCTCTACTATGAGAACTATTCTTAGGTTGTAGAGCCAATCTATATAGTTTGGACCAATGAGGCGATTGGCATCAAGTATGCCACATAGAGGGTCTAATGGTGACATTTTCTAAAAATAAAGATGTAATAGAAATAAATAACATGTAGATTTTAAAAAAATTAAACAATCAAGATAAGGACTTCTATCTTAATCTACTCCCACTATTTTCTCGTGAAACATATAACTCTCTCTGGTATGTGAATCAGAGACCCCCGACGAATCTCTAATGAGGATTAGAATCCAATCGGCATCTTAACGTAATCTCGAGTGACTCGACCAATTACGTTGAGCCCGTAAAGATAGACAACTCTTGCCAATCATAACTCCTTGTGATTCCCGTCCTATTCGGCCTCCGAACCACCATGGCCTCGAGTGACTCGACTAACTATGATATTCGATTAAGTCATCACCATCATTACAAGATGAGTCTGATTCGATAATATGCATTCAAGTGACTCGACCAAGTATACCGTGTCCTCAGGTCACCAGTGATATCTCTATTACTAGTTATAGGTGCTAATAACTAAATGGTCACTAGGTCTAAGAACAAGCTTTCACATCTCATTTCTTTCAAATTGGTTCAATTCCTCTTGCATTGCGATGACCTATAAATCATCTTTCAAGGCCTCGTTAATGCATTTAGGTTCAATTTGAGAAAGAAAAGCAGCGTTAGCACAAAAATTCTTAAAAAAAAATGAGTTTGAACTCCTTTTGATGTGTCTCTTATAATTAGCTCCTTAGGATGGGCATCTACATACTTCCATTCCTTAGGTAAGAAAATTTCAGAAGAAGATGCATCCAAGTTACTATTTGGAGGAGAGGTTTTATTCAAATTCAAACGATTAAAATCAAGATCATCATCAAAGTCATTTTTCTTAAATTCAAAAACTTCATTGAAAACAACATGATAGAACCCCAGAGGAATTCTATGTAGATTGATCTTTGAGGGGGATCAACCCTTGAAATGCTATAGGGGTTCCACCCTCCTAGAAGTCGGCCAAATGGCTACAATGGTAGATGAATCTTGTTAATCTAAAGAGATGGAGGCTACATGCTTATATAGGGCTCCAAACCCAAATCGTAGGGGCTGCTTCCTAAGTGAACTATCCATTTTGCCCTCAATCTTAGCCGACCGGCCCGATAAAGGGGGGCAATGGTTAAGAAGCCCAAAGGCCCAAATGAAAAACTAGCCACTCTTTTTTATAGGATAGAGGTGGCTAGGTGGGGTTTATTATATTCTCACAGGATTTTTATTAGCTACTACTTAGTTGAGTAGGACTCAACCCTGCTAGGGTCCTATCCAGCCTGTCCTCTTCAAATCAGCCTTGTTCTCAAGGTTGTGGTTCCATAAACTCAGGGAACTGAGTCTTCAACTCCTCATATGATTCCCATGTAGCGTCTTCGAGTGGTAAGTTATTCCAATGCACTAATACTTCAGTAAAGGAACGTCGATGACGCATCATGATTCTACGGTCGAGGATGACTTATGGTTGGGCTTGAATATCTCCATCATCAGTGGTGTTGGGTAGTTGGATCTAGGGTGGCTCATGTTCTCCCAACTTGGGCTTCAGGCATGACAAGTGAAAGATAGGGTGAATTTTGGCATCATCAGGTAATTTAAGTCTGTATGCCATAGCTCCAATACACTCTGTGATCTGATAGAGCCCACAAAAACATGGAGATAGTTTCATGGAGGTTCGTGTGTTGATGGAGAGTTGCCTGTATGGCTATAGACGAAGATAAACCCAATCTCCTATTGAAAATTCTCTTTCACTTCATCGTGTGTCGACTTATTGCTTCATTCTAGCTTGAGCGATAGAGAGATTATCCTTTAGTAGCTGTAGGAATTTGTCCCTGTCAATTAAATCTTGGTCAACCTGATCTACCTTAGCTAAGCCAATTACATACTTTGGAATCACAAGGGCCGGCCGACCATACAATGCTTCATATGGGGTACATTTTGTAGATAAATGATACGTTGTATTATACCACCATTTAGCCCAGGGGAGCCATTTCGTCCACTCCTTTGGCTGGTCATTAGCGAAACACCGAAGGTACATCTCTAAACACCTGTTCACCACCTTTGTTTGGCCATTAGTTTGTGGATGATATGTTGTGCTCAACTTTAATTTAGTGCCCTGCAACTAAAATAACTCGGTCCAAAATTTACTAGTGAAGATCCTGTCATGATCACTTATAATGAGCCTTGACATTCCATACAGTTTAACAATATTTTCTATAAAAATCTAAGCAATACTAGCAGTAGTGTAAGGATTTTGCATAGCATAAAAATGAGCATATTTCGTAAGTCGATCAACCACCACGAGGATTATGCTTTTACCTTTGGAAGGTGGCAGCCCTTCGATGAAGTCCATGGAGGTGTTAGTCCACACTGAGTCTGGTATGGGTAGTGGTTGTAGTTTCCTTGGACTCGCCATTGTTTCACCCTTTTGCTGTTGACATATATCACATTGTGCCATGTTTTTAGAAATAATTTTTTTCATCTCTCTCCAATAAAAATTTTGCTTCACTCTTTTGTAGGTTCTCAGAAATCCAAAGTGCCCTACTAAAGGTGTGGAGTGCATTTTGTACAGAATGACTTTGATGCAAGGGGAGTTGGGTATAAGCACAATACGACCTTTATAGCATAGATCCCTCGAATCCTAAGTATAGTGAGCTATTATGCCTGGATCCTCCTCCAATTTTTTAATGATGTTGCTGGTCTCTAGATACTTCTTCCATTCCTCTCTGATATCCTTAAGGAAGCTAGTGGTAGGAAGAGAGATGGTTGAAAATTCAGCTTGCTCAGGTAGCCATGAAAGTGCGTCTGCAACAACGTTTTCTTTACCCTTTTGTAAATATTTTCATAATCAAATCCTAGATATTTGGTAACCCATTTTTGCTACTCTGGAGATGATATCTTCTGCTCCAAAAAGTACTTGAAGCTTCTATGGTCGGCTTTAATATGAAATCGTCAATCAATCAGGTAGGGTCTCCACTTTGTTACTACGTGCACAATGGCGAGCATCTCATTATCAATCTTGTTAATTTTATTCTTTTGGAGGTGAGGATAGCAGTATGGCTGAGTGTTCGCTAGTGATTTACCTAGAAGAATTGGAATTTGGTGGTCATGTTGCCAAGTAGGAGGAAGACCATGCGGTTCAACAAAAATGTTATCAAATTCAACAAGCAATTGGGTGAGATTTTGATCTTCAATTTTTATTTTCTTCCCCTCTGGTTGCTGCTGGAGATGCATAAAGAAACCACCATTTATCTTGTGTAAAACTTTCTCCATTTGTTGGGTCGAAACGGTGGTTACATTGCTTCCACGCTTCTTGTATAGGGTGACATGTTTGCCTTTGCAATAGAATTTCATAATTAATTTGGAAAAGTTCGAAGAAATGTCATCTAGTGTTGTTAGCCATTATATGCCCAGCATGGCCTCATAATCATCAATTGATAGGAGGAAGAATTCGACGATAATTTCTTGGTCTTGCAGTAATAGTTTCACCTGCGGGCATCTTTGGTCGCACTTTAGGATTCGGCCGTCGATGACCTTTATGTCGAACTTGCTGCAACCTTCGATGTGGAGTGTCATCCGAGCAGCAACCTTACTATTTAGGAAGATATTAGTGCTGCCCATATCGATGAGAATAGTGATCGGTTGTTGTTTGAGAAGAAGGCCTCCAACTTTCATCGTTTATGGATTTGAGTAGTCGGCTAACATGTGTACCATAAAATTGGTCGGTTGTGGCTTTTCTTCTATATTTTCTTCTTCATGTTCAAGGCTTTCTTCTGGCTATTCAATGGCCTCTTCTTCCACTAGTTCAACCATAAGAAGTCTCCCTTTTTTACAATGATGCTCGTGGCTCCACGGCTCATCGCAATGCCAACATTAACCCCATCGTAGATCACTCCTGAAGCTCTTCTCTTGTCAAATTTTTTAGTGCAGGGGCTTGGCTGATAGTAGAGGGAGTTGAGGGCTTCGATATTGCTGGTCAGGGAGTGACCCTAGTCCTCTGGGCTTCGTGGTTAAATCACTAATCTTGAAGTCGTGCGAAAGTGATGGCTGCTATAAGCATATAGTTGTCGCACTTTAACTTCTCCACGGATCTCTGGCTTAAAGCCCTTAATAAATATCCCCAATAGTTATTTTTTAGATCAATCATAAGTTTGATTAGATAACCTTTCAAACCTAGTTTGATACCCTTGAATGGTGGAGGTTTGTCGGATCTTTGCTAGTTGTCCTTTAATATTCTCGTAATCGGTTGGTCCAAAGCGGATCAGTAGTCCTTCTTTGAATTGTCACCATGAGAGGACTCCATGAGTGTGTTTAAACCAATCAATCCACTGTATGGCATCTCCTTCAAGATGTATAACTATAATTTCCACCATAGATGCATCCACGATTTTGTGGTATTGAAAATATCGCTCCACGCTCGAGATCCAACCAATCGGGTCTCCTTCTTCCCATCTAGGGAAGTCAACCCTCATGCGTGGATAGTAGAGATCGATCATAGAGCCTCCCCTCTCTTAAAAGTCATTTTTTTAGTCAAAGCTCTCTCTTTGATGTGATTTCTTCGTGCTCAGTGATTGGCCCAAGCTTGTTAGGGATCGAGCGGCACTAAGAGGGGGGGGTGAATTAGTGCAGCGGATAAAATGATAGATTTTCAGCGATTTAAAACAAGCTTTGGAAACTTCGTACGAATGAATGCAACGTTTCGTTTGAACCCGGAAAGATTGCGTTTTATCTTTAAAGCATACGTAATAAGATGATAAGGAAGTTGAGTAAGTAAAGTAAAGGCTTGCAGCAAAGTAAAACAGAAATTTAACCACTCACATAATCAAGACGCAGTGATGTATAGTGGTTCGGTCAAAGTGACCTACATCCACTTCCGAAGCCTTCTCCGATGAGGCTCCTTTCTTCCACTACCAAATCCTTTGAAGGGGAAGGATCAAATACCCCTCTTACAACCCTTTACAAGTGGTTCATACTCTTACAAGATTTCACAAGAAGAATGAGGTGAACACTTAAGCAAATGAAGAACAAGACTTTCCCAAGACTTATTTTCAAACTCTAACTCTCTAAGGGTTGTGTTTTTTAGCTGAAAAGGAAGGGGTATTTATAAGCCTCAAAGTGATTCAAATTTGGAGCCTAAACATGGAGCCAAAAATTTGAATCTTTTGAGTTTTTTTACCGGTCTTTGTCGGTCTTGGCAGATCGACACACCAGCGGTGCTACCGCCTGGCTTTCCACGCACCAGCGGTACTACCGCTTCGACCCAAAGCGGTACTACCGCTGGCTACTGAGAGCGGGCGGTACTACTGCCCAGCAGGTGGTGCTACCGTCACTTTGAGATGGCCGACTCAAGAATCGACTACAGATGCTCAGACTACTGAGCATGCACGTAGCATGCATGCATGTAGCTGGTTCGGTTTGGGCCAAAATTTTGGCCCAAACTCATCCTAATCAAGGGCCAATGGGCCCCCACTTTGGGTTATCTAATCCTAACCCAAAATACGTGCTAACTACGAATTTTAAAGACGTTTCCTAAGCTATTACAAAGTCCACATGACAACTTCTTCCGGCGAGCTTCCGGTCAACTTCCGACGGTCTTCCGACAAACCTTCGGAAACCATTCTGCGGACTCACGGCAAGCTTTCGGACTTCACGATGATCTTGGCGAGTTCCCCCGAGCTTCTCTGGCAAGCTCCGATCTTTCTTGGCAAGCTCCGCGAACTTCCGACGAACCTCCCGGCGAACTTCCGAAAACCCTTCGGCAAGCTCCCTACTCGTTCTCGGCCGGTTCTGGCAACGCTCCCAACGAATCTTCGGACTTCCGTTGAACACTCGAACTCCCAACGATTCATCACACTTATCTTCGGCCCTTTGTTTCACTTTACGTCTTCATTCCTATCATAGTCACTCCTGCACAAACAAAAACCAAAAACTCTACTTCGATATAGATAGTTATTACAACGCGAATTGACATTCAGTTGCCCGGCACATCATTGGTCGGCGCTTCGTCCGATCCTTCGGCACATCGCCCTCTCTAGCGGCTTGTTGCCCAATCGATGGTTGACCTCCGCAACCTCGATATCCATGGCGCAACTCCGCACTTCTTGGCCCGATGCCCGACGTACGAAGCCTCCTACCGATAGTCGACCGAACCTCCGGCTCGACATCCAATATCTGACGTGATCACCTCGGCGCAACGCGTCAATTCCTCCAGCGTCAACTGTCTATTCCTGATCGATAGTAGACCTGCGTAACTCAAAACGCAGTTAGACAACAAAACACAATCACACTCAATTAGTTTCATCATCAAAATTCGAGATTCAACAAAGCTGAGTTCAGCAAAGAGAGTCTGAATCTTATCCTCTATTCGCATCTCGAAGGCTTCGAATTTAGCATTGATTGCCTCCTCAGATGCTATAGTATATGCCTCTAAATATGTACTATTAAGATCGCTCTTTTGTTGCTAGATTAAAGATATGTATCGGTTGAGGGAAGTGGTGGCTGAAAGGTTTGGTGGATTGGTGGATGTAGGCTGCGGTTTAGGCTTATTTTGTGGTAGTTTGTGGGTGTGGTTTGATGGAGTTTTAGGGCTGTGATAGTAGTGGATGAAGGTTGGGAAGAGGGTTTTAGATTTGTGGTAGATGGCAGCAAAGGTTTGATAGAAATCGGTAGAAGTTGCTACAAATATGTGCTGTCTCATAAGAGCAGAATTGTCGTCGAAGAAACAGTAGTTTCTCGATGAAATTTCCAGCAAAACCCCCAAGATTTAAGGAGGGGATTTCACAGCAAATTCTTGGTTTAGCTAACAGCACTGATGACAAATTGGATCAAGAAAATTTTGGCAGCAAATTGGTAGAAATTGCTGCAGATATGTGCTATCTCATAAGAGCAGAATTGTCGTCGAAGAAACAGCGGTTTCTCGATGAAATTCCCAGAAAAAACCTCAAGATTTAAGGAGGGGATTTGATAGCAAATTCTCAGTTTAGATAACAACAATGATGACAAATTGGGTGAAGAAAATTTTGGCAGACTAACAGCAAGGAAATTGGTGCAAGTTACGATGGTAGAATTCTCGTCGAAAAATTTCAACGGATTGCGACGAAAATTTACAGCAACAAAAGAATGTTTCAAAGATGAATTCTATGATAGATTAATAACAGATGAAAGCTAAGATGATCTATGAAGTGCACAAGAAATTTCTTTCAAAAAGGATAGCAAATAGATCGGTTTAAAGGCAGCAATATGCGGCTAAAATTTCTGTAGCAATCCTTCGTTTACACAGATGATAACTTTTACGACGAAAGGAATTTGCAGTAAAGGATAGATAGCAATACTTCTTTTTGGTATTTTGAATGGAAAATTATAGCAACAAAAGGTATTGGTGATAGGAGAATACCAGACCTCTGATGCAATTGGAGGTGGTGGTAGTAGATTAATTTGATCTACGGCAAAAGATGATAGTGAAGACGGCGACATTAAGAGCAATTGTGGGAATTGCTTGGTTGATGGTGGGTAGCAGGAATGACAGCAAAAGCATCAAGATCACTGCTCTGATACTAGATGATAGAACCCCAAAGGAATTCTATATAGATTAATCTTTGAGGGGGATCAACTCTTGGAATGCTATAGGGGTTCCACCCTCCTAGAAGTTGGCCAAATGGCTGTAATTGTAGATGAATCTTGTTATTCCAAAGAGATGGAGACTACATGCTTATATAGGGCTTCAAACCTTAGCCCTAAGGGCTGCTTCCTAAGTGAACTACCCATTTTTCCCTCAACCCTAGTCGACCGGCCCAGTAAAGGGGGGCGACGGCTAAGAAGCCCAAAGGTCCAAATGTAAATCATAGCCACTCTTCTTTATAGGATAGAGGCAGCTAGGTGGGATTTATTACACTCTCACAAATTTTTATTAGCTATTACTTGGTTGAGTAGGACCCAACCCTGGTAGGTTCCTATCACAACATGAATAGATTCTTCTATAACTAAAGTTCTTTTATTAAAAACACGAAAGATTTTAGAAATAGATGAATAACCTAGAAAAATGCCTTTATTGGATTTTGCATCAAACTTTCCTAAGGCATCTTTTTTATTTTATATAAAACATTTACAATCGAAAACTTTAAAATATGAAATGTTTGGTTTTTTGTTATTCCATAATTCATAAGGAGTTTTGGAGAGAGATGGTCTTACTAGAACCCTCTTTATGATATAGCAAGCCATATTAATGGCTTCGATCCAAAAGTATTTGGGTAAACTATGTTCATTCAATATGGTTCTTGCCATTTCTTATAAATTCCTATTCTTTATTTCTACTATCCCATTTTGTTGAGGATTCCTCGAAGTAGAGAAATTGTGGTTGTAACTATTAGATTCACAAAAGTTTTGGAAATCATAGTTTTGAGAAGGAATACATTCTTAGTGGAGACAATGGGAGCATGATAGAGTTGAGCGAGGTTGGAGAACCTAGCTCAGGCACCATTCCACAGCCAAAGTCTATTCAGGTACCTAGCACACAAGTTCCAACTTTACATAGGTTCAGTAGAGTATCCCATCCTCCTAAGAGATATGTGGGACATATCAGAGGAGAGGTTGTTGAGGATATTGATCCTCAGACCTACGAGGAGCCTATTATAAGTATAGACTCTAGGAAGTGGTAAGAAATCATAAATTCAAAGATGGATTCTATGTACTCCAACAAGGTTTGGAACCTGATTGATGCACCCGAGGGTATCGTACCCATTGGCTGCAAGTGGATCTTCAAGAAGAAGATCGGAGTAGATGGAAAGGTAGAGAACTATACAGCAAGGCTAATGACTAAGGGGTATCGTCAAAGCCAAGGTGTTGACTATTATAAAACCTTCTCATCCATAGCCATGCTAAAATCTATCCGAATTCTATTGGCTATTATAGCACACCTTGATTATGAGATTTGATAGATGGACATGAAAATTGTGTTCCTCAATGGCAACCTTGAGGAGGAGGTGTATATGATACAGCCAAGGGATTTGTGTGCAAGGATAGCCCAGATATGGTATGCAGATTACTTAGGTCCATGTATGGACTAAAGCAAGCTTCCTAAAGTTAGAACATAAGATTTGATGGGGAGATAAAATCTTATGACTTCATTAAGAATGAATATGAGCCTTATGTGTACATGAAGGTAAGTGGGAGCACTATCACCTTCTTGGTGTTGTATGTGAATGACATCCTGATTATTAGAAATGATGTAGGAATGCTTTCTACAATAAAGGCTTGGCCATCTAGATAGTTCTCCATGAAGGACTTATGGGAAGCATCCTACATATTGGGGATTTGGATTTATAGAGATAGATCCAAGAGGATGCTTGGCTTATCCCAATCCAGGTACACGTTGAATCTCGGATTTTGATGATGAAACTAATTAATTGTGTTTTATTGTCTAACTACATTTTGAGTGACGTAGGTTTACTATCGATCAGGATTAGATAGTTGATGCTGGAGGAATTGATGTTGCACCGGGTGATCACGTCAAGATATTAGATGTCGAACCGGAGGTTCGGTTGACAATCGGCAGAAGGCTTTGTACGTTCGGCATCGAGCCAAGAAAAGCATGTTGTACTAAGGATATCGGGGTTACAAAAGTCAACTGTCGATTGAGCAACAAAACACAAGAGAGAATGATGCACTAAAGAATCAAACGAAGCGCCGACCAATGACGTGCCGAGCAACAAAATGTCAATTCATGTTGTAATAATTGTCTAGATCAAAGTAGAGTTTTGGTTTGTGTGTGCAGGATTAACTACGATAATGATGAAGATGTAAAGCGAATCAAAGTGCCGGAAGACAAGTACGATGAATCGTTAGGAGTTCGAGTGTTCAACGGAAGTTCGAAGGTTCATCGAAAGTTCGCGGAGCTTGCCATGAAAGATCGAAGCTTGCCAAAGAACCTTGTTGGAACTCGCCAAGATCATCGTGAAGTCCAGGAGCTTGCCGGGAGTCCACAGAATGGTTCTTGAGGGTTCGTCGGAAGACCACCGAAAGTTCGCCGGAAGCTCGCCGGAAGAAGTCTTGACTTGTCGAACTTTGTAATAGCTTAGGAAATATCTTTAAAATTCATAGTTATTGGGTTAGGATTAGGTGTTAATCCTATAACCTAAGTAGGGGCCAATTGGACCTTATTTTGGGCCGATTTAGGCCGAAATTAGGGTCATTCAGCCTTCTAGAATAGTGCTAGAATAGTGCTAGAATAGTGTTGATGGTGGCATCGCCCAGGCTGGGCAGTGGTATCGCCCAGAGGTCGAGAGCACCGGCGGTGGCACCGCTGGCTGGGTAGTGGCACCGAGAATGCCAAAAACTAAGGTGATTCAAATTTGAGCTCCAAATTTGAATCCTCTTAAAGCCTATAAATACCCCACTCATTCAGAGTTTAGAGGGGGCCTTGAATAAAAAAAGATAGGAAAAACTCTTATCAAATCTTTCCTCTAAGCCTTGAGTGTGTTCTAGTCCAAGAGAGGGGTAAGAGGCATTGTAAGGGTTATCTCCTAAGCCCGTCAAAAGGAGAGGTACTGTAAGGGAGTTCATCCTCATCCGTTGGAAGGAGGATAGCTAGTGGAAAAGCCGGTGGCCTCAAGTGAAGAGGAATCGGGAGTAGACATAGGTCACATGACCGAACCACTATAAATCGGTTTGCATTTACTTTCTCGCAACTTACTTTACTGCAAATCATCTTCATTTTGCTGCCTTACTTACTTGACTTCCTCTTCACCTTCTTACATATGCTTTCAAGTTAAAACATAATTGAAATGATTTCAAACAAATGTTGCTTTCAATTGTACGAAGTTTTTGAAAGTTGTTTAAAATCACTGAAGTTTATTATATTTATCCACTACACTAATTCACCCCCCCTTTTAGTGTCGTTCGATCCCTAACAATTGGTATCAGAGCCTCGTTATTTCTCATTCGGATTTACACCCATAAGAAATGGCTCTTAATGGATTTCAAGAGGGTTTTTTGATTGTTCGTCCACCGTTCTTTAACGGTTTGGACTACATATATTGGAAAACTTGGATGAGAGTTTTCTTGATTTCTCAAGATTTAAACTTATGGAATATTATTGAAAACGGCTTTTAACTTTCCTCTAAACCGACGAACGAATGGTCGAATTTAGAGAAAAAATCTTTTTCTTTGAATGCTAAAGCTATGAATGCCTTATTTTGCACTTTAGACAAAAATGAGTTCAATCGGATTTCTACGTGCAAAACGGCTTTCGATATTTGGTATACACTTGAAGTCACACATGAAGGAATGAGTAGAGTCAAACATTCGAAAGTTAACATTTTGATGCATGATTTTGAGCTTTTTCAAATGAAACCAAGTGAAACTATCGATGACATGTACACCCATTTCATGGATGTCGTCAATAGTTTAAAAAGTCTTGGTAAATCTTTTTCAAGTTTTGATTTAGTAAACAAGATTTTAAGATCCCTTCCAAAGAGTTGGGATCCAAAAATAATGGCTATTCAAGAGTCTAAAGACTTGAACGTATATTCACTTGAAGAACTAATCGGGTCTTTATTAACCTATGAAATGACTCTTGAATTTGATGAACTTGTGAACCACCTTCTAAAGAACAAGAAGGATTTGGAACTCCAAACTATGAAATGCCACTTGAGTGATGACTCAAGTGATAAGGACACTATTGAGAACTTTGAACTTCGAACACTAAATCTTAATAAGTTCATTAAACAAAAATCTAAAATAAATAATGAACTTAAACGGAGAAAGAGACCAAAGAAGAGGAAGGCACCCAAGGAAGAATCAAGTAAAGAAGAGGCAAATTGGGCTTTGACGGTCTTCGATAACAAGGTAAGAAACTCACCCGAAATGTTTGTACGTTGTTATGAAATTACTTGATATCTTTTTCTTGATTGCTTAACTTAGTTAGTAGGAAATAAATAATTTTTAAAAAATATATCATGCTTTTCTTTCTAGTATTTTTGAAAAGTAAAAAAAATATTAAAATGATACTTGCATGATTTGTGATATTGCCTGAGATTAATCCATGCATGTGTATTTTGATGTTTTATATTTTGTCTCTAAACATGATGCTTGATCTTTAAATTTTGGTTATATCCATTAGATTCACAAAAATTTTAGAAGTCACGATTTTGAAATTCACCACCGTAATCACTCCGAATCGATGAAATCATAAAACCCTTTTCGTTTTGAATAAGTTTACAAAATTTAAAAAAATATTTAAAATAATTATTTTTTTAAGCTAAGAAATAGGTCCAAGTGTATCTACTATAGTCGTCTATGATTATAAAGGTATATTTACTACCTCCTAGGCTCGTTGTGTCAATTAGTCCAAATAAATCAATACGCATCAATTGCAATGGTCTAGAGGTGCTTATTTGATTCTTGGGTTTGAAACTACTTTTTATTTATTTTTTTAGTTGACAAGCATTACATATTTGTCTTTAACGAACTTAACATTTGGAATACCTCTTACAAGTTCTTTAGATGTGATTTAAGAGATTAGTTTTATGCTAGCATGACCTAATCTCCTATAGCAAAGCCAAGCATCGTCATTCAAAGTCGAAAAGCATATTTCATTGCTAAGATCATCAATGTTTATGGTGTAGACATTGTTTTATTTTAGTGCAATCATAGATGTGTTGTTGTGTAGTTTTTTAATAATGCAAGCATTAGATTCAAATTTTACGATATATCCTTTATCACATAATTGACTAATTCTCAAAAGATTATGCTTTAAACCATCTACTAATAATACATCATCAATTAACATGCTTGATTTGTTACCTATGGTTCCCTTGCCAATGATTTTACCCTTGTTGTTATCTCTAAATGTGACATACCCTTCGTCTTAGCTAGTAAGCTTAGAGAATTGAGATGGATCTCCGATCATATGCCTTGAGCATCCACTATCAAGGTACCATCTCTTGCTCCTAACTTGTGTGGGTGAATGTGTCTACAAAAGAGGATGATTTTTATATACCCATTTGAACTTCTCTACTATGAGGAATCCTTAATAAAATGGAGTAGTAGAAAGAAAAAATAGGAATTTATAAGAAATGGCAAGAATCATGTTGAATCAACATAGTTTACCCAAATACTTTTGGGTTGAAGCTATTAATACGGCTTGCTATATCATGAATAGGGTTCTAATAAGACCATCTCTCTCCAAAACTCCTTATAAATTATGGTATAACAAAAAACTAAATATTTCTTATTTTAAAGTTTTTAGTTGCAAATGCATTATCTTGAATGAAAAGGATGCCTTAGGAAAGTTTGATGCAAAATCTGATGAAGGCATCTTTCTTAGTTACTCTTCTATTTCCAAAGTTTTTCATATTTTTAATAAAAAAGCCTTGGTTATAAAAGAATCTATTCATGTTATTTTCAATGAAGTTTTTGAATTTAAGAAAAATGATTTTGATGATAATCTTGATTTTAATGGTTTAAATTTAAATGAAACCTCTTCTCCAAATAGCAACTTGGATGCATCTTCTTCTCAAATTTCCTTACCTAAGGAATAGAAGTATGTAGATACCATCCAAAGGAGCTAATTATAAGAGACACATCAAAAGGAGTTCAAACTCATTCTTCTTTTAAGAATTTTTGTGCCAACACCACTTTTTTTTCTCAAATTGAACGTAAGTGCATTAACGAAGCCTTGAAAGATTATTCTTGGATTATCACAATGCAAGAGGAATTAAACCAATTAGAGAGGAATGAGGTGTGGAAGCTTGTTCTTAGACCTAGTGACCATTTAATTATTAGTACTAAATGGGTCTTTAGAAACAAGTAAGATGAATTTGGTATCGTGATTAAAAATCAAGTTATATTAGTGGCCAAGGGTTTTAACCAAGAAGAAGGTATCGAATATGAAGAAACCTTCGCTCCTATGGCAAGATTAGAAGCTATAAGAATGCTCCTTGCCTATGCTAGTAGTAGTAATTTTAAGTTGTTTCAAATGGATGTTAAAAGCGCTTTCTTAAATGGCTTCATTTTCGAAGAAGTATATATTGAACAACCACCTAAATTTGAAAACTCTCTTTTTTCTAATCATATGTTTAAATTGACTAAAACTCTCTATGGGTCAAAACAAGCCCCAAGGGTTTGGTACGAGAGACTTAGCTCTTTTTTTATTTCAAATAATTTCACCAAAGGCAAGGTTGATACTACATTATTTATTAAATATTTTAAAAATAATTTTTTTATTGTTCAAATTTATGTTGATGATATTATCTTTGGTTCTACAAACTAATCACTATGTGAATCATTTGCCAAGTGTATGAGTCATGAGTTTGAAATAAGTCTAATGGGTGAACTAACCTTCTTTTTAGTATTACAAATTAAATAACTTAATGATAGTATATTTCTTAATCAAACTAAATATGCATTAGATTTGTTAAAATAATTTAACATGGATGATTCAAAGGCCATAAACACTCCTATGACTACCTTCACTAAGTTAGACATGGATGAAAGTAGAGAAAGCTTTGATCAAAAAATATATAGGGGAATAATAGGTAGTTTACTCTACCTTACTACAACTAGACCAGATATCATGTTTAGTGTAGGACTTTATGCTAGATTTCAAGCTAATCCTAAGTTATCTCATCTTAAAGTCATTAAAAGGATCCTTAGATATCTTAAAGGAACTCCTAACCTAGGATTATGGTATTCAAAATTTGATAACTTTGATTTAATAGCTTATGCAGATGCGGATTTTCTCGAATGTAGAATAGATAGAAAAAGTACATCTAGAACATATCAATTTTTAGGACATGCACTTGTTTCTTGGACTTCTAAGAAACAAAACTCGGTTACACTATCTACGGTCGAAGCCGAATACATAGAGCCACAAGTGCATGTTGTATACAAGTTATTCGGATGAAAAATACATTAGAAGACTATGGAATTTATTTAAAGAATATTCTCATAAAATGTGATAATACAAGTGCTATTTGTTTAACCAAAAATCTCATTTAACACTCTAGAATTAAGCATATTGATATTAGGCATCACTTTATATAAGATCATATCAATAATAATGATGTTACTCTAAAATTTATTGATACAAAACACCAATTAGCAGACATCTTCACAAAACCATTAAATAAAAAATAATTTGACTTCATTAGAAGAGAATTAGGCATGCTAAAATATCCTAATGCATAAGGTTGTTGTACGTCTCTTTTTAAAAAAAATTTATCTTTCTGATTTTCATGGACTTGATATTATCTTTCCCGATCTTATGACATCTTTTTGAATTCATATTTTAAATGAAGCTTTCACTTCCAATCTTGAATTGATACTCTTGTTTCACCTATTGAAGAATTTTAGCATCATATACATGACTCTCGGTTGATGATAACATGCCCTTTTAATGACTTGGTCAACTTGATTCTATCGATTTTATCTTCCCTCTACTTTTATTGGAATGAATGAATGGATTTCATTATTTATTTTTCTTACACTTTTATATCATTTTAAGTTTGATAATTTTATTTTCATAATACTCAGTGCTAGTCATATGTGCCCTACAAGCCAATCACATTAGGCGTTTTATCACTTTATCTTACGTGTTGCATATATTGTGATGTCCTTGGATCTGTGCAATAGGAATTGGATCGTGATGAGATCATGATAATGAAATCGATTCACCTTTAAACACAGACCCTGAATTATCCTGGTCATAGGTTACTCGAGAAGGATATCGAGATAATCGGAAGACTAGTGTGCTATACACCCGTCCATATGATGGAGGTAGCTGGTCTCATAGCTACTCGTGTGGGGACACTAAGGGTATAGTGCAGGTGCTCATTGGAGAATGAGTTTACTGATTGATCCGCCTACGGAATGCTGGATGGTTATTGATACCTCACGTTAGACAATGATTCTGTAGTCCCAGTAGTGTATCTGGTCCTTAGACTTGAGACATCAAGGATGTCATATATGAGTACTCCACTCTTTGATACTAGGCTTATAGGTTTGGAAAGTTCCAGATCTAGTATAGCCGGTTATTGGGAGTGGTAGCCAACCTTACGAGGGCTATTGAGTGTCAATAGAGGATCATCCGCTCTCGATATCATGAGAGGAATATCCCAGGTGTTCTTGCTCGAATAAATCCTTAGCCAAGGTTATTCGGATTAAGAGAGAAAGATTTCTCCGGGAGAATCCAACAAGAGCAAGACTCGAGAAGAGACTGCTAGTCATATGTGCCCTGCAAGCCAATCACATGAGTGATGGCACTTGTGACTTGATATGCACTTTATCTCTTTGCTTATTATTAGGCATTTTATCACTTTATCTTGCGTGTTGCATATATTGTGATATCCTTGGATCTGTGCAATGGGAATCGGATCGTGATGAGATCACGATAATGAGACCGATTCACCTTTAAACATAAACCCTAAATTATCCTGGTTATAGGTTACTCGAGAAGGACATCGAGATAACCGGATAGACTGGTGTGTTGTATATCCGTTCATATGATGGAGGTAGCTGGTCTCATAGCTACTCGTGTGGGGATACTAAGGGTACAGTGTAGGTGCTTATTGGAGAATGAGTTCACTGATTGATCCACCTACGGAATGCTGGATGGTTATTGATACCTCACGTCAGATAGCGATTCCGTAGTCCAGTAGTGTATCTAGTCCTTTGACCTGAGACACCAAGGATGTCCTATATGAGTACTCCACACTTTGATACCAGACTTATAGGCTTGGAAAGCTCCAGATCTAGTACAGCCGGTCATTGGGAGTAGTAGCCAACCTTACGAGGGCTATTGAGTGTCAATAAAGGATCATCCACTCTCGATATCATGAGAGGAATATCTCATGTGTTCTTGCTCAAACAAATCCTTGGCCAAGGTTATTCGGATTGAGAGAGAAAGAGTTCTCCGGGAGAATTTGACAAGAGCAAGACTCGAGGAGAGATAGTATGGGCCTAACAGCACCATGCCCGGTATAGGGTCTCTGAGATATTAGATGGATGAGAGATTATAAATACATGGTAACTGAGGACAGATAAGTCTAAAGGATTGGATTCCCCTGTATCGTCTGGGAGCCGTGGCGTAGTGGCCTGGTACGTCCGTAGTCGATAAGTTGGGTGAATTATTATAGAGATAATAATTCACTACGTCAGAAGGAGTTCTGACAAGTATAACTCACGACCAGCTCGATATTGGGCCTAGAGGGTCACACACATATGGTAGGTGTTGCGACGAGTAGAGGTTCAGATATGAGATATCCGCTAAACCCCCTATCTAATTGAATATCCATTAAGCCCCTAAATTATTGGATCCTGAGATGAGATCCAATAATTGCTAATAAGAGATTATTGGGTAGAAACCCACTAATCCAAGAAGCTTGGGTAATTGGATGGAGATCCAATACCTTGGAGATCAAATACCCAATAGGGCAAAAGATCCATTAGGGTTTTTTCGGAGGGCTTCTATAAATAGGAGGGAACCAAAGCTCTATAGGCTGGGGGTTTCTTTTGGTAGCCACCTCCTATTCTCCTCTCCCTAGAGAGAGAGGTGCATCATTGCAATCCCTGCCATGTGGATACCGCTAGAGAGGAGGACACTTGACCTCCTTCATCCTCTCCCATAGATCTGCAGAAATTCAGGGATATACGATCTACCTAGGTATCTTCTTTTACACATATAGTTTTGCGGATTTATTTTTGACGCACCGATCTTTGCACGACAACGGAAACTTTCTACGGGAAATCAGGGGTTTTGTGTTTTGTTCTTCCGCTGCGCATGTGATGTCGCCCCCCCTGAAGGATTTCCCAACAGTGGTATCAGAGCTAGGTTGTTCGTGCAAAGATCGGATCTTAAACTGCGTGTGTTGTGTTTTGGATCTGCTTTTGATGCCAAAATCATTGGCGCAAAAGGGCCAAGAAGGGCAGCAACTGTTGCTATCCTTGCTACGCTATTGCAACGGACGCAAGGCTACAAGCAACCTTGCTACCTGCATAAGCAACAACCGTCGCCCGGTAGGCTGCAGACCGCTAGCAGGCAACACCTGCAAGCTGCTTGCGCCGACAGCCTGCCCGTAGGAATCGACGCCATCTGCGAGCATTGCGATTGCGGGCAGAAGCGCCTGCATGGGCAGGGGCACCGGTAGGCGCTGCACCCGTAAGGGGCAGCACCACCTGTAGCTAGCCCGCAAGGGGCAGCACCGTCTGTGGGTGATTTGCCCGCAGATGTGGGTGCACCCGCAACGGGCAACGTCACCCGTGGACAGACCGCCTGCGGGCGCTGCGCCCGCGAGCAGGGGCGACGCGCCCGGCCGTAGTGGCCACTGTCGGTAGGGTGGCGATGGCCACAACCCTACAGAAGGGAAAGATATTAGGGTTTTGGGCAAAAGACAGTTTTGCCCCTCGAAATTTTAGAAATTATGATTTCTGTCTCCTTTGATAGAATTACTAAAATACCCCTCAGAATTTTAAAAATTCTAAATTCTGTCTCTTTTGACAAAATTACCAAAATACCCTTTTGGCCAAATTACCAAAATACCCCTAGGAATTCAAAATTCTCTCTATGTCCCTGATTTTAGAAAAGTAAATATGTTAATTAAATAGTTTAATTAAATATTATTTTCTTTATCTAGTAGTCCTATAAAATAATATATACATGTGATGTTTGATGTGGATAGATGATCATGGACTTGTGATGTGGTGTGTGTACATATGATTATTATTATTGGGGCCTACGAGCCTCTATTCTTTTTTCATTTATAGTCAAGCCTGTGTGCCTGTAATTATGTTGTAATTACATGAGGAGGCGCAGCGATAGCGTGACTCACGAGGCCAAGACGGACGATCTGACCCATGGAGATGCGTTGAGATGCCAACGGATCCGACGAAGCGAGAAGGGCGATCACAGGGCATGTAGATGCGCCGAAGTACACATAGATCTTGATGTGAGTGATTGGGCCCACTAGCTCGGGCCTGATCACATTAGGATGTGGTCTATTATCATCAGGTATGATTGCTCATGTGATGTGTGATTAGATATACACCTACTAGATATGTATATATATATTTGCATGCGATGTAGATATAATACGTATATGTGACACATTATGTTAGGAGACCAAATCAAAAATCCTCTCCATTAATAATATTAAGTCGGTAAACATGAGGCAATTAGATTGACCCACGTAGCCTTCCATCGTTATAGCTAGAGCCGATTCCCGGTATAGGTTGAGTTGGTCGAGTCCCTTGAGACTCACCTATATCGTGTCTCGCCATCTTATCTACGTCATAGAGATGTCATAGGTGACCTGAGGACATGGTATGCTTGGTCGAGTCCCTCGAGAGTATATCACCAAATCAGACTCATTTGGTAATGATGTTAATGACTTAACCGAACATCATGGTTGGTCGAGTCCCTCGAGGCCATGGTGGTTCGGAGGCCGAACAGGACATGAATCATAAGGAGTTATGATTGGAAGGAGTTGTCTACCTTTACAGGCTTAATGTGATTGGTTGAGTCCCTCGAGGTTATGTTAAGACGCCGATTGGATCTTGATCCCCACTAGAGATCCGCCGGGGGTCTCCGATTCACAAACTAAAGGGTGTTGTGTCTGGCGAAAAATTAGTGGGAGTACATTAAGATAAAAGTCCTTATCTTAATTGTTTTAATTTTTATAAAGTTTGCATATTATTTATTTCTGCTACATCTTTTATTTCAGAAAAATGTCGTTTTCAAATCCTTTACGTGGCATACTTGATGCCAACCGCCTCACTGGTCCAAATTATACGGATTGGCTTCACAATTTGAGAATCGTTCTCACGGCGGAGAAAATTGCGTATGTCCTTGATACAGTGATCCCGACGCCCGACGAAGGGGCAAGCGAGGATGAGGTCGCTCGTTATGTGAAGTACTTAGATGATTCCACTCTTGCTCAATGTTATATGTTGGCCTCTATGACTACTGAGTTACAAAGACAGCATGAAAATATGGATGCTAATTTCATACTCCTGCATCTCCGTAAACTGTTTGAGGAACAGGGAAGAACTCAGCGATATGAAATATCAAAGTCTTTTTCGTGCCAGGATGACTAAGGGGAGACCGGTTCAAAACCATGTCCTTAAGATGATTGAGTGGATCGAGAAAATCATAGGTTTGGGAATGGTCCTAGAGGATAACTTGTGTGTGGATCTTGTGCTTCAGTCCCTACCAGATTCCTTTTCTCAGTATATAATGAATTTTAATATGAACAAACTTGAGGTGACCCTCCCAGAGCTCCTCAATATGTTGAGAGAAGCAACGAGCACCATCAAGAAAGAGAAGCCGGTTCTCTACACTGGTGAGACCAGAAAGAAAAGGAAGACTGAGAAAACCCTTAAGAAGGGTAAGAGCAAAATGAGTAAGACAAAGGTTGCTAAGAAAGACTCAACAAAGGACAAAGGCCAATGCTTCCACTACGGCAAAAATGGGCACTAGAAGAGGAACTGCAAAGAGTACCTTGCAGAGAGGGCGAAACAGAAGCTTACAGAAGCTTCAGGTACATTCATGATCAGTCTCCATTTGTTAGAATCTTATGATAACACATGAGTATTGGATACCGGGAGTGCTTATCATATTTGCAATTCGTTGCAGGTTCTGACAGTACTTAGGAGATTGAACAGAGGCGAGATGGACCTTAAGATGGGCAATGGAGCAAAGGTTGCTGTAGTGGCTGTTGGCAAGGTCACCTTACATTTGCCTAGTGCAGCTATTATTGCATTAGATACATGCTATTATGTTCCTTCTATTATCAAAAATATTATTTCCATTTCATGTTTGACAGTTATTGGATATAAATTAGTTTTTGAGAACACTAGTTATTCAATAATATTAAATGATGAGAGGAACAATGCATAATGGTTTATTTATGCTAAATACAGCTCCACATATCATGAGTGTAAGTGAGTCTAAGAGGAAATGAGAAGTGGAGAACCAAACAAGAAAAAGTATTAAAACCCTACGATTAGATCGAGGAGGGGAGTACTTGAGTACAGAGTTCACCTAGTTCCTCAAAGACCATGGGATTTGATCCCAATGGACACCTCCTTATACACCACAACTTAATGGTGTATTAGAAGGAGGAATCGTACACTGTTAGACATGGTACATTCCATGATGTGTTTCGCCGACCTACCCATCTCATTCTGGGGATATGCCCTAGAAACTGTAGCTTACCTTCTGAACAGAATTCCAACTAAATCAGTGATATCTACTCCATATGAGATATGGAATGGGAAGAAGCTTGATCTTAAAGTTGTTAAGATTTGGGGCTGCCCTGCCCACGTTAAGAGACATAACCCTGACAAGTTAAAATCTATGACAGAATAGTGCAAGTTCGTGGGATACCCCAAAGAAACTTGTGGGTATTATTTCTATCACCCTGAGGACTGAAAGGTCTTCGTAGCTAAGAGAGCAGTGTTCCTTGAGAAGGAACATATTCTTGGTGGAGATAGTGGGAGCATGATAGAGTTGAGCAAGGTTGGAGAACCTAGCTCAAGCACCATTCCAGAATTTGTTCAGATACCTAACACACAAGTTTCAACTTTACGTAGGTCCGATAGAGTATCCCATCCTCCTGAAAGATATGTGGGATATATCAAAAGAGAGGATATTGAAGATATTGATCCTTAGACCTATGATAAGACTATTATAAGCATAGACTCCGGGAAATGGCAAGAAGCCATGAATTCAGAAATGGATTCCATATACTCCAATAAGGTTTGGAACCTAGTTGATGCACCTGAGGGTATTGTACCCATTGGTTGCAAGTGGATCTTCAAAAAGAAGATTGGAGTAGATGGAAAGGTAGAGACCTATAAAGCAAGGCTAGTGGCTAAGAGGTATCATCAAAGGCAAGGTGTTGACTATGACAAAACTTTCTCACCTATAGCCATGCTAAAATCCATTCGAATTCTATTGGCTATTGCAGCACACTATGATTATGAGATCTGGCAGATGGATGTCAAAAATAGCATTCCTCAATGTTAACCTCGAGGAGGAGATGTATATGATACAACTTGAGGGATTCGTGTCCAGGGATAACCCAGATAAGGTGTGTAGGTTATTTAGGTCCATTTATGGATTGAAGCAAGCTTCTTGAAGTTGGAACATAAGATTTGATGAGGCGATCAGATTTTATGACTTTGTTAAGAATGAAGATGAGCTTTGTGTATACAGGAAAGTAAGTGGGAGCACTATCACCTTTTTGGTATTATATGTGGATCACATCCTGATCATTGGGAATGATGTAGGAATGCTCTCCATAGTAAAGACTTGGTTATCTAGGCACTTCTCCATGAAGAACTTAGGGGAAGCATCCTGCATATTGGAGATACAAATATATAGAGATAGATCCAAGAGGATGCTTGGCTTGTCCCAGTCCAGGTACATATACACCATTGTCAAAAGGTTTAGCATGGAAAATTTCAAGAGAGGTCTCATACCAATAAAACATGGAATATCACTTTCTAGGAGTATGTCCCCAAAGACTCCTAAAGAAAGGGCACACATGGATATAATACCATATGCATCAGTGATAGATTCTATCATGTATGCTATGCTATGTACCAGGCCTGATATAGCGCATGCTCTGAGTGTCACGAGCAGATATCAGGCAGATCCAGGCTTGGAGCATGGGAAAGCAGTAAAATGTATCCTTAAGTACTTAAGAAGGACTAAGGATCTTTTAATGGTATATGGAGGTAGTAGCCTCAGGGTTGAGGGCTACACGGACTTGAGCTTCTAGTCCGATGTCGATGATAGCAAGTCTAATTCAGGGTATGTGTTCACCATGAATAAAGGAGAAGTATGCTGGAAGAGTTCCAAGCAAGACACTATTGCTGACTCGACCATAGAGGTGGAATACACTGCTGCGACAAAGGCAACAAAGGAGGGAGTCCGGATGAAGAAGTTCATCACAGATCTAAGAGTCATCCCAAGCAGCGAAGAGTTAATTCCTTTATATTACGAAAAATACGAGACGATTACTTAAATAAGGGAACCCGGGTCTCATCAGAAGTGTTCTGAGTAGGTTCCAACTTATTAGAGAGATTATGGCCTGAAGAGATGTAGCAATAGAAAGAGTTCCATCTGAAGATAACATTGCAGATCCACTAATAAAGTCATTGACTAAGATTGTCTTTGAGCATCACAGAGGTCTGATGGGGATCAGTCATGTTGGTGATTGATTTAGGTCAAGTGGGAGATTGCTAGTCATATGTGCCCTGCAAGCCAATCACATGAGTGATGGCACTTGTGACTTGATATGCACTTTATCTCTTTGCTTATTATTAGGCATTTTATCACTTTATCTTGCGTGTTGCATATATTGTAATGTCCTTGGATCTGTACAATGGGAATCGGATCGTGATGGGATCACGATAATGAGATCGATTCACCTTTAAATATAGACCCTAAATTATCCTGGTCATAGGTTACTTGAGAAGGACATCGAGATAATCAGATAGATTGGTGTGCTGTATACCCGTTTATATGATAGAGGTTGCTGGTCTCATAGCTACTCGTGTGGGGACGCTAAGGGTACAATGCAGGTGCTCATTGAAGAATGAGTTCACTGATTGATCTGCCTACGGAATGTTGGATGGTTATTGAAACCTCACGTCAGATAGTGATTCCATAGTCCTAGTAGTGTATTTGGTTCTTAGACTTGAGACACCAAGGATGTCTTGTATGAGTACTCCACTCTTTGATACCGAAATTATAGGTTTGGAAAGCTCCAGATCTAGTTGTAGCTAGTTATTTGGAGTGGTAACCAACCTTATTAGGACTATTGAGTGTCAATAGAGGATCATCCGCTCTCGGTATCATGAGAGGAATATCTCATGTGTTCTTGCTCAAAAAAATCCTTGGCCAAGGTTATTAGTATTGAGAGAGTAAGAGTTCTCCGGGAGAATCCGATAAGAGCAAGACTCGAGGAGAGACCGTATGGGCATGACAGCACCATGCCTGGTATAGGGTCTCTGGGATATTAGATGGATGAGAGATTATAGATACATGGTAACTAAGGATAGATAGGTCCAAAAGATTGGATTCCCTTGTATCGTCTAGGGGCCGCGGCGTAGTGGCCTGGTATGTCCGCAGTCGATGAGTTGGGTGAATTATTATAGAGATAATAATTCACTATGTCAGAAGGAGTTCTGACAAGTATAACTCATGGGCAACTCGATATTGGGCCTAGAGGGTCACATACATATGGTAGGTGTTGCAACGAGTAGAGGTTCAGATATGGGATATCCGCTAAACCCCCTATCTTATTAGATATCAATTAAGCCCCTGAATTATTGGATCTTGAGATGAGATCCAATAATTGCTAATAAGAGATTATTGGGTAGAAACCCACTAATCCAAGAGGCTTGAGTAATTGGATGGAGATCCAATACCCAATAGGGCAAAAGATCCATTAGGGTTTTTTCAGGGGGCCTCTATAAATAGGAGGAAACCAAAGCTCTATAGGCTGGGGGTTTCTTTTGGTAGCCACCTCTTGTTCTCCTCTTCCCAGAGAGAGAGGTGCATCGTCGCAATCCCTGCCATGTGGATACCGCTAGAGAGGAGGACACTTGACCTCCTTCATCCTCTCCCACGGATCTGTAAGAATTCAGGGATATACGATCTCCCTAGGTATCTTCGTTTACACATGTAGTTTTACGAATTTGTTTTTGACGTATCGATCTTCACACGACGACGGAAACTTTCTATGGGAAATCAGGGTGTTTGTTTTCTATTCTTCCATTGCGCATGTGATGTCGCTCCCTTAACGGATTTTCCAACATAGACCGTATGGGCCTGACAGCACCATGCCCGGTATAGGGTCTTTGGAATATTGGATGGATGAGGGACTATAGATACATGGTAACTAAGGACCGATAGGTCCAAAGGATTGGATTCCCCTATATCGTTTGGGGGCCGCAGCGTATTGGCTTGGTACGTCCATAGTAGATGAGTTGGGTGAATTATTATAGAGATAATAATTCACTAAGTCAGAAGGAATTCTGACAAGTATGACTCACGACCAGCTCGATATTGGGCCTAGAGGGTCACACACATATGGTAGGTGTTGCGACGAGTAGAGGTTCGGATATGAGATATCCGCTGAACTCCCTATCTTATTGGATATCCATTAAGCCCCTGAATTATTGAATCCTGAGATGAGATCCAATAATTACTAATAAGAGATTATTGGGTAGAGACCCACTAATCTAAGAGGCTTAGGTAATTGGATGGAGATCTAATACCCAATAGGGCAAAAGATCCATTAGGGTTTTCAGGGGGGCCTCTATAAATAGGAGGGAGCCAAAGCTCTATAGGCTAGGGGTTTCTTTTGGTAGCCATCTCCTGTTCTCCTCTCCCCAGAGAGAGAGGTGCATTGTTGCAATCCCTGCCGTGTGGATATCTCTAGAGAGGAGGATGCTTGACCTCCTTCATCCTCTCCCACAGATCTACAAGAATTTAGGGATATACGATCTCCCTAGGTATCTTCTTTTACACGTGCAGTTTTACGGATTTGTTTTTGATGCATCGATTTCCGCACCATGACAGAAACTTTTTACAGGAAATCTAGGGTTTTGTTTTTTGTTCTTCCGCTACGCATGTGATGTCGCTCCCCTAATGGATTTCCCAACACTCGGAACTATTTTTCTTTTCTTATCTTTATGTCATGAACTTTGCATAAAAAGAAGAAGCTCTCAAAATTCCTATCACTTAAACACTCTCTTCGGATTTCATTCATGCGAATTAGATGAATTCTTAACTCTTGTGTAAATTTCTACGTCTTGAGCTTTTATGACTTGATTGGTTATTTTCCACTTCATGAATTCTTATAAGAATACCAAGTTAGCCCTTTATGAAATTTTTTATGATGATCTGTTCAACTTCATAAATTTGTCATGGAAATGCCAAGTTGAACTTTTAAGTATGAAAACATCATCATGACTCCTATCATGAGTTTTGAGCTTGAATGATCTCTTTTTTCTTCCTCACGAATTTATCTTGAATGAATGTCATGAGCTCTTGTTGATATTTTTATGAATTTTGGCTTCAATGATCTATTTTTTCCACTTTACGACTTTATTTCTATGATTTGAATTTTCGATCAAATTGCCTCTTGAACTTTTCATCTCAACTTTCTTGAACGAACATTTATAATTCTTATCATGAGTTTTATGAATTTTATGTTCAAATGATCTCTTTTCTACCTCACTAATTTCATTTGTTAGAAATGATTCTTGTATGCCATTTTTAATGACTTGAATGATTCACTTTTATACTTCAAGAATTATTATGCAGAATTAACTTTTAATGCTGAATTTTTCATGTATGAATTTTTCATAAGCTCTTAGAAATTCTTATGAATGTTTTGCTTAAATACTCTATCCCTTCTACTTTACGATTTTATGGCATGAATTTTTCAATAGAATGCCTATTTCCTTGATGTATTTATGGCATCAAGGCCCATTTCCTTTTTGTTGATGACAAAGGGGGAGAAAAATGTGGCAAGTTGAATTGATAACTTAATGGAATGATAAATACCTTGTATGTATCGTATTGCAATGTATCATCATTACCATGCTTTGCATCAAAATTTGATTGCTATCTTTATAAACATCGTAATGTATCACAATTATATGTAGCATATCGCAATTGTATTGGAACATATCGCAAGCATCGCAAATGGCTCATGCATGCTAAAAATGTTAATTTTTGTAAGATCGTTATCATATCATGTTTAAATTTAGTATCTTTCATTGATATGATAAGTTATCATTTCGTTTGAATGATGTATAGTAAAATGATATCATGCTTTGGATTTGTATATTTTATTTTGATATCATTTGATCCTTGCTACATTTCAAAATTATAGTTGGTATCATTTGTCAAAATGATGATTGTCTATCATTATTCGACATTGAACTTGAAAATGGGCGTCATGACTTGATATCATTTTCAGATTGTGAAAAATATGAAGTTTCATATTTATGGATGAAAGTTCATGCTTGTAGAGCATGACGATAAGTTCAATGAATGCAACTTATCAGTTTCGGCTTGAATTTAAGAAGATTGAATTCAAGTGTTTCCTTTCTCAAAATATGGCATATAGATAGTGGGAGTTAAGGTTAACTCTATCATTAATTGATTGTCATCATAAAAAAGGAAGAGATTGTTGAATATCAGATTTTGATAATGAAGTCAATTAATAGGTTATTTGATCTAATCTATATTATTGAGATAAGTGTGTAGGATTAACTATGATAGCAATGAAAACATAAAGTAAATTAATAGAGTCAAGTATGTTAAGAGTTCGAGAGTCCGTTGGAAGTCCAAAGGTTCATCAGAAGTATTATCGGATCTGGCTGAGAATGAATTGGGGACTTGCCAAATGTTTCGGAAGTTTACCGAAAGGTTCGTCGGAGGTTCGCGGAGCTCACCGAGAAAGTTCAGAAGCTTGCCAAAAGATTTATCGGAACTCACCATAAAGTCCGTGAGCTTGCTAGGAGTCCGTCGGAAGATATTCGAGGGTGCATCGGAAGTTTGTCGGAAGTTTATCGGAAGCTCATTGGAAGAAGACTCGATGTCGTCAGATTATATTTTTCTTAGAATTTATTTTTAATTTCATAGTTAGCATATAATTAGGGTTAGGATTAAGTAATAATCCTAATTAACCCTAGTAGGGGCCAACTAGTCCTTAATTGGACTGAATTGGGCCGGATGCAAGGCCCATTCAGTAGCATTGGACCATGTCTAGCAGTGGCACCACCAGACTAGGGCGGTGGCATTGCCCTGGGAATAGGTTCCCAAGTGGTCTGGGTGGTGGTACCACTCCGGGTCAACAGTAATACCATTGATAGTTATTACTTATTAACGATGGTACCGCATGATAGGTGGTGGTACCGCCCCTCCACAAAGCCCAAGGACTCTGTCAGGTAGTAGTATTACCAGATTGGATGGTGGTACCACTCAGTACACTGATAGAGCTGGGTCAACTAGCGATGGTACCGCTAGTGCTAGGTAATTTTGAATTGAGTTACTTTTTTTTGAATCCACTAGTACTCGAAAATCTTGGATGTTACTTTTTTTTGCTCTAATTTTGAAGCCAATTGACTCTATAAATATCCCTTACTTCTCAGCTGACTAAGCACATTGATAAGTGATAAGAATTGAGTTAAAACTCTAACAAAATTGCTTTCAAAAGTTTGTGTGTTTACCTCCCAAAGTCTCATTTATAAAAGTTATGTAAGAGACTATGAACCACTTGTAAAAGTCTGTAAGAGGGATGCTTGGTCCTTCCCCTTCAATAAGGATTGATAGTGAAAGTTAGGAACCTCATCGGAGGAGGTTTCGAAAGTGGACATAGGTCATTTGACCGAACCACTATAAATCACTATGTACTTCTCTTGGTGTGAGTTTTTAAATTGCTGCATTTCAATTATTACTTGCGTTCACTTTGCCGAAATTATTTTCATCAGATCGAAACTTCTCAATGCACCACGTTTATTCCGAATTGGTTTTAATTTATCATCATCAAGATACACATTCATGGATTAATCCTATTAGGTGTACAAGCATTATCACAAATCATGCAAGTATCATTTTAATTTTAAAAAATGCTAGAAAGAAAAGCATGATATATTTTTGTAAAATAATTTTTTATATATCCTATAAACTAAATTAAGCAACTTATGAAAAGATCAAGTAATCTCATAATAATGTAAAAACATTTCGAGTGAGTTACTTACCTTGTTGTTGAAGGCCGTCAAAGCATAGTTTGCAACTTCGTCACTTGATTCGTCCTTGGTTGCCTTCTTTTTCTTTTTTTTATGAATATTTGTCTTTGAGGTGCCTTGGTTTCTTGCATTCATAGCAAGAGATTGTGTTTGGATTGAGTTTATTTTTATTCTTCAATTCTTGTTTAATGAACTTTTTAAATTTCATTGTTATGTGTTCAAGGTCATCATCACTTGAGCTTTCACTCGAGTGGTCTTCCATAGTTTGAAGTCCTAAATCCTTCTTGTTCATTAGAAGGTGGTTCTCAAGTTTGTCATGTTCCAAGAAGTTCATTTCATATATCATCAATGAGCCAATGAGTTCTTTAATAGGAAAATTATTTAAATCTTTTGTTTCTTGTATCGCCGTTACTTTCAGATCCCACCTTTTTCGAAGGGATCTTAAAATTTTGTTTACAAGTTCAAAACTCAAAAAAGATTTACCAAGGGCTTTTAGACCTTTGACGACATCTATAAACTGGGTGTACATGTCTCCAATGGTCTCATTTGGTTCCATTCAAAAAAGCTCAAAATCATGCATTAAAATGTTTATATTCGAGTCTTTGACTCTACTAGTACCTTCGTATGTGACTTCAAGATTATGTCAAATATCAAGAGCTATTTCACAAATAGAAATCTAATTAAACTCATTTTTATATAATGCACATAATAAGGTATTCATAGCCTTTGCATTTAAAGAAAATGATTTTTTTCTCAAATTCATTCCATTCATTTCTAGGTTTAGAGGGCATATGAAATCCATTTTCAACGATGTTCCATTGAACATGGGAGGACGAACGATAGAAAAGCCCTCTTGAAATCCGAAAAGATCCATTTCTCTTACGTATAAATCCAAAAGAGAAATACTAGGCTATGATACCAACTGTTAGGATCAGTTCAGTACTAAGAGGGGGGGTGAATTAGTGCAGTGGTTGAAAACGACGATTGAGATGATTTTTAGAAAACTCGTATGATGAAAAGAATTATTTCGTATGATGAAAGCCATTTTGATGAAATAGTATCAAAAAAGCTCTAAACTTGTAAGCGTTTACAAGTGAATGATGTAGAGAAGAAGTAGGGCAGTGAGAAAGTAAAATAGTTTGAAGCAAAGATAAACAATAAAGTAAAATACAAATTGATTTATAGTGGTTCGGTCGTCCGACCTACGTCCACTCCCGATTCCTCCTTCGTCGAGGCCATTGGTTTTCACTATCAGTCTTCTTTCAACCGGACATAGATTAACTATCCTTACAACTCAATTCTCCTTTTACAGATTTAGGAGTTAACCTTTACAAGACATCTCACCCCTCTCTTGAACTTAGCCAACACTTAGAGCTAGAGGGGAGGATTTCTCTTAAGATTATAATAGAATTTTTCCTCTTGATATTCTCAGTTGGTGTGTGTTTAACCATAGATGAGAAGGGTATTTATAGGCCTTAAAGGAAATTCAGCCCAAATTTGAATCACCTTGGTTTTCAGGGTGCTGGGCGGTACCACTACTTGTCACACTGACATTGGGTGGTACCATTGCCCTAGTTTGGTGGTATCACCACTTAGATTTTCTGACACTAGGCGATATCATCGCTCAGATAGAGCCTCGGCTACTAGACCTGGGCAGTACCACTGCCTAGACCACCTAACGGACTAAACCCTAGGCGGTTCCACCACCCCAGTCTGGCAATGCCACCGCCAGACAGGGTTTAGTAACATTGTTTGGGCCTTGAGACTGTCCTAATCCTATCCGAGTACGAGCCCAATTAGCCCCTAATTGAGTTGACCCATTTCTAACCCAATTAGACCTAATCCTACTTCGATTTAAATAATTATTATAAAGCGAATCAATTTATCCGGTATGTCATTGGTCCATTGACGCTACATCCAGTTCTTCGACATATCGTCCTCTCTTGCAGCCTATTGCCCAATCGGCAGTTGTCTTCTGTAACTCCAATCTTCTTGGCACAACTCTGCTCTTCTTGGCCTGATGCCTGAATCCTTTGTCCCAAGGTTTCTGTCGATACGTCGATTGATCCTTCGCTCGATGTCCAATCTTCCGACATGTTTTCCTCCGGCCCAACATCGATTCTTCCTACTTTAATTGTCTAATCCTAATTGAAAGTAGACTTGCATATATTAAAACATAATTAGATCATAAAATACAATCAATTAATTTCATTATCAAAATTTGAGATTCAATAGAAGGGGCAAGCGAGGATGAGATTTCTCGCTACATGAGATACATAGATGACTCCACTCTTGCTCTTTGCTACATGTTGGGCTATATGACCCCCAACTTACAAAGGCAGCATGAAAAGATGGATGCCAGATCTATTCTCTTATGTCTCCATAAATTATTTGAGGAACAAAAGAGAAGTCAACGATGAGATATCCAAGAGTCTCTTCCGTGCTAGGATGACTGAGAGGATACAAGTTCAGAATCATGTCCTTAAGATAATTGAGTGGATAAAAAAGATCATGGGTTTATAAATGGTTCGAGAGAATAACTTATGTATGGATCTTGTACTTTAGTCCCTTCCAGATTCCTTTTCTGAGTTCATTATAAATTTTAATAAGAATAAGCTTGAGGTGACTCTCCTTGAGTTTCTCAATATGTTGAGGGAGGCTAAGAGCACCATCAAGAAAGAGTTTTCATTACTAGTGAGACCAAAAAGAAAAGAAAAGCAGAAAAGTCTCTTAAGAAGGGCAAGGGTAAACTAGGTAAAATAAAGGTTGCTGAGGAGGACTCGGCAAAGTACAAAAGTTAGTGCTTCCACTATAGTAAAAATGGGCAATGGAAGAGGAACTACAAAGAGTACCTTACAGAAAAGGTAAAATTGATGCTTGGAAAAGCTTAAGGTATATTTATGATTAGTCTCCATTTGCCAAACTCCTATAATAACATATAGGTATTAGATATCGGTAGTACCAATCACATCTGTAATTCATTATAGGTTCTAGCAAAACTTAGGAGATTGGCGAGAGGCGAGATGGACCTCAAAATAAGTAATGGAGCAAAAGTTGCTAAAGTAGCTATTGGCGAGGTAACCAACCCTACATCTGCCTAGTGGAGCTACTATCGTATTGGATGTATGTCACTTTATTCTTTTTATTATCAAAAATATTATTTTCGTTTCATGTTTGACATTTAGTGGATATAAATTAGTTTTTGAGAACAATGGTTGTTTAGAACAATGGTTGTTTAGTATAATAGGACTCCTTTCCTAATAGGACTTCTACTTCTAATAGGACTCTTTTCCTAATAGAACTCCTAATTATAATAGGACTCCTTTCCTAAGAAGCAACCAAACCCTAACCTAGCCGGCCTCTTCACCTCTTTAATAGGGGTCGGCTAGATAGGATTTACATGAATGCCCTTATCAATGAAACTAAATTAGGACTATCATAGCTAGAGTCCTAACAGACCCGCCCTCTTCAAATCAGCCTTGTCCTCGAGGCTGACATTCCATGACTTCTGGGGATTTGATCTTCAAGTCGTCGTAGTTCTCCCAAGTGGCATCTTCTGCTGGTAGGTTTGCCCCTTTGTATTAACACTTGAAGCAGCAGTCGTCGTCAGTGCGTCGAGTCACGATTCGTCGATCAATAATGGCACTTGGTTGGGTCTGGAGCTCTCCTTGGGTAGTTATATTTGGTAGATGGCTTTGGGCTGTCTCGTGTTGTCCCAACCTGAGCTTCAAACATGATACATGGAAGACTGGATGGATTCGGGAGCTAGCGGGTAAGTCCAATCTGTATGCTACTTCTCCGATGCGCTCCAAGAAATATTTTAGGCTTTTATGGTCGGTCTTGATGTGAAAGCGTCGCCCAATTAAGTATGGTCTCCATTTGGACACCGCATGCACAATCGCGAGCATCTCCTTGTCGTAAATAGTCATCTTGAGGTGGGAAGGAGATAACGCCTTACTAGTATACGCGAGGGGTCGGCCATCTTGCATTAGTACAGCACCAATTCCTTCTCCGGAGGCATCAGCTTCAATAATAAAAGTCTTATCGAAGTCGGGTAATGCTAGTACTAGTGTTGTTATCATTGCGACTTTAAGTTCGTCGAAGGCGGTGGTGGCTTTGTCCGACCACTGGAAAGCATCTTTTTTTAGCAAGGAAGTAAGGGGTGCACTGATCTTTCCATAGTCTTTCACGAACTTACGATAGTAACCTGTTAAACCAAGAAAGCCGTGCAGTGATTTTATGTTCCTCGGGGTTGGCTTGATTCTGCATTGCTTCAATTTTGGAGGGGTCCACTTGCCACACCTTCCTCTCGATATGATATGCCCAAGATATTCCACTTTTTGTTGAAGAAAGCTACACTTCATTTTTGACAAAAAGAACATGTTCTCGTAAAATTGTCAAAACAAGTCTTAAGTGCTGAATATGACTTTCAAGAGAAGGGTTGTAAATAAGGATATCGTCAAAGAAAACTAGCACAAACTTTCAAAGATAACTCCGGAAAATATCATTCATAAGGCTCTAGAAGGTGGAGGGAGCATTGGTGAGACCAAAGGGCATTACTAGAAATTCATAGTGACCGTTGTGTGTTCGAAAGGCAGTTTTCAGTATGTCTTCTTCGCACACTCGTATTTGATAATACCCGGATCGAAGGTCCAACTTTGTGAAGACTCGTGCTCCTTTTAATTCATCAAGCAATTCATCTACTACTGAAATAGGATACTTGTCCTTGACGGTTATGTCGTTGAGAGCTCGGTAATCAACGCACATTCGCCATGTTCCGTCTTTCTTTAAATCGAGAGCACCTTTGGTGAAGAGTAGGGGCTGCAACTTGGCCGAATAACTCCTATTTCAAGCATCTCTTTTACAATCCTTTCTATTTCATCTTTTTGGAGATGTGGATACCGATATGGTCGAGTATTTGCTGGAGGTTTCCCTGGAAGAATCGGTATACGATGATCGTGCCGGCGATTAGGAGGTAGGCTGCGTGGTTCGTCAAATATATCTGAAAATTCAGCAAGCAAGAGAAGTAGGTTTGGATCTTCAAATTTGGTTGGCTCTCCCTTAGGTTGCTGCTCAAGTTGTACCAAAAAGCCGCTGCATGCTTTGTGCAAAACTTTCTCCATTCATTGTGTGCAAATTATTGTTACGTCGCCCCCACGTTTCCCGTACAGTATCACATGTTTCCCCTTGCTGTAAAATTTCATAATTAGTTTCAAAAAATTCCAGGAAACATCACCTAATGTCGTCAACCATTCGATGCCAAGCACGGCCTCATAATCTTCGAGAGAGAGGAGGAAAAAATCTGCAATTATCTCTTGGTCCTGCAGCAACAGTTTCACCCGTGGGCACTTACGATCACACTTCAAAATTCATCCATCTGCGACTTTAACATCGAACCTGCTGCAATTCTCAATAGGTAAGGCCATCCGGACAGCAACCTTGTTATTCATAAAATTATTAGTGCTCCCGGTGTCAATAAGAACGGTGATTGGTTGTTGCTTCAGAAATCCTCCCACTTTCATTGTTTGCGGATTCGCATAACCGGCAAGGGCATGCATCATAATATCAATTGGCTGCTGTTCTTCATCCGTGACCTTTTCCTCATGCTCCTGGACCTCCTCCTCCCTGTCTTTAAGAGGTTCAATCAATAGGAGGCGGCCCCTTTTGCAGCGATGATCACGATTCCACGGCTCGTCGCAATGCCAACAAAGACCCTTTGCTGATCGATCACGTAGTTCTTCTCTTGTCAATTTTTTGGGCAACGAAGGATGGTTGGAAGCAGAAGGGGGTTTATATGTTGAGGTTCTAGGAGTGGTTCTCATCCTTCGAGAATCTTGGTTGAGTCGTTCTTCTTGTATTCGGGCAAAAGAAATCGCAGCCATCACGGTACGGGGCTGTCGTGCTTTAACTTCCCCTTTTATCTCTGGCTTGAGTCCTTCGATAAATGTTCCTAACAATTGACGGTCAGTCCAATCATGAGCAAGGTAAGATAGCTTCTCAAACCTGGTTTGGTACTCTTGAATCATAGAGGTTTGTCGAATCTTTACGAGTTGGCCGTCGATATTTTCATACTCCGTAGGTCCGAAACGGTTCAACAGTGCATTCTTAAATTGATTCCATGTCGGAGCCCCATGATTATATTCTAGCCAATTGTACCATTGAATAGCATCTCCTTCAAGGTGGATAACAGCAATCTCCACCATAGCATTATCCGACGTTCGGTAGTAGCGAAAGTAACGTTCTGTGCGTGAAATCCACCCCGCTGGGTCTCCTTCTTCCCATCGTGGGAAGTCCACCCTCATGCGTGGCTGAAGTATGTCCAAGGGCTGTCCCTCCTTCTCTAGGGTCCTTTCTAAATTCTCTCCTTGCTGCAGTTTGGTTGGACTCGGTGGTTGTCTAATTCTGAATTCTGCAAACAAAGCGCGCAATTTGTCTTCCAAGCGCGATTCAAGCCGTGATTCAATCCGAGATTCCCATGCTTCAAATTTAGCATCAATTGGATCTTGGGAAGCCATAGCATATGTCTGTAGATCAGAGATGCCCTTGTCTTTTTTCTGTTGACGGGTTAATGGCATGGGGTGGTGGAAGGTTCGGACAATAGATCGGTGATTGAAGGGTTCAGCTGTAATGGTTTACTGTTTTGGGCTGTGGTTTTTGATGCTGTTAGGGTTATGAAACTAGGTTATGATGGCTGCATCTTGAGGCTAGAGGGATGCCCTAAAGACGTCTTGGTTTGTGGCAGCAAGGTGGCTAGGGTTTGGTAGGTTACAGAGAAGAAAAAAGGACAAAGGTGCAATACCAGATTTTTCGCCAAAAAAATTCCAGCAGTAAAGATGTAATTTTTTCAGAAATTTTCAAAAGAGATTCAAGTAAAACTCAAAGGGGATCTACTGATAAGGAAGAGGTAATACTGTAAAAAATTTCGTAGGAAGAAACGACAGCAAGAGGTTTGGCAAAATTGAGAATCACGGAGAGGTATTATAGCAGATTTTTACGTCTAAAGTGCAGCAGATTGGACGTAAAAGATAAGTGGTTTTTATTGAGAATTTTTCAACAAAACCAAAGGGAAAACCACTGTTAGGAAGTTTCAAAGCTGCTGTAAAAATTCCATAGAGATTTGGATAGAAAAAATGCAGTAGCAAGATCAAAAAGGCAGTGCTATGTGGCTGAAATTCTGCAGTGCGACTTTCGTTGTAGAGATGAAAACTTTACGACGAAAAGTTTATGCAGCAATTATAGGAACGAATTTTTTTGGATTTTTTGAATAAGGATAACTAAATTGCAGCAGAAGTAGGGTAGATAACCAGAACCTGTTGCAATTCACGGGAAGATCAAAGGATGATCTACGATGGTGGAGATGATGGTGGAATTCAGCGATGATCTTCTAAGCAATTGTGGGAATTGCTTTGCGTGGTTGTGGAGGGCTGGTGGATGGCTGTGGAAGGGCAGCGAGATGCCAAGAATGCTGCTCTGATACCAAGTGATAGAACCCTCTGCGGATTCTATGCTTGGGGTTGATCTCTATAGGGGATCGGCCTCCTTGGAACTCTATAGGGGTTCCTTCCTCCAAGTTGCTGCACAAAGGTTGCTAAAAGATTGATCTATTCATTGATTAAAAGAGGATGAATACATGGCTATTTATAGGGTTTCTAAGCCCCAACTCCTAATAGGACTCTTACTTAAGACTCCTACTTCTAACCAACTTCTAATTAGGACTCCTCTAGTAGGACTTCTACTTCTAATAGGACTCTCTTCCTAATAGGACTTCTACTTCTAATAGGACTCTCTTCCTAATAGGACTTCTACTTCTAATAGGACTCTTTTCCTAATAGAACTCCTACTTATAATAGGACTCCTTTCCTAATAGGACTTCTACTTCTAATAGGACTCTTTTCCTAATAGAACTCCTAATTATAATAGGACTCCTTTCCTAAGAAGCAACCTAACCCTAACCTAGCCGGCCTCTTCACCTCTTTAATAGGGGTCGGCTAGATAGGATTTACATGAATGCCCTTATCAATGAAACTAAATTAGGACTATCATAGCTAGAGTCCTAACAGAGTGTTTGTTGTTTGTGTGCAGGAGTAACTACGATAATGATGAAGACATAAAGCAAAACAAAGGGTCGAAGTCAAGTGCAATGGATCATTGGGAGTTCGAGTGTTCGATGGAAGTCTGAAGATTCATTAGGAGTGCTGCCGAAACTGGCCGAGAACGAGTAGGGAGCTTGCCAAAGGGTTTTCGGAAGTTCGCTGGGAGGTTTGTCGGAAGTTCGCGGAGCTTGCAAAGAAAGATCGGAGCTTGCTAAAGAAGCTCAGGGGAACTCGCCAAAATCATCGTGGAGTCCGAGAGCTTGCCGGGAGTCCGTAGGATGGTTTCTGAGGGATCATCGGAAGACCGCCGAAAGTTGGCCAGAAGCTCGACGGAAGAAGACTTGACTTGCAGACTTTGTAACAGCTTAGGGATGTCTTTAAGTTCGTAGTTTGCACATGAGTAGGGCAAGGATTTAGAAAAAATCCTGCCTAAATTCAGTGGGGGCCAACCGGGCCTCTACTGGGCCGAGTTGGGCCTTAAACAGGGCCCATTCAGCCTTGGTGAATGGGTCGACAGTGTTGAACCGCCCACCTGAAGCGTGCACCGCCTCATGTAAGTAGCGTTAGCTCTTTATGTGCGCCGGTTTCGTATGTGAGCGGTAGCACCGCCTAGCTAAGGCGGTAGCACCACTTGGGTGTGTCAGTCTGCCAGGACTGACAACACCGAAAAACTCAAAAGATTCAAATTTTTGGCTCCAAGTTTGGGCTCCAAATTTGAATCACTTTGAGGCTTATAAATACCCCTTCTTTCTCAGCTGAAAGGTGAACCCTTTGAGAGCTAGATTTTGAAAATAATTCTTGGGAAAGTCTTGTTCTTCATTTGCTTAAGTGTTCACCTCATTTCCTTCTTCTTGTGAAATCTTGTAAGAGTGTGAACCACTTGTAAAGGGTTGTAAGAGGGGTATTTGGTCCTTCCCCTACAAAAGGATTTGCTAGTGGAAGTTGGGAGCCTCATCGGAGAAGGCTTCGGAAGTGGATGTAGGTCACTTTGACCGAACCACTATACATCGTTGCGTCTTGATTGTGTGAGTGTTTAAATTTCTGTTTTACTTTGCTGCAAGCCTTTACTTTACTTGCTCCACTTCCTTTTTACCTTTGTACGTATGCTTTAAAGTTAGAACGCAAAAATCGATTTCAAACAAAACGTTGCTTTCATCGTACGAGTTTCCAAAGCCTGTTTTAAATCGCTGAAAAGTCCATCGTTTTATCCGCTGCACTAATTCACCCCCCCTCTTAGTGCCACTCGATCCCTAACAATTAGTATCAGAGCCACTTTCTTTCTCTTTCGGATTTACACCCGTGAGAAATGGCTCTAAATGGTTTTCAAGAGGGCTTTTTGGTTTTTCGTCCTCCGTTCTTTATCGGTTCGGACTTCACATATTGGAAAACTCGAATGAGAGTTTTTATGCTTTCAATGGATTTGGATTTATGGAACATCATCGAAAATGGTTTTCAACCTTCCTCTAAACCGACGAACGAATGGTCGGTTTTGGAGAAAAGGTCGTTTTCTTTAAACGCAAAGGCTATGAATGCCTTATTTTGCACTTTGAACAAGAACGAGTTCAATCGGATTTCTATGTGCGAAACGACTTTTGACATTTGGCGAACTCTTGAAATCACACATGAGGGAACTAGTAGAGTTAAAAACTTGAAAGTAAACCTCTTGTTGCATGATTTTGAGCTCTTCCAAATGACACTAAGCGAATCTATCGATGACATGTACACCCGCTTCACGGATGTCGTCAATAGCTTGAAAAGTCTTGATAAAAGTTTTTCGGATTTTGAACTCACTAACAAGATCTTAAGATCCCTTTCAAAATGGTGGGATCCTAAAATAATGGCGATTCAAGAATCAAAGGATCTAAATAATTATTCTATTGATGAACTCATTGGGTCTTTAAAGACCTATGAAATGGAACATGATGAATATGATGAACATGATGAACACATGAACTACTTTCTAAAGAACAAGAAGGTTTTTGAACTCCGAACTATGAAATGCCACTTGAGCAATGACTCAAGTGATGAGGACAATGAAGACATTGAACACATAACAATGAATGTTAACAAGTTCATTAAACAAAAATTAAAAAACACAAATGAACTTGAATGGAGAAAGAGGCCAAAGAAGAAGAAGAAGGCTTGCAAAGAAGAATCAAGGAAAGAAGAAGCAAACTACGCTTTAATGGGCTTCGATAATGAGGTAAGTAACTTAACTTCCTTGAATTATTTTGAAATTACTTGATGATTTCCATGAATGCTTAACTTAGTTAGTAGGAATTTTTTTATGCTTTTCTTGTGTTTTTAGAAATTAAAAAAAATTCGAAATTATACTATGCTTTTCTTTATAGTATTTTTGAAAAGTAAAAATATGAATGACGATTGTAAGATTTGTGATAATGCTTAGGATTAAACCATGCATGAGTATCTTGATGGTTTACATTGTTTCTAAACATGATGCTTGATGATTTTATATCATGCATGAGTTGTTGAAGTGATGTTGATCTAAAAACTTCTATCTTGGATTAATGGGTCTTAACCTTTTTTATGATGAAATTTTTAAATGATACATGTCTTCATGAAATCAATTATAAAGACCTAACCCATAAATTTTCCAAATGAAAGAAATGTGATTTTTATGTTGCCTTGTATTACATTTGGACTTGATGATTTTCATGACGAAAAGTATTTTTCAGATTTAAAAAAAATGATGTATGAGTTTAGCAAAAATTTGAGCATTGATCATCTTGTTATAACAAATGAAAGAAAGATGGGAAATGATTTTAATGATGAATTCATTTCTAAATATGATGATGCTCTCATGTTTAAATATGATGTATGACATTGATCATTCTTATGAAAGATCAAATCACGTAAATTGAAACTCTTAAAAATAAGAAAATGCACTATCATAATGTATCATTTTTATGTATTTGGTCTTGACGGTTTTATGACTAAGCTAGTGTTTTATTTTGATACATGTTTTCATAAAAATTTTGAATATGCTCACATCAAATTGCTTAAAATGAAAATGTATTTTTTCTCATTCTATTGAGGTGAATGAATTCATTTTATGAGTCTTGTGAATCTCATAAAAATAAACATGATGAATATTTTAAAAAATGTGCCTCATGTTTTCGGTCTTAATGATTCCTCTTGAAACATGCTCTTTGGACCTATATAAAAAACATGAGTATACTCATATGAACATCAAATCACTTGAAATGGAACACATAAAAAAAGGAGAAATTGCACTATCATGATTCTTTACGTGTAATGCTTTTGATCTTAATGGGCTAAATGACAACTTGTATTTCAAATTTATACAATGATGGTTTCCGTATAAATATTTGAACATACATTATGAAATCATCATTGAAATGAAAATATTAGAAGTTTGTTATCATGCTTAATGACCTTGTGATATCATATCTTGATGACAAACTCATGTTTCGGTTTTAAAATTTGATACTCATCTTTTGAAACATGACTACACTTACATAAAACAAATAACTTAAAATGAAACACATTATCATGATATATTGAAACTCATGTCTTGAAATAATGTGTTACATTTTTGTCTTGATAATGCCTTATGAGATTTTACCTTTACATCTTGAACTTTCATGCTTATCTTAGTATATAAAGACAAAGGCATATTTAGATGAAAAAAATTACTTGAAAAGAGAATTTTCCAAATGAAATATAACTTATCTCTTGTTTCATGAAACTATGGTTTTGAATTACTTTTATGAGATCATCATCTTGATAACTTGAGTTTTTATCTCTATACTCTCTTATGTTTCTCCCATGTTATATGAAGAAAAATATAAATTATTTTCTCTTAACTTATTAATACTCAATTTGAGAAAATATGTTTTGATGATTGAAACATTGTATGTGCAATTTGAACTTTTCTCTCCTGTTTCAATACCACTTTGTATGCTTCATGATATGATAATTGAAATATTGATGTAGACTTTTAATATATCACTTGTCATGATTAATGCATATAGCTAGCATTTTAAATCTCTAAAATGATTTTGATTATGAGTTCGAGTTGACAAATTGAGCTTGAATGATTTTTCTTTTAACGATTCTTGAATCTTTTGGAATTATGACTTGTTAAGACATATTTAATGCTTGAATCAAGTTTTAAAAGATTTCATTTAGCTATAAAGAAATTTTATTGAAATCATGATCTTGACAACTATGACTTGAATCTCTTTATAAATCAAGATCTTTTACCATGCTCCTTCCGTCTTATCAAAAGAAAATTCTTTAAATGAAATGTAACTTGTCTTTTGATTTCTCGAAATTTAATACTTAAATTTTTATGAATTCGTGTCGTGATTCTTATGAAATATGATCTTGGTAAAAAATTCTTATGTATGAATCAAGATCTTGTGTTTGATCTCCTAAGACTTCCACTTGTTATTTCCTAAAAAGGAGATTTGTCAAAATGATTCATGAACCTTTTGATTTATGACCTTTGGATTCATGACTCAAGATTGAAGATTGAAACATTATATGCTAAAATTGATTTTTTTTTATTATTGTTTCAATATTTCCTCAAATGCCTTATGTGATGATTGAAAATTTGATAAAAAAGAATTGTGCTTAATATTGGAATCATTGATTTATTCTTTTATCATGGCTTAAAAATGAATGAAAAGAAAATATGTTAGCACTTGTAATCATGATTTGATCCTTAATATTGATATGCTTTCATATATCATGATTCTTGGTTGTATGATATTTATCTTAAATTAAAAATTGATAAATATGAATCTAGATCTTGATAAAATGAAAAGTTATGAATCATGGATGATATCTTTTGGTTTTGATTCTTATTGAATTTACATATTGATATCCTTCATGACATGATTTCTCATGTTTCAATATCATCTCGTATGCATCATGTGATGATTAATATATTGATTGATGCAATTTTCTCATTGGTTCCTCCCTTCTTTTTGATATTGATAAAGGGAGAGAAAAATTGTTAACTTGTGTATCAAAAGAGAAAATTTTGCTAGCTTAAACATTGAGAAGCAAAAAGTTGCTATCTCAAGAGAGGCAAAAATCTTGCTCAACTTCACTTTTTTTCAACAAAATTGCTTGCATCTTTGTTACAAATTATTGTTGAATCTCATGCAAGATTATTTGTAGTATTAATCCTCCTTTTCTTTTTGATATTGATAAAGGGGGAGAAGGCTTTTACAAATGAATGCAAAAATCCTAGCATGCAAAGAAAGCAAAACTTGCAAGCTTGCTCTTCTCAAAAGAGAAGAAAGAAATTATAAAATTGCATGCATATCGCAAAAGAAGTCAAGAAAATGCACAATTTGCTTGTACTTCTCAAAGGAACATACAAAAACTTGCCATCATCACGACAAGCACTATCTTGCTTATCATGATAAACATGCGATACCTAAATGTTGTATGATGTGATTAATAACTAGTATGTTTGTAATATTTACATATTCTTGAAAACTACCTATAATGTTACTTCTCCTTTTTGTTGATGACATAGGGGGAGAAGTAGATTGATGACTTCATGCATTGATTGAATATTTTATATTTGCATGATGGTTTGTTGTTTTCTCACTACATAAATGATACATGTTACTTGGATTTGGGATAATCCAAGGATTCTATCAATGGCATATTGATAGGGGGAGTTTGTGTTAAACTTTGGGGAGTTTTGGTTAACTCCATCAGTCATCAATTAGTTGTCATCATCAAAAAGGGGGAGATTGTTGAATCTCGGATTTTGATGATGAAACTAATTGAGTGTGATTTGTGGTCTAACTGCGTGTTGAGTTATGCAGGTCTACTATCGATCAGGATTAGACAGTTGACACTGGAGGAATTGACGTTGCACCAGAGGTGATCACGTCAGGATATTGGATGTCGAGCCGGAGGTTCGGTCGACTATCGGCAGGAGGCTTCGTACGTCGGGCATCGGGCCAAGAAGAGCGTGTTGCGCCAAGGATATCGGGATTGCGGAGGTCAATCACCGATTGGGCAACGGACCGCAAGAGAGGACGATGTGCCGAAGGATCGGACGAAGCGCCGACCAATGACGTGCCGGGCAACTGAATGTCAATTCGTGTTGTAATAACTATCTAGATCGAAGTAGAGTGTTTGTTGTTTGTGTGCAGGAGTAACTACGATAAGGATGAAGACGTAAAGAGAAACAAAGGGTCGAAGTCAAGTGCGATGGATCATTGGGAGTTCGAGTGTTCGATGGAAGTCTGAAGATTCGTTGGGAGGCTTTGCTTTGAAGGCGGCCGAGAACGAATAGGAGCTTGCTAGAAGGGTTTTGAAGTTCAGGGAGGTTCGTCGGAAGTTCACGGAGCTTACCAAGAAAGATCGGAGCTTGCCAAAGAAGCTCGGGGGAACTCGTCAAAATCATCGTGGAGTCTGAGAGCTTGCCGGGAGTCTGCAGGATGGTTTCCGAGGGATCGTTGGAAGATCGTCGGAAGTTCGCCAGAAGCTCGACGGAAGAAGACTTGACTTGCGGACTTTGTAACAGCTTAGGGATGTCTTTAAGTTCGTAGTTTGCACATGAATAGGGCAAGGATTTAGAAAAAATCCTGCCTAAATTCAGTGGGGGCCAACCGGGCCTCTACTGGGCCGAGTTGGGCCTTAAACAGGGCCCATTCAGCCTTGGTGAATGGGCCAGCGTTGAACCGCCCACTGAGGCGGTAGCACCCCGCAGCTCTTGTAGTAGCGCCGACCACTAGCAGGTGCTCGGATTCTTGTAGCAAAGCGGTAGCACCGCTTGGCTGAGGCGGTAGCACCGCTTAGGTGTGTCAGTTTGCCTAGACTGACAGCACCGAAAAACTCAAAAGATTCAAATTTTTGGCTCCAAGTTTGGGCTCCAAATTTAAATCACTTTTAGGCTTATAAATACCCCTTCTTTCTCAGCTGAAAGGTGAACCCTTTGAGAGCTAGATTTTGAAAATAAGTCTTGGGAAAGTCTTGTTCTTCATTTGCTTAAGTGTTCACCACATTTCCTTCTTCTTGTGAAATCTTGTAAGAGTGTGAACCACTTGTAAAGGGTTATAAGAGGGGTATTTAGTCCTTCCCCTACAAAAGGATTTGCTAGTGGAAGTTGGGAGCCTCATCGGAGAAGGCTTCGGAAGTGGATGTAGGTCACTTTGACCGAACCACTATACATCGCTGCGTCTTGATTGTGTGAGTGTTTAAATTTCTGTTTTACTTTGCTGCAAGCCTTTACTTTACTTGCTCCACTTCCATTTTACCTTTGTACGCATGCTTTAAAGTTAGAACGCAAAAATCAGTTTCAAACGAAACGTTGCTTTCATCGTACGAAGTTTCCAAAGCCTGTTTTAAATCGCTGAAAAATCCATCGTTTTATCCGCTGCACTAATTCACCCCCCCCCCTCTTAGTGCCACTCGATCCCTAACATTGTAAGGGAGTTGATCCTTGCCCGTTGGACGGAGGATTGCTAGTGGAAAGCCGATGGCCTTAAGTGAAGAGGAATCAGGAGTGGATATAGGTCGGATGACCAAACCACTATAAAAACGATTTGTGTTTATATTCTTACATTTATCTTTCTACAAACCGCCTTTTCTTCGCTGCTCAACTTACTCATCACTGCCTTCTTCTTCTCTAAACACTCCCTACTTTAAGCACTTTCCATTATGCTTTAATCAAAATCGGTTTTAGTCAAAAATGTGATTTCTATCATACGAAGTTTCGAAAGTTGTTTTAAATCACAAAAATTTATCATTCTTTACCGTTGCACTAATTCACCCCGCCCCTCTCTTAGTGCCACTCGATCTCTAACAATTAGTATCAGAGCCACGTTATTTCTCATTCGGTTTTATGCCCATGTGAAATGGCTCTTCATGGCTTTCAAGAGGGCTTTTCAGTTGTTCATTCATCGTTCTTTAATGGATCATACTACACTTATTGGAAAACTTGAATGAGAGTTTTCTTTTTTTCAATGGATTTGGATTTGTAGAACGTTGTTGAAAACCATTTTCAACTTCCCTCTAAACCAATGAATGAATGGTCAGACTTAGAGAAAAAATCTTTTTCTTTAAATGCAAAGGCTATGAATGCCTTATTTTGCGCTTTGGACAAGAACGAGTTCAATCGGATTTTTATATACGAAATGGCTTTTGACATTTGGCGAACACTTGAAATCATGCATGAGGAAACTTGTAGAGTCAAAGACTCGAAAGTAAACCTCTTATTGCATGATTTTGAGCTTTTTCGAATGAAACCAAGCGAAACTATCGGCGACATGTACACCCATTTCATGGATGTCGTTAAAAGTCTAAGAGCTCTTGGTAAATGTTTTTCGAATTTTGAACTCACTAACAAGATCTTAAGATCCCTTCCAAAAAGGTGGGATCCTAAAATAACGACGATACAAGAAACTAAAGATTTAAATGATTATTCTATTGAAGAACTCATTGGATCCTTAATGATATATGAAATGAGTTTATTGGAATATGCTGAACATGATGAACATATGAACCACCTTCTAAAGAGCAAGAAGGATTTGGAACTCCGAACTATGAAATGTCACTTGAGTGATGACTCAATTGATGAGGACAATGAAGAGAACATTGAACTTTTAATGAATCTTAATAAGTTCATTAAACAAGAATCTATAACTAAAAATAAACTTGAACGAAGGAAGAGGCTAAAGATGAAGAAGAAGCACAAAGAAGAATCAAATGACGAAATGGCAAATTAGGCTTTGATAGGCTTCGACTATAAGGTAAGCAACTTAACTCCCTCGAATTATTTTGAAATTACATGATGTTTTTTATGAGTACTTAATTTACTTAGTAGGAAATAAAAATTATTTTTAAAAAAATTATAATATGTTTTTCCTTCTAGAAATTTTCAAAAATTAAAAATTTATACGATGATTGCATGATGATACTTAAAACGACAAATCTTTTGTGAATGATAATTTTTGTACAAGAAATATTCCATGTATGCTTTCCGTATCGGTTTTTGACTTTAAACATCATGCACATCTATGAAGTGTTTTGATGATAAATGCTTGTATCATGCTTATGATATGAAATCTTCTATTTTAGATTAATTGGTCTAAATTGTTCTTATGGTGAAATTTTTAGATGACATGTTACATTTTTTTTTATAAAACTTAAGTTTCAGTTTTAAACTTGATAAATATCATTTATACAAAAGAATTGAGCATGCTTACATCTAATCAATGTACTTCACTCCTAACAAATTTTTGGAATGAAAGATTTTGATGATAATTTCAAATTTATATGATGCTTGGCTTTTGTGTGAAAATGTGAACATGCTTATATGAGATCAACCATATAAAATAAAACATATAAAAATTGAAAATGTGATGTTTTATTTTTGATGTGTTTGGTCTTGACGAGTTTATGACTAAACTTATATCTTGTTGATACATGTTTTCATAAAAAGTTTTGAATATACTCACATGAAAACAATTGCATGAAATGAAAATTAATTTTCTAACCTATTGAGGTTAATGAATTCACTTTACCAATCTTGTGAATCTTATGAAAATAATCATGATGAATATTTTGAAAATAAATGAGTGTAACATGCATTTGGTTGAAATAATTTTTCTTGAAACTTACTTTTCGAATCTATACACTAATACATGAATCTAGTAGAAAAAGATAAGACCATGCTTACATGTAAACCATTTCCATTACTTATAATAAAATTTTCGTATGAAATATTTTTGATGCATTTGATCTTGATGGCTTTAATGACAACTTGTATTTCAAAGTTATACGATGATAGCTTTTATGTAAATAATTGAACAAACCCTATGAAATCATCATTAATAATGATGAAATGAAAATATTAAAAGTTTGTTGTCATGATTAATGATTTTATGAGAATTTAAAGGTGTTATATCTTGATGAAAAACTCATGTTTGGTTTTAAAATTTGATACTCATCTTTTGAAACATGAGTACACTTATATAGAACAAACAATTTAAAATGAAACACATTATCATGATAAATTGAATCTCATGTCTTGAAATAATATGTTATATTTTTGTCTTGATGATTTTTATAATGAAACTTGCCTTTCGCTTTTTAATACTTATTTTGATTTGGCATAAAAAGATAAATGATAAATCCATGTATACTATGTTCATATAAGTCTCTTGAATCTCGAGAATGATTTTGATAATTTGATTATGAGTTTCGAGTTGACAAAATGAGTTTGAATGATTTTATAACTCCTCTCTTGATCTCTTCAAATATTGACTTTAAATTCTTGACTTGAGATATTTTTGTGAATCAAAATACTTTCCTCTATGATTGCTTCTTTTATCATTTACCAAAGATGAAAACAATTCAAATCCATGTCATTTATGAATCTCATAAACTATGTTAATGATTTTGATGATTCGAACTTGAATGAGTTTTATCACAATCCAAGTCTTGATATCTTAACATCTATATACTTGGAATTTCTTTTAAAATGTAATCTTGATGAAAACTATTATGCATGAATCAAGTTGTTTTACTATCTATTCTCAAATGAATTATATTCTTCTTGAGCTTTGATGTCATATCTTTCATGACTTAGAAATGACATGATTATTTTGGCTTGCATGCCTTATGTGATGATGAAAATTAATTTGCTTTATGATGAATCATTGAATCATGACTTGATCTATGAGAATGCTATGTTTTTATATCATAATTTTTGGTTGTATATCCTTTATCATGAATTGAAAATTGATGATAAAGAAAATATTTGTGAACCATGATTTTGATTTCTCGGAACTATATGCTTAGAATTTGTTTTAAAATCATGATTTTGATCTTGCTAAAAAGAATAATTATGAACCATGAATGATATCTTTTGATCCTTGTTGATTTTTCATATTGATATCTTTCATTATATGATATGATTGAATCATTGATTTATTCTTTTTATCATGGCATAAAAATACATGTAAAATATGCTAGCATTGGTATCCATGACTTGAACTTGATTGCATGGTTAAATTGATTTTTTCTCCTATGCTTCAATACTTCTTTGTATGATTCATGACTTGATAATTGAAATATTCTTGTAGAATTTTGATTTGTATCACTTGTCATGAATTGAATATTGAAGTAAAAGAAATTATGTTCTTCTTGATATCTTTTATGATGAATCATGAATCATGACTTGATCCATTATATTGATATATTTATATCATGATTTGAAGATTGATGTAAACTTTTTTTTATGCAAACTTATGTGAAAAGTTTATATCATCATATTTGATCCTCCCTTTCTTTTTGACATTGATAAAGGGGGAGAAAGTTTATTGCTAGCTTGCACCTTAAATGAAAAATTTACTAGCTCATTCAAGAGGAAGAAAATTGCTAGTTTGGCATATTACAAAGAAATCAAAGTGCAAACTTGCTATCTTGCTAGCCTACAAAAGAGGAAAAGAACTTGAATATCAAAAATTGCTACCTTGCAATTTCAAGAAAAGTAAAGTGCAAATTTGCACAAGAAGCAAGTGTTGAATTGCTATGCTTGGACATCTTTAGAAATCTTGCTATAATTGAGTATTGCAAAGCTATGCTTAAATGTTTTATGATGTGATTAGTAGCTAGTGTGTTGTAAAACTTGCATATCTTTTAAACTAGCTATGATGTAACTTCTCCTTTTTGTTGATGACATAGGGGAAGAAGTAGATTGATGACTTCATGCAAAGCAATTAACTCAGATTGTTTTTGAGCATCACAGAGGTTTGATGGGGATCAGACATGTTGATGATTGGCTTTAGGTCAAGTGGGAGATTGCTAGTCATATGTGTCTTGTAAGCCAATCACATGAGTGATGGCACTTGTGACTTGATATGCACTTTTTCTCTTTGCTTATTATTAGGCATTTTATCACTTTATCTTGCATGTTGCATATATTATGATGTCCTTGGATCTGTGCAATGGGAATCGGATCATGATGAGATCATGATAATGAGACCGATTCACCTTTAAACACAGACCCTAAATTATCCTGATCATAGATTACTCGAGAAGGACATCGAGATAATCAAATAGACTGGTGTGCTATATACCCGTCCATATGATGGAGGTAGCTGGTCTCATAGCTACTCATGTGGGGACACTAAGGGTACAGTGCATGTGCTCATTGGGGAATGAGTTCACTGATTGATCTACCTACAGAATGCTAGATGGTTATTGATACCTCACGTTAGACAACGATTCTGTAGTCCCAGTAGTGTATCTGGTCCTTAGACTTAAGACACCAAGGATGTCCTAAGTTATTGGGAGTGGTAGCCAACCTTACGAGGGCTATTGAGTGTCAATAGAGGATCATCCACTCTCAGTATCATGAGAGGAATATCTCATGTGTTCTTGCTCAAATAAATCCTTGGCCAAGGTTATTTAGATTGAGAGAGAAAGAGTTCTCCGGGAGAATCCGACAAGAGCAAGACTCGAGGAGAGACCGTATGGGCCTAATAGCACCGTACCCAGTATAAGGTCTTTGGGATATTGGATGCATAAGGGACTATAGATACATAGTAACTGAGGACAGATAGGCCCAAAGGATTGGATTCCCCTGTATCGTCTGGGGGCCGTGGCATAGTGGCCTGGTACGTCCGTAGTCGATGAGTTGGATGAATTATTATAGAGATAATAATTCACTAAGTCAGAAGGAGTTCTGACAAGTATGACTCATGACCAGCTCGATATTGGGCCTAAAGGGTCACACACATATGGTAGGTATTGAATGAGTAGAGGTTCAGATATGAGATATCCGCTGAACCCCCTATCTTATTGGATATCCATTAAGCCCCTGAATTATTGGATCCTGAGAGGAGATCCAATAATTACTAATAAGAGATTATTGGGTAGAGACCCACTAATCCAAGAGGCTTGGGTAATTGGATAGAGATCTAATACCCAATAGGGCAAAAGATCCATTAGGGTTTTCAAGGGGCCTCTCGAAATAGGAGGGAACAAAGCTCTATAGGTTAACGATTTTTTTTGTAGCCACCTCCTGTTCTCCTCTCCCCAGAGAGAGAGGTGCATCATTGCAATACCTGTTGTGTGGATACCGCTAGAGAGGAGGACGCTTGACCTCCTTCATTCTCTCCCACAGATCTGTAGGAATTCAAGGATATACGATCTCCCTAGCAATCTTCTTTTACATGTGCAGTTTTGCAGATTTGTTTATGATGCATCGATCTTCGCACGATGATGAAAACTTTCTATAGGAAATTAGGGGTTTTGTTTTTTGTTCTTCCGCTACGTATGTGATGTCACTCCCCTAAAGGATTTCTCAACAATATAGAGCTCCAAATCCTAGCCCTAGGGGCTGCTTCCTAAGTGAACTACCCAATTTACCCTCAACTTTAGCCGACTGGCCCAGTAACAAGGGGGGCGGCAGCTAAGAGGCCCAATAGCCTAAATATAAACCCTAGCCTCTCTTCTTTATAGGATAGAGGCGGTTAGGTGGGATTTATTATACTCACAGAGTTTTTATTAGCTGCTACTTTGTTGAGTAGGACCCAACCCTGCTATGGTCCTATCAAGCCCTCCCTCTTCCAATCAGCCTAGTCCTCAAGGCTGAGGTTCCATAAATTCAGGGAATCGGGTCTTCAGGTCCTCATATGATTCTCATGTGGCATCTTCAGGTGGTAAATTATTCCAATGCACTAGTACTTCAATAGAGGGGCGTCCGTGATGCATGATGATTCTGTGGTCGAGAATGGCTTGTGGCTTAGCTTGGATATATCCATCATTAGTGGTATTGGGTAGTTAAATCTAGGGCGACTCGTGTTCTCCCAACTTAAGCTTCAAGCATGACACGTGGAAGATAATGTGAATTTTGGCATCCTCAGACAATTTAAGTCTGTACGCCACAGCTTCAATACGCTCTGCGATCTAATAGGGCCCATAAAAATGTGGAGATAGCTTCATGGAGGCTCGTGTGTTGATGGATAGTTGTTTATATGACTGTAGGCAAATATAAACCCAATCTCCTACTAAAAATTCTCTTTCTCTTCTTCGTGTGTCAACTTGCTGCTTTATTCTAGCTTGAGCGGTAGAGAGATTATCCTTTAGCAACTATAGGAGTTTGTCTCTATTAATTAAATCTTGGTTGACCTGATCTACCTTAGCCAAGCCAATTATATACTTTCGAATCACAAGAGCCGACCGACCATATAATGCTTCATATGAGGTATATTTTGTAGATGAATGATATATAGTATTGTACCACCATTCGGCCCAGGGGAGCCATTTCGTTCACTCCTTTGGCTGATCACTGGCAAAACACTAAAGGTACGTCTCTAAATACCTGTTCACCACTTCTGTTTGACCGTCAGTTTGTGGATGATATACTATGCTCATCTTGAGTTTGGTGCCCTGCAACTAAAATAACTTGGTCCAAAATTTACTAGTGAAGACCCTGTTAAGATCACTTACAATGGACATTGGCATCCCATGCAGTTTAACAATATTTTCTGTGAAAATCTGAGCAATACTAACAGCAATGTAGGGATTTTGCACAGCACAAAAATGAGCATATTTCGTAAGTCGATCAACCACTACAAGGATTGTGCCTTTATCTTTAGAAGGTGGCAGCCCTTCGATGAAGTCCATAGAGATATCAGTCTACATCAAGTCTGGTATAGGTAGTGGTTGTAGTTTCCCTAGACTCGCCACTGTTTCACCTTTTTACTATTGACATACATCACATTGTGCTACGTATTCGGAAATAATTTTTTTCATCCCTCTCCAATAAAAGTTTTGCTTCACTCTTTTGTAGGTTCTTAGAAATCTAGAGTGCCCTACTGAAGGTGTGGAGTGCATTTTGTATAGAATGACTTTAATGCAAGGGGAGTTTGGTATAAGCACAATACAACCTTTGTAGCGTAGATCCCTCGAATCCCAAGTATAGTGAGCTATTACTCTTGGATCCTCCTCTATTTTTTTGATGATGTTGCTAGTTTTTGGATCCTTCTTTCATTCCTCCCTAATGTCCTCAAGGAAGCCGATGGTAGGAAGAGAGACGGCTAAAAATTCAGCTTGCTCAGTTAGTTGTGAGAGCGCATCTGCAATAATATTTTCTTTCTCCTTTTTGTAAATAATTTCATAATCAAATCCTAGAAGTTTGGTTACTCATTTTTGCTGCTCCGGGGATGATATCTTCTACTCCAAAAAGTACTTGAGGCTTCTATGGTCAGTTTTAATCTGAAATCACCGACCAATCAGGTAGGGTCTCTACTTTGTTACTGCATGTACAATGACGAGCATCTCCTTATCATATATAAACATTTTTTGATGGGAGGGAGACAACGCCTTGCTGGTGCATGCAAGTGGTTGACCATCTTGCATGAGAATGGCTCTAATTCTAACTCCAGATGCATCGGCTTCAATGATGAAGAGTCGGCTGAAATCTGGTAGCGCTAGCACCGGTGTAGAGTAGAGGCTGCAGCTTGGCCGACTCACCCCTATTTCGAGCATCCCCTTCATGATCTTCTCAATTTCATCCTTCTGGAGGTGAGGATAATGATAAGGCCAAGTGTTTGCTGGTGGTTTGCTAGGAAGGATTGGAATTTGGTGGTCCTGTTGTCGAGTAGGAGGAAGACCGCACGGTTCAGCAAAAACATCGTCAAATTCAATAAGCAGTTGAGTGAGATTTTGATCCTTAATTTCTGTTTTCTTCCCCTCTAGTTGCTGCTGGAGATGTGTAAGAAAGCCACCATTTATCTTGTGTAAAACTTTCTCCATTCATTGGGTTGAAACGGTGGTTACGATGCTTCCGCGCTTCCCGCGTAGGGTGACCTATTTACCTTTATAATAGAATTTCATAATCAATTTGGAAAAGTTCCAAGAGATATCACCTAGCATCGTCAGTCGTTCTATGCCCAGCACAACCTCATAATCATCAATTGGTAGGAGGAAGAAGTCAGCAACAATTTTTTGGCCCTGTAGTAATAGTTTCACCTGCGGGCATCTTTGGTCGCATTTTAGGATTCGGCCGTCGGTGACCTTTACGTCGAACTTGCAGCAACCTTCGATGTGGAGCACCATCCGATCAGCAACCTTACTATTTAGAAAGTTATTAGTGCTGCCTGTATCGATGAGAACGGTGATCAGTTGTTGTTTGAGCAGGCCTTCAACTTTCATCGTTTGCGGATTTGAGTAGCCGGCTAGCGCATATACCATAAAGTCAGTCGATTATAGCTCTTCTTCCACATCTTCGTCCTCATGTTCAAGACTCTCTTCTGGCTGTTCACTAATTTCTTCTTCCACTAGTTCAATCACAAGAAGTCTCCATTTTTTACAGCGATGCTCGCTGCTCCACGGCTCATCACAATGCCAACATAACCCCTTGGTAGATCGGTCTCGAAGCACTTCTCTTGTCAACTTTTTTGGTGCAGGAGCTTGGCTGATAGTAGGGGGGCTGAGGGCTTCGATATTGCTGGTCGGGGAGTGACTCTAGTCCTCTGGGCTTCATGGTTCAATCGCTCCTCCTGAAGTCATGCGAAAGAGATGGCTGCTATAAGCGAGTATGGTTGCCACGCTTTAACTTCTCCCCGGATCTCTGGCTTCAAGCCCTCCATAAATATCACTAATAATTATGTTTTAGACCAATAACAAGTTTGATTAGATAACCTTTCAAACCTGGTTTGATACTCCTGGATGGTGGAGGTTTGTTGGATCTTTGCTAGTTTTCCGTCGATGTTCTCATAATCGGTTGGTCCGAAATGGATCAGCAGTCCTTCTTTGAATTGTCGCCATGAAAGGACTCCATGAGTGTGTTCAAACCAATCAAACCATTGTATGGCATCCCCTTCAAGATGTATAGCTGTAATTTCTACCATAGATGCATTTGCAGTTTTGTGGTACCGAAAATATCACTCCGTGCGCGAGATCCAACCAATCGGGTCTCTTTCTTCCCATCTTGGAAAGTCCACCCTCATGCATGGATAGTGAGGATCAATCATAGAGCCTCCCCTCTCCTGAAGGTCATCTCTTTGATCAGAGCTTTCTCCTTGATGTGATTTCTTTGGGCTCAGTGGTTGACCTAAACTAAGTTCGGCAAAGAGAGTCCGAATCTTCTCCATTCGTGTTTCGAAGGCTTCGAATTTAGCATCAATTGCCTCCTCGGATGTCATAGCATATGTCTCCAAATCCGTAATATTAAGATATTTTTTTTGCTATCAGGTTAAATGCATGTATTGGTTGAGAGAAGTGGTGGCTGAAAGGGTTGGTGGATTGGTGGATGTAGGCTGCAGTTTAGGCTTGTTTTGTGGCTATTTTGGGTGCAGTTTGGGGCGGCAGTTTGATGGAGTTTTTGGGCTGTGTTGGTAGTGGATGAAGGTTAAGGAAGAGGGTTTTAGATCTATGGTAGATTGCAGCAAAGATTTGACAAAAATAAGTGGAAATAGCTGCCTATATGCGCTATCTCATAAGAGCAGAATTGTCATCGAAGAAATAGCGATTTCTAGATGAAATTTCCAACGAAAACTCAAAGATTTGAGGAGGGGGTTTGATGGTAGAATCTTAGTTTAGATAACAGCAAGGATAACAAATTGGATCAAGAAATTTCAGCAGCAAAATAGTAAAGAAATCGGTGTAAGTTGCGATAGCGAAATTCTCATCAAAAAATTTCAGCAGTTTACGACGAGAGATTGCAACAACACACGAAATTTTTTTTTGGATGAATTCTATGATAGATCAATCATGGATTGGAGCCAAGATGATCTATGAGGTGCACAAGAAATTTTATTCAGAAAGGATAACAATTAGATCGGTTAAAGGCAGCAACACGCGGTTGAAATTTTCTACAGCGATCCTTCATTCGCAAAGATGGTAACTTTGGCGACGCAAGGAATTTGCAGGCAAGGGATAGATAAAAAAAACTTCTTTTTGGTATTTTAGATAAAAAATTATAACAGCAAAGGGTATTGGTTGTAGAAAAATACCAGATCTCTGATGCAATTGGAGGCGGCGATAGTAGATTAATTTGATCTACAGTAGAATATGAAGGTGGAGACGGCAACGTCAAGAGCAATTATGGGAATTGCTTGGTTAATGGTGGGTGGTAGGGATGGCAGCAAAAGCAGCAAGATTACTACTTTGATACCAGATGATAGAACCCTAGAGGAATTCTATGGGGATTGATCTTTGACGGGGATCAACCCTTGGAACGCTATAGGGGTTCCACCTTCCAAGTAGCCTAGTGGCTACAATTATAGATTGACATATCTTGTTCCAAAGAGGTGGAGGCTACAAGCTTATATAGAGCTCCAAACCCTAGCCCTAGGGGCTGCTTCCTAAGTGAACTATCCAATTTACCCTCAACTTTAGTCGACCAGCCCAGTAACAAGGGGGGCGGCGGCTAAGAGGCCCAATAGCCCAAATATAAACTCTAGTCTCTCTTCTTTATAGGATAGAGGCAGCTAGGTGGGATTTATTACACTCATATGGTTTTTATTAGCTGCTACTTGGTTGAGTAGGACCTAACCCTGCTAGGGTCCTATCAGTATGTTCTATTCCAAGAGAGGGGTGAGAGACCTAATAAGGGTTACCTCCTAAGCCCATCAAAAGGAGAAGAGCTATAAGGGAGTTGATCCTTGCCCATTAGAAGAAGGATAGCTAGTGGAAAGTCGGTGGCCTCAAGCAAAGAGGAATCGGTAGTGGATGTAGGTCGAATGACCAAACCACTATAAAAAATGGTTTACGTTTATGTTCTTGCATTTATCTTTCTGCAAACCGCCTTTTCTTCGCTGCTCAACTTACTCATCATTGCCTTCTTCTTCTCTAAATACTCCCTACTTTAAGCACTTTCCAGTACGCTTTAATCGAAATTGATTTTAGTCAAAAACATGATTTCTATCGTACGAAGTTTCAGAAGTTGTTTTAAATTGCAGAAATTTATCATTCTTTACCGCTACACTAATTCACCCCCTCCCCCCCTTCTTAGTGCCACTCGATCCCTAACACATTTCACAATCTTAGTCTGTTCAGGTACCTAGCATAAAGTTTTGACTTTACATAGGTCTGGTAGAGTACTCCATCCTCGTGAGAGATATGTTGGACATATCAGAAAGGAGGATGTTGAGGATATTGATCCTCAGACCTACGATGAGGCTATTACGAGTATAGACTTTATGAAGTGGCAAGAAGCTATGAATTCTGAGATGAATTCTATATACTTTAACAAGGTTTGAAACCAAGTTGATGTACCCGAAGGTTTCATACCCATTGGTTGCAAGTGGATTTTCAAGAAGATTAAAGTAAACGAAAAGGTAGAGACCTATAAAGTGAGGCTATTGGCTAAAGTGTATAGTTAAAAGCAAGGTAACCATCTCACCCGTAACCATGCTAAAATCCATTCGAATTTTATTAGTTATTGCAGCACACTATGATTATTAGATCTAGTAGATGGATGTAAAAATCACATTCTTCAATGACAACCTCGAGAAGGAGGTATATATGATATAGCCAGAGAGATTCATGTCCAAAGAATGTCCAAATAAGTTGTGCAGGTTGCTTAAGTCCATCGATGGACTAAAGCAAGTTTCTCAAAGTTGGAACATATGATTTGATGAGGTGATCAGATCTTATGACTTTGTTAAGAACGAAGATAAATCTTGTGTGTATAGGAAGGTAACTAGGAGCACTATCACTTGTTAGGATCCTTTTATTTTTTTAAATTTTTAAATAATATCTATAAATAGGGATATATCTATTTATTTTCATCAAGCAATGAAAATATTATTTTAGCCATTTGGCAAACCCTAGGAGGTTGATCCCCTCGAAGTGATTAAGGAGGCTGATCCCCTTGAAGTGGTCAAACCTTTTTCTCCCTCTTTTCTATAATAAAACCCTAAGGGTCTTATCATTTGGTATCAAAGCAATCCTCGGTGTTCTTACTGCAACTTCAAATCAATTTTTCTATAGCCATCATCATAAAAAAAGGGGGCAAACATAGAAGAATGTAGCCATGCAAAGGAGGACTTCAAGCCAGCATTTAAGCATAGCTTTGCAATACAACATCCAATCATACCATTTAATCATATCAAGATTCAAGATATGTAAGTAACTCTTGGTAAATTTTTTCAGATTTTGAACTCATAAGCAAAATCTTAAGATCCCTTCCAAAAAAGTGGGATCCTACCAAAAAGGTGGGATTCTAAAGTAACCACAATACAAGAGAAAAAAGATTTAAATAATTTACCTATTGGAGAACTAATTGGCCCTAATAACATATGAAATGAACCTCGTAGAATATTTTGAACTCATTGAACACTTGAACCACCTTCTAAAGAACAGGAAGGATTTGGAACTTTGGACAAATGAATACCACTTGAGTGATTGATGCGTGCGTGAGCGAGTGACTCCAAACAGAAAATTTCAAGACTGCACGATTTCGGGAAAATGGGCGTAACTTCCTCGATACAGATCGGATTGACCCGATTCCAAAAGCCACCGATCAAGGAAAAAAAAGGACCGAGATAATTGCAGTTCACCACCAAGGCTTAAAGGAAATTCCATCGGCCAAGGATAAAGAACTGTTTGATTCACCACCAACGATGTTGGATAAAGAATCGAGATAAAATTCAACTCATAAGAGGAATTTTCATTCATTAAACCAGCCCCTTACAAATGAGAATATATCTCATTATATAGATATTAGACTCAGAAAACAACATGGGAACTACCCAAACAATAAAGACTAATAAGACTAACAAGACTAACAAGACTAGGAGATAAAATTCGTTCACTAACAATAACCAGCAAATATCTACTTCCAAAGAGAATTAAATCACTTTGGAACTTATCCTGAATAACTCCCCATTGATATAGCATCAATCAGCAACGAATTTTGATATTGGTATCATCATTCCTTATCCCATCGAAGTAAGTTGTAACCGAAGTTAGTTTTGGCATGAATAAGTACCGATAGTGTTTGTTTTGCCGAAGGAATCAGCTCAGGACTTAAGGATTGATTAGTAGTCTCGGATGCTCCCGCATCATTCTCCCCGGGTTGTTTGAGATTTATCCTCAAATCTGACAAGTCATCATCGTCCAAGTAAGGAGAAAGATCACCTACATTAAAAGTTGCCGAAACTCCATATTCTCTAGGAAGATCAATCTTGTAAGCATTTTCGCTAATTCTCTCGAGAACTTCAAATGGACCGTCAACTCTGGGCATAAGCTTATTCTTCCGCTGAGAAGGAAATCTTTCCTTCCTTAAATGTAACCACACAAGATCACCTGGTTGGAAATAAGTCTTCCTCCGATGTTTATTAGCTTTCTTCCTATAAGACTCGTTAGCCTTCTCGATCTTACTTCGAATCTGCTCATGGAGTTTTTTTATTGATTCAGCTCACTCTTTGCCATTAAAGTTCACTTGTGAATTGGATGGAATAGGAATTAAATCAATCGGTGTGAGCGGATTGATTCCATACACAATTTCGAAGGGTGATCGACTAGTAGTATAACTCGACGATCGATTATAAGCAAACTCAGCATGTGCAAGCTTCAAATCCCAATCTTTTAGGGATTTACTAACCATTCCTCGAAGTAACGTAGTGAGAGTGCGATTGGTTACCTCCGTTTGGCCATCGGTTTGAGGATGACAAGTGGTGCTGAATAGAAGTCTGGTTCCAAGCATTCTCCATAAGGTCTTCCAGAAATAACTTAAAAATTTAGAATCACGATCAGATACAATGGTCTTTGGTACTCCATGAAGACGAATGATCTCCTTGAAATAAAGATCAGCCACATGAGATGCATCATCCGTCTTGTGGCATGGAATAAAATGGGCCATTTTAGAAAATCGATCAACAACCACCATAATGGCATCTTTTCCCCTCTGAGTTCTTGGAAGAGCCACAATAAAATCCATGCTCACATCTTCCCAAGGTGTAATGGTGCTTTGGAAGGGGAGTATACACCCTTGGTGGAAATGACTCTTTGCTCTTTGACAAGTTGCACACCTCAAGATGATAGCATGTACGTCTCCACTCATCTTTGGCCAATAAAAGTGCTCTTGAAGGATTTCAAGAGTTTTGTTCATGCCGAAGTGACCAGCCAGACCTCCACCATGTGCTTCTTGGATCAACAATTCTCTAAATGAACTCTTCGACACACATAATCGATTTTCCTTGAAAAGAAAACCATTTTGAATAGAATATGTACCTTGAATTCCATGTTTGCAACTATCGATAATAGTAGAGAACTCCGGGTCTTCAGAATATAGTTCTTTCATGGATTAAAAACCAAGAATTCTAGAATCAAGAACAGCAAGCATAGAGTATCTTCTTGATAAAGCATCCGCAACAACATTAGTATGGCCAGGTTTATATTTCGAAACGAAAGAAAAGGATTGAAGAAATTCTACCCATTTGGCATGCCTTGAGTTGAGCTTGCATTGGCCACTAATAAACTTCAAAGCCTCAAGGTCAGAATGAAGTACAAACTGTTTAGGCCTTAAATAGTGACTCTAATGATCAAGAGCTCTCACAATGGCGTAGAACTCCTTATCATAAGTTGAGTAGTTCTTCTTCGAATCGGTTAACTTTTCACCGAAATATGCCAATGGCCTTTGTCCTTGAACAAGAACAGCTCCAATGCCAACTCCACTTGCATCACATTCAACTTCAAATACTCTATCAAAATTAGGAAGGGCAAGAACGGGGGATTCACATAGCTTCAGTTTGATGAGTTCAAAAGCGGCATGAGCAGCTCTTGTCCATTCAAAAAAACCCTTCTTCATACATTCGGTGATAGGGGCCATGATTGTACTGAAGTTCTTCACAAAACGATGATAGAAAGAAGCAAGGCCATGAAAACTCCTTACATCGGTGATGGATTTCGGAACCATCTTTCATTACATCCACTTTCAATTGATCAACGGAAATTCCATCTTTCGAAACCACATATCCAAGGAATATAATGCTGGAAGAGAAGAACTCACACTTCTCCATTTTGGCATAAAGCTTATGTTCTCTCAAGGTTTTAAAGACCTGTTTCAAATGAGAAATATGCTCCTCCTCGCTTTGACTATAAACAAGGATATCGTCAAAGTATACAACAACAAATCGACCAGTGAAGGAACGAAGAACCTCGTTCATAAGCCTCATGAACGTACTTAGAGCATTAGAAAGTCCGAATGGCATAACCAACCATTCATATAAACCTCCCTTAGTCTTGAAAGTTGTTTTCCACTCATCTCCTTTCTGCATTCGGATATGGTGATAGCCACTTCGTAAATCTATCTTCGAAAACATAGTAGAACCATATAATTCATCAAGCATATCATCAAGTCTAGGTATAGGATACCTGTACTTAATAGTGATGTTGTTGATGGCTCGGCTATCGACACACATTCTGAATGTTCCATCCTTCTTTGGTACGAGTAGAGCCGGAACAGAACATGGGCTCATACTTTCTCGAACATATCCCTTGTCAATAAGTTCATTGACTTGTCTTTGCAACTCCTTTGTTTCCTCCGGGTTGCATCTATATGCTGCTTTGTTTGGTAGAGGGGCAATGGGCAGCAAGTCAATTTGGTGCTCAATACCTCTTATTGGAGGTAATCCAGATGGCAATTCTTCGGGGAACACATCTGCAAAGTCTCTTAACAAGGAATGCATTTTCGGATGTATAGGTCTCTCTTTCTCACTCTTTTTCTCAACCATAAGCAAAGCAAATACATTTTTCTGTTTGGTAATGGCTCTCTTAACCTGTGTTTCACTCAAGAAGAGATTTTCCTTACTAGTGTTTCCCTTCCCAGGTTGATTTCGATGTATCATGCTCGGTTTCAAAGATTCAAGAGTAATGCACTTTCGTTCCTTGTGAAAAGAGTATGTGTTTTTATGCCCATCATGTACAGCCTTTCTATCATATTGCCAAGGTCTACCTAACAATAAGTGACAAGCATCCACGGGAATAACATCGCATAGAACTTCATCTTGATAATTCTTCCCAATGGAAAATGATATAAGGGCTCGTTTGGTTACCTTCACATCACTTCCTTTGCTAAGCCACTGAAGCTTGTAAGGTTGAGGATGTTTTGATGTTGGTAGCTTCAGTTTTTCAATCATGGTTGTCGAGGCGACATTGGTGCAGCTTCCTCCATCGATAATCATCATACACACTTTCCGTTAATAGTGCAGCGGGTGTGGAAGATGTTCTCCTTTGCTCATTCTCTTCGGGAGATATCTCAGCATGTAATGCTCTCCGTATTACCAACAACTCACCATCATCAGCTTTTTCAACGATATTCTCGGATTCTTCAGCTTCAGAATCATTCTGGTCATGTTCATCGTTGGCCTCTTGAAGTTCCAAATCAATCTTCTCAAGTTCTTGAAGAGTCATAACTCTCCGATTTGGACAATTAGCTTGCAAATGCCCATAGCCATGACACTTAAAACACTTCTTTGTGTCACCATCAACTTTCTTGCTGGTTTCTTTGATGGGTTCCACCAACTTCTATTGACCATTAGCGTTCGATGAAACACCTTCATATTTGCTTGAGGAAGCACCCCTAAAGTAGGATGTCCCCTTCGAGGAGGTTCTGAAAGAAAACCTCTTGCTACTCTTTAGTTGTTTCTCAACCTTCATTGCTAGCTTGCAAACATCTTCGAAGGACCAATAAGGCTGAAGTTCAACCAAATCAGCAATTTTCCGATTCATGCCACAAAGGAATCGAGCGATGGTTTGCTCGGAAACTTCTGGAACTTCGCATCTCATCATGAGTTGTTCGAACTCACGAATATATTCTTCAATACTCATCCCTTGTTGTCTTAGGGAATTCAACTTGAGAAACAGATCTTGCTTATAGGTATCGGGCAAGAACCTTTTCTTCATAAGTTTCTTGAGTTTATCCCAAGACTTGATTCGGCTTTTTTCTTCTCTAGCTCGCTGATGCTTTAAATTCTCCCACCATAGAGAAGCATATTTAGTGAGTTTCAGAACAGCGACCTTGCACCTCTTCTCATCCGAGTATGACTTGAAGTCAAAAACTCGTTCAATGGCAAGGAGCCAATCAACAAAGTTGTCAGGATTGAGACTACCCTCGAACTCAGGTGCATCTGCTTTAATCTCACGGTCATTCTCATGGTATCTTCTTCTTCTTCTCTGAACTCGGTGCTCAGGAGCACTAGAGTTGCCTCCAGCGGAATCAGAATCATCATTAGAATTATGATGCGAATCTGATTCGTCATGGTGTCGCTGATCATCGGGACGCCTTGCTGGTTGCTCTTGTCTCTCCGGGTTCTCTAGGAGATTGAGAACTCGCTCCATTTGCCTTTGGAGATTCTCTATAGCACGATCTCACCTTAGGTCGTGCGCTTGCTCCAAAGTCAAGCCTCGTGGAACTTGTTCGTCACCCATGGTAAGTAGAAGATAACAACACAAAGGAATCACTCAAGATAAGTTCAACCTTGAGCTCTGATACCAACTTAATGCGTGCGTGGGCGAGTGACTCCGAACAGAAAATTTCACGACTGCGCGATTTCGGGAAAATGGGCGTAACTTCCTCGATACAGATCGGATTGACCCGATTCCAAAAGCCACACCGATCAAGGAAAAAAAAGGACCGAGATAATTGTAGTTCACCACCAAAGCTTAAAGGAAATTCCACCGGCCAAGGATAAAGAACTGTTTGATTCACCACCAATGATGTTGGATAAAGAATCGAGATAAAATTCAACTCACAAGAGGAATTTTCATTCATTCAACCAGCCCCTTACAAATGAGAATATGTCTCATTATATAGATATTAGACTCAGAAAACAACATGGAAACTACCCAAACAATAAAGACTAACAAGACTAACAAGACTAACAAGACTAACAAGACTAGGAGATAAAATTCGTTCACTAACAATAACTAGCAAATATCTACTTCCAAAGAGCATTAAATCACTTTAGAACTTATCCTGAATAACTCCCCATTGATATAGCATCAATCAGTAATGAATTTTGATATTGGTATCATCATTCCTTATCCCATCGAAGTAAGTTATAACCGAAGTTAGTTTTGGCATGAATAAGTACCGATAGTGTTTGTTTTGCCGAAGGAATCAGCTCAGGACTTAAGGATTGATTAGTAGTCTCGGATGCTCCCGCATCAGTGATAACTCAAGTGATGAGGACATTGAACACATAACAATGAATCTTAACAAGTTCAATAAACAAAAATTAAAAAATATAAATGAACTTGAACAAAGGAAGAGGCCAAAGATGAAGAAGAAGCGCAAAGAAGAATCAAATGACGAAATGACGAATTGGGCTTTGACGGGTTTCAACAATGAGGTAAGCAACTCACCTAAAATGTTCTTATATTGTTTTGAAATTACATGACCTTTCCATAAATGCTAAACTTAGTTAGTAGGAAATAAAAAAAATTATTATTAAAAATTATACTATGTTTTTCTTTCTAGTATTTTTGAAAAGTAAAAATTATGAATGATGATTATATGATTTGTGATAATGTTTGTACACCTAATAGGATTAACCCATGCATGTGTATCTTGATGTTTTACATTATCTCTAAACATGATGCTTGACGATTTTATATCATGCATGAGTTTTTTTGAAGTGATATTGATTTGAAAACTTCTATCTTGGATTAATGGGTATTAACCCTTTTTTTATGATAAAATTTCTAGATGATACTTGTCTTCATGAAATCAAAAGACCTAACCCACAAATTTTCCAAATGAAAGAAATGTGGTTTTGATGTTGCCTTGTATTATATTTGGACTTGATGATTTTCATGATAAAAATTATTTTTCAGATTTACAAAATGATGCATGATTTTAGCAAAAATTTGAGAATTGATCATCTTGTTATAACAAATGAAAGAAAGAATTAAAATGATTTTGATGATGCATTATGAAAACAAGCTTAATGATTGTATCATACTTGATGACTTGAAATCTCATATTTTAAAATAACGTGTATGATGAATACATGAATCTAAATGGTTTTGATGATGCTTTCGGTCTTAAAAATGATGCATGGTCTTTACATGAAAAATTTGAACATTCTTATGAAAGATCAAATCACCTAAATTGAAACTCATAAAAATGAGAAAATGCACTATCATGATGTTTGATGCATTTGATTTTGATGACTTTAATGATAAAACTTATATTTCAAATTTATATGATGATAGCTTTCATGAAAATATTTGAACATACCTTATGAAATCATCATTGATAATAATAAAATGAAAATGTTAAAAGGTTGTTATCATGCTTAATGACTTTATGATATCATTTCTTGATGACAAAACTCATGTGTTGGTTTTAAAAAGGATATTCATCTTTTAAAACATGAGCACACTCATATGAAATAAATAATTTAAAATAAAATATATTATGTGTGATAAGTGACTCTTGCACTTTGAACCTGTGTTTTTTGTCTTAATCTTTTTATGATGAATTGTTTATATGACATGTTATATTTTTTGACTTTAAGAATCTTAATGATGGTTTTTGCCTTTACGTCTTGAACTTTCATGATTGTCTCAATTTGACATTGAAAGACAAAGGCATACTTATTTGAAGTAAATCATAAAAAGAAAATGCATGATCTTGAAAATTCTTCTATCTCTAAAGTTTTCGGTTTTGATGAATCCATGTGAATCTTTTGAATTGAATCTTTTGGAAAATGCCACATACTTAATGTGATTCGACTAAATGATCATTATGATGAAATTTGCGTTTCGATCTTGAATGTTGACATTTCTTTTTAAGGCAAAGACATGCTTATAAGAAGCAAATCACATGAATAGAAATTTATAAAAATGAAATGCAATCCTCTATCTTATCAATTTTTCAATAAATCTATGCTTGTCATGTATGAATTTATTGAATATGATTTTTTAGGATGATTTCAGATTTGAAAATTGCTTGATTCGATTTACGACATAATATATATTTTAAATATGAATCATGCTTCAATCATGTTCAATGCTTCAATCATGTTCTATCTTCCTTAATTTATTTTATTCTCCTATAATTCTTTTTGATTTATGAAAGAGGAGAACCTACCATATGAATCATAAATAAATCACTTATCGATATATCTTTTTGAAATATCTTTTTTTAATATGATGTTGATAACTTGAGATATCTTTTGGAATTCATAATATGAGATTTAGTCTTTGTCTTAAACATTCATGCTTGTTTCTATTCGACATAAAAAAGATAAAGGCATGTTCATACGAAATCAATGCAAATCACTAAAAGAGAAATGTATGTTTCTTAAACATCTCTCTTTCTCTAAAGTTTTGGATTTTTCAAATAAAAGACAAGTGATAAATTCATTTATGATATTTTGTAAATCACTTGAATTATGAATGAGATTTTGATGATATGATAATAACTTTGTTCATGTTATGAATATTAAAAATGATAATTTGATTATGAGTCTTGATTTGTTGAATTGACTTGAATGAGATTTTGTTTCAACTGAATTATGAACTTTCTTTTGATGTCTTGACTTGAGAAATTTCAAAAAATGTGATTATTACTTGATATTTGATACTTGAAATTTCTCATGAAATGTGATCTTGAGGAGAATTCCTATGCATGAATAAAGTTACTCTTTGTGCTATATCTTTTCAAATGAATCATGAGCCTTGATATCATATATTTCATGATATAGAAATGATAAGATTTCTTTGCCTTGCATGTCTTGTGTGATGATTGAAAATTAATTTTCTTTATGATGAATCATGAATCATGACTTGATCATTGATATTGATATATTTTTATCATGATCTTTGATTGTATAATTCTTTTACTCTATTAAAATGATTTGTTAAATGAGTCATGTCCTTCTTAAATTTTTCTTGATATCATGACATGATTTTTTTTATATGGCTTGAAATTTTTTAACAATTGAGTCCTGCACTTCATTTTGACAATAACTAAAGGGGAGCTAGCTTGTTGGCTTGAATATTGAATTCATATTCATGACTTGAATTTTGATGACAAAAACATTTATGTCAATATTTGTTTCTAATATCTCATTTGCAATTTTGATAAAAAGGGAAATCAATTACAACATTGCATTTTTCCTTCTTTTTGAGAATGATAAAGGGGGAGAAAAATTGCTAGCTTGCACATTGAAAAAGAAAGCAAAACTTGCAAGCTTGCTCTTCTCAAAAGAAAAGAAAGAAATTACAAAATTACATGCATATCGCAAAGGAAGCAAAGAAAGTGCAACTTGCACATCTCGTTTCCTCTTAGACTCACTTACACTCATGATATATGGAGCTGTATCTAGCATAAATAAACCATTATGTAATATTCCTCGATCTCATCATATAATATTATTGAACAACCATCATTCTCAAAAACTAATTTATAACTGCAAACTGTCAAACATGAAATGAAAATAATATTTTTAATAATAGAAGGAACATAATAGCATGCATCTAATGCAATAATATCTCCACCAAGCAGATGTAAGGAAACCTTGCCAATAGCCACTACAGCAACCTTTGCTCCATTGCCCATCTTAAGGTCCATCTGACCTCTGTTCAATCTCCTAGGTTCTGCTAGAACCTATAACGAATTACAGATATGATAAGCACTCCCGGTATCCGATACCCATGTGTTATCATAAGATTCTGACAAATGGAGACTGATCGTGAATGTACCTAAAGTTTCTCCAAGCTTCTGTTTCACCCTCTCTACAAGGTACTCTTTGCAGTTCCTCTTCCAGTGCCTATCTTTGCCATAGTGGAAGCACTGGCCTTTGTCCTTTATTGGATCTTTCTTGACAACCTTTACCTTACCCATTTTGCCCTTGCCCTTGCCCTACTTAAGGGATTTCTCAGCTTTCCTTTTCTTTTTGGTCTCACCAGCATAGAGAATTGGCTTCTCTTTCTTGATGGTACTCTCTGTTTCTCTCAACATATTGAGGAGCTCTAGGAGAATCACCTCAAGTTTGTTCATATTAAAATTCATTATGAACTAAGAAAAAGAACTCCTGAGTCTATGTCCCACATATCTCTCAGGAGGATGGGATACTCTACCGGAACTACGTAAAGTTAGAACTTATGTGCTAGGTATATGAATAGATTTTGGTTGTGGAATGGTGCTTGAGCTAGGTTCTCCAACCTCGCTCAACTCTATCATGCTTCCACTATCTCCACCAAGAATATGTTCCTTTTGAAGGAACACTACTCTCTTGGTTACAAAGACCTTTTGGTCCTTAGGGTGATAGAAATAATACCCACAAGTTTCCTTGGGGTATCCCATGAACTTGCACCATTCCATCCTAGATTCCAACTTTTCGGGGTTGTGTCTCAATGTGGGCAAGGCAGCCCCAAATCTTAACAACCTTAAGATCGGGCTTTTTCTCATTCCATATCTCATATGGAGTAGACATTACTGACTTAGTTGAAATTCTATTCAGAAAGTAAGCTACGGTCTCTAGGGCATATCCCCAGAATGAGATGGGTAGGTCGGCGAAACGCATCATGGAATGCACCATATCTAACAGTGTGCAATTCCTCCTTTTTGATACACCATTAAGCCACGGTGTATAAGGAGGTGTCCATTGGGATAAAATCCCATGGTCTTTGAGGAACTGGGTGAACTCTGTACTCAAGTACTCACCTTCTCGATCTGATCGAAGGGTTTTAATACTCTTTCCTATCTGGTACTCCACTTCACTTTTATATTCCCTAAATTTCTCAAAAGCCTCAAACTTGTACTTCATTAAGTACACAAGTCCGTATCTTGAGAAATCATTAGTGAAAGTAATGAAGGAGTAACCACCTATGGCATGAGTTGACATGGGACCATATACATCACTATGTATGAGTTCTAGTAACTCAGTGGCTCTCTCTCCAGTTCTGCTAAATGGAGAGTTGGTCATCTTTCTCCGAAGGCAAGGTTCACAAGTCACATATGACTCATAGTCAAATGGATCTAGATATCCATTCTTCAGCAACTTTTGAATCATTTCCTCATGGATAGGACCTTGCCTACAATGCCACAGATATGCATTGTTCACCTCTTCTCGTTTTCTCTTAGACTTACTTACACTCATGATATGTGGAGTTGTATCTAGCATAAACAAACCATTATGCAATGTTCCTCTCGTAATGATCTCATTATCTAATATTATTAAACAATAATTATTCTCAAAATCTAATTTATATCCACTAACTATCAAACATGAAATAGAAATAATATTTTTGATAATAGAAGGAACATAATAGCATGCATCTAATGCAATAATAGCTCCACCAAGCAGATGTAAGGTGACCTTGCCAACAGCCACTACAGCAACCATTGCTCCATTGCCCATCTTAAAGTCCATCTGAAGGTCCATCTAGCCTCTGTTCAATCTTATAGGTCTTGCTAGAACCTACAACGAATTGCAGATATGATAAGCACTCTCGGTATCCAATACCCATGTGCTATCATAAGATTCTAATAAATGGAGACTAATCATGAATGTATCTGAAGCTTCTTCAAGCTTCTATTTTGCCCTCTCTGCAAGGTACTCTTTGCAATTCCTCTTCCAGTGCCCATATTTGCCGCAGTGTAAGCATTGGCCTTTGTCCTTTGTTGGGTCTTTCTTAGCAACCTTTGCCTTACCCATTTTGCCCTTGCCCTTACCCTTCTTAAAAGACTTCTCAGCCTTCCTTTTCTTTTTGATCTCACCAGCATAGAGAACTGGCTTCTCTTTCTTGATGGGGCTCTCTGCTTCTCTCAACATATTGAGGAGCTCTAGGAGGGTCATCTCAAGTTTATTCATATTAAAATTTATTATGAATTGAGAAAAGGAATCTGGTAGGGACTGAAGCACAAGATCCACACACAGGTTATCCTCTAGGACCATTCCTAGACCTGTCAATTTCTCGATCCACTCAATAATCTTAAGGACATGGTTCTGAACCGATGTCCCCTCAGTCATCCCGGCATGGAAAAGACTATTTGATATCTTATATTGCTGAGTTCTTCCCTGTTCCTCAAACAGTTTGCGAAGATGCCGGAGTATGGAATTAGCATCCATATTTTCATGCTATCTCTGTAAATCAGTAGTCACAGAGGCCAACATATAATACTGAGCAAGAGTGGAATTATCTATGTACTTCACATAATGAGCGATCTCATCCTCGCATGCCTCTTCGTCGGGCATAGGGATTATTGTATCAAGGACATACATGATTTTCTTCACCGCGAGAACGATTCTCAGATTACGAAGCCAATCCATATAATTTGGACTAGTGAGGCGGTTGGCATCAAGTATGCCACGTAAAGGATTTGAAAGTGACATTTTCTGAAATTAAAGATGTAGCCGAAATAAATAACATGTAGACTTTGCAAAAAATAAATAGTTAAGATAAGGACTTTTATCTTAATGCTCTCCCACTAATTTTTCATGAGATATATAACACCCTCCGGTATGTGAATCAGAGACCGTCGATGGATCGCTAGTGGGGATCGGGATCCAATCGACGTCTTAACGTAACCTCGAGGGACTTGACAAATCACGTTAAGCCCGTAAAGGTAGGCAACTCTTGCCAATCATAACCCCTTGTGATTCCTGTCCTGTTCTACCTCTAAACCTTCATGGCCTCAAGGGACTCGACCAACCATGATATTTGGTTAAGTCATCACCATCGTTACAAGATGAGTCTGATTCGATAATATACTCTCGAGGGACTCGACCAAGCATACCATGTCCTCAGGTCACCAGTGACATCTCTATGTCATAGATAAGATAGCGAAACACAATATAGGTGAGTCTCGAGGGACTCGACCAACTCAACCTACACCGAGAATCGATTCCTACCTATAATGATGGAAGGCCACGTGGGTCAATCTAATTACCTCATGTTTACCGACTTAATATTATTAATAGAGGAGATTTTTGATTTGGTCTCCTAACATAATGTGTCACACACTTACATATTTAATATATATATCTACATCGCATGCAAATATATATACATATCTAGTAGGTGTATAATTAATCACACATCATATGAGCAATTACACCAAATGATCATGAACCACATCCTAATGTGATCAGACCCGAGCCAGTGGGCCCAATCACTCACATCAAGATCTATATGTGCTTTGGTGCATCTTCATGCCTTGTGATCATCCTTCTCGCTTCGTCGGTTCCGTCGGCATCTCAACACATCTCCATGCGTCGGATCATCTGTCTCGGCCTCGTGGGTCCCGCTATCGCTTCCACACTCTCGATGTGCCTCCTCATGTAATTACAATATAATTACAGGAATGCAGACTCGATAATAAACGAGAAAAAATAGAGGCTCGTAGGCCCCAATAATTTTTTTTGGTAAGTAAATATAAGTAGATTTAGTATGATGTTTATACAAAATAGCTTTGTCTACACAAGTCATAGACTAAAGCCTGAGATCTCTTAGAGCAGTCTAGGAGAATGTACCCCACCTGAGAAAGATGGAATGGTCTTACTCCATCAAACTCATCTCCGAGAGTAGTTAAATAGAAAAGTAGTCATGACTACACATATTGTAGACTATGTCGCTCTACTATAGGCAACAAATAGCAAAATGCAATAACCAATCATTCCTGGATGACCTGTGAATACATTACATTTTTGAAGCAGAGAATCACACAATACAGCAACTTTTTTAGAAAGCATTAAAGAATTATAAAATTAAATCTGAGGAAGATCTCTTTTTCTCTACTTGTTAAATGTTTTATTTCCAGATCCTGCTCCATACATGATCTTGAGTCATTAGGAATCTTAAGCAAAAGGTAAGCATTGTGTATGTTGTGGCCCTTAAAGATCCTGCCACACCTCTCCCTCCAAATCCACCAAATAGCACATCTGAAAGTAACCTTTGCCAGATGTGTAAGAAGCCCTTTTCTTGATAAGCTTTATTGGAGCTATTCTAATTCTTGATGCAAGCTTGGTATTGGTAGCCTATTTAGTTCAAATCGCTTCAGAATCTCCTTTCAAACCCAATTAGTATAGTCATAAGCATAATAAAGATGATCAACACTTTCTTCCTGTTGCATACAAAGAGAGCACCGGTTAACAAGATAGATACCTCTTAGCTTCATATTGTCTATTGCAGGTAGTTTGGCAAGAAGAGCCTACTATGTGCATAAGGAATATCTCTGTGAGCACGGTCTATTCCATGTCCAACTGCTTGGGATCCACTTGTTATTTTTCTATCTAATTTGATTCCATGCAGATGTAGCACTAAATTTACCATTGTCATGAAGCCAAATAAGCATATCGAAAGAGTTGTTCCTGATTAGAAGAGTTATAATAGTCGACCAAAGTGACAGCATATCAGGAGAAATGGGATTAGGAAGGCACCAGGTGCCATTAGCAATAAACTCTGAAACCTTCCAATCTTTAGGGGCCCCAAGATCTCTTCGTACTCTATCACCATATAATTGGAAAATACTTTTCTCATTCACCCAAGGATCATACCACATTAATTATGATCCCAGAAGAGATTGCATAAGAAACATGTTTGATTAGCCAATTCTTGGCCTTCAAAATTCCTTTCCAAGCAGCAGGATGATATATTTTTACTGGAACTTCCCAAATTGATTTCATAGATAGGTATCTAGCAAAAACCCATTGTGACCCTAAGGATTCATTTTGCAAAAGATCCCATATTTTATGTACCAAATAAGCTTGATTCCAATCTCACAGATTTCTTAGATTCAGCTCGCCTTCATCTTTCGGTTTGCAAATGATATTCCAATTTACCATATGCATTGCCTTTCTAACTATGCCATTCCAGAAGAAGTTCTTAAATAGTCTTTCAATCTCGTGAAAAAGTCTAACAGGGAAAAAAATACATTAGACCAATAAATAGAGTAAGAGAACAACACCGATCGGATGAGTTTAAGTTGTCCTGCTTTAGAAAGAAGTCTAGTTTTCCAAGAAGAAATTATACTCTTTATTTTTTACAGGATAGGCTGACAGTGGGTTTTGTGAATACCAGTGGATATGAGTGGGAGACCCAGATAAGGAACTAGCATACTTCCTTCGCTAATCCCCAAAGTTTGCATAATAAAGTCTTTATCTGCAATGCAAAGACCCATATAGACTTTACTTTTTGCATGATTTAGCTGAAGGTCAGAAACTAAACCAAAATATTTCAGAATAGTAGTCAAATTTCTCACTGAAGTAGAGTCATTGCGAAGAAATATAATAAGATCATCTGCAAATGTTATATGAGATATATGAAGAGAACCAGCATGGGGTACCTTAATACTGCTAGCAATGACTGCCTCCTCCAACATACAGCTGAGTCCTTCTATTACAATTGTGAAAAGATACGGCGAAAGTGGATCTCCTTGTCGAATGTCATTCGTGCTCCCAAAAAAGCCAATAGGTGAACCATTAAAGAGAATAAAAAATTTTGGTGTTTCCACACAGCATTGAATCCAATTAACCTATTGTTGAGGGAAGTTCATACTGAGGAGCATCTTGTAGATGAAGTGTCAATTAACTGAATCAAATGCTTTTTGTAAGTTAGCCTTAAAATAGATTTTTGTCCCTCTTGATTTGGAGTGCAAATCATTGACCAAGTCATTAGCAAGAAGAACATTGTGATGTATACTTCATCCTTTAATAAAAGCAGCCTGAGTCGGACTAATGATCTTGTGTATAATCTGTCACATTCCATCAACAAGCAACTTGGATATGATCTTGTAAATAAAGTTATATAATAAAATGAGCCTATAATGCTCTAGTGAATTAGCCCCTGTATTCTTCGGAACTAAAGAAATAAAAGTGTAATTTATCTTGTTAAGAATATGACCTGAAGAGAAAAAATGCTGACAAGCTTTAATCATATCATCACCAATGATAGGCCATGCAATTTGATAAAATTCAATTGGAAATCCCTCTAGACCAGGGCTTTTGTGCTTCGATGACTTAAAGACAACTCTTATAATTTCTTCATCTATAATTGGTGTATTGAGAATCGCGATGGCATTAGGTTTATCTTCGCCTACAACCATACAAATAACTATCCATCAACACATGAGCCTCCATGAAGCTATCTCTACATTTTTATGGGTCATATCAGATCATAGAGCGTATTGGAGCTATGGCGTACAGACTTAAATTACTTGAAGATGCCAAAATTCACCTTGTCTTCCATGTGTCATGCTTGAAGCCCAAGTTGGGAGAACACGAGACACCCAGATCACCACCGATGATGAAAATATTCAAGACCGCAGAGTCGTGATTGAAGTACTAGTACATTGGACTAATTTACCACTCGAAGATGCCACATGGGAATCATATGAGGAGTTAAAGACCCGGTTCGCTAAGTTCATGGAACCCCAGCCTTGAGGACAAGGCTGATTCGAAGAGGGTGGGCTTGATAGGACCCTAGCAGGGTTGGGTCCTACTCAACCATGTAGCATCTAATAAAAACCTATAAGAGTGTAATAAACCCCACCTAACCGCCTCTATCCTATAAAGAAGAGAGGCTAAGGTTTATATTTGGGTCTTTAGGCTTCTTAGCCACCATCCCCCTTGTTAGGGTAAATTGGGCTTCTTAGCCCGCTAAGGTTGAGGGTAAATTGGGTAGTTCACTTAGGAAGCAGCCCCTAGGGCTAGAGTTTGGAGCTCTATATAAGCTTGTAGCCTCCACCTCTTTGATATAAGAAAGATCAATCTAGAATTGCAGCCACTAGGCTACTTGGAGGGTGGAACCCCTATAGCATTCCAAGGGTTGATCCCCCTCAAAGATCAATCTCCATATAATTTCTCTAGGGTTCTATCAGTAGCTTTGAGTACTTTCTTCTTTTTGGATTGTTTCTTCTTCACTTGGGGACATTCACTTTTGAAATGTCCTAGCTTCTTATACTAATAGCAAATAATTTTTTCTTTCTTAAGTTCAATTGTTTTTAGTATCATTTTTAGATTTTTTTTATGAATTTTTTAAACTTTCTTGTTAAGGGTGCCAAGTCATCATCATTGTCCTTATTACTTGAGCTTTCTCTCAAGTGGTCTTCATAAGTTTTAAGTGCCAAGTCCTTCCTGTACTTTGGAAGGTTGTTCTCAAGTTCTTCATGCATATTACATGTCATTTCATAGGTCATTAGAAACCCAATAAGTTCTTCGAGCGAGAAGTTGTTCAAATCCTTGGCATCTTGAATAGCCATTACTTTAGGGTCCCAACTCTTTTGAAGGCATCTTAATATCTTATTAACAAGTTTAAAGTTAGAAAAACTTTTACCAAGAGCTTTTAGACCATTGACGATATCTGTAAACTAGGTGTACATGTCTCAAATGGTCTCGCTTGGTTTCATATGAAACAATTCATAACTATGAACTAAAATATTAATTTTAGACTCCTTTACTCTACTAGTGCCTTCATACGTGATTTTGAGCTATTTTACAAATAGTATAAGCTATTTTACAAATAGAAACTTGATTGAATTCATTCTTGTCTAAAACACAAAACAAGGCATTCATAGCCTTGGTATTTAAAGAGAAAGTCTTCTTCTCAAACTCATTCCAATCATTCATTAGAAAAGATGACTTTTGAAGTCCATTTTCGACGATGTTCCTTAACTCAAAATCTATAGAAATAAAAAAATCCTCATCCTAGTTTTCCAATACATTGAATATGTCCCATTGAACATGGGTGGACATGTGATTGAATGACCCTCTTGATTACTGACAAATGCCATCTCTCTTGGGTTTCAAACTAAAATGAGAGTGACCTTGCTTTGATACCAATTGTTATGATTAAGTTCGGCACTAAGAGAGGGGGATGAATTAGTATAGCGGTTAAAAACATCGATTTCGAAAAACCATTTTGGTGAAAAGTTTTGTTCAATGAAAACACATTTCGGCCAAGATGTTTAACTTTGAACACATTAATAAATGAGTAGAGAAGAAGTTGAGTAGTTGTAGTTAGGTAAAGAATAGAATAAAACTAAGAAAGAAAAGTACACATGGAAAGAACACACTGATTTATAGTGGTTTGATCATTCAACCTACATCCACTCTCGATACCTCCTCCAATAAGGTCACCGACTTCCACTATTAATCTTTCTTTAAGGGCAAAGATCAGTCATCCATTTACAAAACTCTTTACAGGTTGCTCACTCTCCTTATACAAGTTTCCAACACTTGGAATCTGTGGAGGTGAACTCTCAAAGTTTACAAGCAGCGATTTCACTATAATCTCAATTCTTTTGCTAACTTTTCTATATCTCATATGCAGAGAAGTGTGGGGTATTTATAGGCCTCAATTGGCTTAAAAAATAGAGCCAAAAAAGGTTTCATCTCGGATTTCCAAGGTACTAGTGGTACCACCGTCTATCCCTGGCGGTACCATCGCTAGTGGACTTTGACATTGGGTGGTACCACCGTCCAGTCTGGCAGTACTACTACTAGATAGGTATTGGAACTAGGCGGTACTACTACCCAAGCACTTGGGAGACTGAGCTCTAGGCGGTTCCATCGCCCAATTCTAGTGGTGCCACCGTCAGACAAGGTTTAGCAACACTGTTTGGGCTAACAGTGTGACCCAAAATAGTTCGGATTCGAGCCCAGTTGGCCCCTAACAAAGTTAGTGGGATTACCTTCCTAAACCTAACTCTAATTACACCATAACTATAATATTTAAAGTATATACTAAAGCAAGTAAGTCCGATAGGTCAAAATTTCTTTCGATGATCTTCTGATGAACTCTCGGCGATCTTCCAACAGACTCCCGATAAGCTCTTGAACTCTCGATGATCCTCTTGATGAGCTCTGACGAGCTTCTTTAGTGAGCTATGATCTTCTTGGCGAGTTCTGGTGAATTTATGATGAACTTCTCGGCAAACTTTCGATGTACATTTCAGTAAGCTCTCAATGAACTCTTGACAAATTTTGGTAACACTCTTAATGAACTTTCGGACTCCTAATGAACCCTCGGACTCCTGACGAATCATTCGATCTTTGACTCTAACACTATATTTACTTTATGCCTCGTTCGCTATCGTAGTTAATCCTGCACACTTTTTCTAATATATAGATTAGATTAATAATTTATCAATTATTTTTATTATCAAAATCTGAGATTAAACACAAATTTCTACTTTCGTAGATGGAGAGCGAAAGAATTTATCACATAAAAGATCAAGATGTGTATATTAAAGGTTCATGAATGAAATCTCTATTTTTGTAAATAGAAAGAAGAAGGATTCATGATCGTCACACAATAATCAAGTATACCAAAAATCCATAAATGAAAAACTCTTCTTTCGTAAGTATAAGGGAGTTATAGGAAAAGATCATCAAATGATAGAACAAGTGTATCAAAAATCCATGAATAAGATTGCAAGAAGATGATGATCTCGATCAAAACTTAATTTTTTGAAAAATTAAAAAATTAAAAAAATGTATAAGAGAAACTCATGCATTCAAAAGATTTAACATGCCTAATTCTCTTCTAATAAAATTAAATTATTCCTCATTTAAAGGTTTTGTATAAATATCAGCTAATTAATATTTCGTATCAATAAATTCTAAAGATATATCATGGTTATTAACTTGATATCTTATAAAATAATATCTAATATTAATATGTTTAGTTCTAGAGTGTTGAATGAGATTTTTCATTAAACATATTGCACTAGTGCTACAGGAGTGAAGGTTTCTTCATAATCGATACCTTCTTCTTAGTTGAAACCTTTGACCACTAATCTAGTCTTGTTTCTAATCATGATACCAAGTTCATCTTGCTTGTTTCTAAAGACCCATTTAGTATCAATTACTAAATAGTTACTTGGTCTAGGAACAAGCTTCTACACCTCATTTCTCTTAAATTGATTTAACTCTTCTTGCATTGCGATAACCCATAAATCATCTTTTAGGGCTTTGTAAATGCATTTTAGTTCAATTTGAGATAGAAAAGCAGTGTTAGCACAAAAGTTTTTAACTGAAGAGTGAATTTGAACACCTTTTGATGAATCTCCTATGATTAGCTCCTTAGGATATATATTTACATACTTCCATTCCTTAGGTAATGATACTTTGGAAGAAGATTCATCCAAGTTGCTAGGGGGAGGAGAGGTTTTATTCAAATTTAAAGCATCAAAATCAAAATCATCATTAAAATTAATTTTCTTAAATTTAAAAATCTCATTAAAGACAACATGAATAGATTCCTCTATAACCAAAGTTCTCTTAAATTAAAGACACGAAATGCTTTAGAAATAGAGGAATAACTAAGAAAAATATCTTTATCGGATTTTACATCAAATTTTCCTAAGGCATCTTTTTCATTTAAAACAAAACATTTACAACCAAAAACTTTAAATATGAAACATTAGGTCTTTTGTTGTTCCATAATTCATGAGTATTAGAAAGTAATGGTCTTATTATAACCCTATTCATGACATATCTGTTGGGAAATCTAAGGGGCGATATCACATACGCAACAGAAGAACATAAAAACAAAACACCCTAAATTTTCACAAAAGGTTCCATCACCGTACAAAGATTGGTGCATCATAAACAAATCTACGAATCCAAAAACTACGTGTGTAAAAAGAAAGTACCTAGGGAGATCGTATATCCCTAAATCCCTATAGATCTATAGGACTAGATAAAGGAGTTCAAATGTCCTCCTCTCTAGCGATAATCCATATGGCAGAAATTGCAATGATGCTCCTCTCTTGGGGAGAAGAAAATAGAAGGTGGCTACCAAAAAACCCCAACCTATGGACCTTTGGTTCCCTCCTATTTTTAGAGGCCCCTTGTAAACCCTAATGGATCCTACCTTATTGGGTATTGGATCTCTATCCAATTACCCAAGTATCTTGGATTAATGGATTTCTACCCAATAATCTCTTGGATCTCATCTTAGAATCCAATAATTCAAGGGCTTAACGGATATCCAATAAGTTAGGGGCTCCAATGGATATCTCATATCCGAACCTCTATTCATCATGATACCTACCATTTGTATATGACCCTCTAGGCCCAATATCAAGTTGACCGTGAGTTATACCTGTCAGAACTCCTTCTGACTCAGTGAATTATTATCTCTATAATAATTCACTCGACTCATCGACTACAGATGTACTAGGCCACTACGTTGCAGTCCCTAGACGATACAGGGGAATCCAATCCTTTGGACCTATCTATTATCAGTTACCATATACCTATAGTCCCTCATCCATCTAATATCCCAGAGGCCCTATACTGGGCATGGTGTTGTCAGGCCCATATGGTCTCTCCTCGAGTCTTGCTCTAATCAGATTCTCCTGAAGAACTCTTTCTCTCTCAATCTGAATAACCTTGGCTAAGGATTTGTTTGAGCAAGAATACATGAGATATTCCTCTCATGATACTGAGAGCGGATGTTCCTCTTTGACACTCAATAGCCTTTATAAGGTTGGCTACAACTCCCAATAACCGGTTGTACTAGATTTGAAACTTCTAAACCTATAAGTCTAGTATCAAAGAGTGGAGTACTCATATAGGACATCCTTGATGTCTCAAGTCTAAGGACCATATACCTATTGGGACTACGAAATCACTATCTAACATGAGGTATCAATAACCATCCAACATTCCGTAAGAGGATCAATCAGTGAACTCATTCTCCAATGAGCACTTGTATTGTATCCTTAGTGTCTCTACACGAGTAGCTATGAAACCAGCCACCTCTATCATATGGAGAGGTATATAGCACACCAGTCTATCCGGTTATCTCGATGTCCCTCTCGAGTAACCTATGAGACTGGGATTATTTAGGGTCTATATTTAAAGGTGAATCGGTCTTATTATCGTCATCTCATCATGATTCGATTTCCATTGCACAGATCTAAGGACATCACAATATATGTAATATGCAAGATAAAGTGATAAAATCTTGGAAGCCACAACGTTATAAGATTTACTACTCTTTCGGTCATGCACATAGAGCTTATCAACAAACTCAGAAACCGATCACTCAGGTTTACCGGCAACGCCAGTCATCTCAGCACGGAGTTGATACTGCTATTATGACTACTGACAAACAAGGCGAGTCTCCTTCAGAGGCAGTAGTGCTGGTGAAGACGAGCGAGCATTCTGACTCACTTCGGTAGCATTATGATCAGAAAGACAAATCGGGAACTTTACCTCTTCCTAATATATCAGAGTCTGTCATAACAATAGTTTCTCAGGTTACCCATGCACAGGAGAACGAGAAACCTTCGTCTCTTCCTACATCGACAGGAACTACCGCAACGGGGATCCCACGTCTCACTCATCATGCTAACCAGGATATTGTATCTCAACCAATCCCAACAAACCTCGCCAGTTAGGATATTCAGCCTCAACAACCTTCAACAAGCACTGTCAACCTGGATATTTTGGGTATTTCAAAGTTTAAGCATTTGCAAGCTATGGATGAAGTGGATAAAGATAGAAATAAAGGTTTAAAAGGTAAGAATATTATACGGGAGGACATTGCAAAACCCAAGGATAAGAAGAAGGATGGTACTAGTAAGTTGCACATACTTCCGTCTACCTAGGAAGAGTCCTTTATCTCCTTTCCAACCTGTTTTGATTCTGATGAAGATACTATATTGGAATGTTCGGGGACTGAATAAATTTGAGAAATGTCGGGAGCTTAATAGAACAATCAAGTTTGATGCTTGTGATATTATTATTCTTGTGGAAACAAAAATTAAACTATCTCGGATTTGTGTTCAAAAAGATTTAATATGGCCAGAGGCAGAACTTTTTACCAACGATATTTGTGACACTTATGGTAGAATATGGGTATTATAGCATCCGAACTCTGTTAGTGCTTGCTTTATTTCTGCTACAGAACAATTCATCCACCTTAAAGCCGAGGATAAAAGGAATAGTTGTCAATTCCATATTACTGGTGTATATGCTTCTAACAGTATGCAGGAAAGAAATGTTCTATGGAATGATCTGATTAACATTGCAAATGGCTGTCTAACAGTGCCTTGGATTATTCTTGGTGACTTCAATACTGTTCGGTAGACACATGAAAAAGTGGGGGTAAACCACTTTCAGAGAGCAAGCTTCAAGGTTTTAACGATTACATAGATATCTCTGCATTGATTGATATGAAATCTGTAGGGGATTGGCTTTCATGGAGTAATCAAGGTGCTGCCCCCAGGAAAATAATGGCTCGACTTGATAGGTGTCTGATTAATCGCGAATGGTTAATAGTTTACCTTGATTCACTTTTGGAGTATGGATCTCAGTTGTTCTCTGATCACTCTTTAATGTATATACATGCAAACAAAGTAATACCTAGAGGCAAGAAACCATTTCGATTCTTTAACATGTGGAGTACCCATCCTCAGTTCCTTGAGGTTATCATATCAGCTTGGAATGTTAATGTGCATGGATCTCCCCCTTACATTTTATGCCAAAAGCTTAAAGCATGTAAAGCAGCACTAAAGGAGTGGAATACAGACACTTTTGGCAATATTATCACCCGGGTTCAGTTAATCAAAAAGAAACTAATGGCAGTGCAACATGAGCTACATCTTCAGCCCTTTAACGAGAATCTTATTTGCAAATAGGCAGAAGCTAGGTCTCAATTCATGCAGGCCCTAAAGCAGGAAGAAAGTTTTACAAAATAGAAGTCTCGACAGCATTGGCTTACTTTAGGGGATTCCAATACGAAGTTTTTCTATACAACCATTGCTACTAGAAGGGCTGTTAACTATATCAGGAAATGTAAAGACCAAGATGGTACACTTATTAAGAATTTGGATGAAGTTAAAGCACACACTGAATAATTTTTTTATTCTTTACTCAATCAAACAGAGCAGCCTAATAATGTTCATGTGGAGCCTACTAGAAAGCTTGATTCTGATGACATCACGATTCTTAATGCACTAGTCATCAAAGCATAAAAGCCTTGGTCCAGATGGATTTCCAGCTGAATTTTATCAAATTGCATGACCGATCATTAGAAATGATGTGATTAAAGCTTGTCAACATTTTTTCTCTTCAGGTCATATTCTTAAAGCGATAAATTGTACTTTTATTTCTTTGGTTCCTAAGAATGCAGGGGCTGATTCACTAGAGCACTACAGGCCCATTTCTTTATGCAACTTTATTTACAAGATCATCTCCAAGTTGCTTGCAGATCGAATGCAAATGATTATGCATAAGATTATTAGTCATACTCAGGCTGCTTTCATTAAAGGATGAAGTATACATCATAATATTCTTTTTGCTAACGACTTGGTCAAAGATTTGCACTCCAAATCAAGAGGGACAAAAATATGTTTTAAAGCTGACTTACGAAAAGCATTTGATTCAGTTAATAGACAGTTTCTCTACAAGATGCTCCTTAGTTTGAACTTCCCTCAACAATGGGTTAATTGGATTCAGTGCTGCTTGGAAACTCCAAAATTTTCAGTTCTGTTCAATGGTTCCCCCGTTGGCTTCTTTGGGAGTACGAATGGCATCCGACAAGGAGATCCACTTTCTCTATATCTTTTTACAATTGTTATGGAAGGACTCAGCTGTATGTTAGAAAAGGCAGTCTCTAATGGTAGCATTAAGGTACCCCATGCTAGTTCTATTCATATATCTCACATAACATTTGCATATGATCTTATTATCTTTCTTCGCAATGACACTACTTCAGTGAAGAATTTGGCTACTATTTTGAAAGATTTTGGTTTGGTTTCTGGCCTTCAACTAAATCATGCAAAAAGTAAAGTCTATATAGGTTCTTGCATTAAAGATAAAGACTTTATTATACAAACTCTAGGGGTTAGCAAGGGAAGTCTACCAGTTCCTTATCTGGGTCTCCCATTCTTATCCACTGGCATTTATAAAATTCACTATCAGCCTATCCTGCAAAAAATAAAGAATAGAATTTCCTCCTAGAAAACTAGACTTCTTTCCAAAGCAGGATGACTTGAACTCATCCGATCTGTGTTGTTTTCTTATTCTATTTATTGGTCTAATGGATTTCTTCTACTTGTTGGACTTCTTCAGGATATTGAACGGCTATTAAAGAACTTTTTCTGGAATGGTATGGATGGAAAGGCAATGCATATTATATGGTGAATGGAAAAAAGTATATTTCAATTATATGGTGATCAAGTACGAAGAGATCTTGGGGCCCCTAAAGATTAGAAGGTTTCTAAGTTCATTGCTAACGGTACTTGGTGTCATCCTAATCCTATTTCTCCTGATATGCTATCACTTTGGCCGACTATTATAGCTCTTCCAATCAGGAATAACTCATTAGATATGCTTAATTGGCTTCATGACAATGGAAAGTTTAGTGCTACATCTGCATGGAATCAAATCAGACAAAGAAATAACAAGTGGATCCCGAGCAGTTGGACATGGGATAGACTGGGCTCACAGAGACATTCCTTATGCACATGGCAAGCCCTTCTTGCCAAACTACCTACAATGGATAATATGAAGCGAAAAGGTATATATCTTGTTAACCGATGCTCTCTTTGTATGCAATAGGAAGAAAGTATAGATCATATCTATTTTGCTTGTGACTACACTAATTGGGTATAGATGGAGATTTTGAAAAGATTTGAAATACAAAGGCTACCAATGCCAAACTTGCATCAAGAACTAGAATAGCTGCAGCAAAACTTCTCAAGAAAAGGGCTTCTTACACAACTGGCAAAGCTTACCTTTAGATGTACTATTTGGTGGATTTGGAAGGAGAGGTGTAGCAGAATTTTTGAGGGTCACAACACACACAATGCTCATCTTCTGCTTGAGATACTTAGTGACTCACGATCATGCATGGAGCAGGATTTGGAAATGAGGCATTTAACAAGTAGAGAAAAAGAGATCTTCCTCAGATTTAATTTTATAATTCTTTAATGCTTCCTTTGTATTGTCTGATTTTCTGCTTTAAAATTGTGATATATTCACCGGTTGTCCAGGAATAGTTGGTTATTACATTTTACTGCCTATGGTAGAGCGTCATAGTCTACAATATGTGTAGTCATGATTTCTATTTAACTACTCTCAGAGACGAGTCTGGTGGAGTGAGACCATTCTACCTTTCTGAGGTGGGGTGGATTCTCCTAGACTGCTCTAAGAGATCTCAGGCTTTAGTCGATGGCTTGTGTAGACAAAGCTAATTTGTACAAACTTCATACTAAATCTACTTACATTTACTTACCAAAAAAAAAGAGATAGCAATGGTCTCTGGGGCTGATGGTGCTAGCAGTAGGGTAGCTATGACGATGAGGCTCCCTGCCTTTACCTCTCAACCTCCGTCATCCCGACAAGATGTTCCTTCGATAACACAGAATAGAGGCGAGTTGCGTTCTAGATTGCAGCCTCCTGCTCTCATATCTAGCGATCCTCAGCCTTGGACAAGCCTCTTCAAGGCTCCGGTTGGAAGTTTAGATCTTAGCTTGGATTTCTTTACTCTAGAAATCCAAGCTGATCAGAAGATTGTTGTGTATGAGGCCATTGATTCTAAAGAACTGATTGAGAGATGGTCTATGGCGCTTGTTGGTCATGTGGTCAGTCTCAAAATATCCTATTTCCCGTTATCCTTATTCATCAAGACACGATAGGGAGCATCGGCATTCGATCTTCATATGTTGGAGAATGGTTTTTTTGTATGCAACCTCTATTCTGAAAAGGAATTGCAATGGATTTTTGAAGGGTTTTGGACTATTCGTGGCCATCCAATGATACTACGGCGTTGGTCCCCTGATGTCCATTTGGAGTTATACAGTCTCCAGTCTATTCCCTTATGGGTTTTCTTTCATGGTCTTCCCATGCATCTTTAGAGTCGACGTTTTATTGCTAAGTTATGCAGTACCTTGGGACAGCCATTGTATATTAACAAGGTAATAATAGCGCAGACAAGATTGGCTTTTGTACGAGCATATATTATGGTTTCCTCTGATGGAGATCTTCCTGATGAGGTTTATTATAGGGATCTTGAGGGGACCACTCGTAAGGTGCATGTTTCATATTCTTGAAAGTCACAATGGTGTAAGATTTGTCACTCTTTCGGTCATGCACTTGGAGCTTGTCAGTAAACTCAAAAAATCACTCAGGTTTACTGACAACATTAGGTGACTCATCATGAAGTTGATGCTGCTATGACTACTGATGAACAATGTACGTCTCCCGAAGTAGTAGCACCGATGATGACGAAAGAGTATTCTAACTCGTTTGGGCAACAACACGGACAGAAGGATACATCAGGAACTTTAACTCTTCCTATTATAGCCCCTTCCACAATAGCAATTTCCTAGGGTACCCAAGAATAAGAGGCGAAGTTGGGAACTTAATCTCTTCCTACATCGACAGGAACTACCGTAATGGGGATCCCACGTCCTACTTCTCGTGCTAACCAGGATATTGTATCTCAACTAGTCCCTACAAACCTCGCCAGCCAGGACATTTAGCCTCAACATGTGCCTCAAACATCTGCTAACTTGGATTTCTTGGGTACTTCAAAATTTAAGCATTTGCAAGCTGTGGATGAAGTGGATAAAAATAGAAATAAAGGCTTAAAAGGTAAGGATATTACGCAGGAGGAAACTGTAAAACCCAAGGATAAGAAGAAGGATGGTACTGTTAAGTCGCACATACTTTCGTCTACCTAAGAAGAGTCCCTTATTTCCTTTCCTACCTTTTTTTTTATGAATATACTTTGTTGGAATGTTCGTGAACTAAATAAACTTGAGAAATGTCAAGAGCTTAATAGAACAATCAAGTCTACTTCTTGTGATATTATTATTCTTGTGGAAACAAAAATTAAACCATCTCGGGTTTATGTTTAAAGAAATTTAATATGGCTAGAGGCAGAACTTCTTACCAACGATACTTATGACACTTATGGTAGAATATGGGTATTATGACATCTGAACTCTATTAGTGCTTGCTTTATTTCTACTACAGAATAATTCATCCACCTTAAGGCTGAGGATAAAAAGAATGGTTGTCAATTCCATATTACTGGTGTATATGCTTCTAACAGTATGCAGGAAAGAAACGTTCTATGGACTGATCTGATTAACATTGCAAATGACTATCTTACAATGCCTTGGATTGTTCTTGGTGACTTCAATACTATTTGGTACACACATGAAAAAGTGGGTGGTAAACCACTTTCAGAGAGCAAGCTTCAAGGTTTTAACAAATACATAGATATTGCTACATTGATTGATATGAAATCTGTAGGGGGATTGGCTTTCATGGAGTAATTAAGGTGCTGCCCAAAGGAAAATAATGGCTCGACTCGATAGGTGTCTGATTAATCGAGAATGGTTAACAATTTACCCTGATTCACTTCTGGAGTATGGTGCTCAGTTGTTCTCTGATCACTTTTCAATGTACATATATATAGACAAAGTAATACCCAGAGGCAAGAAATCATTTAGATTCTTTAACATGTGGAGTACCCATCCTTAGTTCCTTGAGGTTATCAGATCAGCTTGGAATGTTAATGTGCATGGTTCTCCCCCTTACATCTTATGCCAAAAGCTTAAAGCATGTAAAGCAGCACTAAAGGAGTGGAATACAAACACCTTTGGTAATATTATCACCCGGGTCCAGTTAAGCAAAAAGGAACTAATGGCGGTGCAACTGATAGAACCCTAGAGGAATTCTATGACGATTGATCTTTAAGGGGGATCAACCCTTGGAACGCTATAGGGGTTCCACCCTCTAAGTAGCCTGGTGGCTGTAATTGTACATTGATATTTCTTGTTCCAAAGAGGTGGAGGCTACAAGCTTATATAGAGCTCCAAACCCTAGCCCTAGGGGCTGCTTCTGAGTGAACTACCCAATTTACCCTCACCTTTAGCCGACCGGCCCAGTAACAAGGGGGGCGGCCGCTAAGAGGCCCAATAGTCCAAATATAAACCATAGCCTCTCTTCTTTATAGGATAGAGATGGCTAGGCAGGATTTATTACACTCACAGGGTTTTTATTAGCTGCTATATAGTTGAGTAGGACCCAACCCTGCTAGGGTCCTGTCAAGCTCGCCCTCTTCTAGTCAGCCTTGTCCTCAAGGCTGAGGTTCATGAATTTAGGGAACCGGATCTTTAATTCCTTATATGATTCCCATATGGCATCTTCGGGTGGTAAATTATTCCAATGCACTAGTACTTCAGTAGAGGGACGTCGACGACGCATGATGATTCTGCGGTCGAGAATGGCTTGTGGCTAGGCTTGGATATATCCATCATTATTGGTATTGGGTAGTTGAATCTGGGGTGACTCATGTTCTCCCAACTTGGGCTTCAAGCATTACACGTGGAAGACAGGGTGAATTTTGGCATCCTTAGGAAATTTAAGTTTGTATGCCACAGCTCCAATACGCTTTGTGATCTGATAGGGCCCATAAAAACGTGGAGATAGCTTCATGGAGGCTCGTGTGTTGATGGATAGTTGTTTGTATGGCTGTAGGCGAAGATAAACCCAATCTCCTACTAAAAATTCTCTTTCACTTCTTCGTGTGTCAGCTTACTGCTTTATTCTGGCTTAAGCAGTAGAGAGATTATCCTTAGTAGCTGTAGGAGTTTGTCTCTGTCAATTAAATCTTAGTCGACCTGATCTACCTTAGCCGAGCCAATTACATACTTTGGAATCACAGGAGCCGACCGACCATATAATGCTTCATATGGGGTACATTTTGTTGATGAATGATATGTAGTATTGTACCACCATTCGACCTAGGGGAGCCATTTCGTCTACTCCTTTAGCTGATCACTGGCGAAACACCGAAGGTACATCTCTAAACACCTGTTCACCACTTCTATTTAGCTGTTAGTTTGTGGATGATATGTTGTGCTCATCTTGAGTTTAGTGCCCTACAACTGAAATAACTCGGTCCAAAATTTACTAGTAAAGACCCTATCACGATCACTTACAATGGACCTTGGCATCCCATGTAGTTTAACAATATTTTTTGTAAAAATCTCAATAATACTAATAGTAGTGTAGGGATTTCGTACAGCACAAAAATGAGCATATTTTGTAAGTCGATCAACCACTACAAGGATTGTGCTTTTAACTTTGGAAGGTGGCAGCCCTTCGATGAAGTCCATGGAGATGTTAGTCCACACCGAGTCTGGTATGGGTAGTGGTTGTAGTTTCCCTAGACTCGCCACTGTTTCACCTTTTTACTATTGACATACATCACATTGTGCTACGTATTCAGAAATAATTTTTTTCATTCCTCTCCAATAAAAATTTTGCTTCACTCTTTTGTAGGTTCTTAGAAATCCGAAGTGCTCTACTGAAGGTGTGGAGTGCATTTCGTGCAGAATGACTTTGATGCAAGGGGAGTTTGGTATAAGCACAATACGACCTTTGTAGCATAGATCCCTCAAATCCTAAGTGTAGTGAGCTATTGCACTTGGATCCTCCTCTAATTTTTCAATGATATTGCTGGTTTCTGGATCCTTCTTCCATTCTTCCCTAATATCCGTAAGGAAGTCGGTGGTAGGAAGAGAGACGGCTGAAAATTTAGCTTGCTCAGGTAGCCGTGAGAGCGCATCTGTAATAACATTTTCTTTCCCCTTTTTGTAAATAATTTCATAATCAAATCCTAGAAGTTTGGTTACCTATTTTTGCTGCTCCGGGGATGATATCTTCTACTCCAAAAAATACTTGAGGCTTCTATGGTCGGTTTTAATCTGAAATCGTCAGCCAATCAGGTAGGGTCTCCACTTTGTTACTACGTGTACAATGACGAGCATCTCCTTATCATAGATAGACATTTTTTGATAGGAGGGTGACAATGCCTTGCTGGTGTATATGAGTGGTTGACCATCTTGCATGAGAACAGCTCCAATTCCAACTCCAGATGCATCGGTCTTAATGATGAAGGGTCGGCAGAAATCTGGTAGTGCTAGCACCAGTGTCATCGTCATGGCTGCCTTAAGTCTGTCGAAGGCAGCGGAGGCTTTGTTCGATCATTGGAAGGCATCTTTTTTCAGTAGAGAAGTGAGGGGGGCATTGATTTTCTCATAGTCCTTCATGAATTTTTGGTCGTAGCCCGTTAGTCCAAGGAACCCATGCAGCAATTTCACATTTGTAAGTTTCGGCCAGCCTTGCATTGCTTTGATTTTTGTTGGGTCTATGGCCACTCCTTCTGATATTATGTGCCCAAGGTACTCTACTTTTTGCTAGAGAAAGCTGCACTTTGATAGCTTAACAAAAAGAGTATTCTCTCGAAGGATCGTTAGAACAAATCGTTAGTGCTGAAAGTGAGTCTCAAGAGAAGGGTTGTAAATGAGAATATCATCAAAAAATACCAGCATAAATTTGCAAAGAAAGTTCCAAAAAATATCGTTCATGAGACTTTGGAAGGTTGAAGGAGCATTAGTGAGTCCAAAGGGCATTACCAAGAATTCATAATGGCCATTATGAGTGCGGAAAGCAATTTTTGGGATGTCGCCTTCATATACCCGAATTTGGTGGTAACTGGATCGAAGGTCCAACTTTGTAAAGACTCGAGCTCCTTTTAATTCATCAATAAGTTCATCCACCACTGGTATTGGGTACTTATCCTTAACGGTGATGTCATTTAGAGCTCGGTAGTCGATGCACATCCACCAAGTTCCATCTTTCTTGCGCACAAGTAGCACTAGTGAGGAGTAGGGGCTGCAGCTTGGCCGAATCACCCCTGTTTCGAGCATTTCCTTCACGATCTTCTCAATTTTATCTTTCTGGAGGTGAGGATAGTGGTAAGGCTGAGTGTTTGCTGGTGGTTTGCCTGGAAGGATTGGAATTCGGTGGTCATGTTGCTGAGTAGGAGGAAGACCACCCGGTTCAGCAAAAATATTATCAAATTCAATAAGCAGTTGGGTGATATTTTGATCTTTAATTTCTGTTTTCTCCCCCTCTGGTTGCTGCTGGAGATGCATAAGAAAGCCACCATTTATCTTGTGTAAAACTTTCTCCATTTGTTGGGTTAAAATGGTAGTTACGTTGCTTCCACGCTTCCCGCGTAGGGTGACCTGTTTGCCTTTGCAATAGAATTTCATAATCAATTTGGAAAAGTTCCAAGAGACATCACCTAGTGTCATCAGCCATTCTATGCCCAGCACAGCCTCATAATCATCAATTGGTAGGAGGAAGAAGTCGGCAATAATTTCTTGGTCCTGCAGTAATAGTTTCACCTATGGGTATCTTTGGTCGCATTTTAGGATTCGGCCGTCGGCGACCTTTATGTCAAACTTGCTACAATCTTTGATGTAGAGTGCCATCCAAGCAGCAACCTTACTATTTAGAAAGTTATTAGTGCTGCCTGTATCAATGAGAACGGTGATCGGTTGTTGATTGAGTAGGCCTCCAACTTTCATCGTTTGCGGATTTGAGTAGCTTGCTAGCGCATGTGCCATAAAGTCGGTTGATTGTGGCTCTTCTTCCACATCTTCATCCTCATGTTCAAGACTCTCTTCTGGCTGTTCACTGATCTCTTCTTCCACTGGTTCAATCACAAGAAGTCTCCCCTTTTTGCAGCGATGCTCGCGGCTCCACGGCTCGTCACAATGCCAACATAACCCCTTAGCAGATCGATCTCGAAGCTCTTCTCTTGTCAACTTTTTTGGTGCAGGAGCTCGGCTGATAGTAGAGGGGGCTGAGGGCTTTGATATTGCTAGTCGGGGAGCGACCCTAGTCCTCCGGGCTTTGTGGTTCAATCGCTCCTCCTGAAGTTGTGCGAAAGAGATGGCTGCCATAAGCATGTACGGTTGTCGTGCTTTAACTTTTCCTCGGATCTCCAGCTTCAAGCCCTCAATAAATGTCCCCAATAACTCTTTTTCAGACCAATCATGAGTTTATTTAGATAACCTTTCAAACCTGGTTTGATACTCCTGGATGATGGAGGTTTGTCGGATCTTTGCTAGTTGTCCATCGATGTTCTCGTAATCGGTTGGTCCGAAATGGATCAGCAGTCCTTCTTTGAATTGTCGTCATGAGAGGACTCCATAAGTGTGTTCAAACCAATCAAACCATTGTATGACATCCCCTTCAAGATGTATAGCTACAATTTCTATCATAGATCCATCTGCAGTTTTGTGGTACCGAAAATATCGCTCCGCACGCGAGATCCAACCAATCGGGTCTCCTTCTTCCCATCTAGGGAAGTCCACCCTCATGCGTGGATAGTAGGGATCGGTCATAGAGCCTCCCCTCTCAATTTACCATATGCATTATCTTACCATCCGTACCATTCCAGAAAAAGTTTTTCAATAGCCGTTCGATATCCTGAAGAAGTCCAACAGGTAGAAGAAATGCATTAGACTAATAAATAGAGTAAGAGAACAACGTAGATCGGATAAGATCAAGTCGTCCTGCTTTAGAAAGGAGTCTAGTTTTCCAAGAGAAAATTCTATTCTTTATTTTTTGCAAGATAGGTTGATAATGGGTTTTGTGAATGCCAGTAGATATAAGTGGGAGACCTTAATAAGGAATTAGCAAACTTCCATCGCTAACCTCCAAAGTTTGTATAATAAAGTCTTTATCTTCAATGCAATGACCCATGTAAACTTTGCTTTTTGCATGATTTAGTGGAAGGCTAGAAACCAAACCAAAATCTTTCAAAATAGTAGCCAAATTCCTCACTGAAGTAGTGTCACTATGAAGAAATATAATAAGATCATCTGTAAATGTTATGTGGGATATATAAATAAAACCAGCTTGGGGTACCTTAATGCTGCCATTAGAGACTGCCTTTTCTAACATACAGCTAAGTCCTTCCATGACAATTGTAAAAATATATGAAGAAAGTGGATCTCCCTGTCGGATGCCATTTGTACTCCCAAAAAGACCAATGGGTGTACCATTGAAGAGAACTAAAAAATTTGAAGTTTCTAAGCAGTATTGAATCCAATTAACCCATTGTTGAGGGAAGTTCATACTGAGGAGTATCTTATAGAGAAAGTGTCTATTAACTGAATCAAATGTTGAATCTCGGATTTTGATGATGAAATCAATTGATGGTTATTTGATCTAATCCATTTTTGAGATAAGTGTGCAGGATTAACTATGAAAGAGCAAATTACCGGAGTCAAGTTACTGGAAGTTCAAGAGTCCACCGGAAGTCCGAAGGATCATCGGAAGTGCTGCCGGAGCCAACCGAGATAAAATCGGGGACTTGCCGAAGGTTTCGAAAGTTCACCGGAAAGATCGTCGGAGGTTTGCGGAGATCACCGAAAAGGTTCGGAAGGGTGTCAAAGACTCGTTGAACTCGCCATAGAATCCGGGAGCCTGCTGGGAATCCACCGGAAGGAATCCAAGGGAGTGTCGGAAGATCGTCGGAAAGCTCTTCGGAAGATAACTTAATGGTGTCGGTTTAATTTGGCTTTAAAAGTTCATAGTTAGCACTTAATTAGGGTATATACTAGGTGTTAATCCTGTCTAGACCTGTATTGGGCCAATTGGGCCTTTAATGGGCTGTATTGGGCCAAAGGTTAGGCCCATACAGTTTCTGGCAAGGGCCAGCGATAGCAACACCGGACCCAGGCGGTAGCACCGCTTGTTGACCGTAGGCCAGGCGATAGCACCACCGGACCTAAGCAAAGAGCACTTTGTTGATCGAAGGCCGAGCGGTAGCATCGCTTGACGTGCAAAGCGTGGTGGTCACGCTGATAGGTGGTTGCAACCACCTGTGTCAGGCGGTAGTACCGCCTGTAGTCCGAAATTTTGGATAAGACCCCTCTTTGAGCGGGATTTTTGAAGTTTTAGCAAAAACAAATCATTCTATTACTTGGAAAGAAATTTTGAAGGCAAGAAATTGGCTGATCAAACACATTTCTTATGCAATCTTTTCTATGACCAAAATTAATATGTGGTATGATCTTTGCATGAATGGGAAGAGTATATTTCAATTGTATAGTGATAGAGTACGAAGAGATCTTAGGGCCCCTAAAGATTGGAAGGTTTCTAAGTTTATTATTAACGGCACCTGGTGTCTTTCACATCCTATTTCTCCTGATATGCTATCACTTTGGCCGACTATTATAGCTCTTCCAATCAGGAACAACTCTTCAGACATGCTTATTTGGCTTCATGACAATGGAAAATTTAGTGCTACATTTGCATGGAATCAAATCAAATAAAGAAGCAACAAGTAGATCCCAAGCAGTTAGACATGGGATAGACCGGGCTCACAGAGACATTTCTTATGCACATGGTAGGCCCTTCTTGCTAAACTACCTACAATGGAAAATATGAAGTGAAAAGGTATATATCTTGTTATCCGATGCTCTCTTTGTATGCAACAGGAAGAAAATATTGATCATCTTTATTTTGCTTGCAACTATACTAATTAGATATGGGAGGAGATTCTGAAGAGATTTGAACTACATAAGCTACCAATGCCAAACTTGCATCAAGAACTAGAACAGTTCCAGCAAAACTTCTCAAGAAAAGGGCTTCTTACACACCTGGCAAAGATTACCTTCAGATATGATATTTGGTGGATTTAGAGGGAGAGGTGTAGCAGAATCTTTGAGGGCCACAACACACACAATGCTTATTTTTTGCTCGAGATATTTAGTGACTCAAGATCATGTATGGAGCAGGATCTGGAAATGAAATATTTAACAAGTAGAGAAAAAGAGATCTTTCTCAGATTCAAATTTATAGTTCGTTAATGCTTTTTGGAATGAATTTGATGTATTGTGTGATTCTATACTTCAATAATGTGATGTATTTGTGGGTCGTCCAAGAATGGTTGGTTATTGCATTTTGCTATTTGTTGCCTATAGTAAACCATCATAGTCTACAACATGTGTAGTCATGACTATTTTTTTGTTTAACTTCTCTTGGAGATGAGTCTGGTGAAGTGAGACCATTCCACCTTTCTGAGGTGGGGTGCATTTGTTGAATCTCGGATTTTGATGATGAAGCGGTTATTTGATCTAATCTATTTTTAAGATAAGTGTGCAGGATTAACTATGATAGAGCAAATTATCGGAGTCAAGTTGTTGGAAGTTCAAGAGTCCACCGGAAGTCCGAAGGATCATTGGAAGTGCTGTCGGAGCCAACCGAGATGAAATCGGGGACTTGCTGAAGGTTTCGAAAGTTCACCGGAAAGATCGTCGGAGGTTCGCGAAGATCACCGAGGAGGTTCAAAAGGGTGCCAAAGACTCGTTGAACTCGCCATAGAATCCGGGAGCCTGTTGGGAGTCCACCGGAAGGAATCCAAGGGAGTGTCGGAAGTCCACCGAAAGATCGCCGAAAAGCTCTTCGAAAGATAACTTGATGGTGTCGGTTTAATTTGGCTTTAAAAATTTATAGTTAGCACATAATTAGGGTATAGACTGAGTGTTAATCCTGTCTAGACCTGTATTGGGCCAATTGGGCTTTTATTGGGCTGTATTGGGTCGAAGGTTAGGCCCATACAGTTTTTGGGAAGGGCCGACGGTAGCACCGCCTGTTGACCATAGGCCGGGCAGTAGCACCGCCCCAGGCAAGCGGTGGTACCGCTTAACAGGTGTTGCAACCACCAATGTCAAGTGGTAGTACCACCAGTGCCAAGCGGTAGTACCGCCAGCACACTGACACACGCAAAGGTGTGTCAGGCGGTAGTACCGCTAGTGCTAGGCGGTAGTACCGCCTACAGTCCGAAATTTCGAATGAGACCCCTCTTTGAGCGGGATTTTTGAATCCCAAAAAGCTCTATAAATACCCCTTTACTTCTAGCTGGTTGAGGTACCTTTTGCACTGTTAGAATTGAGTCTAAGCTATAGCAAATTCCTGCTTTCAATTGCTCAAGTATTTACCTCCTTTCGTCTCCTTGTAAAAATTCTGTAAAGTGAGGGAACCTCTGGTAAAAGGCTGTAAAGGGGTGTTTGGTCCTTCCCCTTCAAGAGATTTGATAGTGGAAGTTGGGAGCCTCATTGGAGGAGGCTTCAAGAGTGGACGTAGGTCATTTGACTGAACCACTATACATCGTTGCGTACATTTGCTGTATGAATGTTTGAATTTTTGTTTCGTAAATTTCTTAGCTGCAAAATTGATCGGAATTCTTCTCCCTACTTCCAACTTTATTCACCTGAATTACTTCAAGTTAAAGTCTCTTTAGTTATATCAAGTTTCTGTACGAATCTCCGGAATCAACTTTTAAAAGGTCAAGTTTTAATCCGTTGCACTAATTCACACCCCCCCCCTCTTAGTGCCGCTCCGAACCTGAAAATTGGTATCAGAGCGAGTTTCACTCTCATATTTAGTTTAAAACCAAAGAGAGATGGTCTTTTCCAGCATACAAGAGGGTCACTCCATTACTCGTCCACCTATATTTAATGGGTCGGATTATATGTATTGGAAGACTCGCATGAGGATTTTTTTTATTTCTATAGATTTTGAGCTTTGGAATATCGTTGAAAATGGTTTTAAAAAATCTTCTCTTCTGATGAGCGAATGGAATAAGTCGGAGAAGAAGGTGTTTGCTTTAAATGCCAAGGCTATGAATGTCTTGTTTTGTGCACTAGACAAAAACGAATTTAATCGCGTATCAATTTATGAATCGACTTTTGATATTTGGCAAACTCTTGAGATCACTCATGAAGGCATTAACCGAGTGAAAGAGTCCAAAATCAACATTCTTATGCATTCTTACAAGCTTTTTCGAATGAAACCAAGTGAATCCACTGGAGACATATACACCCGCTTTACGGATGTCATCAATGGACTCAAGGCACTTGGTAAAATTTTTCTAATTTTGAATTAGTAACAAAAATTTTAAGATCCCTTCCGAAATGTTGGGATCCAAAGGTTATGACCATTTAAGAGGTCAAGGACCTTAAAACTTTTCCTATCGAAGAACTCATAGGGTCTTTAATGACTTATGAAATGACATGCCATGCTCATGATGAGCTAGAGAACCCCCTTCCAAAGAACAGGAAGGATATGGCATTAAGAACTCAAGAAGACCACTTGAAAGGAACATCAAGTGATGAGGTCTTTGACGAGGACATTACACTCTTAACTAGAAAATTTAAAAAATTCAATAAAAAGGGAAAATTTAAAAATGAATTCAAGCACAAACTTGAACAAAAAAAGGATCAAGTCATATGTTATAAATGTAAGAAGCCAGGACACTTCAAAAATGAATGCCCCCAAGCCAAGAAGAAGTAACTCAAGAAGAAGAAGGCTTTGAAGGCTACATGGGATGACTCGAGTGATTCCGAGGATGAAGAAGCAAGCATCAAAGAGGAGGCCAACTTCACTCTAATGGCTTTGGGAGAAGAGGTAAGTGATTTACTTAATGAAGATTTATCTTTCGATGATCTTTTAATTACTTTCCATGAATTATTTGATGAATGTAGAACTATTACAAAAATCTTCAATTCTTTAAAAAAGGAACATGCTTTATTGCTAGATAAGTTTAAGAGTCTTGAGCATGATTCTCTCCCTCTACTCCCATGCTCTAAGTGTAATCACTTAGAAGCAATCAAAAAGGAGAACTTGCTACTCAAAGAGACCTTAAACAAGTTTAAGGTCAGTAGCAAGAGCTTAGACATGATCCTTGCTAACAAGGGACATGTCAGAAATAGATGTGGAATTGGATTCGTGAGTGGATCTCACTGAAATCAAACCACATTCATTAAGGGCCAACATTACATGTATCCTCTCATTTGAAATATAATTTTTGTTGCAAATCCGGACATGTTGTTTACAAATGTCCATATAGGAAACTTAGCCCAAATAAATTAGTATGGGTTCCTAAAGGATCAATTAGGAACTCATTGAATAATGATAAATTTAGTAGATCAGTTTTTTAGGCACCCAAGTCAAAATGGGTACCTAAAAACCATCCTTTCTTATAGACAAAAACACCCACACAAACTAGGAGCAAGAGATGGTACCGTGACAGTAGATGCTCAAGGCACATGACCGAAGATCCATCTCAATTCTCTAAGCTCTCTAGCCAAGACGAAGGGTTTATCACCTTCGGAGACAACAATAAGGGTAAAATCATTGGCAAGGGTACTATAGGTAACAAATCAACCTTTTCAATTGATAATGTATTATTAGTAGATAGTTTAAAATATAATCTCTTGAGCATTAGTCAATTATGTGATAATGGTCATATTGTAAGATTTGAATCTAATGCTTGCATCGTCGAAAAACCACACAACAATACATCTATAATTGCAATCAAGCAAAATAATGTCTAGACTATTAATCTTGATGATCTTAGTAGTGAAATATGTTTTTCGGCTTTGAATGATGATGCTTGGCTTTGACATAGAAGATTAGGTTATGCTAGCATGAAACTAATCTCTCAAATCACATCTAAAAACCTTGTAAGAGGCATTCATAAGGTTAAGTTCATTAAAGATAAAGTATGTGATGCTTGTCAACTAGGGAAACAAATCAAAACTAGCTTCAAGACAAAAAATCAAATAAGTACCTCTAGACCATTATAATTGATCCATATAGATTTGTTTAGACCAATTGACACAACAAGCCTATAAGGTAGCAAATATATCTTTGTGATTGTAGATTACTGTAGTAGATTCACGTGGACCTATTTCTTAGCTCACAAAAATGATTCTTTTAAATGTTTCTCTAAATTCTATAAACTTACTCAAAATAAAAAGGGTTTCATGATTTTATCAATTCGGAGTGATCACGGTGGTGAATTCTAAAACTGTGACTTCCAAAATTTTTGTGAATTAAATGGGTATAACCACAACTTCTCTACTCCAAGAAATCCTCAACAAAATATAGTAGAAAGAAAGAATAGAAATTTACAAGAAATGGCAAAAACCATATTAAATGAACATAGTTTACCAAAATATTTTTGGGCTGAAGCCGTTAATACGGCTTGCTATGTCATGAATAGAGTTCTAATAAGACCATCTCTATCCAAGACTCCTTATGAATTATGGAATGACAAAAACCTCATGTTTCTTACTTTAAAATTTTTGGTTACAAATGCTTTATTTTAAATAAAAAGGATACTTTAGAAAAATTCGATGCTAAATCTGATTTTTTTTTGGTAAGTATTTACTTACCTACACAAATTAGCTTGTAAGTGGATTTAGTATGAAGTTTGTATAAATTAGCTTTATCTACACAAGCCATAGACTAAAGCCTGAGATCTCTTAGAGCAGTCTAGGAGAATGCACCCCACCTCAGAAAGGTGGAATGGTCTCACTCCACCAGACTCGTCTCCGAGAGTAGTTAAACAGAAATCATGACTACACATATTGTAGACTATGACATGACGCTCTACCATAGGCAGTAAAATGTAATAACCAACTATTCCTTGATAATCGGTGAATATATCACAATTTTAAAGCAGAAAATCAGACAATACAAAGGAAACATTAAAGAATTATAAAATTGAATATGAGGAAGATCTCTTTTTCTCTACTTGTTAAATGCCTCATTTTCAAATCCTGCTCCATGCATTATCGTGAGTCACTAAGTATCTCAAGTAGAAGATGAGCATTGTGTGTATTGTGACCCTCAAAAATTCTACTACACCTCTCCTTCCAAATCCACCAAATAATACATCTAAAGGTAAGTTTTGCCAGTTGTGTAAGAAGCCCTTTTCTTGAGAAGTTTTGCTGCAGCTGTTCTAGTTCTTGATGCAAGTTTGGCATTGGTAGCCTTTGTATTTCAAATCTTTTCAGAATCTCCATCCATGCTAAATCTGATGAAGGCATCTTTCTTTGCTACTCTTCTGTTTCCAAAGCTTTTCGTATTTTTAACAAAAGAACATTAGTTATAGAAGAGTCTATTCATGTAGTTTTTAATGAAAATTTTGAATTTAAGAAAAAAGATTTTGATGATGATTTTGGTTTTGATAATTTGAATTTAAATGAACCCTCTCCTCAAAATAGTAACTTGGATGCATCTTCTTCCGAATTCTCCTTACCTAAGGAATGGAAGTATGTAGATGCCCATCCCAAGGAGTTAATCATAGGAGACACATCGAAAGGGGTTCAAACGCGTTCTTCATTTAAAAAAAATTTGTGCTCATACCACTTTTCTTTCTCAAATTGAGCCTAAAAGCATTGATGAAGCCTTGAAAGATAATTCTTGGGTTATCGCAATGCAAGAGGAATTGAACCAATTTGAGAGAAATGAGGTATGGAAGTTTGTTCCTAGACCAAGTGACCATTTAGTTATCGGTACTAAATGAGTCTTTAGAAACAAGCAAGATGAATATGGTATCATGGTTAGAAACAAGGCTAAATTAGTGACCAAAGATTTCAACCAAGAAGAAGGTATCGATTACGAAGAAACCTTCGCTCTTGTGGCTATATTAGAAGCCATTAGGATGCTCCTTGCCTATGCTAGTAGTAATAACTTTAAGCTTTTTCAAATGGATGTCAAAAGTGCTTTTTTGAATGGCTTTATTTCCGAAGAAGTTTATGTTGAATAACCACCCGGTTTTGAAAGCTCTTTTCTTCCTAATCATGTGTTTAAATTAACTAAAGCTCCCTATGGATTGAAACAAGCCCCTAGGGCTTGGTTTGAGAGGCTTAGTTCTTTCTTAATTTCAAATAATTTTACTAAAGGCAAGGTTGATACTACATTATGAAAGGATCAAAAGGCACTAAGAGGGGGGGGTGAATTAGTGCAGCAGATTAAACTCGTATTCTTGAAACCGATTTCACAAAGAAACACAAGTTCGTAGGAAGATTTCGATTCGACGAAAGAGAACATGAAAGTAATTGCTTGTGAAAAGGAACTAACTATGAACTTGCAGCCAAGAAATGAAATGATTCAGAAATATAAACACTCACACATTTAAGGACACAATGATGTATAGTGGTTCGGTCAAATGACCTACATCCACTCTTGAAGCCTTTGCGATGAGGCTCCGCTCTTCCACTAGCAAGTCCTTTGAAGGGAAAGGATCAAACACCCCTTTTTACAACCCTTTACAAGATGTTCACACTTGTACAAGATCTCTCAAGAAGAAGAAGAAGGTGAACACTTAGCAAAGAAAATAACACTTTTCAAAACTCTTCAAAAGCTCAAGACTCAAACTTTTTCTTGCTCAAAGGGTGCCCTTTCAGCTGAGAAAGGGGGTATTTATAGATCCAAAGTGGATTCAAAATTGGGCTCCAAATTCCAAGTGAATTTGGAGTTCCCATGCCAGTGGTCAAGGCGGTGCCACCGCCTATCAGGGGCGGTGCCACCGCTCGTGTCGATCTTTGATCGACGATGAAGCGGTGCCACCGCCCAGTGCGGCGGTGCTACGCTCAGATCCGGTGGATCGAAGGCGGTGCCACCGCTTGACAGCAGTGTTCCACCGCCGTCGGTATAGGGGCGGTGCTCGCTTGCACAAAGCGGTTCCCTTCGTGTGTGTGTGTGCAGGCGGTGCTACTCGCTTCAGTTGGGCGGTTCCACCGACCCAAGCTTGGCGGTTCCACCACCCCAGGCTTGGGCGGTTCCACCTCTTGCCCCCATTCGGACAGAGCCGAATGGGGCCTGTTTAGATCTCAACTTGACATAGTAGTGGCCCGGTTGGCTCCTACTAAATTTTGGGCAGGATTTATTTCTTAAATCCTTGCTCTACTCATGTGCAAATTATGAACATAACTTAACGTGATTTGATCGGACACCCTTCAAGTCGACTTTCGGCAAGTTCTACGGTGAGATTCCGGCAGGCCTCCGATGCTTCCCTCGGATTGCTACCAGTGGTCTCCCAGCATACTCCGGTGAGCTCAACTAGTCTTCGGCTGGTTTCCAAATCTTCCCGGAAGTTCCGCGAACCTTCGACGATCTTTGAAATGGACTTTCGAAAACTTCGACAAGTCCCTGATTTGATCTTAGATGGTTCCTAAGCAACTCTTCCGAAAATCTCTCGGACTTCCGATGAACTCTTGAACCCCGACGGACTTGGCCTCGGTAAATCACGTTATGTTTTCTTTCCATCGTAGTTATTCCTGCACACTCATCTCAACAAAGAGATTAGTACAAATATTTCACCAATTGATTTCATCATCAAAATCCGAGATTTAACAATCTCCCCTTTTGATGATGACAATCAATTGGTGATGGAGTTATTCTTAACTCCCCCTATGTATATGCCATAAAGAAAAATTGCTTGAATTCAATTTTTGAATTCAACACAATTAATTTTAATTTAAAGATTTCAAAATAGATATCAAAGATATCAATGAAGTATACATAATCAAAAAAACATGATATCAAGAACCCAACTAAGTTTATGTTGGACAACGCATATCATATGGCAATACACATATCATTTCTCCCCCTTTGTCAACAACAAAAAGGAAACGAGGGAATCATAACAATAAGGAGGGTCAGAAAACATCACAAATGTGGAAAAGGAAATCAGAAAACCGAAAACCATTCCACAATGGCCGAAAAGATGTAAGATAACACAGCATGAAGTTAAGACAACATAGATGTCAACAAGAAGATGTCACGATGTAAGGAATACAATATAAATGTCAACATACAACACAAGTTTACATCGTTCAAAAAGAAAACACAGCAAGCTACTCCTTAGGAGGAATGCCAAGATGCCTATACATGTGATCGATCTTTAAGTTCATCTTCTGCATTTCCTTCAAAATTTCAATTTGCTGTAGTTTTACTTCATTTAACTCTCTCATGATCAGATCAGTAGAAGATGGAGTAGAAAATGTCACTGATGTAGCTGCAACAAAAGGATTAGGAGTGAAAGGATCAAAAGGCACTAAGAGGGGGGGGGTGAATTAGTGCAGCGGATTAAACTCGTATTCTTGAAACCGATTTCGCAAAGAAACACAAGTTCGTGGAAGAATTCGATTCGACGAAAGAGAACTTGAAAGTAATTGCTTGTGAAAAGGAACTAACTAAGAACTTGCAGCCAAGAAATGAAGTGATTTCAGAAATGTAAACACTCACACATTTAAGGACACAATGATGTATAGTGGTTCGGTCAAATGACCTACATCCACTCTTGAAGCCTTTGCAATGAGGCTCCGCTCTTCCACTAGCAAGTCCTTTGAAGGGGAAGGATCAAACACCCTTTTACAACCCTTTACAAGATGTTCACACTTGTACAAGATCTCTCAAGAAGAAGAAAGGTGAACACTTAGCAAAGAATACAACACTTTTCAAAAACTCTTCAAAAGCTCAAGACTCAAACTATTTGCTCAAAGGGTGACCCTTTCAATTTGAGAAAGGGGGTATTTATAGATCCAAAAGTGGATTAAAATTGGGCTCCAAATTCGAGTGAATTTGGAGTCCCAGATTGGTGGTCAAAGCGGTGCCACCGCTGTCGGCGGTGCCACACGTCATGTCGATCTTTGATCGACGTCGATGGCGTGCCACCGCGCTTGAGCAGCGGTGCTACCGCTTAGTCCGGATTTGGCGGTGCACCGCCACCAGCGGTTCCACCGCCGTCGATGAATGTGGGCGGTGCTACGCCCATGCATGTGGTTCCACCGCTTTGTGTGTGTGCAGGGCGGTGCTACCGCCCAGCCGGGCGGTTCCGCTTGCCGGGCGGTTCCATCGCTTCAGTTATGTTCCACCGCCCCAGGCTTGGGCGGTTCCACCTCTTGCCCCATTCGGACAGAGCCGAATGGGGCCTGTTTAGTCCTCAACTTGACACAGTAGTGGCCTGGTTGGCTCCTACTGAATTTTGGGCAGGATTTATTTCTTAAATCCTTGCTCTACTCATGTGCAAATTTACGAACATAACTTAACGTGATTTGATCGGACACCCTTCAAGTCGACTTCCGACGAGTACTACGGCGAGATTCCGGCAGGCCTCCGATGCTTCCCTCGGATTGCTACCGGTGGTCTCGCAAAGATACTCCGGCAAGCCCAACTAGTCTTGGTGGTTTCGAATTTTCGGAAGTTCGCGAACCTTCGACGATCTTTGAAATGGACTTTCGAAAACTTCGACAAGTCCCTGATTTGATCTTGGATGGTTCCGGCAATTCTTCCGAAAATCTCTCGGACTTCCGATGAACCCCCGACGGACTTGGCCTTGATAAATCACGTTATGTTTTCCATCGTAGTAATTCCTGCACACTCATCTCAACAAAGAGATTAGTACAAATATTTCACCACTTGATTTCATCATCAAAATCCGAGATTTAACAATCTCCCCCTTTTTGATGATGACAATCAATTGGTGATGGAGTTATTCTTAACTCCCCCTATGTATATGCCATAAAGAAAAATCGCTTGAATTCAATTTTTGAATTCAACATAATTAATTTTAATTTCAAGATTTCAAACTAGACATCAAGGATATCAATGAAGTATACATATTAAAAAAACATGATATCAAGAACCCAACTAAGTTTAATTTCACGATTTCAAACTAGACATCAAGGATATCAATGAAGTATACATATTCAAAAAAAGCATGATATCAAGAACCCAACTAAGTTTAATTTGGACAGCGCATATCATATAGCAATACACATATCATTTCTCCCCCTTTATCATCAACAAAAAAGGAAACGAGGGAATTATAACAACAAGGAGGGTCGGAAAACATCACAAATGTGGAAAAGGAAATCAGAAAACCGAAAACCATTCCACAGTGGCCGAAAAGATGTATCATGAAGTTAAGACAATATAGATGTCACGATGTAAGGAATACAACATACACGTCAACATACAACATAAGTTTACATCGTTCAAAAAGAAAACATAGCAAGCTACTCCTCAGGAGGAATGCCAGGATGCCTATACATGTGATCGATCTTTAAGTTCATCTTCCGCATTTCCTTCAAAATTTCAATTTGCTGTAGTTTTACTTCATTTAACTCTCTCATGATCGGGTCAGTAGTAGATGGAGCAGAAAATGTCACTGATGTAGCTGCAACAAAAGGATCAGGAGGAGGAGATTCATTTCCCCTAAGGACTGGTGTTTCAGGATGGTCTACGGCCGGGGGAGGTATATCACATCTCCTAGGTTGCCTAACCCCTATTCCATGCTCGACAGTACATCTAAGTCGTCTCAGTAGTTTAACATTAATAACATTAAATTTTTCGATTTGTATTGCTTCTTCATCTGGTGGAATGCAGATGTTATGGGCATGCAATAGTCTAGTTATTAAACCTCCATATGGTAACATTGATCCTTTAGAAAGGACCTCTATCATGTGCTGCCTGATTAGGTAACCAAAACAGAAATGTTGTCTAGTCATAATCCAATATAAGGTACCTAATTCAGTGAAACTGATCTCATCATGATGAAACTGCTTAGGAATAATAATGTTTATTAGAATGTGATGCAAAATTTTAGAGTTAAAAGGTAATAAATGTTCACAACTCTTGGGAATTATTCCTAAATTTGGGTTTGCAAACACAGTTTCTAAAGCTTCTGAGTGAGTGGCACCAACTGTGTCCATATCCCATTTTCCCCGAAAATAACATCCTAGCTCTTTTTCAACAATTCCAATTAATGAGCATATAGTATTATCACATATTTGAATCTCATTACCTAGAAGATAAGTTGACAAGCCATCATCAGTCACAGTTAAATTAGCATAGAATAACTTAACTAAACGTGGATAAATAGGTTCAATAATTTGCAGAATGGGTAAAGCCTCCAAGTCTGCAAACCACATGAAAGGTTCTAAATTTTCTAATTGATTCAAATCAACATACTTTCCTTTGTGAATGGGTCTAGAACCAAATTCAGAAAATCTAAGGGAGGCTTCTTGTGATTTAAACAAGGATTGGTCAAATGAATCTACCTCCATCCTTTTTCCTTTGTCTCTTGATGTTCTTCTAGGAGCCATTTCTATTCATGAATAATCAAAAATTAATTGAAGAAAGGAATGAAACTTCACAAGAAAATGAAAGAGAAATAATTCTGTTTTTACCTTAGATTGGTTCTTTGAGATGTAGGAAGAATGAATCACGATAAAATCTCCTCCTTAGGCTTCTAGATAGGAAGAAATCACACCAATTTGAAGTTTGGAAGAGTTTGGAAGAGTGAGGAGAGGCGGTTCGCAGATTAGGGGAGGCGGTTCTACCGCCGGCCCTAACACATTTTATAGGAGGGTGTTCGGGCGGTTCCATCGCCTTGTGAAAGTGGTTCCACCGCTTGTGGTGATTACTGAGCGGTTCCACCGCCAAGATCTCAGCGGTGCTACCGCCGGTAGCACAAAACCACTTCGGATTTAATGTTTTTCCACCTCTCCTTTTTTTTTTTTTGTAAAAAAAATCTCAGAGATGGGATGAAGTCAAAAGAAATAAATCCATGGACAATCCGAATCAAATTGATGGAAATCATAGTTTAAGCATAATTTCAAGAAAAGACATAAAAAAAGGTTACTTACTTGGACAGTTTAGCATGCCTAATTCCCTTCTAATAAAATCAAATTGTTCCTCATTTAAAGGTTTCGTAAAAATGTCCGCTAATTGATGATTTGTATCAACAAAATCAAGAGTGACATTTCTACTACTTACATGATCACGTATAAAGTGATGCCGATGTCAATGTGCTTTGTGAGAGTGTTGGATTGGATTTTTAGTTAGACAAATTGCACTCGTGTTATCACACTTTATAGGAATATTTTTAAGTAGATTCCATAGTCCTCTAGTGTATTTTTCATCCAGATAACTTGTGCACAAAGATGCACTAGCAGCTTTATATTAAACCTGCTTGTAGATAGTGCAATCGAATTTTGTTTCTTGGAAGTCCAAGAAACAAGTGCATGTCCTAGAAATTGGCATGTTCCGGATGTGCTTTTTCTATCTAGTTTACATCCACCAAAATCCGCATCTGCATAAGCTTTCAAACTAAAATTTTCAGATTTTGGATACCATAATCCAAGATTAGGGGTCCCTTTAAGATATCTAAGAATCCTCTTGACCGCTTTCAAGTGAGATAGCTTAGGATTAGCTTGGAATCTTGCACATAGCCCTACACTCGAACATGATGTCGTGTCCAGTTGCAAAGTGAGATAAAGCAAAGCTACCTATCTTGCCCCTATAAGTTTTTTGATCAAAGCTTTCTCCATTTTCATCCATATCTAATTTAGTGGAGGTGCTCATAGGAGTGCTAATTTCTTTTGATCCATCCATATTGAATCGTTTTAACAATTCCAATGTGTATTTTGATTGATTTAGAAATATACCATTACTTAGTTGCTTGATTTGAAGTCCTAAAAAGAAATTTAGTTCTCCCATTAGGCTCATCTCAAATTCATCACTCATATCCTTAGCAAATAATTCACATAGTGATTTATTACAAGATCCGAAAATGATATCATCAACATAAATTTGAATAATAAGAAAATTATTTTCAAAATGTTTAATAAACAATGTAGTATCAACCTTGCCTTTAGTGAAATTATTTGAAATCAAGAAAGAACTAAGCCTCTCATACCAAGCCCTAGGGGCTTGTTTAAGACCATATAAGGCCTTAGTTAGCTTAAACACATGGTTAGGAAATAGAGAGTTTTCGAATCCGGGTGGTTGTTCAACATAAACTTCTTCGGAAATGAAACCATTTAAAAACGCACTTTTGACATCCATTTGAAATAATTTAAAATCTTTACTACTAGCATAGGCAAGGAGCATCCTAATGGCTTCCAATCTTGCCACCGGAGCGAAGGTTTCTTCATAATCGATACCTTCTTCTTGGTTGAAACCTTTGGCCACTAGTCTAGCCTTGTTTCTAACCACGATACCGCATTCATCTTGCTTGTTTCTAAAGACCCACTTAGTACCAATAACTAAGTGGTCATTAGGTCTAGGAACAAGCTTCCATACCTCATTCCTCTCAAATTGATTCAATTCTTCTTGCATTGCGATAACCCAAGAATCATCTTTTAGGGCATCAACAATGCATTTTGGTTCAACTTGAGAGAGAAAGGCAGCATGGGCACAAAAATTTTTAAAAGAAGAGCGAGTTTGAACCCCTTTCGATGCATCTCCTATATTTAACTCCTTGGGATGAGCATCTACATACTTCCATTCCTTTGGTAAGGAAGCTTGGGAAGAAGATGCATCCAAGATGTTATTTTGAGGAGAGGGTTCATTCAAATTCAAATCATCAAGACCAAAATCATCATCAAAATCTTTTTCTTAAATTCGAAACTTCATTAAAAACCACATGAATAGATTCTTCTATAAGTAAGGTTCTCTTGTTGAAAACACGAAAAGCCTTAGAAACGGAAGAATAACCAAGAAATATACCTTCATTGGATTTTGCATCGAATTTTCCTAAGGCATCCTTTTCATTCAAAATAAAGCATTTGCAACCAAAAACTTTAAAGTAAGAAACATTGGTTTTTTATCATTCCATAATTCATATGGAGTTTTGGATAGGGATGGTCTCACTAGAACTCTATTCATCACATAGCAAGCCGTATTCACGGCTTCGCCCAAAAATATTTTGGTAAATTATATTCATTTAACATGGTTCTAGCCATTTCTTGCAAACTTCTATTTTTCCTTTCTACTACTCCATTTTGTTGTGGATTTCTTGAGTAGAGAAGTTGTGATTGTATCCGATTGTTTCACAAAAATTTTGAAGTCATGATTTTGAAATTCACCTCCATGATCACTTGAATTGATGAGATCATAAAGCCTTTTCATTTTGAGTGAGTTTACAAAATTTAGAGAAACATTTGAAGCAATCACTTTTATGAGCCAAAAATAGGTCCAAGTGTATCTACTATAGTCATCCACAATTACAAAAGCATATTTGCTACCACCTAGGCTTGTTATGTCAATTGGTCCAAATAAGTCCAAGTGGATCAATTGCAATGGTCTAGTGGTGCTAATGTGATTTTTTGATTTGAAACTAGTCTTTATTTGTTTTCCTAGTTGACATGCATCACATACCTTATCCTTAACAAATTTCGTGTTTGGGATACCTCTTACTAAATCTTTAGATGAAATCTTAGAGATTAGTTTCATGCTTGCATGGCCTAGCCTCCTATGCCAAAGCCAAGCATCATCATTCAAAACCGAAAAACACATTTCATTACTTAATTTATCAATATTTATTGTGTAGACATTGTTTTGTTTTAAAGCAATCATGGATATGTTGTTGTTGGGTTTTTCAATAATGCAAACATTGGATTCAAATCTAACAACATAACCTTTATCACATAGTTGACTAATACTTAAAAGATTATGTTTTAAACCATCAACTAGTAACACATCATCAATTGAAAAACTCGATTTGTTACCTATGGTTCCCTTACCAATGATTTTACCCTTGTTGTTGTCTCCGAAAGTGACATATCCTTCTTCTTTGCTAGAGAGCATAGAGAAATGAGATGGATCTCGGTCATGTGCCTTGAGCATCCACTATCAAGATACCATTTCTTGCTCCTAGCTTGTGAGTTTGTCTACAAAAGAGGATTGTTTTTAGGTACCCATTTGATTTTGGGTGCCTTACACATTGATCTACTTATTTTGTAATTTATCATTGAATTGTTTATGGTTCCTTTAGGAACCCATATCAACTTTTGTGGACTAATTTTCTTGAATGGATATTTGTAGGTAACATGTCCCGCTTTTGCAACAAAATTACATTTCAAATGGGGTGATACATGCAATGTAGACCCTTTAACAAAGGTGGTGGGATTTTGGTGAGAACCTCTCACAAATCCGATACCACTTCTATTTCCGACATGACCTTTGTTAGCAAGAATCATGTCTAAGCCCTTGCTACCGACCTTAAACTTGTTTAGGGTCTCTTTGAGTAGCAAGTTCTCCCTTTTTGTTGCATCTAAGTCTTCACACTTAGAGCATGGGGGTAGAGAAGGGTTTTGAAGACTATTGAATTTACTTTGTAATAAAGCATGCTCTTTCTTAAGTAAATTGAACTTTCTTACTAATAGTTCTACATTCATCAAACAACTCATGAAAAGCCATAGAAAGTTCATCGAAAGATAACTCTTCATTAAGTAACTCACTAACCTCTTCTCCAAATGCCATTAGAGCGAAATTTGCCTCCTCTTTGTTGCTAGCCTCTTCAATCTCGGAGTCACTTGAATCATCCCATGTGGCCTTCAAGGCTTTTTTTTCTTCTTGAATTGCTTCTTCTTGGCTTGAGGGCATTCATTCTTGAAGTGTCTCGGCTTCTTGCATTCGTAGCAAATGACTTGGTCCCTTTTGTGTTCAAATTTGCTTTTTGTGTCATTTTTGAACTTGTTCTTTCTTATGAATTTCTTAAACTTTCGAGTTAGAAGTGCAATGTCATTGTCACTATCCTCATCACTTGATGTTCCTTTCAAGTGGTCTTCTTGTGTTCTAAGTGCCATATCCTTCCTGTTCTTTGGAAGGGGTTCTCAAGCTCTTCATGAGCATGGCACGTCATCTCGTAAGTCATTAGAGATCCAATAAGTTCTTCAATGGGAAATACTTTAAGATCCTTGGTCTCTTGAATGGCCGTGACCTTTGGATCCCAACACTTTGGAAGGGATCTTAAAATCTTAGTTACCAATTCAAAATTCAAAAGCCTTTACCTAAGAGCTTTAAGTCCATTGATGACATCCGTAAAGCGGGTGTACATGTCTCCAATGGACTCATTTGGTTTCATCCGAAAAAGTTCGTAGGAATGCACAAAATGTTGATTTTGGACTCCTTCACTCGGCTAGTGCCTTCATGAGTGATTTCAAGAGTGCGCCAAATATCAAAAGCCAATTCACAAATGGAAACCCGATTAAACTCATTCTTATCAAGTGCACAAAATAAGGCATTCATAGCCTTTGCATTGAGAGCGAAAATCTTCTTCTCCGACTCATTCCATTCACTCATCGGAAGAGAAGATTTTTGCGAAGCCATTTTCGACAATGTTCCAAAGTTCAAGTCCATGGAGATAAGAAAATTCTCATACGAGTCTTCCAATACGTATAATCCGACCCATTGAACATAGGTGGACGAGTAATGGAGAGACCCTCTTGCATACCGGAGTAGGCCATCTCTCTTGGGTTTTAAACCAATATGAGAGCAAACCTTGCTCTGATACCAATTGAAAGGATCAAAAGGCACTAAGAGGGGGTGAATTAGTGCAGCGGATTAAACTCGTATTCTTGAAACCGATTTCAGCAAAGAAACACAAGTTCGTGGAAGAATTCGATTCGATTTAAAGAGAACTTGAAAGTAATTGCTTGTGAAAAGGAACTAACTAAGAACTTGCAGCCAAGAAATGAAGTGATTTCAGAAATGTAAACACTCACACATTTAAGGACACAATGATGTATAGTGGTTCGGTCAAATGACCTACATCCACTCTTGAAGCCTTTGCAATGAGGCTCCGCTCTTCCACTAGCAAGTCCTTTGAAGGGGAAGGATCAAACACCCCTTTTTACAACCCTTTACAAGATGTTCACACTTGTACAAGATCTCTCAAGAAGAAGAAAGGTGAACACTTAGCAAAGAATACAACACTTTTCAAAAACTCTTCAAAAGCTCAAGACTCAAACTATTTGCTCAAAGGGTGACCCTTTCAGGTGAGAAAGGGGGTATTTATAGATCCAAAAGTGGATTTAAAATTGGGCTCCAAATTCCGAGTGAATTTGGAGTCCCAGATTCTGGTGGTCAAAGCGGTGCCCACGTCTTTGTCGGCGGTGCCACCGTCGTCGGGCTTTTTGTCGATCTTGATCGCGTCTGAAGCGGTGCCACCGCCCAGCAGCGTGCTACGCTCATCATGGATCGAAGCGGTGCCACCGCTTCACCAGCGATTCCACCGCCGTCGGTGAAGCAGGCGGTGCTACCGCTTGACAGCGGTTCCACCGCTGTGTGTGTGTGCAGAGGGCGGTGCTACGCTTCAGTGGGCGGTTCCACCGCCTTCAGCTTGGCGGTTCCACCGCCCAGGCTTGGGCGGTTCCACCTCTTGCCCCCATTCTGACAGAGCCGAATGGGGCCTGTTTAGTCCTCAACTTGACACAAGAGTGGCCTGGTTGGCTCCTATCGAATTTTGGGCAGGATTTATTTCTTAAATCCTTGCTCTACTCATGTGCAAATTTACGAACATAACTTAACGTGATTTGATCGGACACCCTTCAAGTCGACTTCCGGCGAGTACTACGGCGAGATTCCGGCAGGCCTCCGATGCTTCCCTCGGATTGCTACCAGTGGTCTCCCAAGATACTCCAAGCAAGCCCAACTAGTCTTCTACTGGTTTCGAATTTTCCGGAAGTTCCGCGAACCTTCGACGATCTTTGAAATGGACTTTCGAAAACTTCGACAAGTCCCACGATTTGATCTTGGATGGTTCCGGCAATTCTTCCGAAAATCTCTCGGACTTTCGATGAACCCCCGACGGACTTGGCCTTGATAAATCACGTTATGTTTTCCATCGTAGTAATTCCTGCACACTCATCTCAACAAAGAGATTAGTACAAATATTTCACCACATGATTTCATCATCAAAATCCGAGATTTAACAAGGAGGAGGAGATTCATGTCCCCTAAGGACTGGTGTTTCAGGATGGTCTACGGCTGGGGGAGGTATATCACATCTCCTAGGTTGCCTAACCCCTATTCCATGCTCGAAAGTACATCTAAGTCGTCTAAGTAGTTTAACGTCAATAATATTAAATCTTTCGACTTGTATTGCTTCTTCATCTGGTGGAATGCAGATGTTATGGGCATGCAATAGTCTAGTTATTAAACCTCCATATGGTAACATTGATCCTTTAGAAAGGACCTCTATCATGTGCTGCCTGATTAGGTAACCAAAACAGAAATGTTGTCTAGTCATGATCCAATATAAGGTACCTAATTCAGTGAAACTGATCTCATCAGATGAAGCGCTTAGGAATAACAATGCTTATTAGAATGTGATGCAAAATTTTAGAGTTAAAAGGTAATAAATGTTCACAACTCTTGGGAATTATTCCTAAATTTGGGTTTGCAAACATAGTTTCTAAAGCTTTAGAGTGAGTGGCACCAATCGTGTCCATATCCCATTTTCCTAAAATAACACCCTAGCTCTCTTTCAACAATTCCAATTAATGAGCATATAGTATTATCACATATTTGAATCTCATTACCTAGAAGATAAGTTGACAAGCCATCATCATTTCAGATTAAATTAGCATAGAACAACTTAACTAAACGTGGATAAATAGGTTCAATAATTTGCAGAATAGGTAAAGCCTCTAAGTCTGCAAACCACATGATAGGTTCTAAGTTTCCTAATTGATTCAAATCAACATACTTTCCTTTATGAATGGGTCTAGAACCAAATTCAAAAATCTAAGGAGGCTTCTTGTGATTTAAACAAGGATTGGTCAAATGAATCTACCTCCATCCTTTTTCCTTTGTCTCTTGATGTTCTTCTAGGAGTCATTTCTATTCAGGAATGATCAAAAATCAATTGAAGAAAGGAATGAAACTTCACAAGAAAAGGAAAGAGAAATAATTCTGTTTTTACCTTAGATTGGTTCTTTGAGATGTAGGAAGCTTGAATCAAGATAAAATCTCCTCCTTAGGCTTCTAGATGGGAAGAAATGACACCAATTTGAAGTTTGGAAGAGTTTGGAAGAGTGAGGAGAGGCGGTTCACAGATTAGGGGAGGCGGTTCTATCGCCGGCCCTAACACACTTTATAGCAGGTGTTCAAGGCGGTACTACCGCTTCAAAGAAGCGGTTCCACCGCCTGGGGCTGACTACCCAGGCGGTTCCACCGCCGCAGTTGGCGGTGCTACCGCTGGTAGCACAAAAACAAATTCGAATTTCATGTTTTTCCCTTTTTTTTTTAAAGAAAAATCTCAGAGATGGGATGAAGTTAAACATAATTTCAAGAAAAGACATCATAAAAAAAAACTTACTTACTTGGACAGTTTAGCATGCCTAATTCCCTTCTAATAAAATCAAATTGTTCCTCATTTAAAGGTTTCGTAAAAATGTCCGCTAATTGATGATTTGTATCAACAAAATCAAGAGTGACATTTCTACTACTTACATGATCGCGTATAAAGTGATGCCTGATGTCAATGTGCTTAGTGCGAGAGTGTTGGATTGGATTTTTAGTTAGACAAATTGCACTCGTGTTATCACACTTTATAGGAATATTTTTTAAGTAGATTCTATAGTCCTCTAGTATATTTTTCATCCAGATAACTTGTGCACAGCATGCACTAGCAGCTATATATTCAACTTCTGCTGTAGATAGTGCAACCGAATTTTATTTCTTGGAAGTCCAAGAAACAAGTGCATGTCCTAGAAATTGGCATGTTCCGGATGTGCTTTTTCTATCTATTTTACATCCACCAAAATCCGATGATCTGCATAAGCTTTCAAACTAAAATTTTCAGATTTTGGATACCATAATCCAAGATTAGGGGTCCCTTTAAGATATCTAAGAATCCTCTTGACAGCTTTCAAGTGAGATAGCTTAGGATTAGCTTGGAATCTTACACATAGCCCTACACTGAACATGATGTTAGGTCTGGTTGCAGTGAGATAAAGCAGGCTACCTATCATGCCCCTATAAGTTTTTTGATCAAAACTTTCTTCATTTTCATCCATATCTAATTTAGTGGAGGTGCTCATAGGAGTGCTAATTTCTTTTGATCCATCCATATTAAATCGTTTTAACAATTCTAATGTGTATTTTGATTGATTTAGAAATATACCATCACTTAGTTGCTTGATTTGAAGTCCTAAAAAAAAATTTAGTTCTCCCATTAGGCTCATCTCAAATTCATCACTCATATCCTTAGCAAATAATTCACATAGTGATTTATTACAAGATCCGAAAATAATATCATCAACATAAATTTGAACAATAAGAAAATTGTTTTCAAAATGTTTAATAAACAATGTAGTATCTGTTAGGATCAAAAGGCACTAAGAGGGGGGGGTGAATTAGTGCAGCGGATTAAACTCGTATTCTTGAAACCGATTTCTCAAAGAAACACAAGTTCGTGGAAGAATTCGATTCGACGAAAGAGAACTTGAAAGTAATTGCTTGTGAAAAGGAACTAACTAAGAACTTGCAGCCAAGAAATGAAGTGATTTCAGAAATGTAAACACTCACACATTTGAGGAGACAATGATGTATAGTGGTTCGGTCAAATGACCTACATCCACTCTTGAAGCCTTTGCGATGAGACTCCGCTCTTCCACTAGCAAGTCCTTTGAAGGGGAAGGATCAAACACCCCTTTTTACAACCCTTTACAAGATGTTCACACTTGTACAAGATCTCTCAAGAAGAAGAAAGGTGAACACTTAGCAAAGAATACAACACTTTTCAAAGACTCTTCAAAAGCTCAAGACTCAAACTTTTTGCTCAAAAGGGTTCCCTTTCAGTGAAAAGGAAGGGGTATTTATAAGCCTCAAAGTGATTCAAATTTGGAGCCCAAACATGGAGCCAAAATTTGAATCCTTTGAGTTTTTCATGCTTGATCAACTCTTGGCAGATCGACACCCAGCGGTTCTATCGCTTCACCAAAGCGGTGCTACCGCCTGGCTTTCACGCACCAGCGGTATTACCGCTTTACCACCCGAGCGGTGCTACCGCACATAGAGTCGGGGCGGTATTACTCGCTTTCAGCAATGCGGTGTATACCTCACATAAGATAACTGCCATGAGCCGGCTCATCAGTAGCATGCACGCTATAGTCGCTTGGCGGTGCTTTCGCTTGACCATTGCTTCTTTGGCGGAGTTACCGCTTCAGCCTAATGGCTGGCGGTGCTTCGCCCTTGCCTTCTTTGTTGGCGGTGCCACCGCCCAGCCACCGGTCTTCATTGGCGAGTTACCGCCGCCCTATTGGCGGAACCACCGCTTCGGCTGGCAAGCTTTGGCGAACCGCCCGATGGCGGTGAAGCCGCCTGCCAGTCTGGCTTTGGTGAGCTACCGCCTAACGAAGCTTTGGTTCTCATTGGCGATGCTACGCCAAAGATGCATGCAACGTGCATGCATGCACACAAGAAGATGCATGCCGCCTTTGGCGGTGCAAATACCAAACATGCATGCAACGTGCATGCATGCACACAAAGAAGATGCATGCATCTTCTTTGGCGGTGCAACCGCCAAAGATGCATACACGCAGTTGTTGGGTTTGGGCCAAAATTTTGGCCCAAACTCATCCTAATCAAGGCCCAATGGGCCCCCACTTTGGGTTATCTAATCCTAACCCAAAATACGTGCTAACTACGAATTTTAAAGACGTTTCCTAAGCTATTACAAAGTCCACATGACAACTTCTTCCGGCGAGCTTCCGGTCAACTTCCGACTTAGCCTTCCGACGAACCTTCGGAAACCATTCTCGGACTCACGGCAAGCTCTCGGACTTCACGATGATCTTGGCGAGTTCCCCGAGCTTCTTTGGCAAGCTCCGATCTTTTTGGCAAGCTCGCGAACTTCCGACGAACCTCCCGGCGAACTTCCGAAAACCCTTCGCAAGCTTCCTACTGCTTCTGCCGGTTCCGGCAAACGCTCCCAACGAATCTTCTGGACTTCCTTTGAACACTCGAACTCCCAACGATTCATCACACTTGTCTTCGGCCCTTTGTTTCGCTTTTACGCCTTCATCCCTATCGTAGTCAATCCTGCTCGATAGTAGACCTGCATAACTCAAAACGCAGTTAGACCACAAATCACACTCAATTAGTTTCATCATCAAAATCCGAGATTCAACAGTATCAACCTTGCCTTTAGTGAAATTATTTGAAATCAAGAAGGAACTAAGCCTCTCATACCAAGCCCTAGGGGCTTGTTTAAGACCATATAAGGCCTTAGTTAGCTTAAACACATGGTTAGGAAATAGAGAGTTTTCGAATCCGGGTGGTTGTTCAACATAAACTTCTTCGGAAATGAAACCATTTAAGAATGCACTTTTGACATCCATTTGAAATAATTTAAAATCTTTACTACTAGCATAGGCAAGGAGCATCCTAATGGCTTCCAATCTTGCCACCGGAGCGAAGGTTTCTTCATAATCGATACCTTCTTCTTGGTTGAAACCTTTGGCCACTAGTCTAGCCTTGTTTCTAACCACGATACCGCATTCATCTTGCTTGTTTCGAAAGACCCACTTAGTACCAATAACTAAGTGGTCATTAGGTCTAGGAACAAGCTTCCATACCTCATTCCTCTCAAATTGATTCAATTCTTCTTGCATTGCGATAACCCAAGAATCATCTTTTAGGGCATCAACAATGCATTTTGGTTCAACTTGAGAAAGAAAGGCAGCATGGGCACAAAAATTTTTGAAAGAAGAGCGAGTTTGAACCCCTTTCGATGCATCTCCTATAATTAACTCCTTGGGATGAGCATCTATATACTTCCATTCCTTTGATAAGGAAGTTTGGGAAGAAGATGCATCCAAGATGTTATTTTGAGGAGAGGGTTCATTCAAATTCAAATCATCAAGACCAAAATCATCATCAAAATCTTTTTTCTTAAATTCGGAAACTTCATTAAAAACCACATGAATAGATTCTTCTATAAGTAAGGTTCTCTTGTTGAAAACACGAAAAGCCTTAGAAACGGAAGAATAACCAAGAAATATGTCTTCATTGGATTTTGCATCGAATTTTCCTAAGGCATCCTTTTCATTCAAAATAAAGCATTTGCAACCAAAAACTTTAAAGTAAGAAACATTGGGTTTTTTATCATTCCATAATTCATATGGAGTTTTGGATAGGGATGGTCTCACTAGAACTCTATTCATCACATAGCAAGCCGTATTCACGGCTTCGGCCCAAAAATATTTTGGTAAATTATATTCATTTAACATGGTTCTAGCCATTTCTTGCAAACTTCTATTTTTCCTTTCTGCTACTCTATTTTGTTGTGGATTTCTTGAAGTAGAGAAGTTTTGATTGTATCCATTTGTTTCACAAAAATTTTGGAAGTCATGATTTTGAAATTCACCTCCATGATCACTTCGAATTGATGAGATCATAAAGCCTTTTTCATTTTGAGTGAGTTTACAAAATTTAGAGAAACATTTGAAGCAATCACTTTTATGAGCCAAAAAATAGGTCCAAGTGTATCTACTATAGTCATCCATAATTACATAGGCATATTTGCTACCTCCTAGACTTGTTATGTCAATTGGTCCAAATAAGTCCAAGTGGATCAATTGCAATGGTCTAGTGGTGCTAATGTGATTTTTTGATTTGAAACTAGTCTTTATTTGTTTTCCTAGTTGACATGCATCACATACCTTATCCTTAACAAATTTCGTGTTTGGGATACCTCTTACTAAATCTCTAGATGAAATCTTAGAGATTAGTTTCATGCTTGTATGGCCTAGCCTCCTATGCCAAAGCCAAGCGTCATCATTCAAAACCGAAAAACACATTTCATTACTTAATTTATCAATATTTATGGTGTAGACATTGTTTTGTTTTAAAGCAATCATGGATATGTTGTTGTTGGGTTTTTTAATAATGCAAACATTGATTCAAATCTAACAACATAACCTTTATCACATAGTTGACTAATACTTAAAAGATTATGTTTTAAACCATCAACTAGTAACACATCATCAATTGAAAAACTCGATTTGTTACCTATGGTTCCCTTGCCAATGATTTTACCCTTGTTGTTGTCTCCGAAAGTGACATATCCTTCTTCTTTGCTAGAGAGCATAGAGAAATGAGATGGATCTCCGGTCATGTGCCTTGAGCATCCACTATCAAGATACCATTTCTTGCTCCTAGCTTGTGAGTTTGTCTACAAAAGAGGATTGTTTTTAGGTACCCATTTGATTTTGGGTGCCTTACAAATTGATCTACTTACTTTGTAATTTATCATTGAATTGTTTATGGTTCCTTTAGGAACCCATATCAACTTTTGTGGACTAATTTTCTTGAATGGACATTTGTAGGTAACATGTCCCGTTTGCAACAAAAATTACATTTCAAATGGGGTGATACATGCAATGTAGACCCTTTAACAAAGGTGGTGGGATTTTGGTGAGAACCTCTCACAAATCCGATACCACTTCTATTTCCGACATGACCTTTGTTAGCAAGAATCATGTCTAAGCCCTTGCTACCGACCTTAAACTTGTTTAGGGTCTCTTTGAGTAGCAAGTTCTCCCTTTTTGTTGCATCTAAGTCTTCACACTTAGAGCATGGGGGTAGAGAAGGGTTTTGAATACTATTGAATTTACTTTGTAATAAAGCATGCTCTTTCTTAAGCAAATTGAACTTCTTACTAATAGTTCTACATTCATCAAACAACTCATGAAAAGCCATAAAAAGTTCATCGAAAGATAACTCTTCATTAAGTAACTCACTAACCTCTTCTCCAAATGCCATTAGAGCGAAGTTTGCCTCCTCTTTGTTGCTAGCCTCTTCAACCTCGGAGTCACTTGAATCATCCCACGTAGCCTTCAAGGCTTTTTTCTTCTTGAATTGCTTCTTCTTGGCTTGAGGGCATTCATTCTTGAAGTGTCCTGGCTTCTTGCATTCGTAGCAAATGACTTGGTCCTTTTTGTGTTCAAATTTGCTTTTTGTGTCATTTTTAAATTTGTTCTTTCTTATGAATTTCTTAAACTTTCGAGTTAGAAGTGCAATGTCATTGTCACTATCCTCATCACTTGATGTTCCTTTCAAGTGGTCTTCTTGTGTTCTAAGTGCCATATCCTTCCTGTTCTTTGGAAGGGGGTTCTCAAGCTCTTCATGAGCATGGCACGTCATCTCGTAAGTCATTAGAGATCCAATAAGTTCTTCAATGGGAAATACTTTAAGATCTTTGGCCTCTTGAATGGCCGTGACCTTTGGATCCCAACACTTTGGAAGGGATCTTAAAATCTTAGTTACCAATTCAAAATTCGAAAAGCCTTTACCAAGAGCTTTAAGTCCATTGATGACATCCGTAAAGCGGTGTACATGTCTCCAATGGACTCATTTGGTTTCATCCGAAAAGTTCATAGGAATGCACAAGAATGTTGATTTTGGACTCCTTCACTCGGCTAGTGCTTTCATGAGTGATTTCAAGAGTGCGCCAAATATCAAAAGCTGATTCACAAACGGAAACCCGATTAAACTCATTCTTATCAAGTGCACAAAATAAGGCATTCATAGCCTTTGCATTGAGAGCGAAAATCTTCCTCTCCGACTCATTCCATTCACTCATCGGAAGAGAAGATTTTATAAGCCATTTTCGACAATGTTCCAAAGTTCAAGTCCATGGAAATAAGAAAATCCTCATACGAGTCTTCCAATACGTATAATCGACCCATTGAACATAGGTGGACGAGTAATGGAGAGACCCTCTTGCATACCGGAGTAGGCCATCTCTCTTGGGTTTTAAACCAATATGAGAGCAAACCTTGCTCTGATACCAATTGAAAGGATCAAAAGGCACTAAGAGGGGGTGAATTAGTGCAGCGGATTAAACTGGTATTCTTGAAACCGATTTAGCAAAGAAACACAAGTTCGTAGGAAGATTTCGATTCGACTAAAGAGAACTTGAAAGTAATTGCTTGTGAAAAGGAACTAACTATAAACTTGCAGCCAAGAAATGAAATGATTCAGAAATATAAACACTCACACATCTAAGGACACAATGATGTATAGTGGTTCGGTCAAATGACCTACATCCACTCTTGAAGCCTTTGCGATGAGGCTCCGCTCTTCCACTAGCAAGTCCTTTGAAGGGGAAGGATCAAACACCCTTTTACAACCCTTTACAAGATGTTCACACTTGTACAAGATCTCTCAAGAAGAAGAAGAAGGTGAACACTTAGCAAAGAAAACAACACTTTTCAAAACTCTTCAAAAGCTCAAGACTCAAACTTTTTCTTGCTCAAAGGGTGCCCTTTCAACTGAGAAAGGGGGTATTTATAGATCCAAAGTGGATTCAAAATTGTGCTCCAAATTCCAAGTGAATTTGGAGTTCCCATGTTTCAGTGGTCAAGGCGGTGCCACACTTGTGTCGGTGCCATCTCTGTGTCGATCTTTGATCGTATGAGCGGTACCGCGCTTCAGCAGCGGTGCTACCGCTCGATCCGTGGATCGGGCGGTGCTACCGCTCGATCCGGTGGATGAAGGCGGTGCCACCGCTTTAGCCAGCGGTTCCACCGCCGTCAGTATGTCTGGCGGTTATCGCTTTGCATAAAGCGTTCCACCGCTTTGTGTGTGTGTGCAGGGCGGTGCTACCGCTTCAGCCGGGCGGTTCCACCGCTTCAGGCTTAGCGGTTCCACCGCCAGGCTTGGGCGGTTCCATCGCTTGCCCCATTCGGACAGAGCCGAATGGGGCCTGTTTAGATCTCAACTTGACAAGAGTGGCCCGGTTGGCTCTTATCGAATTTTGGGCAAGATTTATTTCTTAAATCCTTGCTCTACTCATGTGCAAATTACGAACATAACTTAACGTGATTTGATCGGACACCCTTCAAATCGACTTCCGGCGAGTTCTACGACGAGATTCCTAAGCAGCCTCCGATGCTTCCCTCGGATTGCTACCAGTGGTCTCCCAACATACTCCGGTGAGCTCAACTAGTCTTCGGCTGGTTTCCGAATCTTCCCGGAAGTTCCGTGAACCTTCGACTATCTTTGAAATGGACTTTCGAAAACTTCGACAAGTCCCTGATTTGATCTTGGATGGTTAAGCAACTCTTCCGAAAATCTCTCGGACTTCCGATGAACTCTTGAACCCCCGACGGACTTGGCCTCGGTAAATCACGTTATGTTTTCTTTCCATCGTAGTTATTCCTACACACTCATCTCAACAAAGAGATTAGTACAAATATTTCACCAATTGATTTCATCATCAAAATCCGAGATTTAACACATTATTTATTAAACATTTTGAAAATAATTTTCTTATTGTTCAAATTTATGTTGATATCATTTTTGGTTCTTCGGATGAATCACAATGTGAATCATTTATTAAGTGTATGAGTCATGAATTTGAAATGAGTCTAATGGGTGAGTTAAACTTCTTTTTAGGATTACAAATTATTTTTTTTCGGTAAGTAAATGTAATTGTATTTAGTATGAAGTTTGCACAAAGTAGTTTTGTCTACACAAGCCGTAGACTATAGCCTGAGATCTCTTAGAGAAGTCTAGGAGAATGCACCCCACCTCAAAAAGGTGGAATGGACTCATTCCACCAGACTCATCTCCAAGAGAACATAAGCAAAAAAGTAGCCATGACTACACATGTTGTAGACTATGACGCCTTACGATATTCAATAAATAGCAAAATGCAATTCATAAATGACCTGTGAATACATCACATTATTGAAACATAGAAACTCATCCTAGAAAGCATTAACGAATAACAAAATTGAATCTGATAAAGATATCATTTTCTCTATTTGTTAAATGCTTCATTTCCAGATCCTGCTCCATACATGATCGATCTTGAGTCGCTAAGTATCTCGAGTAATAGGTGAGTATTGTGTGTGTTATGGCCCTCAAAGATTCTGCTACACCTCTCCCTCCAAATCCATCAAATAGCATATCTGAAGGTAATTTTTGCTAGTTGTGTAAGAAGCCCTTTTCTTGAGAAGCTTTACTGTAGCTGTTCTAGTTCCTGATGCAAGTTTGGCCTTGGTAGCCTATGGAGTTCAAATCTCTTCAGAATCTCCTCCCATATCCAATTAGTGTAGTCACAAGCAAAATAAAGATTATCAATATCTTCTTCCTGTTGCATACAAAGAGAGCATCGGTTAACAATATATCCATTGTGGGTAGTTTGGTAAGAAGGGCTTGCCATGTGCATAAGGAATGTCTCTGTGAGCCCGGTCTATCCCATGTCCAACTGCTTGGGATCCACTTGTTATTTCTTTATCTGATTTGATTCCATGCAGATGTAGCACTAAATTTTCCATTGTCATGAAGCCAATTAAGCATATCTAAGGAGTTGTTCTTAATTGGAAGAGTTGTAATAGTCGGCCAAAGTGATAGCATATCAGGAGAAATAGGACTAGGAAGACACCAGGTGCCGTTAATAATGAACTCAGATACCGTCCAATCTTTAGAGGCCCCAAGATCTCTTCATATTCTATCGCCATACAATTGAAATATACTCTTCCCATTCACCCAAGGATCATACCACATATTAATTCTCGTTCCAGAAGAGATTGAATAAGAAATATGTTTGGTCAGCCAATTTCTTGCCTTCAAAATTCCTTTCCAAGCAGAAGAATGATATGTTTTTGCTGAAACTTCCTAGATTGATTCCTTAGATAGGTACATAGCAGAAACCCATTGTGACCATAAGGATTTGTTTTGCATAAGATCCCATAATTTCTGTACCAAACAAGCATTATTCCAATCTCTCAGATTTCGCAGATTCAGCCCCCCCTCATCTTTCGGTCTGTAGATGTTATCCCAATTTACCATATGCAGTGCCTTACCATCCATACCATTCCAGAAGAAGTTCTTAAATATTCTTTCAATATCCTGAAGAAGTCCAATAGGCAATAGTCTAATCTTATCTTCTTCGCCATTTACCTTGTATAACATTTTTGGCGAAACTAGTGGAAATTTTGTTAGGATTACAAATTAAACAACTTAGTGATGGAATATTTCTTAATAAAATCAAGTATACATTTGAACTGTTAAAATGATTTAACATGGATAGTTCTAAAGCCATCAATGCTCCAATGAGTACTTCCACCAAGTTAGACTTGGATGAAAATGAAGAAAATTTTGATCAAGAAACATATAGGGGAATGATAGGTAGCTTACTCTATCTCACTGCAACTAGACCTGATATCATGTTTAGTGTAAGTCTATGTGCAAGATTCCAAGCTAATCCTAAGTTATCTCACCTTAAAGCTGTTAAAAGAATCCTTAGGTATCTTAAAGGAACTCCTAATCTAGGATTATGGTATACAAAATCTGATAACCTTGATTTAAAAGCTTATGCGGATGCCGATTTTGGTGGATATAGAATCGATAGAAAAAGCACATCCGGAACATGCCAATTTCTAGGATATGCACTTGTTTCTTAGACATCCAAGAAACAAAATTCTATTGCACTATCTACGGCAGAAGCCAAATATATAGCTGCAAGTGCATGTTGTGCACAAGTTGTTTGGATGAAAAACACTTTAGAAGATTATGGAATTAATTTAAAAAACATTCCAATAAAATGCGATAACACAAGTACTATTTGTCTAACCAAAAATCTCATTCAACACTCAAAAACTAAGTACATTGATATTAGGCATCACTTTATGCGAGATCATATCGCTAATAATGATGTAACTCTAGAATTTATTGATACAAAATACCAATTAGCGGACATTTTCACAAAGCCCTTAAATGAAGAACAATTTGACTTCATTAGAAGAGAATTAGGCATGCTAAATTTGTGCTAATATTTAATAGTGCATGATTTCCAAAACGTTTAAACTTTGATTTTGATAGTTTCACCTTTATAATAAAAATCATGTCTTTCAATGATGTATGTATAACTTCATACTATCTTCACCTTCTTTTGTGATGACTAAATGGATTATATAAGCATGACATATGCATAAATTAATGTCATGGATTCTGCATAAAAAGCAAGCTCTTAAATATTTATTCATGTGCTAATCAAGTTTTTATGATTTCATATCTTCTTCCTTCATAAAAATAACAAGTTGAATCTTATCATGAATTTTCTTGATATGTTTGATGATTGGCTTCAATGATGTATCCTTATACATATTTTGACAAAAATTTGATGACTTGATAAATATCATGCATTGTATTAAAAAATGACTATGACTCCTCTCACTTATGTCATTTTTTTTTCTCAAGTTTCACCCTTTCATCAAGTTTATTCATCTCCTTTTTGTTGATGACAAAGGGGGAGAAAAATGTGAAATTGATGACTTGTTGAATGTGGCCTTTATGAGCAAAATAATTTGATGACTAAAAAATTTGATGACTTGATAAATATCATGCATTGATAAATATCATATTAAAAAATAACTTATATAGTGTAAATGAAATGATAAATGTCTCATAAGATTTGTTATTACAATTCAATTGCTCTTGCCATGCTTTGTGTCAAAAATAGTTTGCAATCCTTAAAAAGCATTGCAATGAACCTATAAGTAATGCAATACATCACATTGCAATTGAATTTTATAGTTGAAAGATTCTTACTATATCATGTTTATCAAATGGCATCTTTCGATTGATATGACAAGTTTTCATCTCATGATTTATCTGATATGGTGTCACGCTTTTTCAATCATGAGATCCTTGTTGTAATCTCAAAATTTTGGTATCTTTTGACGAAATGATAAATGTTTATCATCTTTCGACTTGAAATTAAATGTCATGCTTTGATATTGCTTACGAATGAAACCTCATGCTAATTGAGCATGATGATAAGTTGAACGCAAGTAACTTATCGGTTCTGGTTGAATTCAAGAGACTGAATTCAAATGTTTTTACTTTCTCATTATATGGCATATAGATAGGGGGAGTTAAGAATAACTCCGTCATTAATTGATTGTCATCATCAAAAAGGGAGAGATTGTTGAATCTCGGATTTTGATGATGAAGTCAATTGATGGTTATTTGATCTAATCTATTTTAGAGATAAGTGTGCAGGATTAACTATGACAGAGAAAATTATCGGAGTCAAGTTGCTGGAAGTTCAAGAGTCCACTGGAAGTCCGAAGGATCATCGGAAGTGCTGCCGGAACCAACTGAGATGAAATCGGGGACTTGCCGAAGGTTTCGGAAGTTCACCGAAAAGATCGTCGGAGGTTTGCAGAGATCACCGAGGAGGTTCGAAAGGGTGCCAAAGACTCGTTAAACTCGCTATAGAATCCGGGAGCCTATTGGTAGTCCACCAAAAGGAATCCGAGGGAGTGTCGGAAGTCCGCCGAAAGATCGTCGGAAAGCTCTTCGAAGGATAACTTGATGGTGTCGGTTTAATTTGGCTTTAAAAGTTCATAGTTAGTACTTAATTAGGGTATAAACTAGGTGTTAATCCTGTCTAAACCTGTATTGGACCAATTGGGCTTTTATTGGGCTGTATTGGGTCGAAGGTTAGGCCCATATAGTTTCTGGCAAGGGCCGACGGTAGCACCGCTGGACCCAGGCGGTAGCACCGCCTGTTGACTGTAGGCTGGGCGGTAGCACCACCCTAGGCAAGCGGTAGTACCACCAGTGCCAGGCGGTAGTATCGCCAGCACACTAACACACGCAAAGGTGTGTCAGGTGGTAGTACTGCTAGTGCCAGGCGATAGTACCACCTACAGTCCGAAATTTCGGATGAGACCCCTCTTTGAGCGGGATTTTTGAATCCTAAAAAGCTCTATAAATACCCCTTTACTTCTAGCTGGTTGAGGTACCTTTTGCAGTGTTAGAATTTAGTCTAAGCTATAACAAATTCCTGCTTTCAATTGCTCAAGTGTTCACCTCCTTTCTTCTCCTTGTAAAAATTCTGTAAAGTGAGGGAACCTCTGGTAAAAGGCTATAAAGGGGTGTTTGGTCCTTCCCCTTCAAGAGATTTAGTAGTGGAAGTTGGGAGCCTCATTGGAGGAGGCTTCAAGAGTGGACGTAGGTCATTTGACCGAACCACTATACATCGCTATGTACATTTGCTGTGTGAGTGTTTGAATTTTTGTTTCGTAAATTTCTTAGTTGTAAAATTGATCGGAATTCTTCTCCCTACTTCCAAGTTTATTCACTTGAATTACTTCAAGTTAAAGTCTCTTTAGTTATATCAAGTTTCTATACGAATCTCCAGAATCGACTTTTAAAAGGTCAAGTTTTAATCTACTGCACTAATTCACCCCTCCCTCTTAGTGCCGCTCCGAACCTGACAACATTCTCCTAGACTGCTCTAAGAGATCTCAAGCTATAGTCTACGACTTGTGTAGACAAAGCTATTTTGTACAAATTTCATACTAAATATAATTACATTTACTTACAAAAAAAAGAGATTTCTTATGCAATAATGAAGTGCTTATGTGGTTCTTTGCTAAAGAAAATATTTATTGAAATCTTGATCTTAATAATTAGAACTTGAAACTTTTATAAATCAAGATTGCATACCATGATTATTTCATTTATCAAAAGAGAATTTTTCAAACGAAATATGACTTGTCTCTTGTTTCTCAGAATTATATTTTTGACTTACTTTTATGAGATCATAATCTTGATAACTTGAGTTTTTATCTCTTACTCTATACTCTCTTATGATTCTCCCATGTTATATGAAGAAAAATGCAAATTGTTTTCTCTTGACTTTTCGATACTCAACTTGAGAAAATATGCTTTGACAATTGAAACTTTGCATGTATTATTCTGATTTTTCTCCTACATTTCAATACTTCTTGATTGAAATATTGATGTAAACGTTTGAATATCATTTGTGATGATTAAAAATTGATATAAGAGAAAATTTGCTTTAGGATGAATCATTGAATCTTGATCTTGATTTTGTTGAAAAAGGACATTTGTGAACCATGATATCTTGATCCTTGTTGATGTTTCATATTGATATCTTTCATGAATTCTTTGCATCTATGGCTTGTTTGCATCATATAAAAATTGAAATATTAATTAATGCAAAATTATTTGCTTGAAATAATGTCATTGACAATGACATAGGGGGAGAAAGATTCCTAGCTTACAAGCTATAGTCTATGGCTTGTGTAGACAAAGCTACTTTATATAAACTTCATACTAAATACAATTATATTTACTTACCAAAAAAAGAAAGATTCCTAGCTTAAGGCAAATGCTAGCTAGCTTATGCATCGCGAAAGAAAGAATTTTGCTAGAGCAAGCAAAAATTACTTGCTAACATATCACAAAATTGTTAGCATCTTAATAAGTACCATAAGAGATAGCTTGAATGTTAAATTTGTAACTTGATTCTGGTTCATAACTTGATTTGCATAGATTGACTTAGAATCATGAATGTAAACTTTTGATACCCCATGAATATTTATCCTTGTTGATTGTCATAATTTCAAAATTCATGTAAAGAGAAAAGAATTATACTCTTCCCTTCTTTTTGACAAAAACAAAGGAGGAGAAAGTTTTTGCTAGCTAGAACATGCAAAGGAAGACAAAACTTGCTCTTCTCAAAAGAGAAGAAAGAAATTACAAAATTGCATGCATATCGCAAAGGAAGGAAAGAAAGTGCAACAAGTGTTATCTTACATATCTTGAAATATGCTATGATTGAATGGTATGATTGGATGTTGTATTGTAAACCTATGCATAAATGTTGAATGATGTGATTAATAGCTAGTGTGTTGTAAAACTTGCATATCCTTTTAACTAGCTATGATGCAACTTCTCCTTTTTGTTGATGATATAGGGGGAGAAGTAGATTGATGACTTCATGCATTAAATTGAATATTTTATATATTTGCATAATAATTTTACATTTCTCTTAACATGAATGATACATGTTGCTTGGATTTAGGTTAATCCAAGGTTTCTATCAATGGCATATTGATAGGGGGAGTTTGGTGAAACTCTAGGGAGTTATGGTTAACTCCGTTAGTCATCAATTAGTTGTCATCATCAAAAAGGGGGAGATTATTGAATCTCGAATTTTGATGATGAAACTAATTGATTATGTTTTGTGATCTAACTGTATTTTGATTTATGCAGGTCTACTATCGGACAGGATTAGACAGTTGACACTAGAGGAATTCACGTTACGCTAGATGATCACGTCAAGATATTGGATGTCGAGTTGGAGGTTCGGTCGACAATTAGCAAAAAGGCTTCGTACGTCAGGCATCGGGCCAAGAAGAGCGGAGTTGCGCCAAGGATATCGGAGTTGCGGAGGTCAACCGTTGATTGGGCAACAAGTTGGAAAGAGGATGATGCGCCGAAGAATCGGACGAAGCGCCGACCAATGACGTGCTGGGCAACTGAATGTCAATTCACATTGTAATAATTGTCTAAATCGAAGTAGAGTTTTTATTTTTTTATTTTTGGTAAGTAAATGTAATTGTATTTAGTATGAAGATTGCACAAAATAGTTTTGTCTACACAAGTCGTAGACTATAGCCTGAGATCTCTTGAAGCAGTCTAGGAGAATGCACCATACCTCAGAAAGGTAGAATGGACTCACTCCACCAGACTCATCTCCAAGAGAAGATAAAACAGCCATGACTACACATGTTGTAGACTATGACGTCTTATGATATTCAATAAATAGCAAAATATAATAACCAACCATTCCTAAACGACTTGTAAATAAATACATCACATTGTTGAAACATAGAAACACACAATACAGTAATCTCATTCTAGAAAGCATTAACGAATAACAAAATTGAATCTGATAAAGATATCTTTTTCTCTACTTGTTAAATGCTTCATTTCCAGATCCTGCTCCATACATGATCTTGAGTCACTAAGTATCTCGAGCAATAAGTGAGTATTATGTATGTTGTGGCCCTCAAAGATTCTGCTATATCTCTCCCTCCAAATCCACCAAATAGCACATCTGAAGGTAATTTTTGCGAGTTATGTAAGAAGCCCTTTGCTTGAGAAGCTTTGCTGCAGCTGTTCTAGTTCCTGATGCAAGTTTGGCATTGGTAGCCTATGGAGTTCAAATATCTTCAGAATCTCCTCCCATATCCAATTAGTGTAGTCGCAAGCAAAATAAAGATGATCAATATCTTCTTCCTGGTGCATACAAAGAGAGCATCGGTTAACAATATATATACCTTTTTGCTTCATATTATCCATTGTGGGTAGTTTAGCAAGAAGGGCCTGTCATATGCATAAGGAATATCTCTGTGAGCCCGGTCTATCCCATGTCCAACTGCTCGGGATCCACTTGTTATTTCTTTATCTGATTTGATTCCATGCAGATTTAGCACTAAACTTTCCATTGTCATGAAGCCAATTAAGCATATCTGATGAGTTATTCCTGATTGGAAGAGCAGTAATAGTCGGCCAAAGTAATAACATATCAGGAGAAATAGGATTAGGAAGACACCAGGTGCCGTTAGCAATGAACTCAGAAACCTTCCAATCTTTAGGGACCCCAAGATCTCTTCGTACTTGATCACCATATAATTGAAATAAACTTTTTCCATTCACCCAAGGATCATACCACATATTAATTTTGGACCCAGAAGAGATTGCATAAGAAATGTGGTTGATTAACTAGTTTCTTGCCTTCAAAATTTCTTTCCATGCTGCAGAATGATATGTTTTTGTTGAAACTTCCCATAATGATTCCTTAGATAGGTACCTAGAAGAAACCCATTGTGACCATAAGGATTTATTTTGCAAAAGATCCCACATTTTCTGTACCAAACAAGCTTTATTCCAATCTCTCAGATTTCGTAGATTCAGCCCCCCCTCATCTTTTGGTCTACAAATGCTATCCCAATTGACCATATGCATTGCCTTTCCATCCGTACCATTCCAGAAAAAGTTCTTCAATAGCCGTTCAATGTCCTGAAGAAGTCCAATAGGTAGAAGAAATGTATTAAACCAGTAAATAGAATAAGAAAACAACACAGATCGGATGAGTTCAAGTCGTCCTGCTTTGGAAAGAAGTCTAGTTTTCCAGGAGGAAATTCTATTCTTTATTTTTTACAGGATAGGCTGACAATGAATTTTATGAATGCCAATGGATAAGAGTGGGAGACCCAGATAAGGAACTGGCAGACTTCCCTCGCTAACCCCTAGAGTTTGTATAATAAAGTCTTTATCTTCAATGCAAGAACCCATATAGACTTTACTTTTTGCATGATTTTGTTGAAGGCCAGAAACCAAACCAAAATCTTTCAGAATAGTAGCCAAATTCTTCACTGAAGTAGTGTCATTGCGAAGAAAGATAATAAGATCATCTGTTATGTGGGATATAAAAATAGAACCAGCATGGGGTACCTTAATGCTGCCATCAGAGACTGCCTTTTCTAACATACAGCTGAGTCCTTCCATGACAATTGTAAAAAGATATGAAGAAAGTGGATCTCCTTGTCGGATGCCATTCGTACTCCCAAAGAAGCCAACGAGGGAACCATTGAACAGAACTAAAAATTTTGGAGTTTCCAAGCAGCACTGATTCCAATTAACCCATTGTTGAGGGATGTTCAAACTAAGGAGCATCTTGTAGAGAAACTGTCTATTAACTGAATCAAATGCTTTTCGTAAGTCAGCTTTAAAACATATTTTCGTCCCTCTTGATTTGGAGTGCAAATCTTTGACCAAGTCATTAGCAAGAAGAATATTATGATGTATACTTCTCCCTTTAATGAAAGCAGCCTGAGTATGACCAATGATCTTATACATAATCATTTGCATTCGATCTGCAAGCAACTTGGAGATGATCTTGTAAATAAAGTTGCATAAAGAAATGGGCCTATAGTTCAATTTATCGCTTTAAGAATATGACCTGAAGAGAAAAAATGCTGATAAGCTTTAATCACATCATTTTCAATAATCGGCCATGCAATTTGGTAAAATTCAGCTAGAAATCCATCTGGACCAGGGCTTTTGTGCTTTGGTGACTTGAAGACAACTTGTACAACTTCTTCATCTGTAATTGGTGCATTAAGAATCGTGATGTCATCCGAATCAAGCTTTCTAGCAGGCTCCACGTGAACATTATTAGGCTGCTCTATTTGATTGAGTAAAGAATAAAAAAATTGTTCAGTGTGTGCTTTAACTTCATCCAAATTCTCAATAAGCGTACCATCTTGGCCTTTACATTTCCTGATACAATTAACAGCCCTTCTAGTAGCAATGGCTGTATAGAAAAACTTCGTATTGGAATCCCCTAAAGTAAGCCAATGCTGTCGAGACTTCTGTTTTGTAAAACTTTCTTCCTGCTTTAGGGCCTACATGAATTGAGACCTAGCTTCTGCCTCTTTGCGAATAAGATTCTAGTTAAAGGGCTGAAGCTGTAGCTCATATTGCACCGCCATTAGTTTCTTTTTGATTAAGTGAACCCGGATGATAATATTACCAAAAGTGTTTGTATTCCACTCCTTTAGTGCTGCTTTACATGCTTTAGGCTTTTGGCATAAAATGTAAGGGGGAGATCCATGCACATTAACATTCCAAGCTGATCTGATAACCTCAAGGAACTGAGGATGGGTACTCCACATGTTAAAGAATCTAAATGGTTTCTTTGTCTGCATGTATATACATTAAAGAGTGATCAGAGAACAACTGAGATCCATACTCCATAAGTGAATCAGGGTAAACTGTTAACCATTCACGATTAATCAGACACTTATCAAGTCTATTTTCCTGTTGGCAGTACCTTGATTACTCCATGAAAGCCAATCCCCTATAGATTTCATATCAATCAATGCAGCGATATCTATGTAATCGTTAAAACCTTGAAGCTTGCTCTCTGAAAGTGGTTTACCCCCCACTTTTTCATGTGTGTATCGAACAGAATTGAAGTCACCAAGAATAATCCAAGGCACTATAAGAAGCATATACATCAGTAATATACATACTGTTAGAAGCATATACATCAGTAATATGGAATTGACAACTATTTCTTTTATCCTCGGCTTTAAGGTGGATGAATTATTCTGTAGTAGAAATAAAGCAAGCACTAACAGAGTTCGGATGCCATAATACCCATATTGTACCATAAGTGTCACAAGTATCGTTGGTAAAAAGTTCTGCCTCTGTCCATATTAAATCTTTTTGAACACAAATCCGAGATGGTTTAATTTTTGTTTCCACAAGAATAATAATATCACAAGCATCAGACTTGATTGTTCTATTAAGCTCCTGACATTTCTCAAATTTATTCAGTCCATGAACATTCCAACAAAGTATCTTTATCATAATCAAAACAGGTTGGAAACGAAATAAATGACTCTTCCTAGGTAAACGGAAGTATGTGCAACTTACCAGTACCATCCTTCTTCTTATCCTTGGGTTTTGCAATGTCCTCCCGCATAATATCCTTACCTTTTAAACCTTTATTTCTATTTTTATCCACTTCATCCACAGCTTGCAAATGCTTAAACTTTGAAATACCCAAAATATCCAGGTTGGTAGTGTTTGTTGAAGGTTGTTGAGTCTGAATATCCTAACTGGTGAGGTTTGTTAGGATTGGTTGAGATACAATATCCTGGTTAGCATGATGAGTGGGACGTGGGATCCCCGTTGCGGTAGTTCCTGTCGATGTAGGAAGAGACGAAGGTTTCTCGTTCTCTTGTGCATGGGTAGAGTTTTTGTTTGTGTATGTGTAGGATTAACTACAATAACGATAAAGTCGTAAAGCGAAACAAGTATCGAAAGATACGTGTGATGGATCATTGGGAGTTCGAGAGTTCGATGGAAGTCCGAAGATTCATTGGGAGTGCTGCTGGAATTGGCCGAGAATGAGTAGGGAGCTTGCCGAAGGGTTTTCGGAAGTTTGCCGGAAGGTTCATCGGAAGTTCGCGGAGCTTGCCAATGAAGCTCGTTGGAACTCATCAAGATCATTGTGAAGTTCGGGAGCTTGCCAAGAGTTTGCATAATGGTTTTCAAGGGTTCGTCGGAAGACCGTTGGAAATTCGTCGAAAGCTCGCCAGAAGAAGTCTTGACTTGTCGGACTTTATAAGAGCTTAGGAAATGTCTTTAATTTTGTAGTTAGCATGTAATTTGGGATAGGATTAGGTGTTAATCCTATAACCCAAGTAGGGGCCAATTGAGCCTTGTTTTGGACCGGTTTAGGCCAAGTTTTAGGCCCAAACTAGTGAGCTGGAAGGGCTGGGCGGTGGCACCACCCAGGTTGGGGTGGTGGCACCGCCCAATTCCCGAGAGCATGGGTGGTGGCACCGCTACTCTGGGCGGTGGAACCACCCTGTACACTATCAGTCTGACAACTGACAAGCGATGGCACCGCCACTTACAGGCGGTGGCACCGCCAGCACCGGGAACAACGAAAGAGATTCAAATTTGGGCTCCAAATTTGAATCCTCTTGGGGTCTATAAATACCCCAGGTGTTCTTGTAAGAAAGAAAACAAGCACAACACTGTGAAAGCAAGAAAACACTGCTCAAATCTCTCTAGAAAATCCTTCTTAGTTTCATTTGTATTTCACCGAAAGAAAAGAGAAAGTGCTTGTAAGGGTTTCCTCCTAAGCCCGTCAAAAGGAGAAGAGCTGTAAGGGAGTTCATCCTCACCCGTTGGAAGGAGGATAGCTAGTGGAATGCCAGTGGCCTCAAGCGAAGAGGAATCAGGAGTGGACGTAGGTCGCATGACCGAACCACTATAAATTGGTTTGCATTTACTCTCTTGTAACTTACTATACTGCAAACCATCTTCATTTTGCTGCCTTACTTACTCGACTTCCTCTTCATCTTCTTACGTATGCTTTCAAGTTAAAACACAATCAAAATGGTTTCAAATGAAATGTTGATTTCAATAGTATGAAGTTTTTCGAACTTGTTTTAAATCGCCGAAATTTATTGTTCTTTACCGCTGCACTAATTCCCCCCCCCCTCTTAGTACCGCTCGATCCCTAACACAATCTACTTCTCGCCCATTGGCATCAATAAAAAGGAGTAGTATCTAGCAAGTTTAAATGATATACAAGTTTTTATAACATCACGCTAGATCTACATCACAACATTCAAGCGTAGAAGCATAGCAAGTGTACGATTGCAAATTTGCTAAGTTTGTATTTTTTTTGCTTCTCTTGAGATAGCAACTGCTTCTCTTTAAATTGTAAGTTTCAGCTAGCTACTTTTGCCACTTTCTTTTATGATACATAAGCTAGCAAGTTTTCTTCGCGATATGCCAAGCTAGCAATTTTGCTTCAAGCTAACAATTTTTTTTTCTCTCCCTTTATCATTATCAAAAGAAAGGGAGGAATGTGATATTATAATTCCTTTTTCATCAAAATTTCAAATCATGACAAATGAGGTATCAAAAATATTGACATAAATGTTTTAATCGACTATTTAAGAACTTGTTCTTCTGGAATGGCACAGATAGAAACACACTACATATGGTAAATTGGAATATCATCTACAGACCAAAAGATGAAGGCGGGCTGAATCTGAGAAATCTGCAAGATTGGAATAAAGCTTGTTTGGTATAGAAATTATGGGATCTTTTGCAAAATGAATCCTTATGGTCACAATGAGTTTTTACTAGATACCTATCATGAAATCAATTTGGGAAGTTCTAGTAAAAATATATCATTTTGCTACTAGGAAAGGAATTTTGAAGGGCAAGAATTGGCTAATCAAACACGTTTCTTATGCAATCTCTTCTGGGACCAGAATTAATATGTGGTATGATCCTTGGGTGAATGGGAAAAGTATTTTCTAATTATATGGTGATAGAGTACGAAGAGATCTTGGGGCTCCTAAAGATTGGAAGGTTTCAGAGTTTATTGCTAATAGCACCTGGTGCCTTCCTAATCCTGTTTCTCCTATTTTGCTATCACTTTGGCCAACTATTATAACTCTTCCAATCAGGAACAACTCTTTCGATATGCTTATTTAGCTTCATGACAATGATAAATTTAGTGCTACATCTGCATGGAATCAAATCAGACAGAGAAATAACAAGTGGATCCCAAGCAGTTAGACATAGGATAGACTGTGCTCAAAGAGACATTCCTTATGTATATGGCAGGCTCTTCTTGCCAAACTACCTTCAATAGACAATATGAAGCTAAAAGGTATCTATCTTATTAATCGGTGCTCTCTTTGTATGCAACAGGAAGAAAGTATTAATCATCTTTATTATGCTTGTGACTACACTAATTGGGTTTGGAAGAAGATTCTAAAGTGATTTGAACTAAATAGGCTACCAATGCCAAACTTGCATCAAGAATTAGAATAGCTCCAACAAAGCTTCTTAAGAAAAGAGCTTCTTACACAACTAGCAAAGGTTATTTTCAGATGTGCTATTTGGTGGATTTGGAGGGAGAGGTGTTGTAGGATCTTTGAGGGCCACAGCATACACAATGCTCACCTTTTGCTCGAGATTCTTAATGACTCAAGATCATGTATAGAGTAGGATCTGAAAATGAAGCATTTAACAAGTAGAGAAAACGAGATCTTCCTCAGATTCAATTTTACAATTCTTTAATGCTTTCTAGAAAGGTTGCTGTATTGTGTGATTCTTTGCTTCAAAAATGTGATGTATTCACAGGTCGTCCAGGAATGGTTGGTTATTGCATTTTGCTATTTGTTGCCTATAGTAAAGCATCATAGTCTACAACATGTGTTGTCATGACTACTTTTTTGTTTAACTACTCTCAGAGATGAGTCTGATGGAGTGAGACCATTCCACCTTTCTGAGGTAGGGTGAATTCTCCTAGACAACTCTAAGAGATCTTAGGCTTTAGTCTATGACTTGTGTAGACAAAGCTATTTTGTACAAACTTCATACTAAATGTACTTACATTTACTTACCAAAAAAAAAATATATTTCAATCATCAAAATTCAAATCATGAATATCAATTTAACATTTAAACTAACACTTAAGGTTCTCATTAAGATGCTAACAATTTTGCGATATGTTTAGCAAGTAAATTTTGCTTTCTTTAGCAAAATTCTTTCTCCCCCTTTGTCATTGTTAAAAAGAAGGGAGGACATAGTTTTCTTCCTTTTACAATAGCTTTTCACATCATTTAAAAAATATCATCACTCAATATTGTTAGGATCCCGAGTGATACTAAGAGGGGGGGGGGTGAATTAGTGCAGTGGTTAAGAATGATAGATTTGGCCATTTAAAATAATTTTAAAAAACCTCATATGAAAGGAATAATATTTTGATTAAAACCGTTTCAATTGCATTTTAACTTGAAAGCAAACGTAAGAAGATGAAGAGGAAGTGGAGTAAGTAAAGCAACAAAGTGAAGATAGTTTATAGTAATATAAATTTACAAGAAGAAAACACAAACCGTTTTTATAGTAGTTCGGTCATACGACCTACGTCTACTCCCAATTCCTCTTCACTTGAGGCCACCGGCATTTCACTAGCTATCTTCCTTCCAACGGGCGAAGACCAACTCTCTTATAGCGCTCTCTCCTTTTTTTATAGGCTTAGGAGGTAACCCTTGATAGTAGATAAGATTTCCTCCAACTATATGAGGAAATCTCTCTAGTTGTTGAGGGAAATCCTCCCTAATCTCTCTAGTTGTTGAGGGAAATCCTCCCTCTTAACCTGTATAAATATACCTCCTATTGTATTGATCAAATATACTTTTACAATTACTTTTCATCTTATCATGGTATCAGAGCAGTTTGTCTAAGAACAAGCTCTCTTCTTGCTGTCCGACGATAGCAATTGATTCTCACCGAAGCTTGCTTCTTTCGAGTTCGGTGTTAAGGCGTAGCATCCGAGGGGTTTTCGTTCCTCTACTGCGACCAGTTATCTGCTCCTCACCAACATTCCCTACCCCAGATCTCGCTGAACTCCGGCGAGGCTCTCCTCTTCTTCCTTGCCAACGATGTTTCTCTGATCATTTGTTGCACAAAAGCAGCCGAGCTCCCGCCTTCTCTCGGTGATTGCTAAAAGCAGCCGAGCAAGCTCGCTTCTCACCGATTTTACTTCTCTGCCCCCTTGCTTCCTCTGCTTCCACAGGCGGAAGCTTTATTTCCGCCTGCGATCGCTGCCGCTGCTGTTTCCTTCCTCCCTCCACGCAACCTCACCGTTGCAGCTCTCTGGGCCACAATCACCGCCGTCGCAGCCTCCGGTCGTGCGATCCCACCGGCCGCGCAGCGTGAGAAGGCCGCCGCCCGCCGCCGCTTCAGCTCTTGCGATCACCGCTATCGCTGCCGATACTCCCTTGCTTCTCGCCACGACCCCTCAACCGCAACTTCAACCAAAGTGCTCACGCACTCTCTTCGCTGCCAAGCATCAACAAGAATCGCCGCGCGCAGCGGCGGCGGTGTGACAAAAATAGTACAGCACCGTCGATCTCAGCCCCGATCGAACGGTGCGATCTGCAGCGATTGAGTTTTCGTCGCCTTCTCTGCGCCAAGCGACTGCCCTTCCTGCACTCGTTCTCTGGAACGATACGAGCATCGAGAAGGGTACGAGCATCGCCAGGTCACCGCTTCACCGCATCACTCACAAGCAGAACCGACCTTCTTCCTCAAGTCGCCAAACACACTATAAAGATCGCCGCCTGCTCTCAGGACGGCAAAGACATCTCACCGGCGACATCATCTCTTTTTCCACTGATCGCTTTCTGTCGGTTGGTATATATCCTCAACATGTCCTCATCTGACGCTCCAGTTACTGTTCCTGCAGGGAACCATAGTATTCTTTCCTCTAGGTGTCTTATTTCCATTAATCTTTACGCTCATCCCCTTCAAGTTATCCGTATGATAACTACGCATCCTGGCGTGCTCAAATTTCTAACCTTCTATTTGGATATGATCTACTTGGGTACGTGGACGGCTCTCTCTGCTGTCCACCGGCGATGCTCAACATCCCAGGAGCACCCAGTCCAGTATCAAATCCGGACCACAAACTTTGGTTACGTCAAGATCGTCTCATACTACAAGCAATTCAAGCCTCAGTCGCTGGATCCCTTGCCCCACTCATATCTTCATGTAACACTGCTGCTGAAGCCTGGTGCAAGTTACAAACCACCCTGGCAAATCATTCCCGGACTCGCATGCTCAGTCTCCTATCCAGCCTCATGAAAACAAAACAAGAGGGAAGTACCATTGCCGATTATCTACAAAAAATAAAAGTTATTATCGATAACTTGGCTCTAATAGGTCATTCCGTCAGTGATGAAGAAATCATTATACACACCCTCAATGGTCTAGGGGACGAGTACAAGGAACTGGCAGCAGCAATACGGGCACGTGACACACCGATGTCATTTGAAGAACTCTACGACAAATTGACCGATTTTGAGATATATCTCAAGCGCGAGGACAAATTACCAAGATCATCCATCACAGCTCAAGTCAGTACAAAATCCAAAAGGAGGGGCAACCAGTCTAACAAGACTATCAACAAAGGTTTGATCAAGATGCCTCTTGAACTTATGAACTATGGACACGTCATCCCTCCTCCACAGCATCGGCCCTGGCGTCCTCAACATTCAAGTCAACAAAGAGTTGTCATCAACTATGCGACAAAATCGGACACTCTGCAAAAGTCCTGGCCGATCTCGACCTGACTTCCTCCTCTATCCCAGTGCCTCAAGCAAATCTCACGACTACTCCGAATACCAATCAACACAATTGGATTGTGGACTTTGGCGCATCCCATCACATTACATCTCGATTTACGAACTTGTCCACACACAACACCTATGGCGGAACTGAGGATATCATCATCGGTGACGGTAAAGGAATTCCTATCACTCATCTTTGGTTCTACAAAGCTTAATTCACACAACAACACTTTTACACTCGATGATGTTTTGTGTGCCCCTCACATCAAACGAAATCTTATTTCCGCTTTCAATTCTGCAAACAAAATAATACATCCATTGAATTCTTTCCTAACTCCTTTCTTGTCAAGGATTTAAGCATGGGGGCATCCTTGGTCCGAGGTCGGAATAAAGATAACATTTATGAGTGGCCGTCGGTTTCACAATTCACCCAATTTAACGCTTACTCCTCGATTGCACTTCGGGTTGATGTGTGGCATCGTGCGTCTTGGTCATCCCTCATCCTCTATTCAGCAAAAATTACTATCTCGTTATTCTCTTCCTACTTTTAAAACTAGTAGCATTAACATGCATTGTGATGCTTGTCTTAGCAATAAAAGTCATAGACTACCTTTTGGAGCATCCTCCATATCTTGCTCTAAACCATTTGAAATTGTTTATACAGATGTTTGGGGCCCTGCCCCAACCCCTTCTTTTGACAAGTTTAGATTTTATGTCATTTTTGTCGATTATTTCACCAAGTATACATGGTTATTTCCTCTCCGTCATAAATCTGACGTTTCAACAATCTTTACCAACTTTTCGTAAGTTGGTCGAGAATTTCTTTCGGTCTTCAATCAAAACAGTTTACTCTCGATGGCGGAGGCGAATATCAAGCCCTCACATCTTGCCTCTCCGCTTGTGGTATACAACACCTCAAGTCACCCCACATACTCCCCAATTAGTTGGTTCTGCTGAACGCAAACATCGACATATAGTTGAAACTGGCCTCTCACTTCTACATCAAGCATCCATGCCCCCAACCTTTTGGTCAGCAGCTTTTCAAACTGCAGTCTATCTAATTAATCGTATGCTTACTCCAGTCCTACAATACCAGTCACCATTTGAAAACTTTTTCACAAGCCCCAAATCTTGAAACTCAAAGTCTTTGGTTGTTTATGTTATCCATGGCTACGACCTTATACCTCGCACAAGTTGACACCCGATCCAAGCCTTGCACCTTTATAGGATACTCTCTAGAACATAATGCTTTCCGATGTTATGAACCCCAAACTCAAAGAGTCTTTATATCACGTCATGTTATTTTTTTAGAGTCTACTTTTCCTTTTCACAACCATCCTACCGTGCAGGCTATTCCGACAAACATACATCACTGGAGTATCCCTCCGATCCCATCACAAGAACCTCCTATGACACCATCCAATCCCTTTCCTCAGGATGCGCACTCTCTTGTTCTCCCGGTTCAACAGCTCCTCACTCCCTCTATTGCTTCTCCTCTCCCCTCTTTACAAGCTTCCCCTACTACTGATGTAGTCCCCTCGGAAACACAACACCATTCTTTACCCTCTTCTGACCACAATAACACTGATGTACCTCAGCCTGCTCCAACCCGTGTCAATGCCTCTCCACTACCTATACCGACAACACAAGCTGTAGCTCCTAAACATCCAATGACAACACGCTCCAAGAGTGGTATATTCAAGCCACGTCAAGTCCTCGACCTACATGCTATCACAAAATCCTCTTCTGAGATCAATGAACCTACCACAATTACTCAGGCCCAAAAATCTCCACATTGGCGTAAAGCCATGTGTGAAGAATATGATGCCCTCCTCCATAATTCCACATGGTCTCTTGTACCCTCTCATCCTACACAAAACATCATCGGGTGTAAATGGGTCTTTCGAATTAAGCGGAACCCAGACGGATCCGTTGCTAGATATAAAGCACGTCTCGTAGCGAAAGGGTTTCATCAACGACCTGGAGTTGACTTCACAGAGACTTTCAGTCCTGTTGTTAAACCCACAACAATTCGACTCATTCTAAGTTTGGCCATCTCAAAAGGCTGGCAGCTACGACAACTAGATGTTAATAATGCCTTTTTACAAGGGACTCTAACTGAAGATGTCTATATGCAGCAACCCCCTGGCTTCATTCATCATCAGTATCCGAGACATGTTTGCAAACTACAAAAAGCTATTTATGGACTTCGTCAAGCTCCAAGAGCCTGGTATACTGAACTTGGTTCATTTCTGACATCAATTGGTTTTATCAACTCCAAGTCTGATACCTCGTTATTCTTACGACAACAACATAGAACCACAATATATCTTCTCGTATATGTGGACGATATTATTGTTACAGGCAATGATCCCTTGGAGATTCGGACATTCCTAAAGCAATTGGCTGATCGATTCTCCCTCAAAGATCTTGGCACCTTAAGTTACTTTCTAGGAGTTGAAGCAACATTTACATCTTCAGGACTCCTCCTATCACAAAGAAAGTATATTCAAGATCTATTATCCAAAACAAACATGCAGGATGCAAAAGAGGTTACAACTCCCCTCTCTACTAATGAATCACTCAAATTATATGATGGAAGCCCTGCTTCGGATGCTACTCAATACCGACAAGTACTTGGCTCCTTACAATACTTAGCTCTCACCCGTCCAGATATCTCATTTGCAGTCAATAAATTATCTCAGTTCATGCACCAGCCATCTACTATGCATTGGTCTGCAGTCAAACGAATTTTACGGTATCTTAAAGGGACTCTTCATCATGGTCTCTTTCTCCGCAAACATGCCTCACTTAATCTCCATGCCTTTGTTGATGCTGACTGGGCGGGCAACTTTGATGATAGAACTTCTACGTCAGGGTATATTGTCTTCCTTGGAGCTAATCCTATCAGTTGGAGTTCTAAGAAGCAAAAGACAGTCGCACGGTCTACAACTGAAGCTGAGTACCGTGCCATCGCTACTGCTACTACTGAAGTCAATTGGGTCACAAATCTCCTTAAGGAACTCAACGTCAACTCTACCCTTCCTCCTACAATATATTGTGATAATATTGGAGCTACCTACTTATGTGTCAATCCAGTGTTCCACTCACGCATGAAACACATCGCCATTGACTTCCACTTCGTGCGAGATCAAGTTGTCAGAAATCAACTACGTGTCTCTCATGTACATACGGCTGATCAACTAGCAGATCCACTCACGAAGCCTCTTGCCCGTAAATTATTTTCATTACATCGATCCAAGATTGGCATCCTTGACCGGAATACCATCTTGCGGGGGCATGATAGTAGATAAGATTTCCTCCAACTATATGAGGAAATCTCTCTAGTTGTTGAGGGAAATCCTCCCTAATCTCTCTAGTTGTTGAGGGAAATCCTCCCTCTTAACCTGTATAAATAGACCTCCTATTGTATTGATCAAATATACTTTTACAATTACTTTTCATCTTATCAACCCTTACAAGCACTCTCTCCTTTCTTTTAACCTGAATACAAGTAAGGACTAGAAGAGGGGATTTCTAGAGATTTAAATAGTATTTTTTTATTTTTAAAGTGTGTGTGCTTGTTTTTTCAACCCAAGGATGGAAGGGGTATTTATAGGCTCCAATTAGATTCAAACTTGGAGCTAAAAATCTTCCCATTTTGGGTTTATCGGGTATTAGCGGTACCACCATCTATCATTGGCGGTACCACTGTCTATCACTAGTGGTACCACCGCTGGTGCACTCTAGTTCTGTTAGTGTATTAGGTGGTACCACTGCCTAGTCTGACGGTACCACCGCTTAGGCACACTGACCTTGTCAGTACTGGGCGGTACCATCACCTAAGTACTCTGACACTAGGTGGTACCACCACCTAGTCTGGGTGGTACCACCGCCTAGTACAACCTAAGGGAGCTGAATCCGGGTAGTTTCACCACCTTAATCTGGTGGTGCTACCGTCAGATAGGGTCCAACACTTCTGGTTGGGCCTTGAATCTGACCCAAACTAGTCCATAACGAGCCCAATTGGCCCCTAGTAGGGTTAAAGAGATTACCTCCAAAATCTAACCCTAATTACATACTAACTATAAAATTAAAGATATTTCCTAAGACAAAACATAATACGGCAAGTCAAGTCTTCTTTCGACGAGTTTCCGGCAAACTTTCAATGATCTTCCGATGAATCCTCGAACACCATTCTGTGGACTCCTGGCAAGCTCCTAGACTTCACAACGATCTTGGTGAGTTTCGACGAGTCTTCTTTAGCAAGCTCTGATCTTTCTCGACGAGCTCCGTGAACTTCCAACGAACATTCCGGTGAACTTCGGAAAACCCTTCGACAAGCACCCTACTTATTCTCGGTCAGTTTCGGTGGCACTCCGACAAATCTTTGGACTTCCGTCGAACTCTCATACTCCCAATGATATGATCGTACTTGACTCCAGCACTTCGTTTCACTTTATGTCTTCATTGTTATCGTAGTTAATCTTGCACACTAAGTAATTCTTAACCCTACTTCGATCTAGACAGTTACACTGAATCAACATTGACATAGGAGTACCTAACTTGCTATAATCTACTCATGTTGATCTTGCTGAAGCTATAATAAATTTTCAGCCCACAATGTTACCTCATTCTTCCACTTAGCACATTCAATTATGATAGCTCAAGAGCATCTTTTTACACTAAGTCAAGGCTGGTTCAATGTACTTTCCTTCATGACTAAGAAACATTTTAATGAAGGTGGTTAACAGCTATAAAGCATTTGTCTCAAAATCCCCTATGCATAAAGGGTTGTTTCACACATAACTATTTATTTTGGTGTTTTGGGTTAGAGGAGGTTTTTAAAAACTGAAGATATTGGTTGAAGCTCTCTTGGAGTGCTCTAGAAAATTCTATATCTCTTGGATGCGTCCTAGAGTGGTGAGTCTCTTTGTTCAGTTCTGTATCCTCATTTCATTTTCTCTGGGATGGTGAAGTTTTCTATATCCCTATGTGATTTTGAACCTGGTGGTGAACTATTTTACAATTGTGTTTAAGTATTTTCATAAGATTATTCTTTTTCTGTCTGAAAGAGTTTTTATTCCTATGCATACTGCTATTCTCTCGAATTTTCTTCTCTCAAAACCCATTTAGTATCACCCCATCGTACTAGACGAAGTGAGTCTTGATTTCATTTTAGGACTGCTAAGAACTCAAAGGAACAAGGATTCAATCATGGTTGTTATCGATAAATTTTTAAAAATATTTCACTTTGTCCCCTGCAATAAATCAAGTGATGCATCTCATATCACTTATTTGTATTTTAAGGAGATTGTAAGATTGCATGGTGTCTGCAAAGAGGCAGAAGCTAGGTATCAATTTATGCAGGTCTTAAAACAAGAAGAAAGTTTTGCAAAACAAAAGTCTAGACAACATTGGCTTACTCTAGGGGATTCCAATACGAAGTTTTTCTATACAGCCATTGCTACTAGACGGGTTGTTAACTGCATCAGGAAATGTAAAGACCAAGACGGTACACTTATTGAGAATTTGGATGAGGTTAAAGCCCACACTGAACAATTTTTTTACTCTTTACTTAATCAACCAGAGCAGCCTAATAATGTTCATGTGGAGCCTATTAGAAAGCTTAATTCTGATGATATCATGATTCTCAATGCCCCAATTACAGATGAAGAAATTGTAAGAGTTGTCTTTAAGTCACCGAAGCACAAAAGCCCTAGTCTGGATGGGTTTCCAGCTGAATTTTATCAAATTGCATGGTCGATTATTGGGAATGACGTGATTAAAGCTTGTCAGCATTTTTTCTCTTCAGGTCATCTTCTTAAAGAGATAAATTATACTTTTATTTCTTTAGTTCCTAAGAATGCAGGGGCTGATTCACTAGAGCACTACAGGCCCATTTCATTATGCAACTTTATTTACAAGATTATATCCAAGTTGCTTGCAGATCGAATGCAAATGATTATATAGAAGATCATTAGTCCTACACAGGCTGCTTTCATTAAAGGAAGAAGTATACATCACAATGTTCTTCTGGCTAATGACTTGGTCAAAGATCTGCACTCCAAATCAAGAGGGACAAAAATATGTTTTAAAGCTGACTTACGAAAAGCATTTGATTCAGTTAATAGACACTTTCTCTACAAGATGCTCCTCAGTATGAACTTCCCTCAACAATGGGTTAATTGGATTTAATGCTGCTTAGAAACTCCAAAATTTTCGGTTCTTTTCAATGGCTCACCCATTGGCTTCTTTGGGAGTACGAATGGCATCCGACAAGGAGACCCACTTTCTTCATATCTTTTTACAATTGTCATAGGAGGACTCAGCTGTATGTTAGAAAAGGCAGTCTTTGATGGTAGCATTAAGATACCCCATGCTGGTTCTAATCATATATCCCACATAATATTTGCAGATGATCTTATTATATTTCTTCGCAATGACACTAATTCAGTGAGGAATTTGGCTACTATTCTGAAAGATTTTGGTTTGGTTTCTGGCCTTCAGCTAAATCATGCAAAGAGTAAAGTCTATATGGGTCCTTGCATTGAAGGTAAAGATTTTATTATACAAACTTTGGGGGTTAGCGAGGGATGTCTGCCAGTTTCTTATCTAGGTCTCCCACTTATATCCACTGGCATTTACAAAACCCACTGTCAGCCTATCCTGGAAAAAATAAAGAATATAATTTTCTCTTGGAAAACTAGACTCCTTTCCAAAGCAGGACGACTTGAACTCATCTGATCTGTGCTGTTCTCTTACTCTATTTATTAGTCTAATGCATTTCTTCTACCTGTTGGACTTCTTCAAGATATTGAACGGCTATTGAAGAACTTTTTCTGGAATGGTACGGATGGTAAGGTAATGCATATGGTAAATTGGGATAGTATCTGTAGACCAAAGGATGAGGGGGGGCTGAATCTGCGAAATCTGAGAGACTGGAATAAAGCTTGTTTGGTACAGAAATTGTGGGATCTTTTGCAAAACAAATCCTTATGGTGACAATGGGTTTCTACTAGGTACCTATCTAAGGAATCAATCTGGGAAGTTTCAACAAGAACATATCATTCTACTGCTTGGAAAGGAATTTTGAAGGCAAGAAATTGGCTGATCAAGCACATTTCTTATGCAATCTCTTCAGGGACCAGATTTAATATGTGGTATGATCCTTGGGTGAATGGGAAGAGTATATTTCAATTGTATGGTGATGGAGTACGAAGAGATCTTGGGGCCCCTAAAGATTGGAAGGTTTCTGAGTTCATTGTTAACGGCACCTGGTGTCTTCCTAATCCTATTTCTCCTGATATGCTATCGCTTTGGCCAACTATTACAGCTCTTCCAATCAGGAACAACTCTTCAGATATGCTTAATTGGCTTCATGACAATGGAAAATTTAGTATTACATCTACATAGAATCAAATCAGACAAAGAAACAACAAGTGCTTCCCAAGCAGCAGTTGGACATGGGATAGACCGGGCTCACAGAGACATTCCTTATGCACGTGGCAAGCCCTTCTTGCCAAACTACCTACAATGGACAATATGAAGCGACGAGGTATATATCTTGTTAATCGATGTTCTCTTTGTCTGCAATAGGAAGAAAGTATTGATCATCTCTATTATGCTTGCGACTACACTAATTGGGTATGGATGGAGATTCTGAAGAGATTTGCACTACATAGGCTACCAATGCCAAACTTGCATCAAGAACTAGAACAGCTACAGCAAAGCTTCTCAACAAAAGGGCTTGTGCTATTTGGTGGATTTGGAAGGAGAGGTGTAGTAGAATCTTTGAGGGCCACAACACACACAATGCTCATCTTTTGCTCGAGATACTTAGCGACTCAAGATCATGTATGGAGCAGGATCTGGAAATGACGCATTTAACAAGTAGAGAAAAAAAGATTTTTCTCAGATTCAATTTTATAATTCGTTAATGCTTTATCGAATGTGATTGCTGTATTGTGTGCTTCTATGTTTCTATAATGTGATGCATTCACAGGTCGTTCAGGAATGGTTAGCATTTTGTTATTTGTTGCCTATCGTCATAGTCTACAACATGTGTAGTCATGACTACCTTTCTGTTTAATTTCTCTTGGAGATGAGTCTGGTGGAGTGAGTCCATTCCACCTTTCTGAGGTGGGGTGCATTCTCCTAGACTATTTTAAGAGATATCAGGCTATAGTCTACGGCTTGTGTAGACAAAGCTACTTGTACAAACTTCATACTACATATAATTACATTTACTTACCAAAAAAAAAAAAGATTGCATGGTGTACCAAGAACTAGAGTATCTGATCGAGATTCAAAATTTCTTAGTCATTTTTGGAGAACTCTATAGAGGAAGCTGGGTACTTCTTTTAATTTTACCAGCTCACATCACACACAAACCGATGGGCAAACTGAGGTATCAAAAAGAAGCTTGGGAAATTTGCTTAGAAGTTATGTTGGCAAAAACATCAAGCAATGGGATCTCATTCTTTCACAAATTGAATTTGCCTACAATCAATCCTTGCATCAGAGCATTGGTAAGAGTCCATTTGAAGTTGTTTATGGTACTAATCTTATTAGTCCATTGGATTTGGTTCCTCATTTAGCAACTAAGCAATTTAGTGGAGATGCTGATGAGAGAGCTAAGCAAATAAAGAAGCTACATGAGAATATTAAAGAAATCATATAGAAGCAAAATGAGAGGTATAGTCAATTTGCCAACAAATATAAAAAACTTGTGGAGTTTAATGCAGGTGATTTGGTATGGATTCATCTAAGAAAGGAGAGGTTCCTACCAGGCAAAATTGGAAAATTGAAACCAAAAGTTGATGGTCCATTCAAGATGTTTAAGAGAATTGGCCAGAATGCTTATGAGATCAGGCTACCAAAAGATTATGGAGTGTCTTCGACATTTAATATGATTGATTTAAGTCCTTATCATGATTATATTGCTGAAACAAACATTGACTTGATGATAAGTCTTTTTCAAGCAAGGGAGAAAGACACAAGAGTGTCTAACTTGCTATAATCTACTCATGTTGATCTTATTGAAGCTATGATAAATTTTCAGCCCACAATGTTGCCTTTGTCTTCCATTCAGCACATTCAACTATGGTAGCTCATCAGCATCTTCTTTATGCTAAGTCAAGGCTGGTTCAATGCACTTTTCTTCATGACTAAGAAACATATTAATGAAGGTGGTTAACAGCTGTAAAGCATTTATCTCGAAATTTCCTATGCATGAAGGGTTGTTTCATGCACAACTATTTATTTTGGTGTTTAGGGTTAGAGGAAGTTTTTAGAAACTGAAGATATTGGCTAAAGTTCTCTTGGAGTGCTCTAAAAAACTCTGTATCTCTTGAATACATACTTGATTGGTAAGTCTCTTTGTTCAATTCTGTATCCTCGTATCAATTTCTCTAGGGTCGTGAAGTTTTCTGTATCTCTATATGATTTTGAACTTTGTGGTAAACTATTTTACAATTGTGTTTAAGTATTTTCATGAGATTATTCTTTTTCTGTCTGAAAGAATTTTTATTCCTATGCATACCGCTATTCTCTCGAATTTTTTTCTCTCAAAACCCATTCAGTATCACCCCACCGTATTAGACGAAGTGAGTCTTGATTTCGTTTTAGGACTACCAAGAACTCAAAGGAACAAGGATTCAATCATGGTTGTTGTCGACAAATTTTTAAAAATATCTCACTTTGTCCCCTGCAATAAATCAAGCGATGCATCTCATATCACTGATTTGTATTTTAAGGAGATTGTGAGATTGCATGGTGTACCAAGAATTATAGTATCTGATCGAGATTCAAAATTTCTTAATCATTTTTGGAGAACTCTATGGAGGAAGCTGGATACTTCTTTGAATTTTAGCAGCTCACATCACCCACAAACCGATGGGCAAACTGAGGTAACAAATAGAAGCTTGGAAAATTTGCTTCGAAGTTATGTTGGCAAAAACATCAAGCAATGGAATCTCATTCTTCCACAAATTGAATTTGCCTACAATCGTTCCTTGCATTATAGCATTGGTAAGAGTCCATTTGAAGTTGTTTATGGTGCTAATCCTATTGGTCCATTGGATTTGGTTCCTCATTTAGTAACTAAGTAATAGTGGAGATGCTGATGAGAGAGCTAAGCAAATAAAGAAGTTAAATGAGGATGTTAAAGAAACCATAGAGAAGCAAAATGAGAGGTATAGTCAATTTGCCAACAAATATAGAAAACTTATAGAGTTTAATGCAAATGATTTGGTATGGATTCATCTAAGAAAGGAGAGGTTCCTACTAGGCAAAATTGGAAAATTGAAACCAAAAGCGGATGGTCCATTGAAGATGCTTAAGAGAATTAGCCAGAATGCTTATGAGATCAAGCTACCAGAAGATTATGGAGTGTCTTCGACATTTAATATGGCTGATTTAAGTCCTTATCATGATAATATTGTTGAAACAAACAATGACTTGAGAACAAGTCTTTTTCAAACAAGGGAGAATGACACAAGAGTGCCTAACTTGCTATAATCTACTCATGTTGATCTTGCTGAAGCTATAATAAATTTTCAGCCCACAATATTGCCTCAGTCTTCCATTCAGCACATTCAACTATGACAGCTCATGAGCATCTTCTTTACACTAAGTCAAGGCTGGTTTAATGCACTTTCCTTCATGACTAAGAAACATATTAATGAAGGTGGTTAACAGCTGTAAAGCATTTATCTCGAAATTTCCTATGCATGAAGGGTTGTTTCATGCACAACTATTTATTTTGGTGTTTTGGGTTAGAGGAGGTTTCTAGAAATTGAAGATATTGGCTGAAGCTCTCGTGGAGTGCTCTAAAAAATTCTGTATCTCTTGGATACATCCTTGAGTGGTGAGTCTCTTTGTTCAATTCTGTATCCTCATTTCAATTTCTCTGGGGTGGTGAAGTTTTCTGTATCCCTATGTGATTTTGAACATAGTGGTAAACTATTTTATGATTGTGTTTAAATATTTTTATGAGATTGTTCTTTTTCTGTCCAAAAAAAATTTTATTCCTGCACATACCGCTATTCTTTCGACTTTTCTTTTCTCAAAACCCATTCCGTAACGCCCCATCATATCAGAGGAAGTGAGTCTTGATTTCATTTTAGGATTGCCAAGAACTCAAAGGAACAAGGATTCTATCATGGTTATTGTCGATAGATTTTCAAAAATGTCTTACTTTGTCCCTTGTAATAAATCAAACGATGCATCTCATATCGCTGATTTGTATTTTAAGGAGATTGTGAGATTGCATGGTGTACCAAGAACTATGGTATTTGATCGAGATTCAATATTTCGCAGTCATTTTTGGAGAACTCTATGGAGGAAGCTAGGTACTTCTTTGAATTTTAGCAGCTCACATCACCCACAAACCGATGGGCAAACTGAGGTAACAAACAGAAGCTTGGGAAATTTGCTTAGAAGTTATGTTGGCAAAAACATCAAGCAATGGGATCTCATTCTTCCACAAATTGAATTTGCCTATAATCGTTCCTTACATTATAGCACTGGTAAGAGTCCTTTTGAAGTTGTTTATGGTGCTAATCCTATTGGTCCTTTGGATTTGGTTCTCATTTAGCAACAAAGCAATTTAGTGGAGATGTTGATGAGAGAGCTAAGCAAATAAAGAAGCCACATAGAATGTTAAAACAACCATAGAGAAGCAAAATGAGAGGTATAGTCAAGTTGCCAACAAACACAGAAAACTTATGGAGTTTAATGTAGGTGATTTAGCATGGATTCATTTAAGAAAGGAGAGGTTCCCACCAAACAAATTAGAAAAATTGAAACCAAAAGCTAATGGTCCATTCAAGGTGCTTAAGAGAATTGGCCAGAATGCTTAAGAGATCGAGCTACTAGAAGATTATGGAGTGTCTTCGACATTTAATGTGGCCAATTTAAGTCCTTATCATGATTATATTGCTGAAACAAACAATGACTTGCGAACAAGTCTTTTTCAACTAGGGGAGAATGACACAGGAGTGCCTAACTTGCTATAATCTACTCATGTTGATTTTACTGAAGCTATGATAAATTTTCAGCCCACAATATTACCTCAGTCTTCCACTCAGCACATTCAACTATGATAACTCATGAGCATCTGCTTTACACTATATCAAGGCTGGTTCAATGCACTTTCCTTCATGACTAAGAAACATTTTAATGAAGGTGGTTAACAGCTGTAAAGCATTTATCTCAAAATTTCCTATGCATGAAGGGTTGTTTTATACACAACTATTTATTTTGGTGTTTTGGGATAGAGGAGGTTTTTAGAAACTGAAGATATTAGCTGAAGCTCTCTTAGAGTGCTATAGAAAACTCTATATCTCTTGAATGCATCATTGAGTGGTTAATCTCTTTGTTCAGTTCTGTATCCTCGTTTCATTTTCTCTAGGGTGGTGAAGTTTTCTGTATCCCTATGTGATTTTGAACCTAGTGGTGAACTATTTTATAATTGTGTTTAAGTATTTTCGTGAGATTGTTCTTTTTCTGTCCGAAAGAACTTTTATTCCTGAGTATACTGCTATTCTCTCGAGTTTTCTTCTCTCAAAACACATTCTGTATTGCCACACCGTATTAGAGGAAGTGAGTCTTGATTTCATTTTGGGACTGCTAAGAACTCAATGGAACAAGGATTCTATCATGGTTGTTGTCGATAGATTTTAAAAAATGTCTCACTTTGTCCCCTGCAATAAATCAAACGATGCATCTAATATCGTTGATTTGTATTTTAAGGAGATTGTGAGATTGCATGGTATACCAAAAACTATGGTATCTGATCGAGATTCAAAATTTCTTAGTCATTTTTGGAGAACTCTATGGAGGAAGCTGGGTACTTGTTTGAATTTTAGCAGCTCACATCACCAACAAACCGATGGGCAAATTGAGATAACAAACAGAAGCTTAGGAAATTTGCTTAGAAGTTATGCTGGCAAAAACATCAAGCAATGGGATCTCATTCTTCCACAAATTGAATTTGCCTACAATCATTCCTTGCATCAGAGCATTGGTAAGAGTCCATTTGAAGTTGTTTATGGTGTTAATCCTATTGGTCCATTGGATTTGGTTCCTCATTTAGCAACTAAGCAATTTAGTGGAGATGCTGATGAGAGAGCTAAGCAAATAAAGAAGCTACATGAGAATGTTAAAGCAACCATAGAGAAGCAAAATAAGATGTATAGTCAAGTTGCCAACAAACATAGAAAACTTATAGAGTTTAATGCAAGTGATTTGGTATGGATTCATTTAAGAAAGGAGAGGTTCCCAACAAGCAAATTTAGAAAATTGAAACCAAAAGTTGATGGTCCATTTCAAGGTGCTTAAGAAAATTGGCCAGAATGCTTATAAGATCGAGCTTCAAGAAGATTATGGAGTATCTTTGACTTTTAATGTGGCTGATTTAAGTCCTTAGCATGATTATATTACTGAAACAAATAATGACTTGAGGACAAGTCTTTTTTAACCAGGGGAGAATGACACAGGAGTGCCTAACTTGCTATAATTTACTCATGTTGATCTTGTTGAAGCTATGATAAATTTTCAGGCCACAATGTTGCCTCTCTTACACTTAGCACATTCAACTATGATAGCTCATAAGTATCTTCTTTACACTAAGTCAAGGCTAGTTCAATGCACTTTCCTTCATGACTAAGAAACATATTAATGAAGGCGGTTAATAACTGGAAAACATTTATCTCAAAATTCCATATGCATGAAGGGTTGTTTCATGCACAACTATTTATTTTGGTGTTTTGGGTTAGAGGAGATTTTTAGAAACTGAAGATATTGGCTGAAGCTCTCTTAGAGTGCTATAGAAAACTCTGTATCTCTTGGATGCATCCTAGAGTGGTGAGTTTCTTTATTCAATTCTATATCCTCATTTCATTTTTGTTGGGGAATCCATCAGGGGAGCGACATCACATGCGTAGCAGAAGAACAGAAAATAAAATCCCAAATTTCCTATAGAAAGATTTCGTCATCGTGCGTAGATCGGTGTGTCAAACAAATCTGCGAAAAACTACACGAATAAAAGAAAGTACCTAGGGAGATTGCATATCCCTAAATCTCTATAGATCTGTAGGAGAGAATGAAAGAGGTCAAGCGTCCTCCTCTCTAGCGGTATCCACATGGCAGGGATTGCGACGATGCACCTCTCTCTCTAGGGAGAGGAGAACAGGAGATGGCCACCAAAAGAATCCCTCAGCCTATAGAGCTTTGGTTCCCTCCTATTTATAGAGGCCCCCTAAAAACCCTAATGGATCTTTTGCCCTATTGGGTATTGGATCTCCATCCAATTACCCAAGCCTCTTAGATTAGTGGGTCTCTACCCAATAATCTCTTATTAGCAATTATTGGATCTCATCTCAGGATCCAATAATTCAAGGGCTTAATGGATATCCAATAAGATAGGGGGTTCTACGAATATCTCATATCTGAACCTCTACTTGTCGTAACACCTATCATATGTGTCTGACCCTCTAGGCCCAATATCGAGCCGACCATGAGTCATACTCGTCAGAACTCCTTCTGACTTAGTGAATTATTATCTCTATAATAATTCACCAAACTCATCGACTGCGGACGTACCAGGCCACTACTCCACGGCCCCTAGACGATACAGGGAAATCTAATCCCTTGGACCTATCGGTCCTTAGTTACCATGTATCTATTGTCCCTCATCCATCCAATATCCCAGAAACCCTATACCGGGCATGGTGCTATCAGGCCCATACGGTCTCTCCTCGAGTCTTGCTCTTGTCGGATTTTTCCGAAGAACTCTTTCTCTCTCAATCCGAATAATCTTGGTCAAGGATTTGTTCAAGCAAAAACACATGGGATATTCCTCTCATGATATCGAGAGTGGATGATCCTCTATTGACACTCAATAGCCCTCGTAAGGTTGGCAACCACTCCCAATGACTGGCTGTACTAGATCTGAAACTTTCCAAACCTATAAGTCTGGTATCAAAGAGTGGAGTACTCATACAGGACATCCTTAGTGTCTCAAGTCTAAGGACCAGATACACTACTGGGACTCTGGAATCACTGTCTGACGTGAGGTATCAATAACCATCCAGCATTCTGTAGGTGGATCAATCAGTCAACTCATTCTCCAATGAGCAACTGCACTGTAACCTTAGTATCCCCACATGAGTAGTTATGAGACTAGCTACCTTTATCATATGAACGAGTATATAGCACACAAGTCTATCCGGTTATCTCGATGTCCTTCTCGAGTAACCTATGACCAGGATAATTTAGAGTTTATGTTTAAAGGTGAATCACTCTTATTATCGTGATCTCATCACGATCCAATTCTCATTGTACAGATCCAAGGACATCATAGTATATGCAACACATAAGATAAAGTGATAAAATACCTAATAATAAGCAAAGAGATAAAGTGTATATTAAGTCACAAGTGTTATCACTCATGTGATCGGCTTGCAGGGCACATATGACTAGCAATTTTCTCTGGGGTGGTGAAGTTTTCTGTATCTCTATGTGATTTTGAACTTGGTGGTGAACTATTTTACAATTCTATTTAAGTATTTTCATGAGATTATTCTTTTTCTGGCCGAAAAAACTTTTATTCTTGCACATATCGCTATTCTCTCAACTTTTCTTCTCCCAAAACCTATTCCGTATCGCCCCACCATATAAGAGGAAGTGAGTCTTGATTTCGGTTTGGGACTGCCAAGAAATCAAAGGAACAAGGATTCTATCATAGTTGTTATCGACAGATTTTAAAAAATGTCTCACTTTGTCCCCTGCAATAAATTAAATGAAGCATCTCATATCGTTGATTTGTATTTTAAGGAGAATGTGAGATTGCATGGTGTACCAAGAACTGTGATATCTGATCTAGATTCAAAATTTCTTAGTCATTTTTGGAGAATTCTATGGAGGAAGCTGGGTACTTCTTTTAATTTTAGTAGCTCACATCACCCACAAACCGATGGACAAACTGAGATAACAAACAGAAGCTTGGGAAATTTGCTTTGAAGTTATGTTAGCAAAAACATCAAGTAATGGGATCTCATTCTTCCATAAATTGAATTTGCCTATAATCATTCCTTTTATCATAGCACTGGTAAGAGTCCTTTTGAAGATGTTTATCCTGCTAATCCTATTGGTCCTTTGGATTTGGTTCCTCATTTAGCAACTAAAAAATTTAGTGGAGATGCTGATAAGAGAGCTAAGCAAATAAAGAAGCTACATGAGAATGTTAAAGCAACCATAGAGAAGCAAAATGAGACGTATTGTCAAGTTGCCAACAAACACAGAAAACTTGTGGAGTTTAATGCAGGTGATTTGGTATGGATTTATCTAAGAAAGGAGAGGTTCCCACTAGGCAAATTTGAAAAATTGAAACCAAAAACTGATGGTCCATTCAAGGTGCTTAAGAGAATTGGCCAGAATGCTTATGAGATCGAGCTACCAAAAGATTATGGAGTGTCTTTGACATTTAATGTGGCTAATTTAAGTCCATATCATGATTATATTGCTGAAACAAATAATGACTTGAGGACAAGTTTTTTTCAACTAGGGGAGAATGACACAGGAGTGCCTAACTAGCTATAATCTACTCATGTTGATTTTGCTAAAGCTATGATAAATTTTCAGCCCACAATATTGCCTTAGTCTTCCACTTAACATATTCAACAATGATAGCTTATAAGCATCTTCTTTACACTAAGCTGGTTCAATGCACTTTCCTTCATGACTAAGAAACATATTAATGAAGGTGGGTAATAGCTGTAGAGCATTTATCTCAAAATTCCCTATGCATGAAGGGTTGTTTCATGCACAACTATTTATTTTGGCATTTTGGGTTAGAGGAGGTTTTTAGAAACTGAAGATATTGGTTGAAACTCTCTTGGAGTGCTCTAGAAAACTCTGTATCTCTTAGATGCATCCTAGAGTGGTGAGTCTCTTTGTTCAGTTCTGTATCCTCGTTTCATTTTCTCTTAGGTGGTGAAATTTTCTGTATCCCTATGTGATTTTGAACCTGGTGGTGAACTATTTTACGATTGTGTTTAAGTATTTTCGTGAGATTGTTCTTTTTCTGTCCGAAAAAACTTTTATTCCTACGTATACTATTATTCTCTCGACTTTTCTTCTCTCAAAACCCATTCCGTATTGCCCCACCGCATTAGTTCTGCACTTTTGCTCATATAATGCTTCATAAAGAGCCATCTGAATGCTCGAATGGTAACTATTATTATAAGTGAACCCTATAAGAGAAATATATTTATCCTATTCACCTCTCCAATCCATGACATAAGCTCTAAGCAAATCCTCAAAATATTTGAATTGTTCTTTTAGATTGACCATCAATCTAAGGGTGATAGGTAGTGGCTAAACTTTACTTTAGTGCTCATAGAATCTTGTAATCTCCTTCACAATCTAGAAAGAAATCTAGAGTCTTTGTCAGAGATGATCCCCTTCGAAACACCATGAAGTCTTACTATTTCATCAACATACAAATCTGTAAGCCTATCAAGAGAATAAGTCATATTGATTGATAAGAAATGTGCAGATTTAGTTAACCTATCAATAATGACCCAAATAGCATCATGCTTTCTAGAGGTTCTAGGTAGTCCTGAAACAAAGTCCATGGTAATGCATTCCCATTTCCATTCAGGAATATCTAAAGGCTATAACAAACCTCCAGGTCTCTAGTGTTCTGCTTTAATTTGCTGACATGTCATAGTGCCATCACTCATGTGATTGGCTTGTAGGGCACATATGACTAGCAATCTCCCACTTGACCTAAAGCCAATCACCAACATGTCTGATCCCCATCAGACCTCTGTGATGCTCAAAGACAATCTGAGTCAATAACTTTGTTAGTGGATCTGCAATGTTATCTTCGGATGGAACTCTTTCCACTACTACATCTCTTCAGGCCACGATCTCTCTAATAAGTTGGAACCTCCTCAGAATACTTCTGATGAGACCCGGGTTCTCTTATTTGAGTAATCACCCCGTATTTACAGCAATATAAAGGAATCAACTCCTCGCTGCTCGGGATGACTCTTAGATCTATAATGAACTTCTTTATCTAGACTCTCTCCTTTGCTGCCTCTGCCGTAGTAATGTATTCCGCCACTATGGTCGAGTCAGTAATAGTGTCTTACTTAGAACTCTTCCAGCATACTGCTCCTCCATTCAGGGTGAACACATACCCTGAATTAGACTTGCTATCATTGATATCGGACTGGAAGCTCAAGTCCGAGTAGCCCTCAACCTTGAGGCTACTACCTCCATATACCAGTAAAAGATCCTTAGTCCTTCTCAACTACTTAAGGATACATTTTACTACTTTCCAATGCTCCAAGCCTAGATCTGCCTGATATCTGCTCATGACACTCAGAGCATACGCTATATCAGGCTTGGTACATAGCATAGCATACATGATAGATCCTATCGCTGATGCATATGACATCATATCCATGTGTGCCCTTTCTTCAAGAGTCTTTGGGGCATACTCCTAGAAAGTGATATTCCATGTCTCATTGGTATGAGACTTCTCTTAGAATTTTTTATGCCAAACCTTTTGACAATGATGTCTATGTACCTGGACTGGGACAAGCCAAGTATCCTCTTAGATCTATCTCTATAGATCTGTATCCCCAATATGCAGGATTTTTCCCCTAAGTCCTTCATGGAGAAGTGCCTAGATAACTAAGTCTTTACTGTAGAGAGTATTCCTACATCATTCCCAATGATCAGGATATCATCCACATATAATACCAAAAAGGTGATAGTGCTCCCACTTAATTTCCTGTACGCACAAGATTCATCTTCGTTCTTAACGAAGTCATAAGATCTGATCACCTCATCAAATCTTATATTCCAACTTCAGGAAGCTTGCTTCAATCCATAAATGTACCTAAGAAACTTGCACACCTTATCTGGGTTATCCCTGGACATGAATCCCTCAGGCTGTATTATATACACCTCCTCATCGAGGTTACCATTGAGGAATACGATTTTGATATCCATCTGCCAGATCTCATAATCATAGTGTGCTGCAATAGCCAATAGAATTCGAATGGATTTTAGCATGGCTACATGTGAGAAAGTTTCGTCATAGTCAACACCTTGCCTTTGACGATACCCCTTAGCCACTAGCCTTGCTTTATAGGTCTCCACCTTTCCATCTACTCTAATCTTCTTTTTGAAGATCCACTTGTAACCAATACCCTTGGGTGCATCAACTAGGTTCCAAACCTTGTTGGAGTACATGGAATTCATTTCTAAATTCATGGTTTCTTGTCATTTCCCGGAGTCTATGCTCATAATAGCCTCCTCGTAGGTCTGAGGATCAATATCCTCAACATCCTCTCTTTTGATATGTCCCACATATCTCTCAGGAGGATGGGATACTCTATCGGACCTACATAAAGTTGGAACTTGTGTGTTAGGTATTTGAACAGATTCTGGAATGGTGCTTGAGCTAGGTTCTTCAACCTCGCTCAACTCTATCATGCTCCCGCTATCTCCATCAAGAATGTGTTCCTTCTCAAGGAACACTGCTCTCTTGGCTATAAAAACCTTTTGGTCCTCAGGGTGATAGAAATAATACCCACAAGTTTCTTTGGGGTATCCCATGAACTTGCACCGTTCCGTCCTAGATTTTAACTTGTCATGGTTGTGTCTCTTAACGTGTGCAGGACAGCCCCAAATCTTAACAACTTTAAGATCGAGCTTCTTCCCATTCCATATCTTATATGGAGTAGACATCATTGATTTAGTTGGAATTCTGTTTAGAAGGTAAGCTGCGGTCTCTAAGGTCTATCCCTAGAATAAGATGGGTAGGTCAGCGAAACACATCATGGAACGCACCATATCTAACAGTGTGTGATTCCTCCTTTCTGATACACCATTAAGCTGTGGTGTATAAGGAGGTGTCCATTGGGATAAAATCCCAAAGTCTTTGAGGAACTAGGTGCTCTATACTCAAGTACTCACCTCCTTGATCTGATCGAAGGGTTTTAATACTCTTTCCAGTCTGGTTCTCTACTTCATTTTTATATTCCCTGAATTTCTCAAAAGCCTTATACTTGTACTTCATCAAGTACACATATCCATATCTTGAGAAATTATCAGTGAAGTTAATAAAGTATGAGTAACCACCTATGACATGAGTCAACATGGGACCACATACATCACTATGTATGAGTTCTAGTAACTCAGTGGCTCTCTCTCCAGTTCCACTAAATGGAGAGTTGGTCATCTGTCCTCGAAGGTAAGGTTCGCAAGTCGCATATAACTTATAGTCAAATGGATCTAGATATACATTCTTCAGCAACTTTTGAATCCTTCCCTCATGGATATGACCTAGTCTATAATACCAAATATATGCATTGTTCACCTCTTCTCATTTCCTCTTAGACTTGCTTACACTCATGATATGTGGAGTTATATCTAGCATATATAAACCATTATATATTATTTATTCCTCTCATGATGATCTCATCATCTAATATTATTAAACAACCATTATTCTCAAAAACTAATTTATATCCATTAATTGTCAAATATAAAATGGAAATAATATTTTTGATAATAGAAGGAACATAATAGCATGCATCTAATGCAATAATAGCTCCACCAGGCAGATGTAAGGTGACTTTGCCAATAGCCACTGCAGCAACCATTGCTCGATTGCCCATCTTAAGGTCCATCTTGCTTGTGTTCAATCTCCTAGGTCCTACTAGAACCTGCAATGAATTGTAGATATGATAAGCACTCCGGGTATCCAATACCTATGTGTTATCATAAGATTCTGACAAATGGAGACTGATCATGAATATATCTAAAGCTTCTGCAAGCTTCTGTTTCGCCCTCTTTGCAAGGTACTCTTTGTAGTTCCTCTTCCATTGCCCATCTTTGTTGCAGTGGAAGCACTGGCCTTTGTCCTTTGTTGGATCTTTCTTGGCAACCTTTGCCTTACCCATTTTACCCTTGCCCTTGCCCTTCTTAAGGGTCTTCTCAGCCTTCCTTTTCTTTCTAGTCTCACCAATGTAGAGAACCAGCTTCTCTTTCTTGATGGTGCTCTCTGCTTCTCTCAACATATTGAGGAGCTCTGGGAGGGTCACCTCAAGTTTGTTCATATTAAAATTCATTATGAACTGAAAAAAGGAATCTGGTAGGGACTGAAGCACAAGATCCACACACAGGTTATCCTTTAGGACCATTGCTAGACCTGTGAGTTTCTTGATCCATTCAATCATCTTAAGGACATGGTTCTGAACTGGTGTCCCCTCAGTCATCCTAGAACGGAAAAAACTCTTTGATATCTCATATCACTTAGTTCTTCCCTGTTCCTCAAACAGTTTGCGGAGATGCAGGAGTATGAAATTAGTATACATATTTTCATGCTGTCTCTATAACTCAGTAGTCATAGAGGCCAATATATAACACTAAGCAAGAGTGGAATCATCTAACTACTTTACATAACCAGTGATCTCATTCTTGCTTGCCCCTTCGTCGGGCGTAGGGATCACTATATCAAGGACATACATGATTTTCTCCACCGTGAGAACGATTCTCAGATTGCGAAGCCAATCCATATAATTTGGACCAGTGAGGCGGTTGGCATCAAGTATGCCACGTAAAGGATTTGAAAGTGACATTTTTCTAAAATAAAAGATATAGCAGAAATAAATAACATGTAGACTTTGCAGAAATTTAAACAATTAAGATAAGGACTTCTATCTTAATGTATTCCCACTAATTTTTCGCGAGACACACAACACCCTCCGGTATGTGAATCGAAGACCCCCGGCGGATCTCTAGTAGGGATCAGGATCCAATCGGCATCTTAATGCAACCTCGAGGGACTCAACCAATCACGTTAATTCCATAAATGTAGGCAACTCTTGCCAATCACAACTCCTTGTGATTTTCGTCTTGTTCGGCCTCCGAACCACCATGGCCTCGAGGGACTCGACCAACCATGATGTTTGGTTAAGTTATTACCATCGTTACTAGATGAGTCTGATTCGGTGATATACTCTCGAGGGACTTGACCAAGCATACCATGTCCTCATGTCACCAATGACATCTTTATATCGTAGATAAGATAGCGAAACGCGATATAGGTGAGTCTCGAGGGACTCGACCAACTCTACCTATACCGGGAATCAGTTCCTACCTATAACGATGGAAGACCATGTGGGTCAATCTAATTGTCTCACGTTTACCGACTTAATATTATTAATAAAGGGGATTTTGGTTTGGTCTCCTAATATAATGTGTCACACACATACATATACATATTTAATATATATATATATATATATCTATATCGCATGAAAATGGAAGGGAAGGGGACAAAACAAATTCACATTTACAGTTGGGTCTAGTGAATAAATGGATAGAGCCTATGGTTCCAATTCTAGTAAAACAAAAAGCAACGAGCTTATGTTCTTAATTTGAATTGAACGATTACCCGATCTAATTAGACGTTAAAAATAGATTAGTGCCTGATACGGGAAAGGGTGAGTTCTCCTGTGGGTGGACCATTGATTCTTTTTCCTTTTTTTTAATGAATCCTAACTATTCTTTATTATGGATTAGAAACGGATGTGTAGAAGAAATGAAAGATCTTGATAAAGAGAATAAATTCCAAAGTCAAAAGAGCGATCAGGTTGCAAAAATAAAGGGTTTGTTATCCTCTTGTAATTATAACGAAGATAAATATATATATATATATCTAGTAGGTATAGTATAACTAATCACACATCACATGAGTAATCACACTAGATGATCATGGACCACATCCTAATGTGATCAGGCCCGAGCTAGTGGGCCCAATCACTCACATCAAGATCTATGTGTGTTTCGGCGCATCTCCATGTCTTGTGATCGCCCTTCTCGCTTTGTCCATTCCGACGGCATCTCAACACATCTTTATACGTCGGATCATCCGTCTCGGTCTCGTGAGTCACACTACCACTGTGCCTCCTCATGTAAATAAAACATAATTACAAGCACGCAAGCCTGACAATAAATGAGAAAAGATTAGAGGCTCGCAGACCCCAATAATAATAATCACATGTACACACATCACATCACATGTCCATGATCATCTGTCCACATCATACATCACAGGTATATGTTATTTTATAGGACTACTAGATAAAAAAAATAATAGTTAATTAAAATATTTAATTAAAATATTTATTTTTCTGAAATCAAGGACATAAAGGAAATTTTTTAATTCCCAGGGGCATTCTGGTCATTCGGCCATGAGGGATAAAATTGGAATTTTAAAAATTCCTAGGGTTATTTTAGTCATTTTATCTTTCAAGGGGGCAAAACTATCTTTTGTCCAAAAACCCTAGTACCTTTCCCTTCAGAGGTTAGTTGCGCCGCCACCCTGTACATGGCGGCGCCACTATGGTCGGGCGCATCGCCGCCATGGGCGCAGTGCCTCTGTGTAGTTCTGTTTGGGCGGCGGCGCTGCCCCTTGCAGGTGCGCCCACATCTGTGAGTAGATCGCTTGCAGGCGGCGCTGCTCCTTGTGGGCTGGTCGCGAGCGGCGTTGCCCCTTGTAGGCTAGCCGCGGGTGGGCGGCACTGCCCCTTGCGGGCTAGCCGCGAGTGGGCGGCACTGCCCCTTGTTGGTGCAGTGCCTGCCGGTGCCCTTGTCCATGCGGGCGCTTTTGCCCACGGTCGCAGCACTCGCAGGCGGCACCGATTCCTACGAGCAAGCCGCCGGCGTAGTCAGCCTGTAGGTGCTGCTTGCTGGGCAGTCCATAGCCTGCCGGCCGGCTGCCGCCTGCACGTAGGCCACCGACTACTGCCTATGTAGGCAACAAGGTTGCAAACAGCCTTACGGTTGCTGCATGAGCGGGCAACAACAGTTGCTGCCCTTTCTCGCCCATCGCGCCAACGATTTTGGCGTCAAAAGAAGATCTAAAACACAACACACGTAGTTTAAGATCCGATCTTTGCACGAACAACCTGGCTCTGATACCACTATTGGGAAATCCACAAGGGAGCGACATCACATGCGTAGTGGAAGAACAGAAAACAAAACACCAGATTTTCTATAGAAAGTTTCTATCATCGTGCGAAGATCGGTGCGTCAAAAACAAATCCGTAAAACTACACGTGTAAAAGAAGATACCTAGGGAGATCGTATATTCCTGAATTCCTACGGATCTATGGAAGAGGATGAAGGAGGTCAAGCGTCCTCGTCTCTAGCGGTATCCACATGGCAGGGATTGCAACGATGCACCTCTCTCTCTAGGGAGAGGAGAACATGAGGTGGCTACCAAAAGAAACCCCCAGCCTATAGAGCTTTGGTTCCCTCATATTTATAGAGGCCCCCTGAAAACCCTAATGGATCTTTTGCCCTATTGGGTATTGGATTTCCATCAAATTACCCAAGCCTCTTTGATTAGTGGGTCTCTACCCAATAATCTCTTATTAGCAATTATTGGATCTCATCTCAGGATCCAATAATTCAGGGGCTTAACGGATATCCAATAAGATAGGGGGTTCAGTGGATATCTCATATCCGAACCTCTACTTATCGCAACACCTACCATATGTGTGTGACCCTCTAGGCCCAATATCGAGCTGGCCGTGAGTCATACTTGTCAGAACTCCTTCTGACTTAGTGAATTATTATCTCTATAATAATTCTCCCAACTCATCGACTCAAAGCACTTGGTAAAGGTTTTTAAAATTCTGAACTTGTAACTAAAATTTTAAGATTCCTTCCAAAGAGTTGGGATCCAAAAGTTACGGCCATTCAAGAGGCCAAGGATCTTAAAACTTTTCCTTTAGAAGAACTTATTGGGTCTCTAATGATCGATGAAATGACATGCCATACTCATGAAGAGCTCGAGAACCCCCTTCCAAAGAATATGGCACTAAGAATGCAAGAAGACCACTTGAAAGGAACATCAAGTGATGAGGACAGTGACAATGACATTGCACTTCTAACTCAAAAATTTTAAAAATTTATAAGAAGGAACAAATTTAAAAATGACATAAAAAACAAACTTGAAAAAAAAGGACCAAGTTATTTGCTATGAGTGCAAGAAGTTGGGGCACTTCAAAAATGAATGCCCCCAAGCCAAGAAGAAGCAACCAAAGAAGAAGAAAACATTGTAGGCTACATGGGATGAATCAAGTAACTCCGAGGATGAAGAAGCAAGCAACAAAGAGGAGGCCAACTTAGCGCTAATGACCTTAGGAGAAGAGGTTAGTGAGTTATTTAATGAAGAGTTATCTTTCGATGAACTTTCTATCACTTTTCATGAATTATTTGATAAATGTAGAACTACTAGTAAGAAGTTCAATTTATTAAAAAAAGAGAATACTTTATTATAAAATAAGTTCCTTAGTCTCCAAACTCCTTCTTTACCCCCATGCTCTAAGTGTGAACACTTAGAAGCAATAAAATATGAGAACTTGCTACTCAAAGAGACCCTAAACAAGTTTAAGGTCGATAGCAAGGGCTTGGACATGATCTTTGCGAACAAGGGTTACGTCGGGAATAGAAGTAGAATTGGATTTGTGAGTGGATCTCACCGAAATCCCAACACCTTCATTAAAGGACCCACATTGCATGTATCACCCCATTTGAAATGCAATTTTTGTGGTAAAACTGGATATGTTGTTTATAAATGTTCGTTTAAGAAAATTAGTCCACAAAAATTGATATGGGTTTCTAAAGGAACCATAAACAATTCAATGGTAAATTACAAAATTAGTAGATCAATTTGTAGGGCACCCAAAATCAAATGGGTACCTAAAAACTATCATCTTTTATAGACAAACTCACAAGCTAGGAGCAAGAGATGGTATCTTGATAGTGGATGCTTAAGGCACATGACCGGAGATCCATCTCATTTCTCTATGCTCACTAGCAAAGAAGAAGGGTATGTTACCTTTGGAGACAACAACAAGGGTAAAATCATTGGCAAGGGAACCATAGGTAACAAATCAAGTTTTTAAATTGATGATGTGTTGCTAGTTGATGGACTAAAACATAATATTTTAAGCATTAGTCAATTATGTGATAAAGGTTATGTTGTTAGATTTGAATCTAATGTTTGCATCATTGAATACCCAAATATTTTTAGGTCAAAACCGTGAACACGGCTTGCTATATCATGAATAGAGTTCTAGTAAGACAATCTCTATCTAAGACTCCATATAAATTATGGAATAATAAAAAACCCAATGTTTCTTACTTTAAAGTTTTCAGTTGTAAATGCTTTATCTTGAATGAAAAGGATGCCTTAGGAAAATTCGATGCTAAATCTGATGAAGGAATCTTTCTTGGTTACTCTTCTATTTCTAAAGCTTTTTGGGTTTTCAATAAAAAAACCTTAGTTATAGAAGAGTCTATTCATGTGGTTTTCAATTAACTTTCCGAATTTAAGAAAAGTGATTTTGATGATGATCTTGGCTTTGATGATTTGAATTTGAATGAGCCCTCTTCTCAAAATGGCAACTTGGATGCATCTTCTTCCCAAATTTCCTTACCCAAGGAATGGAAATATGTAGATGCTCATCCCAAGGTGTTAATTATAGGAGACACATCGAAAGGGGTACAAACTCGTTCTTCTTTCAAAAATTTTTATGCCCATGCTACTTTTCTTTCTCAAATTGAACCCAAGTGCATTGACGATGTCTTGAAAGATGATTCTTGGTTTATTGCAATGCAAGAAGAATTGAATCAATTTGAAAGGAATGAGGTATGGAAGCTTGTTCCTAGACCTACTGACCATTTAGTTATTGGTACTAAATGGGTCTTTAGAAACAAGCAAGATGAATGCGGTATCGTGGTTAGAAATAAGGCTAGACTAGTGGCCAAAGGTTTCAACCAAGAAGAAGGTATTGATTATGAAGAGACCTTCGCTCCTGTGGCAAGATTAGAAGCCATTAGGATGCTTCTTGCTTATGCTAGTAGTAATGATTTTAATCTATTTCAAATGGATGTCAAAAGTGCTTTCTTAAATGGCTTTATTTCCGAAGAAGTGTATGTTGAACAACCTCTCAGATTTGAAAATTCTTTTCTTCCTAATCATGTGTTTAAATTAACCAAGGCTCTCTATGGACTAAAACAAACTCCTAGAGCTTAGTATGAAAGGCTTAGTTCCTTTCTTATTTTAAATAATTTTACAAAAGGCAAGGTTGATACTACATTGTTTATTAAACATTTTGAAAATAATTTTCTTATTGTTCAAATTTATGTTGACGATATTATTTTTGGTTCTTCAGATGAATCAATATGTAAATCATTTGCCAAGTGTATGAGTCATGAATTTGAAATGAGTCTAATGGGAGAATTAACATTCTTTCTAGGATTGCAAATTAAACAACTTAGTAATGGCATATTTCTTAATCAATCCAAATATACATTAGAATTGTTAAAAAGATTTAACATAGATAGTTCAAAAGTCATAAATACTCCTATGAGTACTTCCACTAAGTTAGATTTAGATGAAAGTAGAGAAAATTTTGATCAAAAGACATATAGGGGAATGATAGGTAGCTTACTCTATCTTACCGCGACTAGATCGGATATCATGTTTAGCATAGGACTTTGTGTGAGATTTTAAGCTGATCCTAAGCTGTCTCATCTTAAATCCATTAAAAGAATTCTTAGATATCTTAAAGGTACTCCTAATCTAGGATTATGGTATCCAAAATCCGATAACCTTGATTTAATAGCTTATGCGGATGCCGATTTTGACGGATGTAGAATAGATAGAAAGAGTACATCTGGAATATGTTAATTTTTAGAATATGCACTTGTTTCTTGGACTTCTAAGAAACAAAACTCGGTTGCATTATCTACGACCGAAGCTGAATACATAGCTGCAAGTGCATGTTGTGCATAGGTTATTTGGATGAAAAATATATTAGAAGATTATGGAATTCATTTAAAGAACATTCCCATAAAATATGATAATACAAGTGCTATTTGTCTAACCAAAAATCCTATTCAACACTCTAGAACTAAGCATATTGACATAAGACATCACTTTATACGAGATCATTTCAATAGTAATAATATCACTCTTGAATTTATTGATACAAAACATCAATTAGCGGATATTTTCACAAAACCCTTAAATGAAGAACAATTTGACTTTATTACAAGGGAATTAGGTATGTTGAATTGTCCTCATGAATGAGCTGCATTGTATGTTTTTCGTAATTTCGGCTTTCGTGGATTTTTCAAAATTTCGGCTTTCGTGGATTTTTCAAAATTTCAGCTTTCATGGATTTGCCTCCCTCATTTTGATTTTGTATTTCAAAGAGTGATCTAAGACATCATCCTATCTCAATTAAACACATTAAAACTTCTAAAAACTAAATTAAAAAAAAAATTTGGTGCCAACGGTGGCATCGCCAGAACCGACGATAGCACCGCTCGAACACCCCTATATTTAACGGGTGTGTTAGGGTCAGTGGTGGAACCGACCCCAACCCTGTTTTTTAACTCCTCCAGACCTCTCTAATCCTCTCCTCTCCCTGATATTCTTCCTCTAAAAGGCCTAACAAAGGGTTTTTTCTTGAATCAAGCTCCCCACCTCCCAAGAAAATTCTAAGAAGGTAAAATCTATAATTTTCTCTTCTCTTCTCATTAGTTGGTCTTTTCCTTATTATTTCTTTTTGATCCATCATCATAAATAGATATGGCTCCTAAGAGATCATCAAGAGACAAAGGAAAAAGGTTGGAAGGAGATTCCTATGACACAATCTTCTTTAGATCTAATGAGGTAGGTCTAAGATACCCCAATTTTGAATCTAAAGCCATACATAAGGGAAAACATGTTGATCTAGGTGAATTAGGAAACCTAGAACCCATTAGATGGTTTGCTGATTTATATGTCTTACCTATCTTGCAAATCGATGAACTGATCTACCCTAGGTTGGTTAAGTTATTTTACGCAAACATGAGTGTTGAACATGATGGATTGACTACCTACCTTTTAGGAACCAAAATTTAAATTTTTGATCATACAATATGTGAGCTAATTGGAATTGAAGAAAAGAATAAAGGATGTTATTTCAAAGGCCAATGGGATATAGATACAATTGGAGCAACCCACTTTGAAGCTTTAGAGATGATTTTTGTAAATCCTAACCTAGGTATTATTCCCAAAAGCTACGAGCACTTCTTACCCTTCAATTCAAAAATACTTTATCATATCATCATAAGCATTCTTCTTCCTAAACAATTTCACCATGATGAGATTAGTATGCTTGAATTGAGTACCATGTATTGGATCATGACCCGACAACTGCTTTGGATACTTGAGTAGACAGCACATGATGGAAATTATCTCTAGAGACTTAATGTTATCGTATGGCGGGTTGATCACTAGATTAATAATTACACATGATATTTGTGTGTCACCCGATGAGGAAATAATACAAGTCGACAGATATAACACTATAAACAGAAACTTTCTGAAGAGACTTAGATGCACCTTTAGAAATGGTATATGGATTAGGCAACCTAGAAGGATTGATCTAGCTCTCCCGCAGTTGAGCGACCTGAAACACCAATTATTAGGGGAAGTGAATCTCCTCCACCTAGTCCCTTTGGTCCAGCACCATTTGAGCCAGCTCTTGCTCCATCCACTGAAGATCCAATCATGCTAGCACCAAATCATAGCAAAATCAAATCAACTTACAGCAAGCTGAAATTTTGAAGGAAGTACGATAGATGAACCGAAAAATAGATCACTTGTATAGGCATTTTGAAATTCCCCTTGAGGAATAGTTGTTGTCTTTAACTCTTGTTTTGTAAACCTTATGACTACTATGGATGATGTTGTATGTTTATAAGTATGATGTTTCTTTCATATCAACTACTCGGACTTTGAATGAATTTTTCGTTCGATCGTAACTTTTGGATGACGCCTTCGTATTATTATAAATTTTGTATGATTTGATATCTTCCTCAAATGATTTCATGCTCCCTCCACCTACTTTAAACATGTTTTACTTCATGAATGCCAAGTTGATGATTAATCGAATTTTGATATCTCCTACTTATAGCTTAATAAATGAAGATTTTTCTTTCGGAGCAATGCATGAATTCTTCACCTCTTTTTGTTGATGACAAAGAAGGAGAAAAATGTGAAATTGATATGATGGAGTGAAAAATGAATTAATATATCGTATCGCATCGTAACAACTTATATGGTTCATATTGCAATATATCATAAATGTTTAAAATGTAAATTTTCTTGAGATAAGCTATTTCTTCATTTGATATCATGCCTTGATATTGAGCACTCTTTTTTATATCATTTGATCCTTGTTATATTTAAATTAATAATTGATATTTTTTGTCGTAATGATGAATGGTTATAGGTGTAATACCTTGACATTGTTTTTCATTAAGGAAAATATGAAGTTTTTATATTATGCTTAAGCTTGCTTATTAAGCTTGACGTTAAATGAAATTTATCGGTTTCGGCTTGAATTCAAAAGATTGAATTCAAGTGTTTTTACTTTCTCATGATATGGCATATAGATAGGGGAAGTTTAGATTAACTCCATCATCAATTGATTGTCATCATTCAAAAGGGGGAGATTGTTGAATCTCGAATTTTGATAATGAAGTTAATTGATGAATTATTTGTTCTAATCCATATTGTTGAGATAAGTGCGTAGGATTAACTACGATGGTATAAAAACATAAAGCGATTTACTGAGGTCAAGTTCGTCGGGAGTTCGAGAGTTCACCGGAAGTCCAAAGGATCGTCGGAGTGTTGTCGGAACCAACCAAGATCGAATCAGGGACTTGCCGAAGGTTTCGGAAGTTCGTCGCAAAGATCGTTGGAGGTTCGCAGAGATCACCGAGAAGGTTTGGAAGCTTGCCAAAAACTCGTTGAGCTCGTCATAAAATCCGGAGCATGCTGGGGGTCCACCAGAAGAAATCCAAAGGAGTGTCGGAAGTCTATCGGAATCCCGCCGGAAAGCTCGCCGGAAGTAGACTTGAAGAATGTCAATTTAAATCACTTAGAATTATGCTTAAATTTCGTAGTTGGCATGTAATTAGAGTAAAGATTGGGAAATAATCCTATTCAAACCTAGTAGGGGCCAACCGGGCTCTTTTTAGGCTGATTTGGGCCTAAAACAGGGCCCATTCAGCTTTTGCTGAATGGGCCAAGCAATGGAACTGCCCATGCTAGGCAGTGGAACCGCCCAATGGTCGAGAGCTGGGCGATGGCACCGCCCAGTCTGGGGCAGTGGCACTGCCCAACACCCAAGTACATGGGCTGTGGCACCGATGCCTTGGGCGGTGGAACCACCCTGTACACTCAATCTAACAATTAACAAGTGGTGGCACCGCCACTGATAGGCGGTAGCATCGCTAGCACCGAAAAACCCAAATAGAATTCAAATTTGGAGCTCAAATTAGAATCCTCTTGGGGTCTATAAATACCCCTCCTTTCTCAACAGAAAGATCACCCTTCTTGAGTGTTAGAATTAAGCAAAAGCTTTAGCTAAGCCTTGTTTTCGATAGCTAGTGTTCACCTCCTTCTTTCTCTTTGAAAAATCTGTAAAAGTGTGAACCACTTGTAAAAGGTTTGTAAGAGGGGTGTTTGGTCTTTCCCCTTCAAAAAGATTTGCTAGTGGAAGTTGGGAGCATCATCGGAGAAGGCTTCGAAAGTGGATGTAGGTCACTTGATCGAAGCACTATACATCATGGTGTTCTTGAATGTATGAGTGGTTAAATTTCTGAATCGTTTCTTTACTTAGCTGCAAATCTTCGGTTTTCATCTCCTTTACTCAAGCAACTTCAACTAAGTCTTTTTTTATCAAATCGAAATTTTCATATGAACTAGCCATTTACGAAATCGGTTTCAAACTTATGAGTTTTAATCTGCTGTACTAATTCATCCCCCCCCACTTAGTGCCTCTCCGATCCTAACAATTATGACGTAGTGGCCTAGTACGTCCACAATCGATGAGTCGAGTGAATTACTTATAGAGATAATAATTCACTGAGTTAGAAGAAGTTCTGATAGGTATGACTCATGGCCAGCTCGATATTGAGCCTAGAGGGTCACACACATATGGTAGGTGTTACGATGAGTAGAGGTTCGGATATGATATCCACCGAAGCTCCTATGTTATTGGATATCCAATAAGCCCCTGTATTATTGGATCCTATCGATGAGATCCAATAAGAGCTAGATTATTGGATAGATACCCATTAATCTAAGAGGCTTGGGTAATTAGATAGAGATCCAATACCCAATAGGGCTAGATCCATTAGGGTTGACAGGGTGCCTCTATAAATAGGAGGAAACCAAAGACTCTTATGCTGGAGCTTCTTGACGGGGCAACCCTACCGTGTGGATACCACTAGAGAGGAGGATGCTTGACCTCCTTTATCCACCCCACGGATCTATTAGAATTCAAGGATATACAATCTCTCTAGGTACTATCTTTCCTATATATGTAGTTTTCTAATTCGTAAATTTGTTTTTCACTCTGATCTTCGCACAATAATGAAACCTTTAATGGAAATCTAGGATGTTTTTGTTTTTCGTTCTTCCACTACGCATGAGATGTTGCCCCTGGATTTCCCAACACCTCCAGCTCGATGTCCAATCTCTTGATGTGATTTTCTTTGGCACAATGTTGATTCTTTCTGTGTCAATTATCTAATCCTGATCGATAGTAGATTTGTGTGACTCAAAATGTAGTTAGATAATAAAACACAATCAATTAGGTTCATCATCAAAATTCGGGACTCAACAGGAAGAATCAATGTTGGGCCGGAGTGCAACATGTCAGAAGATTAGACATCGAGCTGGAGGATCGGTCGATGTGTCATAGAAGGCTTTGTGCCATGAGTTTGGGCATCGAGCCAAGATGAGCGGACATTGCGCCAAGGTGATCGGAGTAATGGAGGTCAGCATGCCGATTGAGCAATAAGCCACAAGAGAAAGCGATGCGCCGAAGGATCGGACAAAGGATCGATGAACCAATGACATGCCAGACAACAAATGATTCAAGCTTTGTAATAATTGTCTAGATCGAAGTAGTTTAGAGGGATAATTGAGTTAGTATTAATGTAATTAGGCTAACTCAATTAGGGGCCCATTGGGCCTAAGTTAGGGCTGCATTAGGCCAAGATAAAGGCCTAATCAATGACCCAAAAGGTGGGTTAGGCGATGGCACCACCAGAATAGGTAGTGGAATCATCGATGGCTCAATTTTAGAGACATAGTCTCCAAGAATGTGTTAGGTGGTGGTACCGCCCAACGTCAGATAGACTAGGCGGTGGTACCACCGAGTACCCGGAAGACTAGGGATGAGACTAGTCTTGGCTCTAAGTTTGAATACATTTAGGGCCTATAAATACCCCTCTCATCCCTACTTAGAATACACAAGCACTGAGAACATAATAGTAGGAAAACACTATTGTAATCATTTGAGAGATCCCCTCCTCTAGCTTTAAGTTGATTTCAATTTGAGAGAGGAATGAGTGCTTATAAACGTTGTCTCCTAAACCTATGAAAAGGAGAAGAGGGCTGTAAAAGGGTAGTTAGTCTTCACCTATTGAAGGAAGACTCTTAGTGGATGTTGGTGGCCTCGATGAAGGAGGAATCGAGAGTGGACATAGGTCGGATAATCGAACCACTATAAATTGGTGTGCACTTTCTTTCTACTTTTCGTTATCATTGCTATTACTTTTTGAGTTATTTACTTATCACACTTACTCAAAGTCAAGCAGACTTTTGATATTATTTCTAATATGGTTCCATCGAAATGGTTTTTCGAAATCAAACATTTTTATCGATAACACTAATTCACCCAACCCCCCTAGTGCCGACTTAATCTTAACAGTTGGTATCAGAGTCACGTTTTTCTCATTTAGTTTAACACCCAAAGAGAAATAGTTTTTTTTTAATTTTCAAGAGTCTTTTTATCATTCGTCCTCCTATATCCAATGAGACGAACTACATATATTGGAAAACTCGAATGAGAGTTTTCTTGCTTTCTTTTTTTTTGTAAGTAAATGTAATTGTATTTAGTTTAAAGTTTGTACAAAGTAGCTTTGTCTACACAAGCCGTAGACTATAGCCTGAGATCTCTTAGAGAAGTCTAGGAGAATGCACCACACCTCAGAAAGGTGGAATGGACTCACTCCACCAGACTCATCTCCAAGAGAAGTTAAACAAAAAAAATAGCCATGACTACACATATTGTAGACTATGATGCCTTACGATAGTCAATAAATAGCAAAATGCAATAACCAACCAACCTAAAGGACCTGTGAATACATCACAATGTTAAAACATAGAAACACACAATACAGCAATCTCATTCTAGAAAGCATTAACGAATAATAAAATTGAATCTGATAAAGATATCTTTTTCGCTACTTGTTAAATACTTTATTTCCAGATCCTACTCCATACATGATCTTGAGTCGCTAAGTAACTCGAGCAATAGGTGAGTATTGTGTGTGTTGTGGCCCTCAAAGATTCTGCTACACCTCTCCCTCCAAATCCACCAAATAGCACATCTGAAGGTAATTTTTGCTAGTTGTGTAAGAAGCCCTTTTCTTGAGAAGCTTTCTTTGCAAATCTGTTCTAGTTCTTGATGCAAGTTTGGCATTGGTAGCCTATGGAGTTCAAATCTCTTCAGAATCTCCTCCCATATCCAATTAGTGTAGTCGCAAGCAAAATAAAGATGATCAATATCTTCTTCCTGTTGCATACAAAGAGAGCATCGATTAACAATATATATACCTTTTCGCTTCATATTATCCATTGTGGGTAGTTTGGGAAGAAGGGCCTGCCATGTGCATAAGGAATGTCTCTGTGAGCCCAGTCTATCCCATGTCCAACTACTTGGAATCCACTTATTGTTCCTTTGTCTGATTTGATTCCATGCAGATGTAGCACTAAATTTTCCATTGTCATGAAGCCAATTAAGCATATCTGAGGAGTTGTTCTTGATTGGAAAAGTTGTAATAGTCGGCTAAAGTGATAGCATATAAGGAGAAATAGGACTAGGAAGACACCAGGTACCGTTAACAATGAACTCAGAAACCTTGTCATCTTTAGAGGCCCTAAAATCTCTTCGTACTGTATCACCATACAATTGAAATATACTCTTCCCATTCACCCAAGGATCATACCACATATTAATTCTCGTCCCAGAAGAGATTGTATAAGAAATGTGTTTGTTAGCCAATTTCTTGTCTTCAAAATTCCTTTCTAAGCAGCAGAATGATATGTTTTTGCTGAAACTTCCCAGATTGATTCCTTATATAGGTACCTAGCAGAAATCCATTGTGACCATAAGGATTTGTTCTGTAAAAGATCCCACAATTTTTGTACCAAACAAGTTTTATTCCAATCTCTCAGATTTCACAGATTCAGCCCCCCCATCTTTCGGTCTGCAGATGCTATCCCAAATTACCATATGCATTGCCTTACCATCTGTACCATTCTAGAAAAAGTTCTTCAATAGCCGTTCAATATCCTGAAGGAGTCCAATAGGTAGAAGAAATGCATTAGACCAATGAATAGAGTAAGAAAACAACATAGATCGGATGAGTTCAAGTCGTCTTGCTTTGGTAAGAAGTCTAGTTTTCTTATTCTATTTATTAGTCTAATGCATTTCTTCTACCTATTAGACTTCTTCAGGATATTGAACGGTTATTGAAGAACTTTTTTTGGAATGGTACGGATGGAAAGGCAATGCATATGATCAATTGGGATAGCATTTGTAGACCAAAAGATGAGGGGAATCAATCATAAATCTGAGAGATTGGAATAATGCTTGTTTGGTACAGAAATTGTGGGATCTTTTGCAAAATAAATCTTTATGGTCACAATGGGTTTCTTCTAGGTACCTATCTAAGGAATCAATATGGGAAGTTTCAACAATAACATATCATTCTACTGCATAGACAGGAATTTTGAAGGCAAGAAACTGGCTAATCAATCACATTTCTTACACAATCTCTTCTGGGACCAGAATTAATATGTGGTATGATCCTTGGGTGAATGAAAAAAGTATATTTCAATTATATAGTGATCGAGTACGAAGAGATCTTGGGGCCCCTAAAGATTGGAAGGCTTTTGAGTTCATTGCTAACGGCACCTGGTGTCTTCCTAATCCTATTTCTCCTGATATGCTATCACTTTGGCCGACTATTATAGCTCTTCCAATCAGGAATAACTCATCAGATATGCTTAGTTGGCTTCATGACAATGGAAAGTTTAGTGCTAAATCTGCATGGAATCAAATCAGACAAAGAAATAATAAGTGGATCCCGAGAAGTTGGACATGGGATAAACCGGGCTCACAGAAACATTCCTTATATATATGGCAGGCCCTTCTTGCCAAACTACCCACAATGGACAATATGAAGCGAAAAGGTATATATCTTGTTAACCGATGCTCTCTTTGTATGCAACAGGAAGAAAGTATAGATCATATCTATTTTGCTTGTGACTACACTAATTGGGTATGGATGGAGATTCTGAAAAGATTTGAAATACAAAGGCTACCAATGCCAAACTTGCATCAAGAACTAGAACAGCTACAGCAAAACATCTCAAGAAAAGGGCTTCTTACACAACTGGCAAAGCTTACCTTCAGATGTACTATTTGGTGGATTTGGAAGGAGAGGTGTAGCAGAATTTTTGAGGGTCACAACACACACAATGCTCATCTTCTGCTTGAGATACTTAGTGACTCACGATCATGCATGGAGCAGGATTTGGAAATGAGGCATTTAACAAGTAGAGAAAAAGAGATCTTCCTCAGATTCAATTTTATAATTCTTTAATGCTTCCTTTGTATTGTCTGATTTTCTGCTTTAAAATTGTGATATATTCACCGGTTGTCCAGGAATAGTTGGTTATTACATTTTACTGCCTATGGTAGAGCGTCATGTCATAGTCTATAATATGTGTAGTCATGATTTCTGTTTAACTACTCTCGGAGACGAGTCTGGTGGAGTGAGACCATTCCACCTTTCTGAGGTGGGGTGCATTCTCCTAGACTGCTCTAAGAGATCTCAGGCTTTAGTCTATGGCTTGTGTAAACAAAGCTAATTTGTACAAACTTCATACTAAATCTACTTACATTTACTTACCAAAAAAAATAAGTCTAGTTTTCTAGGAGGAAATTCTATTCTTTATTTTTTGCAGGATAGGCTGACAGTGAATTTTATGAATGCTAGTGGATATGAGTGGGAGACCCAGATAAGGAACTGGTAGACTTCCCTCGCTAACCCCCAGAGTTTGTATAATAAAGTCTTTATCTTCAACGCAAGAACCCATATAGACTTTACTTTTTGCATAATTTAGTTGAAGGCCAAAAACCAAACCAAAATCTTTCAAAATAGTAGCCAAATTCTTCACTGAGGTAGTGTCATTACGAAGAAAGATAATAAAGATCATCTGCAAATGTTATGTGGGATATATGAATAGAACCAGCATGGGGTACCTTAATGTTGCCATCAGAGACTGCCTTTTCTAACATACAGCTGAGTCCTTCCATGACAATTGTAAAAAGATATGAAGAAAGTGGATCTCCTTATCAGATGTCATTCATACTCCCAAAGAAGCCAACGGGGGAACCATTAAACAGAACTGAAAATTTTGGAGTTTCCAAGCAGCACTAAATCCAATTAACCTATTGTTGAGGGAAATTCATACTGAGGAGTATCTTGTAGAGAAACTATCTATTAATTGAATCAAATGATTTGTTTTGGTAAGTAAATGTAATTGTATTTAGTTTAAAGTTTGTACAAAGTAGCTTTGTCTACACAAGCCGTAGACTATAGCCTGAGATCTCTCAGAGCAGTCTAGGAGAATGCACCCCACCTCAGAAAGGTGGAATGGACTCACTCCACCAGACTCATCTCCAAGAGAAGTTAAACAAAAAAAGTAGCCATGACTACACATGTTGTAGACTATGACGCCTTACGATAGTCAATAAATAGCAAAATGCAATAACCAACCATTCTAAAGGACCTATGAATACATCACAATGTTGAAACATAAAAACATACAATACAACAATCTCATTCTAGAAATCATTAACGAATAATAAAATTGAATCTGATAAAGATATCTTTTTCTCTACTTGTTAAATGCTTCATTTCCAGATCCTGCTCCATACATGATCTTGAGTCGCTAAGTATCTCGAGCAATAGGTGAGTATTATGTATGTTGTGGCCCTCAAAGATTCTGCTATCCCTCTCCCTCCAAATCCACCAAATAGCACATCTGAAGGTAATTTTTGCTAATTGTGTAAGAAGCCCTTTTCTTGAGAAGCTTTGCTGCAGCTGTTCTAGTTCTTGATGCAAGTTTAGCATTGGTAGCCTATAGAGTTCAAATCTCTTCAGAATCTCCTCCCATATCCAATTAGTGTAGTTGCAAGCAAAATAAAGATGATCAATATCTTCTTCCTGCTGCATATAAAGAGAGCATCGGTTAACAATATATATACCTTTTCACTTCATATTATCCATTGTGGGTAGTTTGGGAAGAAGGGCCTGCCCTGTGCATAAGGAATGTCTCTGTGAGCCCAATCTATCCCATGTCCAACTGCTTGGAATCTAATTATTGTTCCTTTGTGTGATTTGATTCCATGCAGATGTAGCACTAAATTTTCCATTGTCATGAATCCAATTAAGTATATCTGAGGAGTTGGTCTTGATTGGAAGAGTCGTAATAGTCGACCAAAGTGATAGCATATCAGGAGAAATAGGACTAGGAAGACACTAGGTGCCGTTAACAATGAACTCAGAAACCTTGCAATCTTTAGAGGCCCCATGATCTCTTCGAACTCTATCGCCATACAATTGAAATATACTCTTTCCATTCACCCAAGGATCATACCACATATTAATTCTCGTCCCAGAAGAGATTGTATAAGAAATATGTTTGGTCAGCCAATTTCTTGCCTTCAAAATTCCTTTCCAAGCAACAGAATGATATGTTTTTGCTGAAACTTCTCAGATTGATTCCTTAGATAGGTACCTAGCAGAAACCCATTGTGACCATAAGGATTTGTTCTGCAAAATATCCCATAATTTCTGTACCAAACAAGCTTTATTCCAATCTCTCAGATTTCGCAGATTCAGGCCCCCTCATCTTTCGGTCTGCAGATGCTATCCCAATTTACCATATGCATTGCTTTACCATCTGTACCATTCCAGAAAAAGTTCTTCAATAGCCGTTCAATATCCTGAAGGAGTCCAACAGGTAGAAGAAATACATTAGACCAATGAATAGAGTAAGAAAACAACACAGATCGGATGAGTTCAAGTCGTCCTACTTTGGAAAGAAGTCTAGTTTTCCAAGAGAAAATTCTATTCTTTATTTTTTGCAGGATAGGTTGACAGTGAATTTTATGAATAACAGTGGATATGAGTGGGAGACCCAGATAAGGAACTGGTAGACTTCCCTCGCTAACCCCCAGAGTTTGTATAATAAAGTCTTTATCTTCAACACAAGAACCCATATAGACTTTACTTTTTACATGATTTAGTTGAAGGCCAGAAACCAAACCAAAATCTTTCAGAATAGTAGCCAAATTCTTCACTGAGGTAGTGTCATTGCGAAGAAAGATAATAAGATCATCTGCAAATGTTATGTGGGATATATGAATAGAACCAGCATGGGGTACCTTAATGTTGCCATCAGAGACTGCCTTTTCTAACTGTGCTGAGTCCTTCCAAGACAATTGTAAAAAGATATGGAGAAAGTGGATCTCCTTGTCGGATGCCATTCGTACTCCCAAAGAAGCCAACAGGGGAACCATTGAACAGAACTAAAAATTTTAGAGTTTCCAAGCAGTACTAAATCCAATTAACCCATTGTTGAGGGAAGTTCATACTGAGGAGCATCTTGTAAAGAAACTATCTATTAACTAAATCAAATGCTTTTCATAAGTCAGCTTTAAAACATATTTTCGTCCCTCTTGACTTGGAGTGTAAATTTTTGACCAAGTCATTAGCAAGAAGAACATTGTGATGTATACTTCTCCCTTTAATGAAAGCATCCTGAGTAGGACTAATGATCTTATGCATAATCATTTGCATTCGATCTGCAAGTAACTTGGAGATGATCTTGTAAATAAAGTTGCATAAAGAAATAAGCCTGTAGTGGTCTAGTGAATCAGCCCCTGCATTCTTAGGAACCAAAGAAATAAAAGTACAATTTATCGCTTTAAGAATATGACCTGAAGAGAAAAAATGCTGACAAGCTTTAATCACATCATTTCTAATGATCGGCCATGCAATTTGGTAAAATTCAGCTGGAAATCCATCTAGACCAGGGCTTTTGTGCTTTTGTGACTTAAAGACAACTCGTACAACTTCTTTATCTGTAATTGGTGCATTAAGAATCGTGATGTCATCCGAATCAAGCTTTTTTTTTCGGTAAGTAAATGTAATTATATTTAGTATGAAGTTTGCACAAAGTAGTTTTGTCTACACAAGCCGTAGACTATAGCCTGAGATCTCTTAGAGCAGTCTAGGAGAATGCACCCCACCTCAGAAAGGTGGAATGGACTTATTCCACCAGACTCATCTCCAAGAGAACATAAGCAAAAAAGTAGCCATGACTACACATGTTGTAAACTATGATGCCTTACGATATTCAATAAATAGTAAAATGCAATTCCTAAACGACCTGTGAATACATCACATTGTTGAAACATAGAAACTCATCCTAGAAAGTTTTAACGAATAACAAAATTGAATCTGATAAAGATATCTTTTTCTCTACTTGTTAAATGCTTCATTTCCAGATCCTACTCCATACATGATCTTGAGTCACTAAGTATCTCGAGCAATAGGTGAGTATTGTGTGTGTTGTGGCCCTCAAAGATTCTGCTACACCTCTCCCTCCAAATCCACTAAATAGCACATCTGAAGGTAATTTTTGCTAGTTGTGTAAGAAGCCCTTTTCTTGAGAAGCTTTACTGCAGCTGTTCTAGTTCCTAATGCAAGTTTGGCCTTGGTAGCCTATGGAGTTCAAATCTCTTCAGAATCTCCTCCCATATCCAATTAGTGTAGTCACAAGCAAAATAAAGATGATCAATATCTTCTTCCTGTTGCATACAAAGAGAGTATCGATTAACAATATATATACCTTTTCGCTTCATATTATCCATTGTGGATAGTTTGGCAAGAAGGGACTGTCATGTGCATAAGGAATGTCTCTGTGAGCCCAGTCTATCCCATGTCCAACTACTTGGGATCCACTTGTTATTTCTTTATCTGATTTGATTCCATGCAGATGTAGCACTAAATTTTCCATTATCATGAAGCCAATTAAGCATATCTGAGGAGTTGTTCTTGATTGGAAGAGTTATAATAGTCGGCCAAAGTGATAGCATATTAGGAGAAATAGGACTAGGAAGACACCAGGTGCCATCCGAATCAAGCTTTCTAGTAGGCTCCACATGAACATTATTAGGCTACTCTGTTTGATTGAGTAAAGAATAAAAAAATTGTTCAGTGTGTGCTTTAACTTCATCCAAATTTGCAATAAGTGTACCATCTTGATTTTTACATCTCCTGATACAGTTAACAGCCCTTCTAGTAGCAATGGCTGTATAGAAAAACTTTGTATTGGAATCCCCTAAAGTAAGCCAATGCTGTCGAGACTTCTGTTTTGTAAAACTTTCTTCCTGTTTTAGGGTCTGCATGAATTGAGATCTAGCTTCTGCCTCTTTGCAAATAAGATTCTCATCAAAAGGCTAAAGATGTAGCTCATGTTGTACCGCCATTAGTTTCTTTTTGATTAACTGAACCCGGGTGATAATATTGCCAAAAGTGTTTGTATTCCACTCCTTTAGTGCTGCTTTACATGCTTTAAGCTTTTGGCATAAAATGTAAGGGGGAGATCCATACACATTAACATTCCAAGCTAATCGGATAACCTCAAGGAACTAAGGATAGATACTCCACATGTTAAAGAATCTAAATGGTTTCTTGCCTCTGGGTATTACTTTGTCTGCATGTATATACATTAAAGAGTGATCAGAGAACAACTGAGATCCATACTCCAGAATCAAATGCTTTTCGTAAGTCAGCTTTAAAACATATTTTCGTCCCTCTTGACTTGGAGTGCAAATCTTTGACCAAGTCATTAGGAAGAAGAACATTGTGATGTATACTTCTCCCTTTAATGAAAGCAGCTTGAGTAGGACTAATGATCTTATGCATAATCATTTGCATTTGATCTGCAAGCAACTTGGAGATGATCTTGTAAATAAAGTTGCATAAAGAAATGGGCCTGTAGTGCTCTAGTGAATCAGCCCCTGCATTCTTAGGAACCAAAGAAATAAAAATATAATTTATCGCTTTAAGAATATGACCTGAAGAGAAAAATGCTGACAAGCTTTAATCACATCATTTCCAATGATCGGCCATGCAATTTGGTAAAATTCAGTTGGAAATCCATCTGGACCAGGGCTTTTGTGCTTTGGTGACTTGAAGACAACTCGTACAACTTCTTCATCTGTAATTGATGCATTAAGAATCGTGATGTCATCCGAATCAAGCTTTCTAGTAGGCTCCACATGAACATTATTAGGCTGCTTTGTTTGATTGAGTAAAGAATCAGCAGCCTCATACATAGCAATCTTCTGAGCAGCTTGGATTTCTGGAGTAAAGAAATCCAAGCTAAGATCTGAACTTCCAACCGGAGCCTTGAAGAGGCTTGTCCAAGGCCGAGGATCGTTAGATATGAGAGCAGGAGGCTGCGATCTAGAACGTGACCTGCCTCTATGCAGCGTTGTCGATGGAGCACCTCGACGGGAGGAAGATAGCGTAGGAGCTTGAGAGGCAGGGAGCCTCGTCGGAGCTACCTTGCTACTAGCATCACTAGCCCCAGGGACCATCGCTTGTCCTCCCTGCAGCATTAGAAAGCAAGGGAGTTCAGCCTGCGCACGAGGCAGCCACCGCCCCTTTCACAACAGCCGCCACCCCTCCATGTAGCGCCCTGTCTCCACTGCCCAACAGCAACGCCCCTCACCCTAGGGAGAAGCCACCGGCCGCAGCCCCAATCAAGCCCTCTCCTCCTCCATAGCCCTCTCCTCCACCGCAGAAGAAGAGCAAACAACAGAGAGAGGCGAGGGAGGGAGCGTGCCCTAGGGAAGAAGTAGTGACGCCGTCACCCAGTCGCCCTGATCAGCCCTCTCCTCCTCCGTGCAAAAGAAGATCTGTTCCCCTTCATGCAGCAGCAGAGAGAGGCGAGGGAGGGAGCACCCCCTAGGGATTGCAGAAGCAGTGCCCTCCTTGTCCGCCCAAGGGGAAGAGCAGCGATCATGAAATCGCCCAAGGGAGAAGCAGATCCATCGATGCAGCCTTCCTGCAGCGACCATGAAATCGCCCAAGGGAAGATCCACCGATGTAGCCTTCTTGCTCTCCAAGCGCAGAACAGGGGAGAACCGCCGCCCAACAGCCGCCGCCTCTTCTTGCCCTAGCCTTCTCCGTGGCTTCACTTTCTCCCAACGCGTTCAACATGGAGGAAGGGAAGAACTACCACCCAAGGGAGAAGAAGCAGATCCACCACCTCTTCTCACCCTAGAGAGAGAAGAGAATCGCCTAGAGAGAGAAGCTCTCGCCTAGAGAGAGAAACTAAAACCGAGAGTCATTCCCTAACACACTTTCTTGCTTTCTTTGGATTTGAATATATGAAATATTATCAAAAATGGTTTATAAAAGTCTTCTAAACTATTGAACTTATGGAATGATTTGGAGAAGAAGACTTTCTCTTTAAATGCTAAAGCGATGAATACTTTATTTTGCACTCTTGATAAAAATGAATTTAATCATACTTTGATTTGTGAAACTGCACATGAAATTTGGCATATTCTTAAAATAACATATCAAGGCACAAGTAGAGTTAAAGAATTAAAAACTAATCTTTTGATGTATGATTTTGAATTATTTCGAATGGAACCAAACGAAACTATTGGTGATATATACACTTGCTTTACGGATGTCGTCAATCATTTAAAAGTGCTTGGTAAATATTTTTCTAATTTTGAACTTATTAACAAGATTCTAAGATCCTTTCCAAAGAGTTGGGATCCAAAAGTAACCGTTATACAAGAAACAAAGGACTTGAACTGTTATTCTATTGAGGAACTCATAGGGTCGTTGATGACCTATAAAATAACTTGTATGGCACATGAGAACAACTTTTTAAAGAACATGAAGGATTTGGCACTTAAAACAAAAGAAGACCACTCAAGCGAAAGCTTAAGTGATGATGAAATAAAATTTTTGATGAAAAAAATCAAAAAATTTATAAAATAAGAAATTAAGAATAAAAATAAACTTAAAAAGAAGAAAGTGCCAAAGAAGAAGAAAGCACTTAAGGACAAATCGAGTGCATCTAAAGATGAGCAAACCAATGAAGGCAAGATGGAAAACTACGCATTGATGGCTCACAATAACGAGGTAAGTGACTTAATCAAATCTCTTTTACCTTACCATAAAATAACTTAGTGCTTTTTATGATTTGATTCAAATTAGTTAGTAAAAATTTATATATAAATTGTTAAAAAAAATATATTGATCATGACAATTGCATATTTTATGATAAAGAAACAAAATGTTAATCTAATGCTTGTGCATATAATAAGATTAATCCTATGTATGTTTTAAGAAGCATTAATGTGTATCTTGATGACTTTTTTTTATGAAATTTATTGTTTTTTGGTCTTAAACGTTGATGCATGATTTTATTTGACATAAAAAAACAAAGGCATGCTTGTGTTGAATCTCGGATTTTGATGACAAAATCAATTGGTGAAATATTTGTTCTAATCTATATTGTCAAAGATAAGTGTGCAGGATTAACTACGATGGGTCAGAAACATAAAGTAATTTACCGAGGTCAAGTCCGTCGGGTGTTCAAGAGTTCATCAGAAGTCCGAAGGATCGTCGGAAGTGTTGCCGGAACCAACCAAGATCGAATCAGAGACTTGCCGAAGTTTTCGGAAGTTCATCGCAAAGATCGTCGAAGGTTTGCGGAACTTTGCCGAGAAGGTTCGGAAGCTTGTCGAAGACTCGTTGAGCGTGCCATACAAGCCGGGAGCATGCAGGGAATCCGCCGAAAGAAATCCGAGGGAAGTATCGGAGGAACACCGAAGTCTCATCGTAAAGCTCGCCGGAATAAGACTTGAAGAATATCGATTTAAATCACTGTTAATTATATTTTAATTTCATAGTTGGCACATACTTAGGGCAAGGTTTTCGAATTAATCTTGCTCTAAATTGGTAGGGGTCAACCAGGCCCTTACTGGGCCTTTTGGGCCTTGAACAGGGCCTATTCAGCAAAGCTGAATGGGCCAAGCAGTAGCACCGCTTGGCAGCCGTGTGCAAGGCGATGGTACCGCCCAGCCTAGGATGGTAGTACCGCCCGGCTATAGTGTATAGTGGCGGTAGTACCGCCCGCTCCAAGCGGTAGCACCGCCTGTGCACTATCGGCCTGACGATCGACAAAGCAGAGTAACGCGCCTCGACAAAGCAGTAGCACCACCAAAGACTGAACTCAATTTGATTTCAAATTTGGAGCCCAAATTTGAAACCATTTTGGATCTATAAATACCCCCCCTTTCTCAGTTGAAAGGAAACCCTTTTGAGAGTTAGAATCTTTAGTTTAAGTCTTTGAATAGTCTTGAAAAGTCTTGTCTCTTGCTAAGTGTTCACCTCCTTCTTCTTCTTGAGATATCTTGTAAGAGTGTGAACTTCTTGTAAAGGGTTATAAAAAGGGGTATTCGGTCCTTCCCCTTCAAATGATTTGCTAGTGGAAATGCGGAGCCTCATCGTGAAGGCTTCAAGAGTGGATGTAGGTCATTTGACCGAACCACTATACATCATTGTGTTCATGAATGTGTGAGTGTTTACATTTCTAAATCATTTTATTACTTAGCTGCAAATTGCTTAGTTCCTTGCTATTTCCTTTACTCAAGCAACTTCTTACAAGTTCTCTTTCATCAAATCGAAATCTTCCTACGAACTTGTCTTTTTGTAAAATTGGTCTCAAAACTACGTTTTTAATCCGCTGCACTAATTCAGTCCCCCCTCTTAGTGCCTTTTCGATCCTAACAATTGGTATCAGAGCAAGGTTTACTCTCATATTGGTTTAAAACCCAAAAGAGATGGCCTACTCCGGTATGCAAGAGGGTCACTCCATTACTCATCCGCCTATGTTTAATGGGTCGGATTATACGTATTTGAAGACTCGTATGAGGATTTTTCTCATTTCTATAGACTTCGAACTTTGGAACATTATTGAAAATGGCTTTGCAAAATCTTTCTTCCGATGAGTGAGAGGAATGAGCCGGAAAGGAAGATTTTTGCTCTCAATGCAAAGGCTATGAATGCCTTATTTTGTGCGCTTGATAAGAATGAGTTTAATCGGGTTTCTATTTGCGAATCGGCATTTGATATTTGGCGCACTCTTGAAATCACTCATGAAGGCACTAGCTGAGTGAAAGAGTCCAAAATCAACATTCTTGTGCATTCTTATGAACTTTTTCGGATGAAACCAAATGAGTCTATTGGAGACATATACACCCGCTTTACGGATGTCATCAATGGACTTAAAGCTCTTGGTAAAGGTTTTTCTAATTTTGAGTTGGTAACTAAAATTTTGAGATCCCTTCCAAAGAGTTGGGATCCAAAGGTTACGGCCATTCAAGAGGCCAAGGATCTTAAAATATTTCCGTTTGAAGAACTTATTGAGTCTCTAATGACCTACAAGAAGACGTGCCATGAAGAGCTTGAGAACCCCCTTCCAAAGAACAGGAAGGATATAACACTTAGAACACAAGAAGACCACTTGAAAGGAACATCAAGTGATGAGGACAGTGACAATGACATTGCACTCTTAACTCGAAAGTTTAAGAAATTTATAAGAAAGAACAAATTTAAAAATGATACAAAAAATAAATTTGAATACAAAAAGGATCAAGTTATTTGCTACGAATGCAAGAAGTCGGGACACTTCAAGAATGAATGCCCTCAAGCCAAGAAGAAGCAATTCAAGAAGAAAAAAGCTTTGAAGGCCACGTGGGATGATTCAAGTGACTCCGAGGTTGAAGAAGCTAGCAACAAAGAGGAGGCCAACTTCGTGCTAATGGCATTAGGAGAAGAGGTTAGTGAGTTATTTAATGAAGAGTTATCCTTCGATGAACTTTCTATCGCTTTTCATGAGTTATTTGATAAATGTAGAACTCTTAGTAAGAAGTTTAATTTGCTTAAGAAAAAGCATGCTTTATTACAAAATAAGTTCAATAGTCTCCAAACCCCTTCTCTACCCCCATGCTCTAAGTGTGAACACTTAGAAGCAACAAAAAGGGAGAACTTGCTACTCAAAGAGACCCTAAACAAGTTTAAGGTCGGTAGCAAGGGCTTGGACATGATCCTTGCTAACAAGGGTCACGTCGGAAATAGGAGTGGAATCGGATTTGTGAGTGGATCTCACCAAAATCCCACCACCTTCATTAAAGGACCCACATTGCATGTATCACCTCATTTGAAATGTAATTTTTGTGGTAAAATGGGACATGTTGCTTACAAATATCCATTCAAGAAATTTAGTCCACAAAAATTGATATGGGTTCCTAAAAGAACCATAAACAATTCGATGTTGAATTACAAATTAAGTAGATCAATTTGTAAGGCACCCAAAATCAAATGGGTACCTAAAAACCATCCTCTTTTGTAGACAAACTCACAAGCTAGGAGCAAGAAATGGTATCTTGATAGTGGATGCTCAAGGCACATGACCGGAGATCCATCTTATTTCTCTATGCTCACTAGCAAAGAAGAAGGGTATGTCACATTCGGAGACAACAACAAGGGTAAAATCATTGGTAAGAGAACCATAGGTAACAAATCAAGTTTTTCAATTGATGATGTGTTGCTAGTTGATGGTTTAAAACATAATCTTTTAAGCATTAGTCAATTGTGCGATAAAGGCTATGTTGTTAGATTTGAATATAATGTTTGCATCATTGAAAAACCAAACAATGACATATCCATGATTGCCTTAAAACAAAACAATGTCTACACCATAAATATTGATGAATTAAGTAATGAAATATGTTTTTCGGTTTTGAATAATGATGCTTGGCTTTGGCATAGGAGATTAAGCCATGCAAGCATGAAACTAATCTCTAAGATTTCATCTAGAGAGTTAGTAAGAGGAATCCCAAACATGAAATTTGTTAAGGACAAGGTATGTGATGCATGTCAACTAGGAAAACAAATAAAAACTAGTTTCAAATCAAAAAATCAAATTAGCCCACTAGACCATTACAATTGATCCATTTGAACTTATTTGGACCAATTGACATAACAAGCCTAGGAGGTAGCAAATATGCCTTTATAATTGTGGATGACTATAGTAGATACACTTGGACCTATTTCTTGGCTCACAAAAGTGATTGTTTCAAATGTTTCTCTAAATTTTGTAAACTCACTCAAAATGAAAAAGGTTTTATGATTTCATCAATTCGAAGTGATCACGGAGGTGAATTTCAAAATCATGACTTCCAAAATTTAAATGAAATAAACGGATATAACCATAACTTCTCTACTCCAAGAAATCCACAACAAAATAGAGTAGTGAAAAGGAAAAATAAAAGTTTGCAAGAAATGGCTAGAACCATGTTAAATGAATATAATTTACCAAAGTATTTTTGGGCTAAAGCCGTGAATATGGCTTGCTATGTTATGAATAGAGTTCTAGTGAGACCATCCCTATCTAAAACTCCATATGAATTATGGAATGATAAAAAATCCAATGTTTCTTATTTTAAAGTTTTTGGTTGTAAATGCTTTATTTTAAATGAAAAGGATGCCTTAGGAAAATTCGATGCAAAATCCAATGAAGGCATATTTCTTGATTATTCTTCCATTTCTAAGGCTTTTCGTGTTTTCAACAAAAGAACCTTAGTTATAGAAGAATCTATTCATGTGGTTTTTAATGAAATTTTTGAATTTAAGAAGAAAGATTTTGATGATGATTTTGGCTTTGATAATTTGAATTTGAATGAACCCTCTCCTCAAAATGATAACTTGGATGCATCTTCTTCCCAAACTTCCTTTCCCAAGGAATGGAAGTATGTAGATGCTCATCCCAAGGAGTTAATTATAGGAGATGCAACGAAAGGGGTTCAAACTCGCTCTTCTTTCAAAGATTTTTGTGCCCATGCCGCTTTTCTTTCTCAAGTTGAACCAAAATGCATTGATGATGCCTTGAAAGATGATTCTTGAGTTATCGCAATGCAAGAAGAATTGAATCAATTTGAGAGGAATGAGGTATGGAAGCTTGTTCCTAGACCTAATGACTACTTAGTTATTGGTACTAAGTGGGTCTTTAGAAACAAGCAAGATGAATGTGGTATCGTAGTTAGAAACAAGGCTAGACTAGTGGCCAAAGGTTTCAACCAAGAAGAAGGTATCGATTACGAAGAGACCTTCGCTCCGATGGCAAGATTAGAAGTCATTAGGATGCTCCTTGCCTATGCTAGTAGTAATGATTTTAAATTATTTTAAATGGATGTCAAAAGTGCATTCTTAAATGGTTTTATTTCCGAAGAAGTGTATGTCGAACAACCACCCGGATTTGAAAATTCTCTTCTCCCTAATAATGTGTTTAAGCTAACTAAGGCTTTATATGGTCTAAAACAAGCCCCTAGGGTTTGGTATGAGAGGCTTAGTTCTTTTTTAATTTCAAATGATTTCACTAAAGGCAAGGTTGATGCTATATTGTTTATTAAACATTTTGAAAATAATTTTCTTATTGTTCAAATTTATGTTGATGATATTATTTTTGGTTCTTCTAATAAATCACTATGTGAATCATTTGCCAAGAATATGAGTAATGAATTTGAGATAAGCCTAATGGGAGAACTAAATTTCTTTTTAGGATTGCAAATTAAGCAACTAAGTGATGATATATTTCTAAATCAATCAAAGTATATATCAGAATTGTTAAAACGATTTAACATGGATGGATTAAAAGATAGTAGCACTCCTATGGGCACCTCCACTAAGTTAGATATGGATGAAAATAGAGAAAGTTTTGATCAAAAAACATATAGGGGCATGATAGGTAGCTTGCTTTATCTCACTACAACCAGACCTGACATCATATTTAATGTGGGGCTATGTGTAAGATTCTAAGCTAATCCTAAGCTATCTCACTTCAAAGCCGTTAAGAGAATCCTTAGATATCTTAAAGGGACTCTGAATCTTGGATTATGATATCCAAAATCCGATAACTTTGATTTGAAAGCTTATGCAGATGCGGATTTTGGTGGATGTAAAATAGATAGAAAAAGTATATCCGGAACATGCCAATTTCTAGGACATACACTTGTTTCTTGGACTTCCAAGAAATAAAATTCAGTTGCACTATCTACAGCAGAAGCCGAATACATAGCTGCAAGTGCATGTTGTGCACAGGTTATTTGGATGAAAAATATACTAGAAGACTATGAATTTTATTTAAAGAACATTCCTATAAAATGTGATAACACGAGTGCTATCTGTCTAACTAAAAATCTGATTCAATACTCTCGAACTAAGCACATTGACATTAGGCATCATTTTATACGTGATCATGTTAGTAGTAAAGATGTCACCCTTGAATTTATTGATACAAATCATCAATTAGTGGACATTTTTACAAAACCCTTAAATGAGGAATAATTTGATTTTATTAGAAGGGAATTAGGCATGTTAAATTATCCTAATAAATGAGCTTTATTGTATGAGATTTTTCTTTGAAATTTTGGTTTTCATCGATCTGACTTCCTCTCGGATTTCTTTTTGAAATTTTGGATTTCTTTTTAACATCATCCCATCCTTAAAATCTCTGAAAACAAATTCAAAATAAAATTTTAAAAAAATAATAATAATATTTTGTGGGGCCAGCGGTAGCACCGCTTGAACCGGCAATAGCACCGCCTGGTTGGCGGTAGTACCGCCCAAACACCCTCATATTAAAGGGGGTGTTAGGGTCGGCGGTAGAACCGACCGAAACACTCTCCCTTTCATCCTTCTTCCTCCTAAGCTCCTCTAAGCCTTCTCCTCTCCATTCTTCCTCCTCCTAAAGGGTAAATCAAAGGCATTTTTGTGATCCAAGCTCCTCACCTCTCTAGGAAACACAAACAAGGTAATAGATGAAATTTTCTCTTCTACTCACAATTGCTTGTCTTTTCCTTATTATTTTCTTTTGTTTGTTCATTATGTATAGATATAGACATGGCTCCTAAGAAATCAACAAGGGGGAAAGGAAAAAGTTTGGAAGGAGATTCATTTGACCCAACCCTTTTTAGATCTAATGAGGTAGCCTTAAGATACCCAAATTTTGATTGTAAAACCATACATAAGGGTAAACATGTTGATCTAGGTGAACTAGGAAACCTAGAACATATTAGATGGTTTGCTAATCTAAATGCTCTACCTATCTTTAAAATTAATGAATCAATCTACCCTAGGCTGGTTAAGCTATTTTATGCTAACATGATTATTAAAGATGATGTTTTATCCACCTATGTGTTAGGAACCACAATTCAGATTTCTGATCGTATCATATGTGAGTTACTTGGAATTGAAGAAACGAATAGAGGATGTTATTTTAGAGGGCAATGGGATATGGATGTAATCGGAGCAACCCACTTCGAAGCCTTAGAAATGATTTTTGCTAATCCTAATCTAGGCATCATCCTTAAAAGCTGCGAGCACTTATTACCTTTTAACTCAAAATTACTTCATCATATTTTGATAAGCATTCTACTTCCGAAGCAGTTTCATCCTGATGAAATGAGTATGTTAGAACTGAGTACGATGTATTGGATTATGACCAGACAAAACAACTGCTTTGGTTATTTGATTAGACAACATATGATAGAAATTTTTTCTAGAGACTCGATGTTGTCATATGGTGGGTTGATCACTAGACTCATTTTTGCCCATGACATTTGTGTGTCACCCAACGAGGAAGTAATGAAAGTTGATAGATATAACACAATTAATAGAAGTCTCCTGAAGCGGCTTAGATGCACCTTTAGAGATGACATATAGATTAGGCAACCTAAAAGGGTTGATATAGTTCCTCCACCAGTAGAGCAACCTGAAACACTAATTTTTAGGGGAAATGAATCTCCTCCGCCTAGTCCCGTTGATCCAGCACCGTCTGAGCCAACTCCTGCTCCATCTACTGAAGATCCGATCATGCGTGCCTTGAATTAAATCACATCACAACAAACTAAAATTTTGAAGGAAGTGCAACAAATGAACCGCAAATTAGATCACTTGTACAGGCATCTTGGCGTTCCTCCTCCGGAGTAGCTGTTGTTTTCTTTTTAAACACTTGTCTTGTTATGCTTATGACTACTATGGATGATGTTGTATGTTCTAACTTTCATTTCATCTACTCAGCATTTGCGTGAACTTTTTTTTTCGATCTGATTGTAATTTTGACTTGATACCTTCATCCTTGTGACTACTATGGATGACACTTTTATATCATTTTATGGCTTGATACCTTCCTCGAATGGTTTCTTGCTCTCTCCATGGCTCACTTGATGACAATGAATGGTTTCTTCACCTTCACTATTTTTGTTGATGACAAAGGGGGAGAAAAATGTAAATTGCTATGATGGAGTAATTGTTGCTATGTTGAAATAAAATGCTTAAAGTGAAATATGAATCAATTGTATCGCATTGCAAATGCTTAAGAACTCTTATTCTTGAGATAAGCTACTTTTTCATTTGATATCATGTCTTAATATTAAAACACTCTTTTGGATATCACTTGATCTTTATTATGTTTGAATTAATATTTCTGGTTATTATAGGTGTAAATACTTTGACATTATTTAAAATACATTGTTTTGAGTATTTATGCCTAAGCTTACTTATTAAGCTTTATGTTGAATGAAATCTATTCAATTTGGCTTAAATTCAAAAGATTGAATTTAAGTGCTTTTTACCTTCTAATGATATAGTATATAGATAGGGGGAGTTGAGTTTAACTCTATCATTAATTGATTGTCATCATCCAAAAGGGGGAGATTGTTGAATCTCGGATTTTGATGATAAAATTAATTGGTGAAATATTTGTTCTAATCTATATTGTCAAAGATAAGTGTGCAGGATTAACTACGATGGGTTAGAAACATAAAGTGATTTGCTGAGTTCAAGTCCGTCGGGTGTTCAAGAGTTCATCGGAAGTCCGAAGGATTGTCAGAAGTGTTGCCGGAACCAACCAAGATCGAATCAGGGACTTGCCGAAGTTTTCGGAAGTTCATCGCAAAGATCGTCGAAGGTTCGCAGAACTTTGTCGAGAAGGTTCGGAAGTTTGTCGAAGACTCGTTGAGCGTGCCATACAAGCTGGGAGCATGCTGGGAATTCGCTAGAAGAAATCCGAGGGAAGTATCAGAGGAACACTAAAGTCTCATCGTAAAGCTCGTCGGAATAAGACTTGAAGAATATCGGTTTAAATCACTATTAATTATGTTTTAATTTCGTAGTTGGCATGTACTTAGGGCAAGGATTTCGAATTAATCCTACTCTAAATTGGTAGGGGTCAACCAGGCCCTTACTGGGCCTTTTGGGCCTTGAACAAGGCCCTGAATGGGCCAGGCGGTAGAAACGCTTTGTGCAGTGTGGTAGCACCGTCAGCTATGTCTTTGGCGGTGGTCGTGTCTTTGGCGGTGGTACCGCCCCACCAAGCGTGGTACCGCCTAGCTATAGTGTCTGATGGCGGTAGTACCGCCGCTCCAAGCGGTAGCACCGCTTTGTGCATTGTCGATCGACGATTGACAGTGGTAGCACCGCCTCGACAGCAATAGAGCACCGCTAGCACCGGGAACTCTAATTTGATTTCAAATTTGGAGCCCAAATTTGAAACTATTTTGGTTCTATAAATACCCCCCCCCCTCCTTTCTCAACTGAAAGGGCACCCTTTTGAGAGTTAGAATCTGGAGTTTAAGTCTTTGAATAGTCTTGAAAAGCCTTGTCTCTTGCTAAGTGTTCACCTCCTTCTTCTTCTTGAGAAATCTTGTAAGAGTGTGAACCTCTTGTAAATGGTTGTAAAAAGGGGTATTTGGTCCTTCCCCTTCAAAGGATTTGCTAGTGGAAGTGCGGAGCCTCATCGTGAAGGCTTCAAGAGTGGATGTAGGTCATTTGACCGAACCACTATACACCATTGTATTCATGAATTTGTGAGTGTTTACATTTCTGAATCATTTTATTACTTAGCTGCAAATTGCTTAGTTACTCGCTATTTCCTTTACTCAAGCAACTTCTTACAAGTTCTCTTTCATCGAATCGAAATCTTCCTACGAACTTGTCTTTTTGTAAAATCGGTCTCAAAACTACGTTTTTAATCCACTACACTAATTCACCCCCCCCCCCTCTTAGTGCCTTTTCGATCCTAACAGCTTGTATGAAATAAATAATATAAATTGAAACACATAAAAAAGGAATACATTTTCTATCTCTATCTTATTGATTTTTCAATAAGAGATTAATGAATCCATGTATATTATCTTTTATGAATCTCTTGAATTATCAAAATGATTTTGATGATTTGATGATGAGTTTTATCCAAAATCTATTTATATTATTTATGAATCTATAAAAGTTGATGATGAGTTTGGAGTTAACGAAATGAATTTGAATGAGATTTTCCCAAATGATTCATGACTTTTCTTTTTTTATTAATTATGATAAATGAAGATTTCTTATGAATGAATCAAGTTCTGCTATGTTCTTTTTGCTATTTACTATTCAAATAAATCATGATTGGTAGTATTGCTATTTTATCTCTTATGTTTCATTTTGCTAAAGAGAATATTTATTAATCATGATCGTGATTTCTCGATATTTAATACTTGAGATTTTTTTAATCAAGATCTTTGAACACCTAAGGTTTCTTTTTATTATTTACTAAAAGGGAGAAAGAAAATTGCTAGCATCTTAAAGAGAACCTTAAGTTATAGCTTGAGTGTTAAACTTAGGCATGTTAAATCTCCCAAATGCATAAATTATTTTTATGCATTTTTTGGATCATTATCTTGATTACTCGGTTATGACATGAGTTTTCTTTTTGAATCAATTGTGTCCTTCTTCTTGCCATTTACAAAAGAAGAAATTTATCAATATGATTCATGATCCTTTGGTATTCATGAATTGATCTTTATTAAATCTTCATATTAATATCTTTCATGACATTATTCCTTTGTATTTATAATTTATATACCTCATGATATGATTGAATCATTGATTTATCTTTATTATTAATTTTTGTCATGATTAGAGCATTGATGTAAAAGAAAAATTATACTCTTCCCCTCTTTTTGACACTACAAAGGAAGCAAAAATTGCTAGCTCAAACATTGCAAAGGAAGCAAAAATTGCGAGCTCAAAAATTACGAGCTCAAACATTGCATAGGAAGGAATAATTTCTAAACCTACACACCTCAAGAAAGACAAAATTGCTAGCTTTCAAAGAAAGGCAAAACTTACTTGTAGTTCTCAAAAGAGAAGAAACAAAAGTTGCTAGCTTAAACATCATAAAGAGAAACAAAGAGTTGCTATCTCAAGAGAGGCAAAAGTGCAAATTTGCACATCTCAAGAAGCAAAATTTGTAATCTTGCACATCTTTAAAACTTGCTATGCTTGTATGTTCTAAAGTAATGAAAAATTTGCTTAACTTTCACATCTCAAAAATTTGCTAGTTGCACTTCTCCTTTTTGTTGACGACAAAAGAGGAGAAGATATGATGATGTATAAGTTATGCATAGGATGAGGTACATGAATGCTTTATTTTTATGATGCATGCAATGATGTGATCAATTGGATCTTTTAATACTCATGATGCATGCAATATTGAAATACTATGATTTTAAAGGTTCTATCAATATGGCAATATTGATAGGGAGAGTTTGTTTAAACTCCATCATTAATTGGTTGTTATCATCAAAAAGGGTGAGATTATTTAATCTTAAATTTTGATGATGAAACTAATTGATAGGGTTTGTGATCTAATCTGCGTTTTGAGTGATGCAGGACTAGCTTTGAATATGGAGAGATAATTAAAGTAGAAAGAATCAACGTTGGGCTGAAATGAAACATGTTATAAGATTGGACGTCGAGCCGGAGGACCGGTCAACATGTCAGCAAAAGGCTTCATGCCATGAGTTTGGGCATCGTGTCAAGAAGAGTGAACATTATGCTAAGGAGATTGGAGTTGCGGAGGTCAACATACCAATTGGGCAATAGGCCGTAAGAGAGGGCGATGCGCCGAAGGATCGGATGAAGTGTCGATGAACCAATGACATATTGGACAACAAATGATTCAAGATTTATAATAATTATCTAGATCAAAATAGTTTAGAGGGCTAATTGAGTTAGTTTTAATGTAATTAGGCTAACTCAATTAGGGGCCCATTAGGCCTAAGTTGGGGCTATATTGGGCTAAGAGAAAAGCCCAATCAATGACCCAAAAGGTGGGTTAAGCGATGGCACCGCCAGAATAAGCGATGGAACTAGTAGCTTAGTCTCCAAGACACAATCTCCAAGACAGTATCAGGCGGTGGTACCGCTAGTACCCGAAAGACCCGGGATGAGACTAGTTTTGGCTCCAAGTTTGAATCTATTTGAAGCCTATAAATATCCTTCTCATTACTACTCTGAATACACAAGCATTGAGAACATAATAATGGGAAAATTTTATTATAATCACTTGAGAGATCCTCTCCTCTAGTTTTAAGTTGATTTTAGTTTGAGAGAGAAGTGAGTGCTTGTAAAGGTTGTCTCCTAAACTCGTGAAAAGGAGAAAAGGACTGTAAGAGGGTAGTTGGTCTTTGCCCATTGAAGGAAGACCGTTAGTAGATGTTGGTGGTCTCGACAAAGGAGGAATCGGGAGTGGATGTAGATCGAACAATTAAACCAATATAAATTGGTGTGCACTTTCTTTCTACTTTTCGTTATCATTATTATTACTTTCTGAGTTATTTGCTTATCATACTTACTCAAAGTCAAGCACACTTTTGATATCATTTCCAATATGGTCCCATCAAAATGGTTTTTCGAAATCAAACATTTTTATTGATAACATTAATTCACCCCCCCTGCACCCTCCTCTTAGTGCCGACTTAATCCTAACATCCATAACTAACAGAGCATCCACTATTAAGGTATCATCTCTTGCTCCTAGCTTTTGATTATAGACACATCTATAAGAAAGGGGGTTTTCTTTTAGGAACTCATTTAACTTTAGGTCCCTCGTAAATAGATTTACCTATCTTAACTATTGGCATTTTGTTATTTATGGTCCCTTTAGGGAACCTAAACTAATTTATATGAATTATACTTTTTAAATGAACATCTATAAGCATAATGTTCAAATCTACCATAAAAATTTGATAGGACCCTAGTAGGGTTGGGTCCTACTCAATCATGTAGCATCTAATAAAAACCCTGTGAGAGTGTAATAAACCCCACCTAGCTACCTCTATCCTATAAAGAAGAGAGGCTAGGGTTTATATTTGGGTCTTTGGGCTTCTTAGCCGCCGCCCCCCCTTGTTATTGGGTCGGCCTGCTAAGGTTGAGGGCAAATTTGGTAGTTCACTTAGGAAGCAGCCCCGAGGGCTAAGGTTTGGAGCTCTATATAAGCTTGTAGCCTCCACCTCTTTGGAATAAGAAAGATCAATCTAGAATTGCAACCACTAAGCTACTTGGAGGGTGGAACCCCTATAGCGTTTCAAGGGTTGATCCCCCTCAAAGATCAATCTCCATAGAATTCCTTTGGGGTTCTATCATCAGGTATCAGAGCAGTGATCTTGCTACTTTTGCTGCCATCCCTGCCGCCCACCTTCAGTCAAGCAATTCCCACAATTGTTCTTGACGTCGTCATCTCCACCGTCATCTCTTGACGTAGATCAATTCAATCTATAGTCGCCACCTCCAACTGCATCAGAGATCTGGTATTTTTCTACCACCAATACCTTTTGCTGCTGCAATTTTTCATCTAAAATATCAAAAAGAAGTTTTTCTATCGATCCCTTGCCTGCGAATTTCTTGCATCGCAAAAGTTACCATCTTTGCGAACGAAGGATCGCTGTAGAAAATTTCAACCGCGTGTTGTTGCCTTTAACCGATCTAATTGTTATCCTTTTTGAACGAAATTTTTTGTGCACCTCATAGATCATCTTGGCTCCCATCCATGATTGATCTATTGTGGAATTCATCAAAAAAAAAAATTCGTGTGTTGCTGCAATCTCTCGTCACAAACTGCTGAAATTTTTTGACAAGAATTCTGCTATCGCAACTTGCATTGATTTCTTTACTGCTTTACTGCCAAAATTTCTTGATCCAATTTGTTATCCTTGTTTCTATCTAAACTAAGATTCTACCATCAAACCCCCTCTTTAAACCCCTGAGTTTTCGCTGGAAATTTCATCGAGAAACCGCTATTTCTTCGACGACAATTCTGCTCTTACGAGACAGCGCATATAGGCAGCAATTGCCAATGATTTTTGTCAAATCTTTGCTGTAATCTACCACAGATCTAAAACCCTCTTCCCTAACCTTCATCCACTACCATCATAGCCCAAAAACTCTATCAAACTGTAGCCCTAAACTGCACCCAAAATAGCCACAAAATAAGCCTAAACCGTAGCCTACATTCATAAATCCACCAACCCTTTCAACCACCACTTCTCTCAACCAATACATGCCTTTTACTCGATAGCAAAAAAGAGATCTTAATATTACAGATTTGGAGACATATGCTATGACATCCGAGGAGGTAATTGATGCTAAATTCGAAGCCTTCGAGACACGAATGGAGGAGAAGATTCGGACTCTCTTTGCCAAACTTAGTTTGGGTCGACCACCGAGCCCAAAAAAATCACATCAAGGAGAGAGCTCTAATCGAAGAGATGACCTCCAGGAGAGGGGAGGCTCTATGACCGATCCCTACTATCCACGCATGAGGGTGGACTTCCCTAGATGGGAAGAAGGAGACCCGATTGGTTGGATCTCACGCACGGAGCAATATTTTCAGTACCACAAAACTGCAGATGGATCTATGGTAGAAATTGCAGCTATACATCTTGAAGGGGATGTCATACAATGGTTTGATTGGTTTGAACACACTCATGGAGTCCTCTCATGGTGATAATTCAAAGAAGGACTGCTGATCCGTTTTGGACCAACCGATTACGAGAACATCGATGGACAACTAGCAAAGATCCGACAAACCTCCACCATCCAGGAGTATCAAACCAGGTTTGAAAGGTTATCTAATCAAACTCGTGATTGGTCTGAAAAATAGTTATTGGAGACATTTATTGAGGGCTTGAAGCCGGAGATCCGAGGAAAAGTTAAAGCATGACAACCGTACACACTTATGGTAGCCATCTCTTTCGCACAACTTCAGGAGGAGCGATTGAACCACAAAGCCCAGAGGACTAGGGTTGCTCCCCGACCAGCAATATCAAAGCCCTCAGCCCCCTCTACTATCAGCCGAGCTCCTGCACCAAAAAAGTTGACAAGAGAAGAGCTTCGAGACCGATCTGCCAAGGGGTTATGTTAGCATTGTGACGAGCCGTGGAGCCGCAAGCATCGCTACAAAAAGGGGAGACTTCTTGTGATTGAACCAGTGGAAGAAGAGATCAGTGAACAGCTAGAAGAGAGTCTTGAACATGAGGATGAAGATGTGGAAGAAGAACCACAATCAACCGACTTTATGGCACATGCGCTAGCCAGCTACTCAAATCCGCAAACGATAAAAGTTGGAGGCCTGCTCATTCAACAACCGATCACCGTTCTCATTAATACAGGCAGCACTAATAACTTTCTAAATTGTAAGGTTGCTGCTTGGATGACACTCCACATCAAAGATTGTAGCAAGTTTGACGTAAAGGTCGCCGACGGCCGAATCCTAAAATATGACCAAAGATACCCGTAGGTGAAACTATTACTATAGGACCAAGAAATTATTGCCGACTTCTTCCTCCTACCAATTGATGATTATGAGGCTGTGCTGGGCATAGAATGGCTGATGACACTAGGTGATGTCTCTTAGAACTTTTCCAAATTGATTATGAAATTCTATTGCAAAGGCAAATAGGTCACCCTACGCGGGAAGCGCGGAAGCAACGTAACTACCGTTTCAACCCAATAAATGGAGAAAGTTTTACACAAGATAAATGGTGGCTTTCTTATGCATCTCCAACAGCAACCAGAGGGGGAGAAAACAGAAATTAAAGATCAAAATATCACCCAACTGCTTATTGAATTTGACGATATTTTTGCTGAACCGCGTGGTCTTCCTCCTACTCGGCAACATGACCACCGAATTCCAATCCTTCCAGGCAAACCACTAGCAAACACTCAACCTTACCACTATCCTCACCTCCAGAAAGATAAAATTAAGAAGATCGTGAAGGAAATGCTCGAAACAGGGGTGATTCGGCCAAGCTGCAGCCCCTACTCCTCACCAGTGCTACTTGTGCACAAGAAAGATGGAACTTGGCAGATGTGCATCGACTACCGAGCTCTAAATGACATCACCGTTAAGGATAAGTACCCAATACCAGTGGTGGATGAACTTCTTGATGAATTAAAAGGAGCTCGAGTCTTTACGAAGTTGGACCTTCGATCCAGTTACCACCAAATTCGGGTATATGAAGGCGACATCCCAAAAACTGCTTTCCGCACTCATAATGGCCATTATGAATTCTTGGTAATACCCTTTGGACTCACTAATGCTCCTTCAACCTTCCAAAGTCTTATGAACGATATTTTTTGGAGCTTTCTTTGCAAATTTATGCTGGTATTTTTTGATGATATTCTCATTTACAATCCTTCTCTTGAGACTCACTTTCAGCACTTGCGAATTGTTTTGACAATCCTTCGGGAGAATACTCTTTTTGTTAAGCTATCAAAGTGCAGCTTTCTCCAGCAAAAAGTAGAATACCTTGGGCATATAATATCAGGAGTGGCCATAGACCCAACAAAAATCGAAGAAATGCAAGGCTGGCTGAAACCTACAAATGTGAAATTGCTGCGTGGGTTCCTTGGACTAACAGGCTACTACCAAAAATTCGTGAAGGACTATGGGAAGATTAGTGCCCCCTCACTTCTCTACTAAAAAAAGATGCCTTCTTATGGTCGAACAAAGCCTCCGCTGCCTTCGATAGACTTAAGGCAACCATGACGATGACACCGGTGCTAGCGTTACCAGATTTCAGCCAACCCTTCATCATTGAGGTCGATGCATCGGGAGTTGGAATTGGAGCCATTCTCATGCAAGATGGTTGACCACTCGCATATACTAGCAAGGCGTTATCTCCCTCCCATAAAAAAATGTCTATCTATGATAAGGAGATGCTCGCCATTGTGCACGCAGTAACAAAGTGGAGACCCTACCTGATTGGCCGATAATTTCAGATTAAAATCGACCATAGAAGCCTTAAGTACTTTTTGAAGCAGAAGATATCATCCCCGGAGCAGCAAAAATGGGTAACCAAACTTCTTGGATTTGATTATGAAATTATTTACAAAAAGGGGAAAGAAAATGTTGTTGCAGATGCACTCTCATGGCTCCCTCAACAAGCTGAATTTTCGACCATCTCTCTTCCTACCACCAGCTTCCTCGAGGGCATTAGGGAGGAATGGAAGAAGGATCCAGAAACTAGCAACATCATAAAAAAATTAGAGGAGGATCCAAGTGCAATAGCTCACTATACTTGGGATTCGAGGGATCTATGCTATAAAGGTCGTATTGTGCTTATACCAAACTCCCCTTGCATCAAAGTCATTCTGCACGAAATGCACTCCACACCTTCAGCAAGGCACTCTGGATTTCTAAAAACCTACAAAAGAGTGAAGCAAAACTTTTATTTAAAAGGGATGAAAAAAATTATTTCTGAATACGTAGCACAATGTGATGTATGTCAACAGCAAAAAGGTGAAACAGTGGCGAGTTCAGGGAAACTACAACCACTACCTATACCTGACTCGGTATGGACTGATATCTCCATGGACTTCATCGAAGGGCTGCTACCTTTCAAAGGTAAAAGTACAATCCTTGTGGTGGTTGATCGACTTACGAAATATGCTCATTTTTGTGCTGTGCGAAATCCCTACACAACTGTTAGTATTGCTTAGATTTTCATAGAAAATATTGTTAAACAGCTTGGGATGCCAAGGTCCATTGTAAGTGATCGTGACAAGGTCTTTACTAGTAAATTTTGGACCGAGTTATTTTAGTTGTATGGCACCAAACTTAAGATGAGCACTGCATATCATCCACAAACTGACGGCCAAACAGAAGTGATGAATAGGTGTTTAGAGACATACCTTCGGTGTTTTGCCAGTGATCGGCCAAAGGAGTGGACGAAATGGCTCCCCTAGGCTGAATGGTGGAACAATACTACATATCATTCATCTACAAAATGTACCCCATATGAAGCATTATATGGTCGGCTGGCTCTTGTGATTCCAAAGTATGTAATTGGCTCGGCTAAGGTAGATCAGGTCGACCAAGATTTAATTGATAGGGACAAACTCCTACAGTTGCTAAAGGATAATCTCTCTACCGCTCAAGCTAGAATGAAGCAACAAGCTGACACACGAAGAAGCGAAAGAGAATTTTTTGTAGGAGATTTGGTTTATCTTCACCTACAGCCATACAAACAACTATCCATCAGCACACGAGCCTCTATGAAGCTATCTCCATGTTTTTATGGGCCCTATCAGATCATAGAGCGTACAGACTTAAATTACCTGAAGATGCCAAAATTCACTTTGTCTTCCACGTGTCATGCTTAAAGCTCAAGTTAGGAGAACACGAGACACCCCAGATCCAACTGCCCAACACCACTGATGATGGAAATATTCAAGCCCAACCACAAGCCATCCTCAACCGCAGAGTCGTGATGCATCGTCGACGTCCCTCTACTAAAGTACTAGTACATTGGACTAATTTACCACTCGAAGATGCCACATGAGAATCATATGAGTAGTTGAAGATCCGGTTCCCTGAGTTCATGGAACCCCAGCCTTGAGGACAATGCTGATTCGAATAGGGCAGGCTTGATAGGACCCTAGCAGGGTTGGGTCCTACTCAACCATGTAGCATCTAATAAAAACCCTGTGAGAGTATAATAAACCCCACCTAGCCGCCTCTATCCTATAAAGAAGAGAGGCTATGGTTTATATTTGGGTCTTTGGGCTTCTTAGTCGTCGCCCCCCTTGTTACTGGGCCGACCCACTAAGGTTGAGGGCAAATTAGGTAGTTCACTTAGGAAGCAGCCCCTAGGGCTAGGGTTTGGAGCTCTATATAAGCTTGTAGCCTCCACCTTTTTGGAATAAGAAAGATCAATCTAGAATTGCAGCCACTTTGCTACTTGGAGGGTGGAACCCCTATAGCGTTCCAAGGGTTGATCCCCCTCAAAGATCAATCTCCATAGAATTCCTTTGGGGTTCTATCAAAATTACTTCTATTTTTAGTGGAAACATATAATGTGGGTCCTTTGATAAATATAGTTAGCTTTTGTTGAGTGTTGCTACTCACAAAGCTGATTTCTACTTTTCTATGAGCATGACTTTTGTTAAAGATTTATTATCAATTTTAAAATTTTCTAATGTTTCTTATAATAAAATATTTTCTTTCTTAAGTAAATCTAACTCTTCACACTTAATGCAAGGAGTTAACATACATTTATCATGCTTATTTTTTAATTTTTTAAATTCACTAACAAGAGAAAATTGATATTTTTTTAATAATTTATACTTTTTACTGACTAATTTAAATTCATCAAATAAATCATGAAATATATTGAATAATTCATCGTAAGATAAGAAAGATTCATTTGAGTTACATACCTTTTTGCCAAATATCATTAATGTGTAGTTTGCAACTTCCTTTTTATTAGTTGGCTCCTCATCTTCGGATACATTTAAACTATTGACGACATCCGTAAAATGGATATACATATCTTCAATGGTCTCGCTTTGTTTCATTTGAAACAACTCATAGCTATATACCAAAAGATTAATTTGACTCTTTAACTCTACTTGTGCCTTTATGTATGACTTCGAGTGTGCTAAATATCATATGCAATTTCGCATATAGAAACCCAATTAAATTTATTTTATCTAGAATACAAAATAAAACGTTCATCACTTTAGTATTCAAAAAGAAAGTCTTCTTCTACAAATCATTCTATTTATTCATTGGTTTAGAAGACTTTTGAAAACTACTTTTATAATATTCCATAAGTCGACAAAATCCATAGAAAGCAAGAAAATTCTCATTCGAGTTTTCCAATATGTATAGTCCATCCCATTGAACAAAGGAGGATAAGTGAGGATAGAATGACCCTCTTGATTACTGGGAAAAGCCATCTCTCTTTACTGTTAAACAAAACAAAGAGAAACCTCACTCTGATACCAAATATTAGGATCGAAATCGACACTAAGAGGAGGGAGGTAAATTAGTGCTTTTGAAAACCTTTCATCGATTCAAAATTTTGTTAGATTAAGCTCATATTAGAAATGCATTTAAAAACATTTACAAGAGTGTAATGAGTAAGTAAAGTAATTTGCAATATAAGTAACTAGTAAAGAAGAAAAGACATACTAATTTTATAGTAGTTCTGTCGTCGTGACCTATATCCACTCTCGATTCCTCCTCCGTCGAGATCATTGGCTTCCACTAACGATCTTCTTTCAATGAGCGAAGATGAACTACCCTTTTATAAGTTGTTCTCATTTTCATAAGTTTAGGAGATAACTTTTACAAGTCTCACACCTCCCTTAGACATAATTCTAAACTTTTCAAGAGGAGTGGAGAAACACTCAATACTTTTCAATAGTACAACTTTGATTCACCAGAGTTTTTGCTCACTTTTTCTAATGTAATCCTAGTAGGGATATGTGGAGTATTTATAGGCCCTAAATGGATTTAAAAACAAAGACAAAATTTAAATTTCTAGGTCTTCTGGGTACCAGCGATACCACCGCTTGCATTGGGCGGTGCTACCGCCTACAGCACCTTGAAAATAGGGGCTCTAGTGGTACCACCACCAACCTAGGAAGTACCACCACCTGCCATCTTTAATGCTAGTGGTACCACTGCCTAGACTGGGCGGTACCATTGCCTGTAGCTTGAAAAAGTATACTTTTTGACTTTTCCAGCTTATAAGCGGTGAAATCGTTAGTTTGGCGATACTACCGCCTAACCAAGTTTATGGGTCATTGAATAGGCCTCTCAATAAGCCCAAATCAGTCCCAACTTAGGCCCAATGGGTCCTTAATTAAGTTAGTAAGGTTATACCTAAAACTAACTCAATTTAAGACCTAACTGCGATAATTAAGACCTAAACAATTACAAAACAAGAATCTAAGTTGTCCTGCATGTCATTGGTTCTCCTGGTGAACTTTCGGCAAACTCCCAATAAACTTTTGATGCATCATCCGAATTTTTGACGTATCGCCCGATCCATCGGCATGTTGACTCCTACAATATCTATTCTCGGAGCATTGTCCAATTCTTTTGACTCGATGCCCGATCTTTGACTTTGGTCCAATGTCTGATTCTTCTACTTTAATTGTTTTACCTTTTCATGATCGTAGTTAGTTCTGCATCACTTTTTTCAACATACAGATTAGATCATAAATTCATCAATTGATTTCATAATCAAAATCCAAGATTCAATAGGTGAGGGTAGAGGCCCAGGATCTAGATAATGGTGCACCAATTTCAGTGAAGTTATAGGACTTCCGGAGCTACTAGGCGATAGACTGTCTTAGTGCTATGCTTCGTCTGAGTGTGACCTGAGAGTGGGTAGACAAAGGTCGATTACCAAAGGAGTGAACACAATCGAAGGTAGTAGAGGCCCTACGATGTGTTGGCAAAGGCCACATAAGGAGAGATGGCAGTTCAAGTTCATCCCACAATGATTAGAATGCAAGAGAGATATCACTAGGAGGCGACATGGTGTAGTGGATCATGGTGGAATAGTTCGAGGCAATGTGACATACACAAGACAAGTCCCATGAGGGACTAGGTCATACGGAGGTATGAACAAGAGCTACTAAGAGCTCCACTTTGGTGCATAATACGATGACAAGAAAGGCTATGGATTTAAGGAGGGAATGCCATGGTACCACAGAGGTGGGTCTTCCATGCATGCATCAAATTTTGCATCAGATGAAAGCTTTGGTTATCAGCATATAGGAGTTGTGTAACACCAAGGAAGAAGTTCAAATGCAAATAGCAATGAGTCCCATGGGGAGGACTTGATTATGCAAAAGTGTGATCGGAGCGACTGGAGAGTTGGACTACTTCAGAGCTCACATTCGCTTAACAGAGCCTAGCAAGTCAAAGGATAAGACCGAGTAAGCGAACATTGGTATCAAAAAAGTTAAGAAGAATGGAATCTGTGTAAGCCCTACAATATGATAGCAAAGGTCATGCATGTGTCTGTCTTTCCATTGACCAAGAGGAACTGCTCAAAACACATAGAGGTGTTGAAGCAGGTGGTTGAAAAGGGGTGAGGAAGCGATGACGAGTCTAGAGGGACTTAGCTACCTAAAACTAAGCATTGGTTAGAATGAAGGTGGGCTCAGAGGAGTGCCACAATACTGTAGAGGTGGATCTACCGATTACGAAGAAAGGGACACAGATGCGAGACAACGGATAGTAGTGCCATGGGCATGATAGTGCCATGGTATCATAGAAGTGGGACTTCTATAGAGTCATCGATTCCTTGCTCTTATAGAGGGAGAGCATTTGGTTATAAAATGGGCTGAGAAGGTGGAGAATGGAAAGGCAAACTTCAAGTACCAAGACAAGACCAAAGGGCAGAGGCCAATGAATTTCGTAAAACTAGTATCAATGAGCTTCTCATCAAGATAGCCAAAAGTAAAAGACTTTAGGTCAATGTAAGAGTGCATGACTAAGGAACAAAGTAAGTAGTAGCTCTCTCTCTCTAGGTGAGAGTTTCTCTCTCTAGGTGATTCTCTTCTCTCTCTAGGGTGAGAAGAGGCGGTAGATCTGCTTCTTCTCCCTTGGGTGGTGGATCTTCCCTTTCTCCACGTGGAATGCGTTGGGAGAAAGTGAAGTCATGGAGAAGGCTAGCGTGAGAAGAGACGACGGTTGCTAGGCAATGGCTCCCCTGTTCTGTGGGTTGCGTTCTGCAAAGGGCGGCTACTGGCAGTGCTACGATCGGTGCGACAGTGGTGACGTCGAGATCGGGGCTCGCCGTGACCAGGCTGGTGAGATCTCCGAACAGAGGAGGAGAGGGTTCCAACTGAAGGGAGCCTTTTCTTCCTAGGGCGCACCCCCTCCTCTGTTGCACGAAAGGGCTGCATTCGGCTACACGCAAGGGGTTTTCTCTGCGGTGGGATCGTGGTCGCTTGCTGGGCGAGGCACGCATGGGAGATTCCCCTGCTTTTCAAGCAGGTGGAGGGCGAGTGGCGGGGAAATAACGGTAGTGGCGGCGGCTTTCTGCGAGGGAGCAGGGAGGCGAGGCTGCTGGGCGGCTCCCCTGCATCGCCCCCTTCGCGCAAGGGGCTGCCTTCTCCCTACACGCACGAGGCGCGGCCAGTCTGAGCGGCGATTGGGTGAGGCCAGTGGCGGCTGGCTGGCAGCGCCCACTATGCAGGCTTTGGGCAGATTTGCACTGCCCTCTCCCTCCTGCCCTTTGAACATTTCCTCTTGAGTTGGGGCAGCGCAACTCGAGAATGGTTGTCGACGATGGTAGCAGGGTTGATCCGAAGAGGCTTCCTGCTCAAGTTGCTTCTTCTTCCCGACGAGATGGTCCTTTGATGCCGCAGCATAGAGGAAGGTCGCGCTCTAGATCACGACCTCCTATTCTCATTTCTAGAGATCCTCGACCTTGGACAAGCGTCTTCAAGGCTCCGGTTGGAAGTTCAAATCTTAGCTTGGACTTCTTTGCTCCAGAAACCCAGAATGATCATAAGATTGCTGTGTATGAGACTGCTTATTCTGAAGAGCTGGTTAAGACATGGTCCATGGCGCTGGTTGGTTATGTGGTCGGTCTAAAGACATCCTATTTCCCGTTATCCTCATTCATTAAGACTCGATGGGGAACATCGGCATTTGATCTGCATATGCTAGAGAACGGTTTTTTTGTATGCAAACTCTATTCTGAAGAGGATCTGCAATGGATTCTAGAAGGGTTTTGGACCATTCGTGGTCATCCGATGATACTACGATGCTGGTCCCCTGATGTCCGTTTGAAGTTAGATAGCCTCCAGTCTATTCCATTATGGGTTTCCTTTCATGGTCTTCCCCTGCATCTTTGGAGTCGATGTTTTATTGCTAAGTTATGCAGTACCTTGGGACAGCCATTGTATATTGATAAGGGCAACAGCGTATGCAGCGAGATTGGCTTTTGCACGAGCATGTGTTATGGTTTCTTCCGATGGCGATCTTCCGGATGAGGTTTATTATAGGGATCTTGAGGGTACCACTCGTAAGGTGCATGTTTCATATTCCTGGAAGCCACAGCGGTGTAAAATTTGTCACTCTTTCGGTCATACACATGGAGCTTGTCAGCAAACGCAAAGAACGATCACTCAGGTTTACCGACAACGTCAAACAACTCAAGTTGATGCTGCTATGACAACTGATGAACAAGGTGCATCTCCTGAAGCAGTAGCACCGACGATGACGAAAGAGCATTCTTACTCGCTTGGGCAACAACACGGACAAAAGGATACATCAGGAACTTTAATTCTTCCTATTATAGCCCCTTCCACAACAACAACTTCCCAGGCTTCATCTCTTCCTACACCGACAAGAGTTGCTACAACAGGGATTCCACGTCCCACTCATCATGCTAACCAGGATAATGTATCTCAATCAATCCCAACAAACCTCGCCAGTCAAGATATTCAGCCTCATCGTGCTAACTAGGATATTGTAATCCCAACAAACTTCACCAGTCAGGATATTCAGCCTCAACAACCTTCAACAAACACTGCCAACCTAGATATTTTAGGTATTTCAAAGTTTAAGCATTTGCAAGCTGTGGATGAAGTGGATAAAATTAGAAATAAAACTTTAAAAGGTAAGGATATTATGCGGGAGGACATTACAAAACCCAAGGATAAGAAGAAGGATGGAACTGGTAAGTTGCACAAACTTCCGTCTACCTAGGAAGAGTCATTTATTTCCTTTCCAACCTGTTTTGATTCTGATGAAGATACTTTGTTGGAATGTTCGTGGACTGAATAAATTTGAGAAATATCGAGAGCTTAATAGAACAATCAAGTCTGATGCTTGTGATATTGTTATTCTTGTGGAAACAAAAATTAAACCATCTCGGGTTTGTGTTCAAAAAGATTTAATATGGCCAGAGGCAGAACTTTTTACCAACGATAATTGTGACACTTATGGTAGAATATGGATATTATGGCATCCGAACTCTGTTAGTGCTTGCTTTATTTCTGCTGCAGAATAATTCATCCACCTTAAAGCTGAGGATAAAAGGAATGGTTGTCAATTCCATATTACTGGTGTATATGCTTCTAATAGTATGCAGGAAAGAAATGTTCTATGGAATGATCTGATTAACATTGCAAATGGCTGTCTTACAGTGCCTTGGATTATTCTTGGTGACTTCAATACTGTTCGGTACACATGAAAAAGTGGGGGGTAAACCACTTTCAGAGAGCAAGCTTCAAGGTTTTAACGATTACCTAGATATTGCTGCATTGATTGATTTGAAATCTGTAGGTGATTGGCTTTCATGGAATAATCAAGGTGCTGCCCACAGGAAAATAATGGCTCGACTTGATAGGTGTCTGATTAATCGCAAATGGTTAACAGTTTACCCTGATTCACTTCTAGAGTATGGATTTCAATTGTTCTCTGATCACTCTTTAATGTATATACATGCAGACAAAGTAATATCCAGAGGCAAGAAACCATTTAGATTCTTTAACATGTGGAGTACCCATCCTCAGTTTCTTGAGGTTATCAGATCTACTTGGAATGTTAATGTGCATGGATCACCTCCTTACATTTTATGCCAAAAGCTTAAAGCATGTAAAGCAGCACTACAGGAGTGGAATATAAACACTTTTGGCAATATTATCACCCGAGTTCAGTTAATCAAAAAGAAACTAATGGCGGCGCAACATGAGCTACATCTTCAGCCCTTTGACGAGAATCTTATTTGCAAAGAGGCAGAAGCTAGATCTCAATTCATGCAGGCCCTAAAGCAGGAAGAAAGTTTTGCAAAACAGAAGTCTCGACAGCATTGGCTTACTTTAGGGGATTCCAATACGAAGTTTTTCTATGCAGCCATTGCTACTAGAAGGGCTGTTAATTGTATCAGAAAATGTAAGGACCAAGATGATACGCTTATTGAGAATTTGGATGAAGTTAAAGCACACACCGAATAATTTTTTTATTCTTTACTCAATCAAACAGAGCAACCTAATAATGTTCATGTGGAGCCTACTCGAAAGCTTGATTCGGATGACATCACGATTCTTAATGCACCAATTACAGATGAAGAAATTGTACGAGTTGTCTTCAAGTCACCAAAGCACAAGAGCCCTGGTCTAGATGGATTTCCAACTGAATTTCACCAAATTGCATGGCCAATCATTGGAAATGATGTGATTAAAGCTTGTCAGCATTTTTTCTCTTCAGGTCATATTCTTAAAGCGATAAATTATACTTTTATTTCTTTGGTTCCTAAGAATGCAGGGGCTGATTCACTAGAGCACTACAAGCCTATTTCTTTATGCAACTTTATTTATTAGATCATCTCCAAGTTGCTTGCAGATCGAATGCAAATGATTATGCATTAGATCATTAGTCATACTCAAGCTGCTTTCATTAAAGGAAGAAGTATACATCACAATATTCTTCTTGCTAACGACTTGGTCAAAGATTTGCACTCCAAATCAAGAGGGACGAAAATATGTTTTAAAGCTGACTTACGAAAAGCATTTGATTCAGTTAATAGACAGTTTCTCTACAAGATGCTCCTCAGTTTGAACTTCCCTCAACAATGGGTTAATTGGATTCAGTGTTGCTTGGAAACTCCAAAATTTTCAGTTTTGTTCAATGGTTCCCCCGTTGGCTTCTTTGGGAGTACGAATGGCATCCGACAAGGAGATCCACTTTCTCCATATATTTTTACAATTGTCATGGAAGGACTCAGCTGTATGTTAGAAAAGGCAGTCTCTGATGGTAGTATTAAGGTACCCCATACTGGTTCTATTCATATATCCCACATAACATTTGCAGATGATCTTATTATCTTCCTTCGCAATGACACTACTTCAGTGAAGAATTTGGCTACTATTCTGAAAGATTTTGGTTTGGTTTCTGGTCTTCACCTAAATCTTACAAAAAGTAATGTCTATATGGGTTCTTGCGTTGAAGATAAAGACTTTATTATATAAACTCTGGGGGTTAGCGAGGGAAGTCTACCAGTTCCTTATCTGGGTCTCCCACTCATATCCACTGGCATTCATAAAATTCACTGTCAGCCTATCCTGCAAAAAATAAAGAATAGAATTTTCTCTTGAAAAACTAGACTTCTTTCCAAAGCAGGACGACTTGAACTCATCCGATCTGTGTTGTTTTCTTACTCTATTCATTGGTCTAATGTATTTCTTCTACCTGTTGGACTCCTTCAGGATATTGAACGGCTATTGAACAACTTTTTCTGGAATGGTACAGATGGTAAGGCAATGCATATGGTAAATTGGGATAGCATCTGCAGACCGAAAGATGAGGGGGGCTGAATCTGCGAAATCTGAGAGATTGGAATAAAGCTTGTTTGGTACAGAAATTATGAGATATTTTGTAGAACAAATCCTTATGGTCACAATGGGTTTCTGCTAGGTACCTATCTAAGGAATCAATCTGAGAAGTTTCAGCAAAAACGTATCATTCTGCTGCTTGGAAAGGAATTTTGAAGGCAAGAAATTGGCTGACCAAACACATTTCTTATACAATCTCTTCTGGGACGAGAATTAATATGTGGTATGATCCTTGGGTGAATGGGAAGAGTATATTTCAATTGTATGGCGATAGAGTATGAAGAGATCTTGGGGCCTCTAAAGATTGCAAGGTTTCTGAGTTCATTGTTAACGGCACCTAGTGTCTTCCTAGTCCTATTTCTCCAGATATGCTATCACTTTGGCCGACTATTACAACTCTTCCAATCAAGACCAAGTCCTCAGATATACTTAATTGGATTCATGATAATGGAAAACTTAGTGCTACATCTGCATGGAATCAAATCAGACAAAGGAACAATAACTGGATTCAATTTAACAAGTAGAGAAAAAGATATCTTTATCATATTCAATTTTATTATTCGTTAATACTTTCTAGAATGAGATTGCTGTATTGTGTGTTTTTATGTTTCAACATTGTGATGTATTCATAGGTCCTTTAGAATAGTTGGTTATTGCATTTTGCTATTTATTGACTATCGTAAGGCGTCATAGTCTACAACATGTGTAGTCATGGCTACTTTTTTTGTTTAACTTCTCTTGGAGATGAGTCTGGTGGAGTGAGTCCATTCCACCTTTCTGAGGTGGGGTGCATTCTCCTAGATTGCTCTAAGAGATCTCAGGCTATATTCTACGGCTTGTGTAGACAAATCTACTTTGTACAAACTTTAAACTAAATACAATTACATTTACTTACCAAAAAAAATTATTTGATTCAATTAATAGATAGTTTCTCTACAAGATGCTCCTCAGTATGAATTTCCCTCAACAATGGGTTAATTGGATTAAGTGTTGCTTGGAAACTCTAAAATTTTCAGTTCTGTTCAATGGTTCCCCCGTTGGCTTCTTTGGGAGTACAAATGGCATCCGACAAGGAGATCCACTTTCTCCATATCTTTTTGCAATTGTCATGGAAGGACTCAGCTTTATGTTAAAAAAGGCAGTCTCTGATGGCAACATTAAGGTACCTCATGCTGGTTCTATTCATATATCCCACATAACATTTGCAGATGATCTTTATTATCTTTCTTCGTAATGACACTACCTCAGTGAAGAATTTGGCTACTATTCTGAAAGATTTTGGTTTGGTTTTTGGCCTTTAACTAAATCATGCAAAAAGTAAAGTCTATATGGGTTCTTGCGTTGAAGATAAAGACTTTATTATACAAACTCTGGGGGTTAGCGAGGGAAGTCTACCAGTTCCTTATCTGGGTCTCCCACTCTTATCCACTAGCATTCATAAAATTCACTATCAGCCTATCCTGCAAAAAATAAAGAATAAAATTTCCTCTTGGAAAACTAGACTTCTTTCCAAAGCAGGACGACTTGAACTCATCCGATCTGTGTTGTTTTCTTATTCTATTTATTGGTCTAATGCATTTCTTCTACCTATTGGACTTCTTCAGGATATTGAACGGTTATTGAAGAACTTTTTTTGAAATGATACGGATGGAAAGGCAATGCATATGGTCAATTGGGATAGCATTTGTAAACCAAAAGATGAGGGGGGGCTGAATCTATGAAATCTGAGAGATTGGAATAAAGCTTGTTTGGTACCGAAATTGTGGGATCTTTTGCAAAATAAATCTTTATGGTCACAATGGGTTTCTTCTAGGTACCTATCTAAGGAATCAATATGGGAAGTTTCAACAAGAACATATCATTCTGCTACATGGAAAGAAATTTTGAAGGCAAGAAACTAGCTAATCAACCACATTTCTTACACAATCTCTTCTGGGACCAGAATTAATATGTGGTATGATCCTTGGGTGAATGGAAAAAGTATATTTCAATTGTATGGTAATCAAGTACGAAGAGATCTTGGGGCCCCTAAAGATTGGAAGGTTTCTGATTTCATTGCTAACGGCACCTGGTGACTTCTTAATCCTATTTCTCCCGATATGCTATTACTTTGGCCGACTATTATAGCTCTTCCAATCAGGAATAACTCATCGGATATGCTTAATTGGCTTCATGACAATGGAAAGTTTAGTGCTAAATCTGCATGGAATCAAATGAGATAAAGAAATAACAAGTGGATCCCGAGCAGTTGGACATGGGATAGACCGGGCTCACAGAAACATTCCTTATGCACATGGCAGGCCCTTCTTGCCAAACTACCCACAATGGACAATATGAAGCGAAAAGGTATATATCTTGTTAACCGATGCTCTCTTTATATGCAACAGGAAGAAAGTATAGATCATATCTATTTTGCTTGTGACTGCACTAATTGGGTATGGATGGAGATTCTGAAAAGATTTGAAATACAAAGGCTACCAATGCCAAACTTGCATCAAGAACTAGAACAGCTGCAGCAAAACTTCTCAAGAAAAGGGCTTCTTACACAACTGGCAAAGCTTACCTTCAGATGTACTATTTAATGGATTTGGAAGGAGAGGTGTAGCAGAATTTTTGAGGGTCACAACACACACAATGCTCATATTCTGCTTGAGATACTTAGTGACTCACGATCATGCATGGAGCAGGATTTGGAAATGAGGCATTTTACAAGTAGAGAAAAAGAGATCTTCCTCAGATTCAATTTTATAATTCTTTAATGCTTCCTTTGTATTATCTGATTTTCTACTTTAAAATTATAATATATTCACCGGTTGTCCAGGAATAGTTGGTTATTACATTTTACTACCTATGGTAGAGCGTCATAGTCTACAATATGTGTAGTCTTGATTTCTGTTTAACTACTCTCGGAGACGAGTCTGGTGGAGTGAGACCATTCCACCTTTCTGAGGTGGGGTGCATTCTCCTAGACTGCTCTAAGAGATCTCAGGCTTTAGTCTATGGCTTATGTAGACAAAGCTAATTTGTACAAACTTCATACTAAATCTACTTACATTTACTTACCAAAAAAAAAAAAACAAAGTAAGTAGTACATGGTGCTATACCTTTATTGTTGAATCTTGGATTTTGATGATGAAACTAATTGATCATGTTTTATTTATCTAACTATGGTTTGAGTCATGCAGGTCTACTCTCGATCAGGATTAGATAATTGACACAGGAAGAATCAATGTTGCGCTAGAGGAGAACACGTTAGGAGAATGGACGTCGAGCCGGAGGTCCGATCGATGATCGGAAGAAGGCTTCTGATAAAGAAATCGGGCATCAGACCAAGAAGAGCAGAGTTGCACTAAGAAGATCAAGGTTGTAAGTGTCAACTGTTAATTAGGCAATAGGCCGTAAAAGAGGATGATGCGCCAAAGAAACGGTCGAAGCGCCGATGGGCCAATGACATGCCGGGCGACATTTCGATTAAGTGTTATAATATTTATCTAGATCAAAGTAAGATTAAGGACTAAGTAGATTGTAATTGGGCCAACCCAGTTAGGGGCCAATTGGGCCCATACTCGGACAAGTTTGAGCTAGACTTAAGGCCCAAATAGGGTTGCTGAACCCTGTTTGACTATGGCACCACTAGACTAAGGCAGTGGCACCGCCCAGGGCTCGGTCTCCTAGGTTGTCTGGGTGGTGGTACTACCTAGTACACTAACAAGATCAGTGTGCCCAAGCGGTGGTATCGCCCAGTACACTAACAAGGGCAGAAAGCCTAGGCGGTGGTACCGCCAATACCCCTGAAATCTTGGGTGATTCAAATTTGGGCTCTAAATTTGAATCACCTTGAGGCCTATAAATATCCCTCTCATTCATGATTGAGTTACACACAATTGAGAACAAATAGGAGGGAAAATTCTATTGCAAACTTAAGAGAAATCCTACCCTCAAACTCTAAGTGTTGGCTAAGTTCAAGAGAGGGGTAAGAGACAATATAAGGGTTATCTCCTAAGCCAATCAAAAGGAGAGAGCATTGTAAAAGGGAATTGGTCTTCACCCATTGGAAGGAAAACTGATATGAACTAGCAAGTTGATCATAATTCTATTAAAGACCCTTTAAGTATTCATGGAGGACCAATGGCAAGAGCTAAAGCTAAGAGGATGAAAGAAGCTTTAACTTGTTTATTGGAAAACATTTGGAAAGATCAAGCTAGTCAAGACTCAGTCAAGATTCTATGGTTGGAAGAAGAGCCTAAAATGGTCAACATGATCATGAAGAGAGAAGGACAAATTTGAAGACCTCATCTTAAAGAATAAAAGTCCATTCAGCCATATTTACCAAAAATCATGAATTTGGAATATGAATATTATTTAATACATTCATTCCCTTTGTACTAAGCCTCATACTATATAAATGAGGCTGATTCCTAGTGTAAGAAAGACAATTTGGGAAGTATAACAATTCTTTAACACCGGTGAGTGTTTTGTTTTTAAGTTCTTGCATGAACTTTAGAACTTATCAGGCTTTTCTGCTTGTGGCGTTCAAACCAAATCTTTGCTTTTCCTTTGACTTATTAGACTTATTAGTTTGTGGCGTCTTAAGGGAATTCAAAGTGCTATTCTAGTTATTTTATCAATTTTCTATTGATAAGTAATTAGAATAGTTTCCCTTACTTCATTCTTGAATGATCCACCTTGTTTCAATTCGTTGGAGGGTGTCAATTTGCATTCCATATGTATCATAGCTCTTTAGTTATCAGGGTGTATGGTTGCTAAATTAATGATTTCCATCATTTGGTATCAGAGCACGACTCAAGTTTGAGGTTTGCTTATCCATTTATTTGTTATCTTTTAACTTTTTCCTGTTCTCTTATCACGATATCCATAATTTCTATTCTTCCTTTCTTCTTATTGTTGTGTTTCTTGTGCTATTACTATTTGTTCTTTATTTTTTTTTCCCCTCACTTTATCATAAAAAAAAAAGAGAGCAGAAAGTTAAAAAAAAAGAGAGAGAAAATCAAAAGTAAAAAAAAAAGAGGAAATCAAGATCAAAGAAAAAAAAAGAGGAGAAGATCAAAGGTCAAAAAAAGAAAGAAAGAAAGAAAGAAAGAGATCGAAATTATAAAAAAAAAATTATGAATTCAAGGACTTCTTGAAAATTACAGAATTCTATCTTCATAATTTTGAATTCTTGTTTCAGGTTTGGAATTTTTTTTCTCATTCCAGAAAATTTTCTTTATTCTTAAATTCTAATCTTTGCTTATTATTGAAGTGTATTACACACATCTTTAAATTGGCTTACATTTTAAAGGCCAAATTTGGCTTACATTTTTTTGCTTTTATGTCCAATTTCAATACCCTTGAATTGCCACAATTTGAATTGTTTGTTTAAGTTTTTAATTAATCTAAGAACTCAAAGAACAAAACAAGAGGTAAAAAGCAAGAGTGGTGAGATCAATATCGAGAAAAGCCAAACATTGTGTGAAAACACGAGTAGAGTGAATCAAATCTTGAGTGAAACACGTGAGAGAGTGTTGGTGAGGCTATTCTAACTTTGTTTTTCATGTTACAAACATGTCTAAAGAAAAAGAAGCAAGTTCTTCATCAAATGATCTTTTGCTTCAAGCAATGCAACAATAATTTGAACGTATGTTCAAAGTGATAGGAGATGTAAGAGATCATCTAGAAAGGCATGATGATGCAATTAATAGATTGAAAAGTGAACCACGATGTAGGAGACAACCAGCATTCGTCCACGATGAATATAATGGCGGAGATGACCTCAACGATGACCAAATTACTATAATTGGTCAAGATGTTAATCCTACGAGACAAACTAAGAGATGACGTTTTGATGGTGTGGACAGAAACATAGGCAGCATCAAAATGAAAATTCCTTCTTTTCAAGGAAAGAATAATCCAGATACTTATTTGGAGTGAGAACAAAAAGTGGAGCTGATCTTTGAATGTCATAACTACTCTGAAGAAAAAAAAGATAAAATTAGCCGCTGTTGAATTTTGTGATTATGCTATAATTTGGTGGGATCAATTATGTAAAGACATGTAAAGACAGGCGTAAGAATGGTGAAAGGCCCGTAGAGACTTGGTTGGAGATGAAACAAATCATAAGGAGGAGATTCGTCCCAAGTCATTACTATCGGGATTTGCATCAACGATTGCAAACTTTGACACAAAGTTCCATGAGTGTTGATGAATATCACAAGGAGATGGAGATAGCTATGATAAGGGCTAATGTGGAGGAAGACCGTGAGGCTACAATGGCTCGATTCCTGAGTGGATTAAACAAGAACATTTTTTTTGTAAGTAAATGTAATTATATTTAGTATGAAGTTTGTACAAAGTAGCGTTGTCTACACAAGCCATAGACTATAGCCTGATATCTCTTAAAGTAGTCTAGGAGAATGCACCCCACCTCAGAAAGGTGGAATGGTCTCACTCCACCAGACTCATCTCCAAGAGAAGTTAAACAGAAAGATAGTCATGACTACACATGTTGTAGACTATGACGCATTACAATAGGCAACAAATAACAAAATGCTAACCATTCCTGGACGACCTGTGAATACATCACATTATAGAAATAAAGCACACAATACAGCAATCACATTCGATAAAGCATCAATGAATTATAAAATTGAATCTAATAAAAATCTCTTTTTCTCTACTTGTTAAATGCTTCATTATCCTGCTCCATACATGATCTTGAGTTGCTAAGTATCTCGAGCAAAAGATGAGCATTGTGTGTGTTGTGGCCCTCAAAGATTCTACTACACCTCTCCTTCCAAATCCATCAAATAGCACATCTGAAGGTAATCTTTGCTAGTTGTGTAAGAAGCCCCTTTTCTTGAGAAACTTTGTTGCAGCTGTTCTAGTTCTTGATGCAAGTTTGGCATTGGTAGCCTCTATAGTTCAAATCTCTTCAGAATCTCCATCCATACCCAATTAGTGTAGTCGCAAGCATAATAGAGATGATCAATACTTTCTTCCTATTGCATATAAAGAGAACATCGATTAACAAGATATATACCTTTTCGCTTCATATTGTCCATTGTAGGTAGTTTGGCAAGAAGGGCTTGCCATGTGCATAAAGAATGTCTCTATGAGCCCGGTCTATCCCATGTCCAACTATTCGGGATCTACTTGTTATTTCTTTGTTTGATTTGATTCCATGCAGATGTAGCACTAAACTTGCTATTGTCATGAAGCCAATTAAGCATATCTGATAAGTTATTCCTGATTGGAAGAGCTGTAATAGTCGGCCAAAGTGATAACATATCAGGAGAAATAGGATTAGGAAGACACCATGTGCCATTAACGATGAACTCAGAAACCTTCCAATCCTTAGGGGCCCCAAGATCTCTTCATACTCTATCACCATATAATTGAAATATACTTTTCCCATTCACCCAAGGATCATACCACATATTAATTCTGGTCCCAGAAGATATTGCATAAGAAATGTGATTAATCGGCCCGATTTCTTGCCTTCAAAATTCCTTTCAAGCAAAGCGAGAATGATATGGTGAATATGGCCATGAACATTGCTGATCTTGTGGAATTGCAGTATTATGTGGAGATTGAGGATATGGTGAATATAGCCATGAAGATTGAGAGACAACTCAAAAAAAAGGCACAAGGTATGATTCAAAATCTTATTCAGGTTCTTCTTCATCTTGGAAATCGAATTAGAGTAAAAAGGATGATAAACCCATTGTTAAGCCAAAAATTGATGGAATTAAAGGCAAAAATGAATTTGGCAGCAAGGGTAAAGGTGAGAATCAACCTAATCAAAGTAGAGGTATTAAGTGTTTTAAGTGCCTTGGGCATGGACATATAGCACGTGAATGTCCTAATAAGAGAGTTATGATTATAAGAGATGGGAATATAGAATGAAAGTGAAAGAGAGGATGATGATGACATTCCAGAGGATACTAGTGACGTAGAGTATATTAAAGGTGAAATTTTGGTTATTCAACGCACACTTAGTTTGCAAAGTAAAAATGATGAACATGGTGAACAAGCGTGAAAATCTGTTTCATACTCATTGTTTGATTGCTAACAAGTTGTGCAATGTGATTGTTGATTGCGGAAGTTGTACCAATGTGGCAAGTACCTTGCTCGTGGAGAAACGAAATTGCCTACTATCAAACATCTAAAACCTTACAAGTTGCAATGGTTGAATGATAGTGGTGTAGTAAAGGTAAATCACAAGTGTTAGTTCATTTTTCAATTGGTAGATATAAGGATAAAGTTTGGTGTGATGTGGTACCTATGTATACTAGTCACATGTTGTTGGGGAGACCATGGCAATATGATCGTAGGGTAACACATGATGGGTTCAAGAATCGTTATTCCTTAATCATGGATGGACAGAAATGTCGGCTTGGGTCGTTGCCTCGAAGACAATTCTTGAAGACCAGATGCGCATAAAACAACAATATGAGGAGCTTGAGTCTTCATTAACCAAAACTTTTGGGAGGGGGCAAGAAAGAGAGAAAAAAGAAAAAGATGAGATGAGTGATAAAAATAAGAGTATTGGGAAACACAAGGGGAGAGAAAACAAGGAAGGCTTGAGTGAAAGAAAAATGAGTGTTTATGCCAAAATGAGTGATGTAAAAAAAGCCTTAACCATGAGGCAGCCCTTACTTGTACTTATGTACAAGGATATTTTGATTTCTTCTAACAAAATTGATAAAAGTTTGCCTAGTGTTATTGTTGATCTTTTGCAGGAAAATGAGGATATCTTTCCCGAAGAAGTTCCCAATGGTTTGCTACCAATTAGAAGAATTGAGCATCAAATTGATTTCATTCCAAGTGCAAGCATACCAAATAGGCCAGCATATAGATGCAACCCATAAGAGACCAAGGAAATCCAAAAGCAAGTTAGTGAGCTTATGGAAAAGGGGTATGTGCGAGAAAGCACGAGTCCATGTGCAGTTCCTATTCTTTTGGTGCCTAAAAAGGATGGATCTTGGAGAATGTGTGTTGATTACAGAGCCATCAACAAAATCACAGTAAAGTATCGACATCCTATTCCTAGGCTAGATGACATGTTAGATGAATTGCATGGTTCTTGTCTATTTTCAAAATTTGATTTGAAATCTGGATATCATCAAATAAGAATGCATGAGGGTGATGAATGGAAAACTGCTTTCAAAACTAAACATTATTTATATGAATGGTTAGTGATGCCTTTTGGCATGAACCATATTTTGCATGCTTACATTGGAAAGTTTGTAGTGGTTTATTTTGATGATATACTTGTGTATAGCAAAAGTTTAGCTAAGCATGTAACACATTTAAAAGCTATTTTTGATGTGCTTAGAAAAGAAAAGTTATATGCTAATCTATAGAAATGCACTTTTTGCACTAATGAAATTACTTTTCTTAGATATGTTGTAAACAATAAAGGAACACATGTTGATCAAGAAAAGTAAAAGTAATTAAAGAGTGGCCAAAACCCACTAGTGTTAGTGATGTTAGAAGTTTTCATGGTCTTGCTAGCTTTTATAGAAGATTTATTAAAGATTTTTCTACCATTGCTGTACCATTAACTGAATGCATCAAAAAGAATATTAGATTCATATGGGGTAAAACAACAAGATGATGCTTTTAACTTGCTTAAAGACAAACTCAGTTCAGCACCTTTGCTTGCTTTACCTAACTTTGCTAAAACTTTTGAGATTGAGTGTGATGCGAGTGGAGTAGGTATTGGAGGAGTCTTAATGCAAGAGGGTCGACCCATTGCATTCTTTAGTGAGAAGCTAAATGGAGCAAGTCTTAACTACTCGACATATGATAAAGAATTTTATGCTCTGGTAAGAGTGTTAGAGACATGGCAGCACTATATTTGGCACAAGGAATTTATTATACATACCGATCATGAGTCTTTGAAATATCTCAAAGGACAAGGAAAGCTAAGTCATAGGCATGTAAAATGGGTGGAGTTTATTGAATCCTTTCCATACATCATCAAATACAAACAAGGTAAAGAAAATGTGGCCACCGATGCTCTTTCTAGAAGGTATGCTTTAATTTCTAAACTTGATACAAAATTATTGGGTTTTGAATACATTAAAGATTTATACAATTCTGACTATGATTTTGCTAATGTTTATGGGGCATGTGAAAAAGGGGGTTTTGATAAGTTCTTTAGACATGATGGGTTTCTTTTTAAAGAAAACAAGTTGTGTGTTCCTCAATGTTCAATGAGAGAATTACTTATGAGAGAAGCACATAGTGGAGGTTTAATGAGACATTTTGGAGTTAGAAAAACTTTAGATGTGTTAAGTGATCATTTCTTTTGGCCACACATGAAAAGGGATGTTGAAAGATTGGGTGAGAAATGCATCACTTGTAAATAAGCTAAATCTAAAGTAATGCCTCATGGGTTATATACACCCCTTTATATAGCTAGTGAACCTTGGGTTGATATATCCATGAACTTTGTCTTAGGTTTACCTAGGTCAAAAGGAGGGAGAGATTATATTTTTGTTATTGTTGATATGTTTAGCAAGATGGCACATTTCATTCCTTGCCATAAAACAGATGATGCAACACATGTTGCGGGACTGTTTTTCAAAGAAATTGTGAGGTTACATGGCATCCCAAGGACAATTGTGAGTGATAGAGGTGTGAAGTTTCTTAGCCACTTTTGAAAAACACTATGGAGTAAGTTGGGTACAAGATTGTTGTATTCAACCACTTGCCATCCACAAACAGATGGACAAACGGAGGTGGTAAATCAAACTTTATCAATACTTTTGAGGGCCATAATTCAAAAAAATTTTAAAAATTGGGAGGAGTGTTTGCCACATGTGGAGTTTGCTTATAATAGAAGTGTGCATGCTACAACAAACCATTCCCCATTTGAAGTTGTGTATGGGTTCAATCCATCAACTCCTATGGATTTGCTACCTTTACCATTGGAAAAGGCCAATTTGGATGGTAAGCAAAATGCTGATTTTGTCAAAGCATTGCATGAAAAAGTCCAAACACAAATTGAAAAGAAAACTCTACAATATGAGAAACAACACAACAAAGGTCGAAAACAAGTAGTGTTCGAACACTGGTGATTGGGTTTAGGTACACTTAAGGAAGGAAAGATTTCTAGTCATAGGAAGTCTAAACTAATGCCAAGAGGAGATGGTCCATTTTAAGTCCTTCAAAAAATCAATGACAATGCATATAAGCTGGAACTACCAGGTGAGTATGGCAACATTAATGCAACATTCAATGTTTCTGATCTATCTTTGTTTGATGTAGGTGATGGAGGCTATGATTTGAGGACGAATCCTTTCCAGGAAAGGGGGAATGATATGAACTAGTAAGTTGATCATAATTCTATTAAAGACCCTTTAACTATTCATGGAGGACCAATGATAAGAGCTAAAGCTAAGAGGATGAAAGATGCTTTAACTTGTTTATTGGAAAATATTTGGAAAGATCAAGCTAGTCAAGACTCAGTCAAGATTCTATGGTTGGAAGAAGAGCCTAAAATGGTCAACATGATCATGAAGAGAGAAGGACAAATTTGAAGACCTCATCTTAAAGAATAAAAGTCCATTCAGTCATGTTTACCAAAAATCATGAATTTGGAATATGAATGTTATTTAATACATTCATTCCCTTTGTACTAAGCCTCATACTATATAAATGAGGCTGATTCCTAGTGTAAGAAAGACAATTTGGGAAGTATAACAATTCTTCAACACTGGTGAGTGTTTTGTTTTTAAGTTCTTGCATGAACTTTAGAACTTATCAGGCTTTTCTGCTTGTGGCGTTCAAACCAAATCTTTGCTTTTCCTTTGACTTATCAGACTTATTAGTTTGTGGTGTCTTAAGGGAAATCAAAGTGCTATTCTAGTTATTTTATCAATTTTCTATTGATAAGTAATTAGAATAGTTTCCCTTACTTCATTCTTGAACGATCCGTCTTATTTCAATTTGTTGGAGGGTGTCAATTTGCATTCCATATGTATCATATCTCTTTAGCTATTGGGGTGTATGGTTGCTAAATTGATGATTTCCATCAAAAACAGCTAGTGGAAAGATGGTGGCCTCAAGAGAAGAGGAATCGGGAGTGGATGTAAGTCGTATGATCGAACTACTATAAAAATGGTTTACGTTAACTTATTATCTTTTATATTTCTGCAAATCATCTTCTCTTCATTATTCGACTTTCTTATCACTACCTTTCATCTTCTCTAAACATTCTCAAGTTTAAGTTAGAGCTTTTCTGACATGGTTTTCGTCAAAATTGATTTTCATCATACAAAGTTTTATTAAATCGTCGAATTTATCATAATCTTACCACTGCACTAATTCAAACCCCTCCCCCTCTTATTGTCGCTCTTGATCCTAATATTTACTACATAGAAGAGTATGTGACAAAAATGTTGGAGAAGATAGTACAATCCTAAAGGTAACCAAAACTATTAGAGACTTGATCCATGTTGGAGTAAAAACTTCTTGTATTTTAGAAGTTTGATGGTATTGAGAAAGTGAATCACAATAGCTAACTCAACGCAAGGAGTGTAGATACTTCGAGTGCTTCGAAAGTATGAGCTAAGAGCAAGTGAAGGCTAGTAACCAGCTCGATGCAAGGAGTACAACCCTCGAGGAGACGGGCGAAGTCAAGTAACTTTGCTTTCTCAACTCTTAAGAGAATGGGCGAAACTAAGTACCCTAATTCTCTTATTTATCAGCTCTGCACAGATTCAAAGACCCTTGAAGGAACCTAATGGAAGATAACAATTATCGATCCTCACCAATGGTGATGTCCTATTGAGAGTAGATTGTCTACTTCATTTTCCAACATAATACCAATTGAAAGCAGTAGTAATGCGAATCTACTTGGAAGTGACAACTAACTGGAAAAAGAATCGATGGGCAAATTTTACAAAGGAAGGACTCAAAAACTTTAAAGTTTGTAAGGCGATGCTCATTAAAGCTCTAACATGCATCCACCTAGTTCAAGCAATATGAGGCTTTTGAGAGACTAGTGTATACCAAGGATGGTCTTTACCTTCATCTAAAGAATTCATAGGAACTAATAAGGATCAGCACAACTCAGTCGACCCCAAACTAGAGTCAAAGTCATTGGCGAGTTGAAGCAGCATGGCTGATCAAAGTTTGACTACTCAACAATAGTAACGAAGAGCAACTAGGAGCCAAGGGGCGCATTGCAATAGGAGTAGAATATTGAAGATTTAGCAAAAGCGAGGAGTTATAGCATCAGCAAAGGCTTCAACAAGGATGTCAAAGGAATAAGCGGGGGAGAATATCATGGACAAAACTACAAACAGGGTGTTCGATGTAATGCTTATGTATGTCCATATTTTTTGATTTATTCATGCTTTGTATAGCATGTAGAGGGCTGGTCGAAGGCTTAATAGCCCTATTTTAGTTGGGTTTTGTAGTCATTTTGGACTTGTAAATAAATGTTGTATCATGTGGACACTTATAGGGGATTTCGATTTATAGTTGACCATTTTGGACCCTTTGTTTTATAACCGTTCTAAGCTTGTAAAGTCTATGGTTATAATTTGTATTGGTAATAAAGTGTTTATTGAAATAGTTACCTATGGATCCCGAGTGAAGCACTTTCTCTAACCCGTCTTCTCTTTTGTAGGTCTTAAGGGATTATAGGAGGTTTTGGGTAGCCTAACCTTTGCGGATAGACATGCAAGGGTGCCGTACGACTTAGGCAAATCTAGCTAAGTTAATGGTAGCCTAGTACTGGATGGGATCATTGCTTGATAATATCAAAAACTATGTTCTAATAGTACCATTGCTTGATAATATCAAAAACTATGGTCTGGCGGTACCACCGCCTGACTCAACTATATATCACTGAATGGTGTTGAATCTTATATTTTGATGACGATACTAATTGATAGAGTTTATAATCTAATCTATGTTTTAAGTGATATAGGACTAGCTTCGATCAAGGAGAGATAATTAAAGTAAGAGGAATCAGAAGTTAGGTCGAAGTGGAATATATTAGAAGATTAGATATCGAGCCGGAGGATCGGTCGATGTATCGGTAGAAGACTTTGTGCCATGAGTTTGAGCATCCGGCCAAGAAGAGTGGACATTACGCTAAGGAGATCGGAGTTGCGAGGTCAACATGTCGATTAGGCAATAGGCCACAAGAGAGGACGATGCATCGAAGGATCAGACGAAGCGTCGATGAACCAATGACATGTCGGACAATAAATAATTCATGTTTTATAATAATTATCTAGATCGAAGTAATTTTAAGTTATAATTAGGTTAAAATTAAGTCAACTTAATTAGGAGCCCATTGGGACTAAGTTAGGGCTATTTTGGGCTAAGAGAGGCCCAAACAGTAACCTAAAAGGTGGATCAAGCGGTGGCACCGCCAGAACAGGTAGTGGAACCACTAGTGGCTCAGTCTCTAAGATATAGTCTCTGAGATTATGTCATGTGATGGTACCACTAGACTGGACAGTGGTACCACCCAACATTGGCAGTGGTACTGCTAGTACCCCAAAATCTTAAGGTATTTAAAATTTTAGCTCTATTTTTTAAGCCACTTGGGGTCTATAAATACCTCAGCTATTCTTTCTTGGAACAATAAGAATTGAGCAAGATAAAAAAAAAGAGCAAGATAAAGGAATAAAAACTTTATGATTCTAAGGTTATAATCTCTTAAAAGTGTAGAGTCCCTCCTCCTAGAGCAAAGTGATAATCCTACGAGATGTGTGTGAGGGAATACTTGTAAAAAAGGGGTGTAAAGGTTCTCTCTTAAGCTTGTCAAAAGAAGAAAGTGCTATAAGGGTAGTTGATCTTCGCCCATTATAAAGAAGATCATTAGTAAACGCTGGTGGCCTCGAGTGAAGAGGAATCGAGAGTGGACATATGTCGAGATGATCGAACCACTATAAAATCTAATTTGTATTTACTTTACACTTTTTATTCATATTACAAATAGATTTACTTGCTTAATATACTTACGAATGTTATAAATTTAAATGTATTTTCGATATGAGCTTTTATCAAAATGAAGTTTTCCAAATCGAATCGTTTTCATCAAATAGATGACCAAAACCGTAGGCCCCTACACAACGCCCACACACCCCGCGCACCACTCCTTAGTGCTGACTTGATCCTAATAGTTGGTATCAAAGCCATATTTTTCTTATTTGGTTTAACACCCAAAGAGTATTAGCTTTTTTGGCTTTCAAGAGGGTCTTTTATCGTTCATCCTCCTATGTTCAATGGGACGGACTATACGTATTGAAAAACTCAAATTAGAGTTTTTAAATTTGGATTTGAATTTATGAAATATTATTAAAAATAATTTTTAAAAGTCTTCCAAACTGATTTAGAAAAGAAGACTTTTTCGTTAAATACAAAGGCAATGAACGTTTTGTTTTGTACTCTTGATAAAAATGAGCTTAATCATATTTTAACTTATAAAACTACCTATGACATTTGGCATACACTTGAAATCACACACGAAGACACAAGTAGAGTTAAAGATTCAAAATTAATCTTTGATTCATGATTTTGAATTGTTTTGAATGGAACCAAGCAAAACTATTAGAGACATGTACACCTGGTTTATGAAATGTCGTTAATGGTTTAAAAGTTTTGATAAATGTTTCTCTAATTTTAAACTTGTTAACAAAATACTAATATCCATTCCAAAAAGTTGAGATCCAAAAGTAACAACTATACAAGAGTCAAAGAACTTGAACTATTTACCTCTTGAAGAACTTATCAAGTTATTAATGACCTATGAGATGACATGTATAACACAAGACAAACATGAGAACCACCTTCTAAAGAACAGGAAGGATATGAGATTGAGAACCCAAGAATACCACTTGAGTGATAACTCAAGTGATAATGATGATAACATTGAACTTCTTATAGTTAAACTTAAAAAATTTATAAAACAAGAAACTAAGAACAAAAGCAAACTCAAAAATAAGAAGCCACAAAAGAAGAAGAAAAGACTCAAGGCGACATGCGATGAAACGAGTGCATCTGAAGATGAGATGACGAACTATGCATTGCTAGCTCACAACAAGGTAAGTGACTCAACCGAATCTTTTTTTACCTTACTATGAAATTACTTAGTGCTTTTCATGATTTGATTAGATTTAAAAAAATATCATGACAATTACATATTTTATGATAAAAGAATAAAATGTTTAATGTAATGCTTGTATATCAAATAAGATTAATTTTAAGTATGTTTTAAGGAGCATTAATGTGTATCTTGATGATTTTTGTATTGTTTTTCAGTTTTAATTAATGATACATGGCTTTCGTATAAAAGACAAGAGTAAGAAATCAATCATAAAATTTGAAACTAAAATAACTTTTTTTTTTGGTAAGTAAATGTAAATAGATTTAGTATGAAGTTTGTACAAATTAGCTTTATCTACATAAGCCATAGACTAAAGCCCTAAGAAGGTGTAAGATTGAAACTAAAATAACTTTAGCCACTTTTAATCTTATAGGAATCAATCTACGCTGCTTTCAATAAATTTTTCGAATGAAAGAAAAGTGATTTTGATGATGATTTCAGATTTAACAAACACTTGATTTATTCATGTTTATAACTTAAGATGCATTTTATATGAATTATTTTTTATATTTCTATCTTTCTCAATTCATTTTGTTCTCATATGTTTCTATCTTCTAAGAGAAGTTTTATCCAAATGAATCTTGATTCTTGACATTTATGAATTGAGATTTATTTTTTCTTACAAATCAATTTCCTTGTTCTCCTATGATTCTATTTGATATGTATTAAAGAGAAGCTTTATTAAAGAGAAGCTTTTTTGTGAATCAAGATATCTTATTTGATCTCTTAAGTTCCTTGTGCTATTTACTAAAGAGAAAAATGATCCAAATGAATCATGGTTTCTATCTTGAATTCTCGAAATTATAACTTGAGACTTTTTTTTATATGAATCAAGATCTCTTACAATTCATTCTCATATGATTCTTTCACTTTATTAAAGAGATTTGTCAAATGAATTATATCTTTTAATACTCATGACTTAATTTTTCTTGATCTTTGATATTATATGCTTCATGTTATGATTTATTTATGACTCCCTTCTATTCATGAATTGTATACCCTATCACTAAATTGATATTTCTTGATATCTTTCATGTTAATAATATTTGTCATGATTTAAAAATTGATGTAAAGAAAAAAATTTTGTACCATTGTATTCTTTCCTTCCTTTTGACAGTGACAAAGGGGGAGAAAGTCTTGCTAGCTTGTGCAGCAGAAATAAAAGCAAAGTTTGCTAGCTTGCATATTTCATGAAAGCAAAAATTTGTTTGCTTGTACTTCTCAAAAGAGAAGAAAGAACTTGCCATCTTAAACATCATCAAGAATTGCTAGCTTACAATCTCAACTGAAGCAAAAGTGCTATCTTACCCATCTCAAGAAGCAAAACTTGCAAACTTGCATATCTCGAAAAAGAATAAAAAATTACTAACTTGCACAACTCAAAATTTTTTCTAGCTTGTATGATGTAAAATTTACATATCTCAAAACTTGCTAGTTGCACTTCTCCTTTTTGTTGATGACAAAGGGGGAGAAGTATGATGATTTAAAATTTGAATCATACATGGAATGATGTCTTGAAATTATGATTATACATGAAATTCTCATAATTTTTTGAATTCAAAGTTTCTTTTTCGTTTCTATCAATATGGTATATTGATAAGGGGGAGTTTGGTTTAAACTCAATTATCAATTGGTTGTCATCATAAAAAAGGGGGAGATTGTTAAATCTTGGATTTTGATGATGAAACCAATTGATAGAGTTTATGATCTAACCTTGGTTTTGAGTGATGCAGGACTAGCTTCGATCAAGGAGAAACAATTAAAGTAGGAGGAATCAGAAGTTGGGCTAGAGTGGAATATGTCAGAAGATTAGATGTTGAGCCGTACGATCGATCGACGTATCGACAAAAGGTTTCGTGACATAAGTTTGGGCATCGGGCCAAGAAGAATAGACATTATGCTAAGGAGATCGGAGTTGCGAGGTCAACATACTGATTGGATAATAGGCTGCAAAAGAGAACGATGTGCCGAAGGATAAGATGAAGCACCGATGAACCAATGACATGCAGGACAACAAATGATTCATGTTTTGTAATAATTATTTAGATTGAAGTAGTTTTATATTATAATTGAGTTAGAATTAGGCTAACTCAATTAAGGGCCTATTGAGCCTAAGTTAGAGCTATTTTGGACTTCGAGACTATGTTAGGCAATGGTACTACTAGACTGGGTGGTGGTACTACCCAATGTCAAAGCAGATTGGGTGGTGGTACTGCCCAGCACTAGCGATGGTACTGCTAGTACCCCAAAATCTCAAGCGGATGTTCAAATTTCGGCTCTATTTTTAAGCTAGTGGGGTCTATAAATACCCTAACTATTCTTGCTTGGAAAAGCAAGAATTGAGCAAGATAGAGGACTAGAAACTTTATGATTCCAAGGTCGTAATGTTAGAACCCTTATGGATTCTAAGCTTGGGGTTGATCTCTTTAGGGGATCGACCTCCTTAGAACTCTATAGGGGTTCCTGATAGGACCCTAGCAGGGTTAGGTCCTACTCAACCATGTAACAGCTAATAAAAACCCTGTGAGAATGTAATAAACCCCACCTAGCCGCCTCTATCCTATAAAGAAGAGAGGCTAGGGTTTATATTTGGGTCTTTGGGCTTTTAGCCGCCGCCCCTTGTTAAAATTGGGCCGGCCCGTTAAGGTTGAGGGCAAATTGGGTAGTTCACTTACATGAAGCAACCCCTAGGGTTAGGGTTTGGAGCTCTATATTTGCTTGTAGCCTCCACCTCTTTGGAATAAAAAGATCAATCTACAATTGCAGCCACCAGTTGAATACTTGGAGGGTGGAACCCTATAGCGTTCAAGGGTTGATCCCCTTAAAGATCAATCTCGATAGAATTCCTCGGGGTTCTATCATTTGCATCGTGAGCAGCGATCTTGCTGCTTTTGCTGCCATCCCTGCCGCCCACCATTAGCCAAGCAATTCCCACAATTGCTCTTGACGTCATTATCGTCTCCACCATCATCTCTTGGCGTAGATCAAATCAATCTCTGATCACCTCCAATTGCATCGAAGATCTGGTATTTTTCTACCACCAATACCTTTTGCTGCTGCAATTTTTCATCTAAAATATCAAAAGAAGTTTTTCTATCGATTCCTTATTGCGAATTCCTTGCGCCGTAAAAGTTACCATCTTTTTCATAAAAAATGTAAGGATTGTTTTGCTGAAAATTTCAATAAAGTCGATGTTGCTGATTTTTTAACCGATCTAATTGTTATCCTTTTTGAACGAAATTTTTGTGCACCTCATAGATCATCTTGGCTCCCATCCGTGATTGATCTATTGTGGAATTCATCACAAAACAAATTCGTGTGTTGCTGCAATCTCTCGTCACAAATGTGAAATTTTTGATGAGAATTTCGCTATCGCAACTTGACCGATTTCTTTACTGCTTTGCTGCCGAAATTTCTTGATCCAATTTGTTATCCTTGTTGCTATCTAAACTAAGATTCTACCATCAAAACCCCTCCTCAAATCCCTGAGTTTTAGGCTGGAAATTTCGCCGAGAAATCGCTATTTCTTCGACGACAATTCTGTTTCTTACGAGGCAGCGCACATAGGCAGCAATTGCTACTGATTTTTGTCAAATCTTTGCTGCGATCTACCACAGATCTAAAACCCTCTTCCCTAACCTTTATCCACTACCATCTTAGCCCAAAACTCCATCAAATCGCAGCCCCAAACAGCACCCAAAACAGCCACAAAACAAGCCTAAACCGTAACCTACATCCATAGATCCACAAACCCTTTCAACCACCACTTCCCTCAAAAATTCATGCCTTTAACCCGGCAACAAAAAAGAGATCTTAATATTACAGATCTGGAGTCATATACTATGGCATCCGAGGAGGTGATAAATGCTAAATTCGAAGCCTTCGAGACGCGAATGGAGGATAAGATTCGGGCTCTCTTTTTCGAACTCGTTTTGTGAGAACACCGAGCCCAAAGAAATCTCATCAAGGAGAGATCTCTGACCGAAGAGATGACTCCCAAGAGAAGGGAGGCTCTATGATCGATCCCTACTATCCACGCATGAGGGTGGAAGATGGGAAGAAGGAGACCCGATTGGTTGGATCTCGCCTAGGAAGCGATATTTTGGTTTACCAAAAACCGCAGATGCATCTATGGTAGAAATTGCAGCTATACATCTTGAAGGAGATGCCATACAATGGTTTGATTGGTTTGAACATACCCATGGAGTCCTCTCATGGCGACAATTCAAAGAAGGACTACTGATCCGTTTCGGACTTATTGGAATTACGAGAACATCGACGGACAACTAGCAAAGATCCGACAAACCTCCACCATCCGTGAGTATCAAACCAGGTTTGAAAGGTTATCTAATCAAACTCGTGATTGGTCTGAAAAACAGTTATTGGGGACATTTATTGAGGGCTTGAAGCCGGAGATCCGGGAGAAGTTAAAGCGCGACAAACCGTACATACGCTTATGGCAGCCATCTCTTTTTCGCACGACTTGGAGGAGCGATTGAACCATGAAGCCCGGAGGACTAGGGTCGCTCCTCGACCAGAAATATTGAACCCTCACCTCACCTTTTATCACAAAGCCGAGCTCCTGCACCAAAAAGGTTGACAAGAGAAGACCATTCCTTGAGACCGATCCGCTAAGGGAAGTTATGTTGGCATTGTGACAAAACGTGGAGCCGCGAGCATATAGTTTGTAAAAAAGGAGACTTCTTGTGATTGAACCAAGTGGAAGAAAAGATCAGTGAACAGCCAAAAGAGTCTTGAACATGAGGATGAAGATGTGGAAGAAGAGCCACAATCAACCAACTTTATGGTACATGCGCTAGCCGACTACTCAAACCGCAAACGATGAAAGTTGGAGGCCAAGGTAACAACAACCAATTAGTTTCACGAAAAATGTGAGTACTAATAATTTTCTAAATAGTAAGGTTGCTGCTCGGATGGCGCCTATATCGAAGGTTGCAGCAAGTTCGACGTAAAGGTTGCCGTTTATATAACCTTGGTTTAACGGTCGAATCCTAAAATGCGACCAAAGATGCCCCAGTGAAACTATTATCGCAGGCCAAGAAATTGTTGCCGACTTCTTCCTCCTACCAATTAATGATATGAGGTCTGTGTTGGGCATAGAATGTTTATACGACACTAGGTGATGTCTCTTGAACTTTTCCAAATTGATTATGAAATTCTCTGCAAAGGTCAAAAATATTAACCATTCGCGGGAAGCGTGGAAGCATAAGTTGAATAACACGCGTTTCAAAAAATAATGGAGAAAGTTTTACACAAGATAAATGGTGGATTGATCTTTTGCATCTCAAAAAGCACCAAATAGGGGGAGGAATGGAAGAAGGATCCAAACCAGCAACATCATCAAAAATTAGAGGCCTAAGAAGTTGTCACTATAACGAGGGATCTATGCTTTCGTAAAAAAACTTGATGGTTGTAATGGTTTAGCCGTCTAAAGTTCATGTTTGATCAATATTTTTCGCACCGTCTCAAAAATTCAAAATACTAACCATTCCCAACATATCTAGCCTAGGGAAGTTGAATAACATTATCTTCGCAAAAAAATGTGGTGGTTATAAAGTTTGTACAAAGTCATTGTTTGATCGGTTTTTAGCACATCGTATTGAAAAATCAAAATATTGACCATTCCCAACTTATGAGACCTCTAAAAGTTGAATAACATTGGCTTCAAACTTGCATCAAAACCGTGCAAAACGGTCAGAAAAGTTTACACATGCAAAGTTGATATTTGATGACTTTTTACATGATTGGAAGGAAAAATTTAAAATATTAACCATTTCCAACTCATTAGGCCTAAGGAAGTTATATAATCATGGTTTCAGATTTGGAAATGAAATTTTACAAGTAGTCATAAAGTTTCCGCAAAGTGGATGTTTGATCGATTTTTTGCTTCGCTTGAAATTTCAAAATATAATATATTCAACTTATTGTCCTAGGAATAGTTGAATTACATTGTACCTATGGTATGCGCATAGTCTCTAAACATGTAGTCTTGTTCATTCATAACTAATAGACGAAATCGATGTTTGATCGATTTTGTGACCATCTCAAAATTTAAATTATTAATCATTCCCAACTTATTAGAGCCTACTCAAGCTTTAGTCTATGGTATAGACCATGGTTGCACCTTTATACTAAATCTATGTGACATTTACTTGCAAAAAAAAAAAGTCGATGTAGTTGATTTACCTTTTTGAATCTTGGACGATGATGAAAAATTTTGTTTTATTGACCATGGTTTGAGTCAACTTATTAGGTCTAGGAAGTTGTATAACTTTGGTTTTGCTAACAAAACGTTATGAGAATGGACGTCATAGCCGAGGAGTTTCCTCGAAAGTTGATGTTTGATTTATTTTTTTCGCACAGTCTCAAAAATTTAAAAATATTGACCATTCCCAACTTATTAGGCAAGGAAGGTTGTATAACCTTGGTTTCACCAAAAAATGTAGCTGATCATAAAGTTTGCCAAAGTCGATGTTTGATTAAATTGTTTAATATTTATCTAGATCAAAGTAAGATTCTCAAAATTCAAAATACTAACAATTGAGCTAGACATATCAAGCCTAGGAAGTTGAATAACATTATCTTAGCCAAAAAATGTGATGGTCATAAAGTTTATGCAAGGTTGATGTTTGATCGATTTTTACACAACAAGATCGAAGTGTGCCCAAGCGGTGGTAATATTGACCATTCCCAACTTATTAGGCCTAGGTAAGTTGAATAACATTGGTTTCAAAGCTTTTGGGCTCTAAAAAAGCGACGATCATAAATATCCCTCTGAAATTCGATGTTTGATTGATATTTTGAGCATATCGAAAATTCAAAATATTGACCATTCCTAACTTATTAGGCCTAAGAAGTTGTATAACCTTGGTTTCGTAAAAAACATGACGGTTGTAATGGTTTCGTCAAAAAATATGACTGTCATCTAGTTTGTCTAAAGTTGATGTTTGATCAATTTTTTTCGCACTGATATGAACCAGCAAGTTGATCATAATTCTATTAAAGACCCTTTTACTATTCATGGAGGACCAATGACAAGAGCTAAAGTTAAGAGGATGAAAGAAGTAACTTGTTTATTAGAAAATATTTGGAAGGATCAAGCTAGTCAAGACTCAATCAAGATTCTATGGTTGGAAGAAGAGCCTAAAATGGTCAACATGATCATAAAGAAAGATGGACAAATTTGAAGACCTCATCTTAAATAATAAAAGTCCATTCAGCCATGTTTACCAAAAATCATGAATTTGGAATATTAATGTTATTTAATGTATTCATTCCCTTTGTACTAAGCGTCATACTATATAAATGAGGTTGACTCCTAGTGTAAAACAGACAATTTGGAAAGTATAACAATTCTTCAATACCGGTGAGTGTTTTGTTTTTAAGTTCTTGCATGAACTTTAGAACTTATCAGGCTTTTCTGCTTGTGGCGTTCAAACCAAATCTTTGCTTTTTCTTTGACTTTTCAGACTTGTTAGTTTGTGGCATCTTAAGGGAATTCAAAGTGCTATTCTAGTTATTTTATCAATTTTTTATTGATAAGTAATTAGAATAGTTTCTCTTACTTCATTCTTGAACGATTCGCCTTGTTTCAATTCATTGGGGGTGTTAATTTGCATTCCATATGTATCATAGCTCTTTAGCTATCGGGGTGTATGGTTGCTAAATTGATGATTTCCATCATTTGGTATTACAGCACGGCTCAAGTTTGAGGTTTGCTTATCCATTTATTTATTATCTTTTAGCTTTTCCCTGTTCTCTTATTCTTCTTTTATCACGATATTCATAATTGCTATTCTTCCTTCCTCCTTATTACTATTTTTCTTGTCCTATTACTGTTTGTTTTTCATTTTTTCCCCTCACTTTATCGTCAAAAAAAAGAAAGAGAATAGAAAGTTAAAAAAAAAGAGAGAGAAAATCAAAAGTAAAAAAAAGGAGAGGAAATCAAGATAAAAAAAAGGGAGAAGATCAAAGGTCAAAAAAGAAAGAAAGAAAGAAAGAAAAAGATCAAAATTATAAAAAAAATTATGAATTCAGGGACTTCTTAAAAATTACAGAATTCTATCTTCATAATTTTTAATTCTTGTTTCAGGTTTAAAATTTTTTTCATTCCAAAAAATTTTCTTTATTCATTTGATACTTGAATTCTAATCTTTGCTTATTATTGAAGTGTATTACACACACCTTTAAATTGGCTTACATTTTTAAAGGCCAATTTGGCTTACATTTTTGCTTTTATGTCCATTTCAATACCCTTGAATTGCCACAATTTGAATTGTTTGTTTAAGTTTTTAATTAATCTAAGAACTCAAAGAACAAAACAAGAGGTAAAAAGCAAGAGTGGTGAGATCAATATCGAGAAAAGCCAAACATTGTGTGAAAACACGAGTAGAGTGAATCAAATCTTGAGTGAAACACGTGAGAGAGTGTTGGTGAGGCTATTCTAACTTTGTTTTTCATGTTACAAACATGTCTAAAGAAAAAGAAGCAAGTTCTTCATCAAATGATCTTTTGCTTCAAGCAATGCAACAATAATTTGAACGTATGTTCAAAGTGATAGGAGATGTAAGAGATCATCTAGAAAGGCATGATGATGCAATTAATAGATTGAAAAGTGAACCACGATGTAGGAGACAACCAGCATTCGTCCACGATGAATATAATGGCGGAGATGACCTCAACGATGACCAAATTACTATAATTGGTCAAGATGTTAATCCACGAGACAAACTAAGAGATGACGTTTTGATGGTGTGTGACAAAACATAGGCAGCATCAAAATGAAAATTCCTTCTTTTCAAGGAAAGAATAATCCAGATACTTATTTGGAGTGAGAACAAAAAGATGATCTTTGAATGTCATAACTACTCAAGAAAAGAAAAAGGTAAAAAGCCGCTGTTGAATTTTGTGATTATGCTATAATTTGGTGGGATCAATTATGTAAAGACATGTAAAGACAAAGTAAGAATGGTGAAAGGCCCGTAGAGACTTGTTGGAGATGAAACAAATCATAAGGAGGAGATGTCCCAAGTCATTACTATCGGGATTTGCATCAACGATGCAAACTTTGACACAAAGTTCCATGAGTGTTGATGAATATCACAAGGAGATGGAGATAGCTATGATAAGGGCTAATGTGGAGGAAGACCGTGAGGCTACAATGGCTCGATTCACGAGTGGATTAAACAAGAACATTTTTTTGTAAGTAAATGTAATTATATTTAGTATGAAGTTTGTACAAAGTAGCGTTGTCTACACAAGCCATAGACTATAGCCTCGATATCTCTTAAAGTAGTCTAGGAGAATGCACCCCACCTCGTAAAAGGTGGAATGGTCTCACTCCACCTGAGACTCATCTCCAAGAGAAGTTAAGCAGAAAGATAGTCATGACTACACATGTATGTAGACTATGACGACATTACAATAGGCAACAAATAACAAAATGCTAACCATTCTGGACGAAGTGAATACATCACATTATAGAAATAAAGCACACAATACAAGAATCACATTCGATAAAGCATCAATGAATTATAAAATTGAATCTAATAAAATCTCTTTTTCTACTTGTTAAATGCTTCATTATCCTGCTCCATACATGATCTTGAGTTGCTAAGTATCTCGAGCAAAAGATGAGCATTGTGTGTGTTGTGGCCTCAAAGATTCTACTACACCTCTCCTTCCAAATCCACCAAATAGCGCATCTGAAGGTAATCTTTGCCAGTTGTATAAGAAGCCCTTTTCTTGAGAAGCTTTGTTGCAGTTGTTCTAGTTCTTGATGCTAGTTTGGCATTGGTAGCCTATATAGTTCAAATCTCTTCAGAATCTCCATCCATACCCAATTATTGTAGTCGCAAGCATAATAGAGATGATCAATACTTTCTTCCTGTCGCATATAAAGAGAACATCGGTTAACAAGATATATACCTTTTCGCTTCATATTGTCCATTGTAGGTAGTTTGGCAAGAAGGGCTTGCCATGTGCATAAAGAATGTCTCTATGAGCCCTGGCTTCATCCATGTCCAACTATTCGGGATCTACTTGTTATTTCTTTGTTTGATTTGATTCCATGCAGATGTAGCACTAAACTTGCTATTGTCATGAAGCCAATTAAGCATATCTGATAAGTTATTCCTGATTGGAAGAGCTGTAATAGTCGGCCAAAGTGATAACATATCAGGAGAAATAGGATTAGGAAGACACCATGTGCCATTAACGATGAACTCAGAAACCTTCCAATCCTTAGGGGCCCCAAGATCTCTTCATACTCTATCACCATATAATTGAAATATACTTTTCCCATTCACCCAAGGATCATACCACATATTAATTCTGGTCCCAGAAGATATTGCATAAGAAATGTGATTAATCAGCCAGTTTCTTGCCTTCAAAATTCCTTTCCAAGCAGCAGAATGATATGGTGAATATGGCCATGAACATTGCTGATCTTGTGGAATTGCAGTATTATGTGGAGATTGAGGATATGGTGAATATAGCCATGAAGATTGAGAGACAACTCAAAAAAAAGGCACAAGGTATGATTCAAAATCTTATTCAGGTTCTTCTTCATCTTGGAAATCGAATTAGAGTAAAAAGGATGATAAACCCATTGTTAAGCCAAAAATTGATGGAATTAAAGGCAAAAATGAATTTGGCAGCAAGGGTAAAGGTGAGAATCAACCTAATCAAAGTAGAGGTATTAAGTGTTTTAAGTGCCTTGGGCATGGACATATAGCACGTGAATGTCCTAATAAGAGAGTTATGATTATAAGAGATGGGAATATAGAATCTGAAAGTGAAAGAGAGGATGATGATGACATTCCAGAGGATACTAGTGACGTAGAGTATATTAAAGGTGAAATTTTGGTTATTCAACGCACACTTAGTTTGCAAAGTAAAAATGATGAACATGGTGAACAACGTGAAAATCTGTTTCATACTCATTGTTTGATTGCTAACAAGTTGTGCAATGTGATTGTTGATAGCGGAAGTTGTACCAATGTGGCAAGTACCTTGCTCGTGGAGAAACTGAAATTGCCTACTATCAAACATCCAAAACCTTACAAGTTGCAATGGTTGAATGATAGTGGTGTAGTAAAGGTAAATCAGCAAGTGTTAGTTCATTTTTCAATTGGTAGATATAAGGATAAAGTTTGGTGTGATGTGGTACCTATGTATACTAGTCACATGTTGTTGGGGAGACCATGGCAATATGATCGTAGGGTAACACATGATGGGTTCAAGAATCGTTATTCCTTAATCATGGATGGACAGAAATGTCAGCTTGGGTCGTTGCCTCCGAAGACAATTCTTGAAGACCAGATGCGCATAAAACAACAATATGAGGAGCTTGAGTCTTCATTAACCAAAACTTTTGGGAGGGGGCAAGAAAGAGAGAAAAAAGAAAAAGATGAGATGAGTGATAAAAATAAGAGTATTGGGAAACACAAGGGGAGAGAAAACAAGGAAGGCTTGAGTGAAAGAAAAATGAGTGTTTATGCCAAAATGAGTGATGTAAAAAAAGCCTTAACCATGAGGCAGCCCTTACTTGTACTTATGTACAAGGATATTTTGATTTCTTCTAACAAAATTGATAAAAGTTTGCCTAGTGTTATTGTTGATCTTTTGCAGGAAAATGAGGATATCTTTCCCGAAGAAGTTCCCAATGGTTTGCCACCAATTAGAAGAATTGAGCATCAAATTGATTTCATTCCAAGTGCAAGCATACCAAATAGGCCAGCATATAGATGCAACCCATAAGAGACCAAGGAAATCCAAAAGCAAGTTAGTGAGCTTATGGAAAAGGGGTATGTGCGAGAAAGCACGAGTCCATGTGCAGTTCCTATTCTTTTGGTGCCTAAAAAGGATGGATCTTGGAGAATGTGTGTTGATTATAGAGCCATCAACAAAATCACAGTAAAGTATCGACATCCTTATTCCTAGGCTAGATGACATGTTAGATGAATTGCATGGTTCTTGTCTATTTTCAAAATTTGATTTGAAATCTGGATATCATCAAATAAGAATGCATGAGGGTGATGAATGGAAAACTGCTTTCAAAACTAAACATTATTTATATGAATGGTTAGTGATGCCTTTTGGCATGAACCATATTTTGCATGCTTACATTGGAAAGTTTGTAGTGGTTTATTTTGATGATATACTTGTGTATAGCAAAAGTTTAGCTAAGCATGTAACACATTTAAAAGCTATTTTTGATGTGCTTAGAAAAGAAAAGTTATATGCTAATCTATAGAAATGCACTTTTTGCACTAATGAAATTACTTTTCTTAGATATGTTGTAAACAATAAAGGAACACATGTTGATCAAGAAAAAGTAAAAGTAATTAAAGAGTGGCCAAAACCCACTAGTGTTAGTGATGTTAGAAGTTTTCATGGTCTTGCTAGCTTTTATAGAAGATTTATTAAAGATTTTTCTACCATTGCTGTACCATTAACTGAATGCATCAAAAAGAATATTAGATTCATATGGGGTAAACAACAAGATGATGCTTTTAACTTGCTTAAAGACAAACTCAGTTTAGCACCTTTGCTTGCTTTACCTAACTTTGCTAAAACTTTTGAGATTGAGTGTGATGCGAGTGGAGTAGGTATTGGAGGAGTCTTAATGCAAGAGGGTCGACCCATTGCATTCTTTAGTGAGAAGCTAAATGGAGCAAGTCTTAACTACTCGACATATGATAAAGAATTTTATGCTCTGGTAAGAGTGTTAGAGACATGGCAGCACTATATTTGGCACAAGGAATTTATTATACATACCGATCATGAGTCTTTGAAATATCTCAAAGGACAAGGAAAGCTAAGTCATAGGCATGTAAAATGGGTGGAGTTTATTGAATCCTTTCCATACATCATCAAATACAAACAAGGTAAAGAAAATGTGGCCACCGATGCTCTTTCTAGAAGGTATGCTCTAATTTCTAAACTTGATACAAAATTATTGGGTTTTGAATACATTAAAGATTTATACAATTCTGACTATGATTTTGCTAATGTTTATGGGGCATGTGAAAAAGGGGGTTTTGATAAGTTCTTTAGACATGATGGGTTTCTTTTTAAAGAAAACAAGTTGTGTGTTCCTCAATGTTCAATGAGAGAATTACTTATGAGAGAAGCACATAGTGGAGGTTTAATGAGACATTTTGGAGTTAGAAAAACTTTAGATGTGTTAAGTGATCATTTCTTTTGGCCACACATGAAAAGGGATGTTGAAAGATTGGGTGAGAAATGCATCACTTGTAAATAAGCTAAATCTAAAGTAATGCCTCATGGGTTATATACACCCCTTTATATAGCTAGTGAACCTTGGGTTGATATATCCATGAACTTTGTCTTAGGTTTACCTAGGTCAAAAGGAGGAGAGATTATATTTTTGTTATTGTTGATATGTTTAGCAAGATGGCACATTTCATTCCTTGCCATAAAGCAGATGATGCAACACATGTTATGGACTATTTTCAAAGAAATTGTGAGGTTACATGGCATCCCAAGGACAATTGTGAGTGATAGAGGTGTGAAGTTTCTTAGCCACTTTTGAAAAACACTATGGAGTAAGTTGGGTACAAGATTGTTGTATTCAACCACTTGCCATCCACAAACAGATGGACAAACGGAGGTGGTAAATCAAACTTTATCAATACTTTTGAGGGCCATAATTCAAAAAAATTTTAAAAATTGGGAGGAGTGTTTGCCACATGTGGAGTTTGCTTATAATAGAAGTGTGCATGCTACAACAAACCATTCCCCATTTGAAGTTGTGTATGGGTTCAATCCATCAACTCCTATGGATTTGCTACCTTTACCATTGGAAAAGGCCAATTTGGATGGTAAGCAAAATGCTGATTTTGTCAAAGCATTGCATGAAAAAGTCCAAACACAAATTGAAAAGAAAACTCTACAATATGAGAAACAACACAACAAAGGCCGAAAACAAGTAGTGTTCGAACCTGGTGACTGGGTTTAGGTACACTTAAGGAAGGAAAGATTTCTTAGTCATAGGAAGTCTAAACTAATGCCAAGAGGAGATGGTCCATTTCAAGTCCTTCAAAAAATCAATGACAATGCATATAAGCTGGAACTACCAGGTGAGTATGGTAACATTAATGCAACATTCAATGTTTCTTATCTATCTTTGTTTGATGTAGGTGATGGAGGCAATGATTCGAGGACGAATCCTTTCCAAGAAAGGGGGAATGATATGAACCAGTAAGTTGATCATAATTCTATTAAAGACCCTTTAACTATTCATGGAGGACCAATGACAAGAGCTAAAGCTAAGAGGATGAAAGAAGCTTTAACTTGTTTATTGGAAAACATTTGGAAGGATCAAGCTAGTCAAGACTCAATCAAGATTCTATGGTTGGAAGAAGAGCCTAAAATGGTCAACATGATCATGAAGAGAGAAGGACAAATTTGAAGACCTCATCTTAAAGAATAAAAGTCCATTCAGTCATGTTTACCAAAAATCATGAATTTGGAATATGAATGTTATTTAATATATTCATTCCCTTTGTACTAAGCCTCATACTATATAAATGAGGCTGATTCCTAGTGTAAGAAAGACAATTTGGGAAGTATAACAATTCTTCAACACTGGTGAGTGTTTTGTTTTTAAGTTCTTGCATGAACTTTAGAACTTATCAAGCTTTTCATTGTATGCTCAAACCAAATCTTTGCTTTTCCTTTGACTTATCAGACTTATTAGTTTGTGGTGTCTTAAGGGAAATCAAAGTGCTATTCTAGTTATTTTATCAATTTTCTATTGATAAGTAATTAGAATAGTTTCCCTTACTTCATTCTTGAACGATCCGTCTTATTTCAATTTGTTGGAGGGTGTCAATTTGCATTCCATATGTATCATATCTCTTTAGCTATTGGGGTGTATGGTTGCTAAATTGATGATTTCCATCAAAAACAGCTAGTGGAAAGATGGTGGCCTCAAGAGAAGAGGAATCGGGAGTGGATGTAAGTCGTATGATCGAACTACTATAAAAATGGTTTACGTTTACTTATTATCTTTTATATTTTTGTAAACCGTCTTCTTCTCACTATTCAACTTCCTTATCACTACCCTTCATCTTCTCTAAACGTTCTCAAATTTAAGTTAGAGCTTTACCGATACGATTTTCGTCAAAATTGATTTTCATCATACGAAGTTTTATTAAATCATCAATTTTGTCATAATCTTACCACTGCACTAATTCAAACCCCTCCCCCTCTTATTGTCGCTCTTGATCCTAATATTTACTACATAGAAGAGTATGTGACAAAAATGTTGGAGAAGATAGTACAATCCTAAAGGTAACCAAAACTATTAGAGACTTGATCCATGTTGGAGTAAAAACTTCTTGTATTTTAGAAGTTTGATGGTATTGAGAAAGTGAATCACAATAGCTAACTCAACGCAAGGAGTGTAGATACTTCGAGTGCTTCGAAAGTATGAGCTAAGAGCAAGTGAAGGCTAGTAACCAGCTCGATGCAAGGAGTACAACCCTCGAGGAGACGGGCGAAGTCAAGTAACTTTGCTTTCTCAACTCTTAAGAGAATGGGCGAAACTAAGTACCCTAATTCTCTTATTTATCAGCTCTGCACAGATTCAAAGACCCTTCGAAGGAACCTAATGGAAGATAACAATTATCAGATCCTCACCAATGGTGATCAGTCCTATTGAGAGTAGATTGTCTACTTCATTTTCCAACATAATACCAATTGAAAGCAGTAGTAATGCGAATCTACTTGGAAGTGACAACTAACTGGAAAAAGAATCGATGGGCAAATTTTACAAAGGAAGGACTCAAAAACTTTAAAGTTTGTAAGGCGATGCTCATTAAAGCTCTAACATGCATCCACCTAGTTCAAGCAATATGAGGCTTTTGAGAGACTAGTGTATACCAAGGATGGTCTTTACCTTCATCTAAAGAATTCATAGGAACTAATAAGGATCAGCACAACTCAGTCGACCCCAAACTAGAGTCAAAGTCATTGGCGAGTTGAAGCAGCATGGCTGATCAAAGTTTGACTACTCAACAATAGTAACGAAGAGCAACTAGGAGCCAAGGGGCGCATTGCAATAGGAGTAGAATATTGAAGATTTAGCAAAAGCGAGGAGTTATAGCATCAGCAAAGGCTTCAACAAGGATGTCAAAGGAATAAGCGGGGGAGAATATCATGGACAAAACTACAAACAGGGTGTTCGATGTAATGCTTATGTATGTCCATATTTTTTGATTTATTCATGCTTTGTATAGCATGTAGAGGGCTGGTCGAAGGCTTAATAGCCCTATTTTAGTTGGGTTTTGTAGTCATTTTGGACTTGTAAATAAATGTTGTATCATGTGGACACTTATAGGGGATTTCGATTTATAGTTGACCATTTTGGACCCTTTGTTTTATAACCGTTCTAAGCTTGTAAAGTCTATGGTTATAATTTGTATTGGTAATAAAGTGTTTATTGAAATAGTTACCTATGGATCCGAGTGAAGCACTTTCTCTAACCCGTCTTCTCTTTTGTAGGTCTTAAGGGATTATAGGAGGTTTTGGGTAGCCTAACCTTTGCGGATAGACATGCAAGGGTGCCGTACGACTTAGGCAAATCTAGCTAAGTTAATGGTAGCCTAGTACTGGATGGGATCATTGCTTGATAATATCAAAAACTATGTTCTAATAGTACCATTGCTTGATAATATCAAAACTATGGTCTGGCGGTACCACCGCCTGACTCAACTATATATCACTGAATGGTGTTGAATCTTATATTTTGATGACGATACTAATTGATAGAGTTTATAATCTAATCTATGTTTTAAGTGATATAGGACTAGCTTCGATCAAGGAGAGATAATTAAAGTAAGAGGAATCAGAAGTTAGGTCGAAGTGGAATATATTAGAAGATTAGATATCGAGCCGGAGGATCGGTCGATGTATCGGTAGAAGACTTTGTGCCATGAGTTTGAGCATCCGGCCAAGAAGAGTGGACATTACGCTAAGGAGATCGGAGTTGCGAGGTCAACATGTCGATTAGGCAATAGGCCACAAGAGAGGATGATGCATCGAAGGATCAGACGAAGCGTCGATGAACCAATGACATGTCGGACAATAAATAATTCATGTTTTATAATAATTATCTAGATCGAAGTAATTTTAAGTTATAATTAGGTTAAAATTAAGTCAACTTAATTAGGAGCCCATTGGGACTAAGTTAGGGCTATTTTGGGCTAAGAGAGGCCCAAACAGTAACCTAAAAGGTGGATCAAGCGGTGGCACCGCCAGAACAGGTAGTGGAACCACTAGTGGCTCAGTCTCTAAGATATAGTCTCTGAGATTATGTCATGTGATGGTACCACTAGACTGGACAGTGGTACCACCCAACATTGGCAGTGGTACTGCTAGTACCCCAAAATCTTAAGGTATTTAAAATTTTAGCTCTATTTTTTAAGCCACTTGGGGTCTATAAATACCTCAGCTATTCTTTCTTGGAACAATAAGAATTGAGCAAGATAAAAAAAAAGAGCAAGATAAAGGAATAAAAACTTTATGATTCTAAGGTTATAATCTCTTAAAAGTGTAGAGTCCCTCCTCCTAGAGCAAAGTGATAATCCTACGAGATGTGTGTGAGGGAATACTTGTAAAAAAGGGGTGTAAAGGTTCTCTCTTAAGCTTGTCAAAAGAAGAAAGTGCTATAAGGGTAGTTGATCTTCGCCCATTATAAAGAAGATCATTAGTAAACGCTGGTGGCCTCGAGTGAAGAGGAATCGAGAGTGGACATATGTCGAGATGATCGAACCACTATAAAATCTAATTTGTATTTACTTTACACTTTTTATTCATATTACAAATAGATTTACTTGCTTAATATACTTACGAATGTTATAAATTTAAATGTATTTTCGATATGAGCTTTTATCAAAATGAAGTTTTCCAAATCGAATCGTTTTCATCAAATAGATGACCAAAACCGTAGGCCCCTACACAACGCCCACACACCCCCCCGCGCACCACTCCCTTAGTGCTGACTTGATCCTAATAGTTGGTATCAAAGCCATATTTTTCTTATTTGGTTTAACACCCAAAGAGTATTAGCTTTTTTTGGCTTTCAAGAGGGTCTTTTTATCGTTCATCCTCCTATGTTCAATGGGACGGACTATACGTATTGAAAAACTCAAATTAGAGTTTTTAAATTTGGATTTGAATTTATGAAATATTATTAAAAATAATTTTTAAAAGTCTTCCAAACTGATTTAGAAAAGAAGACTTTTTCGTTAAATACAAAGGCAATGAACGTTTTGTTTTGTACTCTTGATAAAAATGAGCTTAATCATATTTTAACTTATAAAACTACCTATGACATTTGGCATACACTTGAAATCACACACGAAGACACAAGTAGAGTTAAAGATTCAAAAATTAATCTTTGGATTCATGATTTTGAATTGTTTTGAATGGAACCAAGCAAAACTATTAGAGACATGTACACCTGGTTTATGAATGTCGTTAATGGTTTAAAAAGTTTTGATAAATGTTTCTCTAATTTTAAACTTGTTAACAAAATACTAATATCCATTCCAAAAAGTTGAGATCCAAAAGTAACAACTATACAAGAGTCAAAGAACTTGAACTATTTACCTCTTGAAGAACTTATCAAGTTATTAATGACCTATGAGATGACATGTATAACACAAGACAAACATGAGAACCACCTTCTAAAGAACAGGAAGGATATGAGATTGAGAACCCAAGAATACCACTTGAGTGATAACTCAAGTGATAATGATGATAACATTGAACTTCTTATAGTTAAACTTAAAAAATTTATAAAACAAGAAACTAAGAACAAAAGCAAACTCAAAAATAAGAAGCCACAAAAGAAGAAGAAAAGACTCAAGGCGACATGCGATGAAACGAGTGCATCTGAAGATGAGATGACGAACTATGCATTGCTAGCTCACAACAAGGTAAGTGACTCAACCGAATCTTTTTTTACCTTACTATGAAATTACTTAGTGCTTTTCATGATTTGATTAGATTTAAAAAAATATCATGACAATTACATATTTTATGATAAAAGAATAAAATGTTTAATGTAATGCTTGTATATCAAATAAGATTAATTTTAAGTATGTTTTAAGGAGCATTAATGTGTATCTTGATGATTTTTGTATTGTTTTTCAGTTTTAATTAATGATACATGGCTTTCGTATAAAAGACAAGAGTAAGAAATCAATCATAAAATTTGAAACTAAAATAACTTTTTTTTTTGGTAAGTAAATGTAAATAGATTTAGTATGAAGTTTGTACAAATTAGCTTTATCTACATAAGCCATAGACTAAAGCCCTAAGAAGGTGTAAGATTCGAAACTAAAATAACTTTAGCCACTTTTAATCTTATAGGAATCAATCTACGCTGCTTTCAATAAATTTTTCGAATGAAAGAAAAGTGATTTTGATGATGATTTCAGATTTAACAAACACTTGATTTATTCATGTTTATAACTTAAGATGCATTTTATATGAATTATTTTTTATATTTCTATCTTTCTCAATTCATTTTGTTCTCATATGTTTCTATCTTCTAAGAGAAGTTTTATCCAAATGAATCTTGATTCTTGACATTTATGAATTGAGATTTATTTTTTCTTACAAATCAATTTCCTTGTTCTCCTATGATTCTATTTGATATGTATTAAAGAGAAGCTTTATTAAAGAGAAGCTTTTTTGTGAATCAAGATATCTTATTTGATCTCTTAAGTTCCTTGTGCTATTTACTAAAGAGAAAAATGATCCAAATGAATCATGGTTTCTATCTTGAATTCTCGAAATTATAACTTGAGACTTTTTTTTATATGAATCAAGATCTCTTACAATTCATTCTCATATGATTCTTTCACTTTATTAAAGAGATTTGTCAAATGAATTATATCTTTTAATACTCATGACTTAATTTTTCTTGATCTTTGATATTATATGCTTCATGTTATGATTTATTTATGACTCCCTTCTATTCATGAATTGTATACCCTATCACTAAATTGATATTTCTTGATATCTTTCATGTTAATAATATTTGTCATGATTTAAAAATTGATGTAAAGAAAAAAATTTTGTACCATTGTATTCTTTCCTTCCTTTTGACAGTGACAAAGGGGGAGAAAGTCTTGCTAGCTTGTGCAAAGAAATAAAAGCAAAGTTTGCTAGCTTGCATATTTCATGAAAGCAAAAATTTGTTTGCTTGTACTTCTCAAAAGAGAAGAAAGAACTTGCCATCTTAAACATCATCAAGAATTGCTAGCTTACAATCTCAACTGAAGCAAAAGTGCTATCTTACCCATCTCAAGAAGCAAAACTTGCAAACTTGCATATCTCGAAAAAGAATAAAAAATTACTAACTTGCACAACTCAAAATTTTTTCTAGCTTGTATGATGTAAAATTTACATATCTCAAAACTTGCTAGTTGCACTTCTCCTTTTTGTTGATGACAAAGGGGGAGAAGTATGATGATTTAAAATTTGAATCATACATGGAATGATGTCTTGAAATTATGATTATACATGAAATTCTCATAATTTTTTGAATTCAAAGTTTCTTTTTCGTTTCTATCAATATGGTATATTGATAAGGGGGAGTTTGGTTTAAACTCAATTATCAATTGGTTGTCATCATAAAAAAGGGGGAGATTGTTAAATCTTGGATTTTGATGATGAAACCAATTGATAGAGTTTATGATCTAACCTTGGTTTTGAGTGATGCAGGACTAGCTTCGATCAAGGAGAAACAATTAAAGTAGGAGGAATCAGAAGTTGGGCTAGAGTGGAATATGTCAGAAGATTAGATGTTGAGCCGTACGATCGATCGACGTATCGACAAAAGGTTTCGTGACATAAGTTTGGGCATCGGGCCAAGAAGAATAGACATTATGCTAAGGAGATCGGAGTTGCGAGGTCAACATACTGATTGGATAATAGGCTGCAAAAGAGAACGATGTGCCGAAGGATAAGATGAAGCACCGATGAACCAATGACATGCAGGACAACAAATGATTCATGTTTTGTAATAATTATTTAGATTGAAGTAGTTTTATATTATAATTGAGTTAGAATTAGGCTAACTCAATTAAGGGCCTATTGAGCCTAAGTTAGAGCTATTTTGGACTTCGAGACTATGTTAGGCAATGGTACTACTAGACTGGGTGGTGGTACTACCCAATGTCAAAGCAGATTGGGTGGTGGTACTGCCCAGCACTAGCGATGGTACTGCTAGTACCCCAAAATCTCAAGCGGATGTTCGAAATTTCGGCTCTATTTTTTAAGCTAGCTGGGGTCTATAAATACCCTAACTATTCTTGCTTGGAAAAGCAAGAATTGAGCAAGATAGAGGACTAGAAACTTTATGATTCCAAGGTCGTAATGTTAGAACCCTTATGGATTCTAAGCTTGGGGTTGATCTCTTTAGGGATCGACCTCCTTAGAACTCTATAGGGGTTCCCGATAGGATAGGGTTAGGTCCTTCAACCCTAATCCTGTGAGAATGTAATAAACCCCACCTAGCCGCCTCTATCCTATAAAGAAGAGAGGCTAGGGTTTATAAGGCTACTGAGGGCAAAGGTATTCATAGGAAGCAACCCCTAGGGTTATTTATATAGCTTGTAGCCTCCACCTCTTTGGAATAAGAAAGATGAATACATGGCTATTTATGGAGGGTGGAACCTTCTAAAGCCCCAAGGGTTGATCCTAGATAGGACGGGGTTCTATCATTTGGTAATAGGATCTGCTAACTGCCATAATGCCGGACTAGCTAACTCCTAATGGGACTCTCCAATCATCTAATGAGACTCCTACTCCAATTGCATCGAGATCTGGTATTTTTCAAGACCTGCCTGCAACATCTATATCAACTCCTAATGCTTCTCATCAAGAAAGCTGCAGAAAAACCTGCCTTTAACCGATCAACCTAGTCCTGAATCTATTGTGGAATTCATCACAAAAACAAATTCGTGTGTTGCTTCTGAAACCTGCACCTTTACTGCTTTTAAATGATCCAATTTGTTATCCTTGTTGCTATCTAAACTAAGATAGGACCCCTTAATGAATGCCCTTAGAAAATTTCTTACATGTTTACACATAGGCCCTACTGATTTTTGTAATGCTGCGATCTACCACAATCTAAATTAGGACTCTCCTACCATCTTAGCCCAAAAGTCCATAACACAGCCACCGCCTAAACTCTCAAATCACATCCACCGATCCACAAACCCTTTCAACCACCACTTCCTCAAAAATTCATGCCTTTAACCCGGCAACAAAAGAGAGATCTTAATATTACAGATCTGGAGTCATATACTATGGCATCCGAGGAGGTGATAAATGCTAAATTGATGCTCCATGAACGCGAATGGAGGATTTGATCTTCAAGTTGTCATAGTTCTCCCAAAGTGGAGAGATCTCTTCGAAGAGATGACTCCCAAGAGAAGGGAGGCTCTAGGTCGACCCATTGTATTAGGGTGGACTAGATGGGAAGAAGGAGACCCGATTGGTTGGAAGCTGAGGGTTATCATCGCAGATGCATCTCAAGTCATGATCCATACAATGGTTTGATCAACAATTCAAAGAAGGATGACACCGATTACGAGAACATCGACGGACAACTAGCAAAGGACAAACCTCCACCATCCAGGAGTATCAAACCAGGTTTGAAAGCTCTCAAACTCGTGATTGGGGTAGTCATATTGAGGGTAGGTGGCTTTAGGCTTTGTCGCCATCTTTGTCCCAACTTGAGCTGAACCAAACATGACACATGGAACCTAGATGGAGCTCCTGCACCAAAAAGGTTGACAAGAGAAGAGCTTCGAGACCGATCCGCTAAGGGGTTATGTTGGCATTGTGACCGTGGAGCCGCGAGCATCGTTGTAAAAGGGAATCTGATATGGAAGAAAAGATCTGAACAGCCGAAGAGAGTCTTGAACATGAGGATGAAGATGTGGAAGAAGAGCCACAATCAACCAACTTTATGGTAAATCTAGTATCAAGTCCACGATGAAAGTTGAGGTGAAAGCTTCAATAGATGCTCATCGATCTGCAAAGATTGTTATTTTCTAAATAGTAAGGTTGCTGCTCGGATGGCGCTCTATATCGAAGGTTGCAGCAAGTTCGACGTAAAGTACGGGAATCCTAAAAGACCAAATCAGTGAAACCTACCATAGGCCAAAAATTGCCGACTTCTTCTTTAATTAATGATTGTGTTGATCATAGAATTGTTTCATCCTTTACTTGAACTTTTCCTTGATTATGATGCAAAGAAAGCCCTTCGATAAAGTCCATTGATATATCAATCCATGCATTGAGACCAACCGTGAGGGGGAGGAATGGAAGAAGGTTGAAACCAGCAACATCATCAAAAATTAGAGGAGGACTTTCCATTGTTCGCCATTATGTCATAAAGGTGACTTATACATCACATTATGCTACAAATTCAGCAATACTCCATAATTTTCATCCCTGGACCTAAGAACCTACAAAAATGAAGCAAAACTTTTATTGGAAAGGGATGAAAAAAATTATTTTATCAACAAAGAAAAAGGTGAAAAGTTAAGTCCAGTGGAAACTACAACCACTACTCATACTTGCTAATTCGGTATGATATAGGTTCTAAGAAATCCTTGTGGTGCCCGATCGACTACAAGTGTAGAATGCATTTCTTGTAAGGATCATTTTATGCAAGTAGAATTTGGCATAAGTCCATCAAGTGATCGTCCCTTCACTAGTAAATTATGTAAGTTATTTGAGTCCAAAACTGCATATCATAATGAGCCAAACGGAGCTTAATGTTTAGAGACCTCCAATTTTTTATGATCACGAAACTGGTCGAATTGGATCATCTGCATATCATTCATCCTACCCCTAATATCCTCAAGAAAATCACTGGTTGGAAGTGAAACTCAAGTTAAAAATTTAGCAAACTCCTCACTTGCTAAAGAATAATCTCTCTACCGCTCAAGTAGAAAAGTGCATCTACAACAAGTGAAATTCTCTTTTTTTGTAGACTCGGGTTATTTCGCCTACAACCATACAATCATATCCCAACAAGCTTGAAGTTACCCATTTTTGCCCTGCATCGAGCGGAAGATATCTTAAATTATCTAAGAAATATTTTAGGCATTTTATGAGTCGAGGTCTTGATTTGAAAGTGTCACCCCGATGATGGAAATAAGCCCAACACAAGCCATCCATTTGGCCATGAAATACGCCGACCATGCACAAGTACTAGTACATGAGCATCTTCTTATAAGATGCCACATGGGAATCAATAGTCATCTTGAGATGAGGAAGGAGATAACACCTTATATAAGCGAGAGAGTTAGGCCATCTTGCAATTAATAACCCGTGAGGTAATAAACCCCACCTAGCCGCTTTAATAAAGAAGAAGGCTAGGGTTTAAAGTCTTGTCAAAGTTCGGGTAGCGCTAAGGTTGAGCAAATTGGGTAGTTCACGAAGCAACCCCTAGGGTTAGGCTTTAAGTTGTAGCCTCCACCTCTTTGGAATAAGAAAGATCAATCTACAATTAGTGGTGGAACCCCTATAGTTCGACCTTAAAGATTCGATAGAATTCCTCTGGGGTTCTATCAGTTCCTTCCTCCAAGCTGCTGCATAAAGGCTACTAAAAGGATTCATCTATTTATTAAGAAAAGAGGGTGAATACATGGCTATTTATAGGGCTTCTAAACCCCAACTCCTAATAGGACTCCAACTCCTAATAGGACTCTAACTCCTAATGGGACTCCAACTCCTAATGAGACTCATACTCAAGACTCCTACTTCTAATCAACTCCTAATGCTTCTCCAAGAAGCAACCTCCAACCCGAGACCTCTTCACCTCTTTAATCTAGATAGATTTATATGAATGCCCTTAGAATTTACATGTTTACCCCCTTTAATGAAACTAAATTAGGACTCTCCTAGCTAGAGTCCTAACAAACCCGCCCTCTTCAAATCAGCCTTGCCCTCGAGGCTGATGCTCCATGAATTCTGGGAATTTGATCTTCAAGTTGTCATAGTTCTCCTAAGTGGCATCTTCTGTTCGTAGGTTGACCCATTGTATTAGCACTACAGTAGTGGGTTATCATCGTCAAGTCATGATCCATCGATCTGGTCCGGAAGGTGGCTTTAGGCTTTGTCGTTTTGTCCCAACTTGAGCTTCAAACATGACACATGGAAGACTAGATGGATTCGGGAGCTGACGAGTAAGTCCAATCTATATGCTACTGCTCTGATGTGCTCCAAAATCTAGTATAGTCCATAGAACTGAGGTGAAAGCTTCATAGATGCTCTGATCTGGATTGTTATTTGCTTGTATGGCTGGAGTCGTAGGAAGACCAAATCTCCTACTGAAAATTCTCTTTAACCTTTGTGTTGATCATATTATTGTTTCATCCTTTTACTTGAACTTTTCCTTGTGATGAGAGAAGCCCTTCGATAAAGTCCATTGATATATCAATCCATATTGAGTCCGGGATGGGTAGAGGTTGTAGCTTTCTGGGACTTTCCATTGTCTCGCCATTATGTCATTGACATACATCACATTATGCTACAAATTCAGCAATAATAATTTTCATCCCTACCTAATAAAAATTTTGCTTAATTCTGATATAGGTTCTAAGAAACCCGGGGTGCCCGACTACAAGTGTAGAATGCATTTCTTGAAGGATCATCTTTATGCAAGTAGAATTTGGCATAAGCACAATGCGTCCCTTATAGCGTAAGTCTTTTGAGTCCAAACTGTAATGAGCTACGGAGCTTAATGCTTCCTCCAATTTTTTTTATGATCATACTGGTCTTCGGATCATCTTGCCATTCCCTCCTAATATCCTCAAGAAAATCACTGGTTGGAAGTGAAACGGTTAAAAATTTAGCTTGCTCGGTAGCCGTGAAAGTGCATCTACAACAACATTCTCTTTCCCCTTTTGTAAGTTATTTCATAATCATACCCAAGAAGCTTTGTTACCCATTTTTGCTGCTCGAGGGAAGATATCTTCTGCTCTAAGAAATATTTTAGGCTTTTATGGTCGGTCTTGATTTGAAAGTGTCACCCGATCAAGTACGGTCTCCATTTGGCCACCGCATGCACACTCATGAGCATCTTCTTATCGTAAATAGTCATCTTGAGATGGGAAGGAGATAACACCTTATATAAGCGAGAGAGCGGCCATCTTGCAATTCTAACCCCAGAGGCATCGGCTTTAATAACAAAAGTCTTGTCAAAGTCGGGTAGCGCTAGTACGGGTGCTGTCGACATTGTGGCTTTAAGTTCGTCGAAGGTAGTGGTGGCTTTGTTCGACCATTGGAAAGTATCTTTTTTTAGTAAGGAAGTAAGGGGTGCACTGATCTTTCCATAGTTTTTCACAAACTTAAAGTAGTAGCCTGTTAAACTGAGAAAATCGTGTAGTGACTTTATGTTCCTTGGGGTCAGCCAGTTCTGCATTGCTTCAATTTTGGAGGGGTCTACTATTGGAAAATCCTTCAAGGGGGGGCGACATCACATGCACAGCGGAAGAACAGAAAAATAAAACCTCAGATTTCTCATAGAAAGTTTCCGTCGTTGTGCGAAGATCAGTGCATCAAAAACAAATCTGTGGGAGATCGTATATCCCTGAATTCCTGCAGATCTGTGGGAGAGGATGAAGGAAGTCAAGTGTCCTCCTCTCTAGCGATATCCACACAGTAGGGATTGCGACGATGCTCCTCTCTCTCTCTCTAGGGAGAGGAGAACAGAAGGTGGCTACCAAAAGAAATCCCTAGCCTATAGAGCTTTGGTCCCCTCCTATTTATAGAGGCCCCCCTGAAAAACCCTATTAGATCTTTTGCCCTATTGGGTATTGGATCTCCATCCAATTACCCAAGCCTCTTAGATTAGTGGGCCTCTACCCAATAATATCTTATTAGCAATTATTGGATCTCATCTCAGGATCCAATAATTCAGGGGCTTAATGGATATCCAATAAGATAGGGGATTCAGTGGATATCTCATATCCGAACCTCTACTCGTCGCAATACCTACCATATGTGTGTGACCCTCTAGGCCCAATATCGAGCTGGCCGTGAGTTATACTTGTCAGAACTCCTTCTGACATAGTGAATTATTATCTCTATAATGATTCACCCAACTCATCGACTGTGGACGTACTAGGCCACTACGCCGCGGCCCCTAGACGATACAGGAGAATCTAATCCTTTAGACTTGTCTGTTCTCAGTTACCATGTATCTATAATCTCTCATCCATCTAATATCCCAGAGACCCTATATCGGGCATGGTGCTGTTAGGCCCATACGGTCTCTCCTTGAGTCTTGCTCTTGTCGGATTCTCCCGGAGAACTCTTTCTCTCTCAATCCGAATAACTTTGGCTAAGGATTTGTTCAAGCAAGAACACATGAGATATTCCTCTCATGATACCGAGAGCGGATGATCCTCTATTGACACTCAATAGCACTCGTATGGTTAGCTACCACTCCCAATGATCGGCTGTACTAGATATGAAGATTTCCAAACCTATAAGTCCGATATCAAAGAGTAGAGTACTCATACAGGACATCCTTGGTGTCTTAAGTCTAAGGACCAGATACACTACAAGGACTACAGAATCGCTGTCTAACATGAGGTATCAATAACCATCCAGCATTCCATAGGCGGATCAATCAGTGAACTCATTCTCCAATGAGCACCTGCACTATACCCTTAGTGTCCCCACACGAGTAGCTATGAGACCAGCTACCTCCCTCCATCATATGAATGGGTATATAGCACACCAGTCTATCCGGTTATCTCGATGTCCTTCTCGAGTAACCTATGACCAGGATAATTTATGGTCTGTTTTTAAAGGTGAATTGGTCTCATTATTGTGATCTCATCACGATCCGATTCCCATTACACAAATCCAAGGATATCACAATATACATCTAGATAATGTGAGATAATACCAATAATCATAAGCAAAGAGATTGACGCAGTATGTTACAGGTGCAATCACTCATATGATTGGCTTGTAGGGCACCTATAACTAGCAATCTCCCACTTGACCTAAAGTCAATCACCAATATGTCTGATCCCCATCAAACTTCTGTGATGCTCAAAGACATTCTGAGTCAATGGCTTTGTCAGTGGATCTGCAATGTTATCTTTGGATGGAACTCTTTCCATTACTACATCTCTTCGGGCCACGATCTCTCTAATAAGTAGAAACCTCCTCAGAACACTTCTGATGAGACTCGGGTTCCCTTATTTGAGTAATCGTCCCATATTTGTCGCAATATAAAGGAATCAGCTCCTCGCTGCTCGGGATGACTCCTAGATCTGTGATGAATTTCTTCATCCAGACTCCCTCCTTTGCTGCCCCTACCGCAGCAATGTATTCTGCCTCTGTGGTCGAGTCAGTAGTAGTGTCTTGCTTGGAACTCTTCTAGCATACTGCTCCTCTATTCAGAGTGAACACATACCCTGAATTAGACTTACTATCATCGACATCGAACTAGAAGCTCAAGTCCGTGTAGTCCTAAACCTTGAGGCTACTACCTCCATATACTAGTAAAAGATCCTTAGTCCTTCTCAAGTACTTAAGGATACATTTTACTGCTTTCCAGTGCTTCAAGCCTGGATTTGCCTGATATCTGCTCGTGATACTCAGAGCATGCGCTATATCAGGCCTGGTACATAACATAGCATACATGATAGATTCTATCGCTGATGCATATGGCATCATATCCATGTGTGCCCTTTCTTCAGGAGTCTTTGGGGACATACCACTAGAAAGTGATATTCCATATCTCATTGGTATGAGACATCTCTTGGAATTTTGCATGCCAAACCTTTTTGACAATGGTGTCTATGTACCTGGACTGGGACAAGCCAAGCATCCTCTTGGATCTATCTCTATAGATCCGTATCCCCAATATGTAGGATGATTCCCCTAAGTCCTTCATGGAGAAGTGCCTAGATAACCAAGTCTTTACTATGGAGAGCATTCCTACATCATTCCCAATGATCAGGATGTCATCCACATATAATATCAAAAAGGTGATTGTGCTCCCACTTACTTTCCTATACACACAAGGTCCATCTTCGTTCTTAACGAAGTCATAAGATCTGAATGCCTCATCAAATCTTATGTTCCAACTTCGGGAAGCTTACTTCAATCCATAAATGGACCTAAGCAACTTGCACACCTTATCTGGGTTATCCTTGGACACGAATCCCTCAGGCTGTATCATATACACCTCATCGAGGTTACCATTGAGGAATGCGGTTTTGACGTCCATCTGTCAGATCTCATAATCATAGTGTGTTGCAATAGCCAATAGAATTTGAATGGATTTTAGCATGGCTACAAGTGAGAAAGTTTCATCATAGTCAACACCTTGCCTTTAACAATACCCCTTAGCAGCTAGCCTTGCTTTATAGGTCTCTACCTTTCCATCTACTCCAATCTTCTTTTTGAAGATCCACTTGCAACCAATGGGTACAATACCCTCGGGTGCATCAACTAGGTTCCAAACCTTGTTGGAGTACATGGAATCCATTTATGAATTCATGGCTTCTTGCCATTTCCCGGAGTCTATACTTATAATAGCCTCCTTATAGGTCTGAGGATCAATATCCTCAATATCCTCTCTTCTGATATGTCCCACAAATCTCTCAGGAGGATGGGATACTCTATCTGACCTACGTAAAGTTAGAACTTGTGTGTTAGGTATCTGAACAGATTCTGGAATGGTGCTTAAGCTAGGTTCTCCAACCTCGCTTAACTCTATCAGGCTCCCACTGTCTCCACCAAGAATGTGTTCCTTCTCAAGGAACACTGCTCTCTTGGCTACAAAGACCTTTCGGTCCTCAGGGTGATAGAAATAATACCCACAAGTTTCTTTGGGGTATCCCACGAACTTACACCGTTCCGTCCTAGATTCCAACTTATCAGGGTTGTGTCTCTTAACGTGGGCAGGGCAGCCCCAAATCTTAACAATCTTAAGATCAAGCATCTTCCTATTCCATATCTCATATAGAGTAGACATCACTGATTTAGTTGGAATTCTGTTCAGAAGGTAAGCTACGGCCTCTAAGGCATATGCCCAGAATGAGATGGGTAGGTCGGTGAAACACATAATAGAACGCACCATGTCTAACAGTGTGCGATTCCACCTTTCTGATACACCATTAAGCTGTGGTGTATAAGGAGGTGTCCATTGGGAAAAAATCCCATAGTCTTTGAGGAACTGGGTGAACTTTGTACTCAAGTACTCACCTCCTCGATCTGATCGAAGGGTTTTAATACTCTTTCTTGTCTAGTTCTCCACTTCTTGTTTCCTCTTAGACTCACTTATACTCATGATATGTGGAGTTGTATCTAGCATATATAAGTCATTATGCAATATTCCTCTCGTGATGTTCTCGTTATCTAATATTATTGAACAATCATTGTTCTCAAAAACTAATTTATATCCAACAACTGTCAAACATAAAATGGAAATAATGTTTTTGATAATAGAAGGAACATAATAGCATGCATCTAATGCAATAATAGCTCCACCAAGCAGATGTAAGGTGACATTGCCAATAGCCACTACAGCAACATTTGCTTCATTGCCCATCTTAAGGTCCATCTCGCCTCTGTTTAATCTCCTAAGTCCTGCCAGAACCTACAACGAATTACAAATATGATAATCACTCTCGGTATCTAATACCCATGTGTTATCATAAGATTCTGACAAATGGAGACTGATCATGAATATATACCTGAAGTTTCTGTAAGCTTCTATTTCGCCCTCTCTGCAAGGTACTCTTTGCAATTCCTCTTCCAGTGCCCAACTTTGCCGCAGTGGAAGTACTAGCCTTTGTCCTTTATTGGGTCTTTCTTGGCAACCTTTGCCTTACCCATTTTGCCCTTGCCCTTGCCCTTCTTAAGGGTCTTCTCAATCTTCCTTTTCTTTCTGGTCTCACCAGTGTAGAGAACCGGCTTCTCTTTCTTGAAGGTGCTCTTTGCTTCTCTCAACATATTAAGGAGCTCTAGGAGGGTCACCTCAAGTTTGTTCATATTAAAATTTATTATGAACTGAGAAAAGGAATCTGGTAGGGACTTAAGTACAAGATCCACACACAGGTTATCCTCTAGGACCATTCCTAGACCTGTGAGTTTTTCGATTCACTCAATCATCTTAAGGACATGGTTCTGAACTGTTGTCCCCTCAGTCATCCTAGTACGGAAAAGACTCTTTGATATCTCATATCGCTGAGTTCTTCCCTGTTCCTCAAATAGTTTACGGAGATGTAGGAGTATGGAATTAGCATCCATATTTTCATGCTATCTCTATAACTCAGTAGTCATAGAGGCCGACATATAACACTGAGCAAGAGTGGAATCATCTAAGTACTTCACATAACGAGTGATCTCATCCTCGCTTGCCCCTTCGTCGGGCATAGGGATCACTGTATCAAGGACATATGCGATTTTCTCCACCGTGAGAACGATTCTTAGATTGCGAAGCTAATCCGTATAATTTGGACCAGTGAGGTGGTTGGCATCAAGTATGCCACGTAAAGGATTTGAAAGCAACATTTTTTTGAAATAAAAGATGTAGCAGAAATAAATAATATACAGACTTTGCAGAAATTTAAACAATTAAGATAAGGACTTTTATCTTAATGTATTCCCACTAATTTTTTACGAGACACACAACACCCTCCGGTATGTGAAACGGAGACCCCCGGCGGATCTCTAGTGGGGATCAGGATCCAATCGGCGTCTTAACGTAACCTCGAGGGACTCGACCAATCACGTTAAGCCCGTAAATGTAGACAACTCTTGTAATCACAACTCCTTATGATTCCCGTCCTGTTCGGCCTCCGAATCACCATGGCCTCGAGGGACTCGACCAACCATGCTATTCTATTAAGTCATTAACATCGTTACCAGATGAGTCTGATTCGGTGATATACTCTCGAGGGACTCGACCAAGTATACCATGTCCTCAGTCAGGTCACCTCTGATATCTCTATGTCATAGATAAGATGGCGAGACGCTATATAGGTGAGTCTCAAGGGACTCGACCAACTCAACCTACACCGGGAATCGCCTCCTAGCCATAACGATGGAAGGCCACGTGGGTCAATCTTATTGCCTCACATTTACCGACTTAATATTATTAATGGAGAGAATTTTTGATTTGGTCTCCTAACATAATGTGTTACACACATACGTATTTAATATATATATCTACATCGCATGTAAATATATATATACACATCTAGTAGGTGTATAACTAATCACACATCACATGAGCAATAACACCAGATGATCATGGACTATATCCTAATGTAATCAGGCCCGTGCCAATGGGCCTAATCACTCACATCAAGATCTATGTGTACCTTGGCGCATCTCTATGCCCTGTGATCGTCCATCTCGCTTCGTCCGATCCGTCGGCATCTCAACGCATCTCCATGCGTCGGATCGTCCGTCTTGGTCTCGTGAGTCACGGTACCGCTGCGCTTCCTCTGATAATTACAACATAATTACAGGCATGCAGGTCCAACAATAAACGAGAAAAATAAAGGCTCGCAGACCCCAAAAATAATAATCACATGTACACACATCACATCACAAGTCCATGATCATCTATCCACATCATACATCACATGTATATGTTATTTTATAGGACTACTAGATAAATAATAATAGTTAATTAAAATATTTAATTAACTAATATTTCTGAAAATAGGGACATAGAGGGAATTTTTTGAATTCCTAAGGGTATTTTGGTCATTCGGCCAAAAGGAACATAGACTGGAATTTCTCAAATTCCGAGGGTATTTTGGTAATTCTATCAAAGGGGGACAGAATCTGAAAATTTTGAAATTCTGAGGGGCAAAATCATCTTTTGTCCGAAAACCCTAACTCCTCTCCCTCTGAGGCGTTGTGTTGCGGTTGCGGCCGTCGCACCCTACCGGCGGCGCCCTTGCTGCTGGGGGCGGCACGGTGCCACCGCGTTCCACAGCGCTGGCTCCAGCGCCGACGCCTTTTATGCGGCGTTGGTTCATGGCGACGCCGCTGCCGCAGCAGCGGCGCTATCCCGTCACGGGTGGCGCGCTTCGCGCAAGTGCCACCAGCAGGCAGCGCCGTAGCGAGCCGATGCTTTGCCCGGCGGTGTAGCGCCAAAGACACCTCGCCCAAGTGGGCACAGCCGCAGCGCCGCTGAAGCGAAGCGCGGCGCCGCTTCGCGGCGCGCGCGCAACATCTGGCGCTTCGCACGCGCGGCAGCACGGGGTCGGAGGTGGCGCGACCTGCGGCAAAGCGAGCGCAGCAAGCGGGCGCCGCCTACCCCTTGTAGGCACGCTGTAGGTCGCCAGTCGAGGTAGCCTTCAGGCGCTGCATGCTTGCGGCTCGCAGCCCGTCAGCCGGCTGCCATTGCAGGCAGCAAGGCTGCTATACGAGAGCAACAAGGGCAGCAATAGTTGCTGCCCTTCCTCACCTTTTGTGCCAACGATTTTGGCGACAAAACCTATTCTAAATCACAATCCACACAGTTTAAGATCCGATCTTTGCATGAACAACCTGGCTCTGATACCACTATTGGGAAATCCTTCAAGGGGGGGCGACATCACATGCGTAGTGGAAGAACAGAAAAACAAAACCCCAGATTTCTTATAGAAAGTTTCTATCGTTGTGCGAAGATCGGTGCGTCAAAAATAAATCTGCGAAAACTACACATGTAAAAAAAGATACCTAGGGAGATCGTATATCCCTGAATTCCTGTAGATCTATGGGAGAGGATGAAGGAAGTCAAGTGTCCTCCTCTCTAGCGGTATTCACACAGCAGGGATTGCGACGATACTCCTCTCTCTCTCTCTCTCTCAAGGGAGAGGAGAATAGAAGGTGGCTACCAAAAGAAACCCCCAGCCTATAGAGCTTTGGTCCCCCCCAATTTATAGAGGCCCCCTTGAAAAACCCTAATGGATCTTTTGCCCTATTGTGTATTGGATCTCCATCCAATTACCTAAGCCTCTTGGATTAGTGGGCCTCTACCCAATAATCTCTTATTAACAATTATTGGATCTCATCTCAGGATCCAATAATTCAGGGGCTTAATGGATATCCAATAAGATAGGGGGTTCAGCGGATATCTCATATCCGTACCTCTACTCGTCGCAATACCTACCATATGCATATGACCCTCTAGGCACAATATCGAGCTAGCCGTGAGTTATACTTGTCAGAACCCCTTATGACATAGTGAATTATTATCTCTATAATGATTCACCCAACTCATCGACTGCGGATGTACTAGGCCATTACGCCGCGGCCCCCAGACGATACAGGGGAATCCAATCCTTTGGACCTATCTGTCCTCAGTTACCATGTATCTATAATCTCTCATCCATCTAATATCCCAGAGACCCTATACCGGGCATGGTGCTGTTAGGCCCATACGGTCTCTCCTCGAGTCTTGCTCTTATCGGATTCTCCTAGAGAACTCTTTCTCTCTTAATCCGAATAACCTTGGCCAAGGATTTGTTTGAGCAAGGACACATGAGATATTTCTCTCATGATACCGAGAGCAGATGATCCTCTATTGACACTCAATAGCCCTCGTAAGGTTGGCTACCACTCCCAATGATCAGCTGTACTAGATATAGAGCTTTCCAAACCTATAAGTCCAGTATCAAAGAGTGGAGTACTCATACAGGACATCCTTGTTGTCTCAAGTCTAAGGACCAGATACACTACAAGGACTACGGAATCGCTGTCTGACATGAGGTATCAATAACCATCCAGCATTCCGTAGGTGGATCAATGAGTGAACTCATTCTCCAATGAGCACCTGTATTGTACCCTTAGTGTCCCCACACAAGTAGCTATGAGACTAGCTACCTCCATCATATGAACGGGTATACAGCACACCAATCTATCCGGTTATCTCGATGTTCTTCTCGAGTAACCTATGACCAGGATAATTTAGGGTCTGTGTTTAAAGGTGAATCGGTCTCATTATCATGATCTCATCACGATCTGATTCTCATTGCACAGATCCAAGGACATCACAATATACATCTAGATAATGTGAGATAATGCTAATAATCATAAGCAAAGAGATTGACGCAGCGTGTTACAAGTGCAATCACTCATATAATTGGCTTGTAGGGCACCTATAACTAGCATCTATTGTCACACCTTCCTCTGATATGATATGCCCAAGATATTCCACCTTCTGTTGAAGAAAGCTGCACTTCAATTTTTTGACAAAAAGAACATGTTCTCATAAAATTGTCAAAATAAGTCGTAAGTGTTGAAAATGACTTTCAAGAGAAGAGCTGTAAATAAGGATATCGCCGACGAAAATTAGCACAAACTTACAAAGATAACTTTGGAAAATATCATTTATAAGACTCTGGAAGGTGGAAGGAGTATTGGTGAGACCAAAGGGCATTACCAGAAATTTGTAGTGGCCATTGTGCGTTCGAAAGGTGGTTTTCGGTATGTCTTCTTCGCATACTCATATTTGATGATACCCGGATCGAAGGTCTAGCTTTGTGAAGACTCATGCTCCCTTTAATTCATTAATCAATTCATCTACTACTAGAATAGGGTATTTGTCTTTGACGGTTATACTGTTGAGAGTTCGGTAATTAACGCACATTCACCATGTTCTGTCCTTCTTTCTTACGAGGAGCACCAGTAAAGAGTAGGGGCTGCAACTTGGCTGAATAACTCCAATTTTAAGCATCTATTTTACAATCCTTTCTCTTTCATCCTTCTAGAGATGTGGATACTAATATAACTGAGTATTTGCTAGAAGTTTGCCCGAAAGAATCGGTATATGATGATCATGCCGACAGGTAGGAGGTAGGCTACGCGGTTCATCAAATATATCTGAAAATTCAGCAAGCAAGGGAAGTAGGTTTAGGTCTTCAAATTCAATTAGCTCTCCCTTAGATTTTTGCTCAAGTTGTACTAAAAATCTGCTATATGTTGTGCAAAACTTTCTCCATTCGTTGTGTGCAAATTGTCATTACGTTGCTCCCACGTTTCCCGTGCAGTTATCACCTGTTTCCCCTTACTATAAAATTTCATAATTAGTTTCAAAAAATTCTAGGAAACATCACCCAATATTGTCAGCCATTCAATATTGAGCATGACCTTTTTTTCGGTAAGTAAATGTAATTATATGTAGTATGAAGTTTGTACAAAGTAGCTTTGTCTACACAAGTCGTAGACTATAGCTTGATATCTCTTAAAGTAGTCTAGGAGAATACACCCCACCTCAGAAAGGTGGAATGGACTCACTCCACCAGACTCATCTCCAAGAGAAGTTAAACAGAAAGGTAGTCATGACTACACATGTTGTAGACTATGACGATAGGCAACAAATAACAAAATGCTAACCATTCCTGAACGACCTGTGAATGCATCACATTATAGAAACATAGAAGCACACAATACGGCAATCACATTCGATAAAGCATTATTGAATTATAAAATTGAATCTGAGAAAAATCTCTTTTTCTCTACTTGTTAAATGCGTCATTTCCAGATCCTGCTCCATACATGATCTTGAGTCGCTAAGTATCTCGAGCAAAAGATGAGCATTGTGTGTGTTGTGGCCCTCAAAGATTCTACTACACCTCTCCTTCCAAATCCACCAAATAGCATATCTAAAGGTAATCTTTGCTAGTTGTGTAAGAAGCCCTTTTGTTGAGAAGCTTTGCTGCAGCTGTTCTAGTTTTTGACGCAAGTTTGGCATTGGTAGCCTATGTAGTGCAAATCTCTTCAGAATCTTCATCCATACCCAATTAGTGTAGTCGCAAGCATAATAGAGATGATCAATACTTTCTTCCTGTTGCAGACAAAGAGAACATCGATTAACAAGATATATACCTCGTCACTTCATATTGTCCATTGTAGGTAGTTTGGCAAGAAGGGCTTGCCACGTGCATAAGGAATGTCTCTGTGAGCCCGGTCGATCCCATGTCCAACTGCTTGGGAACCACTTGTTGTTTCTTTGTCTGATTTGATTCCATGCAGATGTAATACTAAATTTTCCATTGTCATGAAGCTAATTAAGCATATCTGAAGAGTTGTTCCTGATTGGAAGAGCTGTAATAGTCGGCCAAAGCGATAGCATATCAGGAGAAATAGGATTAGGAAGACATCAGGTGCCGTTAACAATGAACTCAGAAACCTTCCAATCTTTAGGGGCCCCAAGATCTCTTCATACTCCATCACCATACAATTGAAATATACTCTTCCCATTCACCCAAGGATCATACCACATATTAAATCTGGTCCCTGAAGAGATTGCATAAGAAATGTGCTTGATCAGTCAATTTCTTGCCTTCAAAATTCCTTTCCAAGCAGCAGAATGATATGTTCTTGTTGAAACTTCCCAGATTGATTCCTTAGATAGGTACCTAGCAGAAACCCATTGTGACCATAAGGATTTGTTTTGCAAAAGATCCCACAATTTCTGTACCAAACAAGCTTTATTCCAGTCTCTCAGATTTCGCAGATTCAGCCCCCCTCATCCTTTGGTCTACAGATACTATCCCAATTTACCATATGCATTGCCTTACCATCCGTACCATTTCAGAAAAAGTTCTTCAATAGCCGTTCAATATCTTGAAGAAGTCCAATAGGTAGAAAAAATGCATTAGACCAATAAATAGAGTAAGAGAATAGCACAGATCGGATGAGTTCAAGTCGTCCTGCTTTGGAAAGGAGTCTAGTTTTCAAAGAGAAAATTCTATTCTTTATTTTTTCCAAGATAGGCTGACAGTGGGTTTTGTGAATGCCAGTGGATATAAGTGGGAGACCTAGATAAGAAACTAGCAGACATCCCTCGCTAACCCCCAAAGTTTGTATAATAAAGTCTTTACCTTCAATACAAGGACCTATATAGACTTTACTCTTTGCATGATTTAGCTGAAGGCCAGAAACCAAACCAAAATCTTTCAGAATAGTAGCCAAATTCCTCACTGAATTAGTGTCATTGCGAAGAAATATAATAAGATCATCTGCAAATGTTATGTGGGATATATGAATAGAACCAGCATGGGGTACCTTAATGCTACCATCAAAGACTACCTTTTCTAACATACAGCTGAGTCCTTCCATGACAATTGTAAAAAGATATAGAGAAAGTGGGTCTCCTTGTCGGATGCCATTCGTACTCCTAAAGAAGCCAATGGGTGAGCCATTGAAGAGAACCAAAAATTTTGGAGTTTCTAAGCAGCACTGAATCCAATTAACCCATTATTGAGGGAAGTTCATACTGAGGAGCATCTTGTAGAGAAAGTGTCTATTAACTAAATCAAATGCTTTTCGTAAGTCAGCTTTAAAATATATTTTTGTCCCTCTTGATTTGGAGTGCAGATCTTTGACCAAGTCATTAGCCAGAAGAACATTATGATGTATACTTCTTCCTTTAATGAAAGCAGCCTGTGTAGGACTAATGATCTTCTGTATAATCATTTACATTCGATCTGCAAGCAACTTGGATATAATCTTGTAAATAAAGTTGCATAATGAAATGGGCCTGTAGTGCTCTAGTGAATCAGACCCTACATTCTTAGGAACTAAAGAAATAAAAGTATAATTTATCTCTTTAAGAAGATGACCTGAAGAAAAAAAATGCTGACAAGCTTTAATCATGTCATTTCCAATAATCGGCCATGCAGTTTGGTAAAATTCAGCTGGAAACCTATCCGGACCAGGGCTTTTGTGCTTCGGTGACTTAAAGACAACTCTTACAATTTCTTCATCTATAATTGGGGCATTGAGAATCATGATATCATCCGAATCAAGCTTTCTAATAGGCTCCACTTCCTTTTTAATGATTATAAGGTCATGCTCAGTCAACACATACTGAGCATGACCTCATAATCATTAAAAAGGAAGTGGAAGAAATCTACAATTATCTCTTGGTCCTGCAGCAATAGTTTCACCTGCAGGCACCTACGATCACACTTCAAAATTCATACATCGACGACCATAACGTCAAACCTACTATAATTCTCAATAGGTAAGGCCATCCAAACAGTAACCTTACTGTTCATAAAATTATTAATGCTCCCGATGTCAATAAGAACAGTGATCAGTTGTTGCTTTAGAAGTCCTCCCCCTTTCATCGTTTGTGGATTCATATAACCGACAAGGGCATACATCGTGATATCAACCGATAGTTGTTCTTCATCTGTGACCTCTTCCTCATGCTCCTGGACCTCCTCCTCTGTGTCTTCAATAGGTTCAATCAGTAGGAGGCAGCCCCTTTTGCAGTGATGATCGCGGTTCCACGACTCGTCGCAATGCCAAAAGAGATCCTTTACTGATCAATCACGTAGTTCTTCTCTTGTTAATTTTTTTTGGCAACGAAGGATGGCTAGGAGTAGAAGGGGGTTTATATACCACGAGCCTAGGAGAGGTTCTCATCCTTTGAGCATCCTGGTTGAGCTATTCTTCTTGTATTCAGGCGAAAGAAATCACAACCATCACGGTACGGGGCTACCGCGCCTTAACCTCCCCTTTTATCTCTAGCTTGAGTCCTTCGATGAATGTTCTTAACAATTGATGGTTAGTCCAATCACAAGCAAGTAGGATAGCTTCTCAAACTTGGTTTGGTACTCTTGAATCGTAGAGGTTTATCGAATCTTTGCGAGTTGGCCATCGATATTTTCATACTCCGTAGGTCCAAAACAGTTCAGCAGTGCGTTCTTAAATTGATTCCACGTCGGAGCTATTGGGAAATCCAAGAGGGTGACATCTCATGCACAGCGGAAGAACAGAAAATAAAAACCTTAGATTTCCACGAAGGGTTCCGTCATTGTGCGAAGATCGGTGCACTTCAAAAATAAATTCGCGAAAACTATATGTGTAAAAGAAAGATACCTAGGGAGATCATATATCCCAGAATCCCTACAGATCTGTAGGAGAGGATGAAGAAGGTCAAGCATCCTTCTCTCTAGTAGTATCTACATGGAAAGGACTATGACGATGCTTCTCTCTTGAGTAGAGGAGAATAGAAAGTGGCTATAGAGAGAACCCCAGTCTATGGGCCTTTAATTCCCTCCTATTTATAGAGGCCCCTTGTAAACCCTAATGGATCCTGCCCTATTGGGTATTGGATCTCTATCCAATTACCCAAGCCTCTTAGATTAATGGGTCTCTACCTAATAATCTCTTATTAGCTCTTATTGGATCTCATCTTAGGATCTAATAATTCAGGGGCTTATTGGATATCCAATAAGATAGGGGCTCCGGTAGATATCTCATATCCGAACCTCTACTCGTCGTAACACCTACCATATATGTGTGACCCTTTAGGCCCAAGATTAAGCTGGCCATGAGTCATACTTGTCAGAACTCCTTCTGACTTAGAGAATTATTATCTCTAATTCACCCGACTCATCGACTGCCGACATACTAGGCCACTACGCTATAGTCCCCAGATGATATAGGGGAATCCAATCCTTTGGACCTATTTGTCCTTAGTTACTATGTATCTATAGTCCCTTATCCATATGATATCCCAAAGACCTTATACCGGGCATGGTGCTGTCAGGCCCATACAGTCTCTCCTCGAGTTTCGCTCTTATCGGATTCTCTTGGAGAACTCTTTCTCTCTCAATCCGAATAACCTTAGTCAAGAATTTGTTCGAGCAAGAATACATGGGATATTCCTCTCATGATACCGAGAGTGGATGATCCTCTATTGACACTCAATAGCCCTCGTAAGATTGGCTACCACTCCCAATAACCGATTGTACTAGATCTGGAACTTTCAATCCTATAAGTCCGGTATCAAAAAGTAGAGTACTTATACAAGACATCCTTAATGTCTCAAGTGTAAGGACCAGATTTACTACTAAGACTACGGAATCGTTGTCTGACATGAGGTATCAATAACCATCCAGCATTCTGTAAGCGGATCAATCTGTGAACTCATTCTCCAAGAGCACCTGTACTGTATTCTTAGTGTCTCCACACGAGTAGCTATGAGACCAGCCGCCTCCATCATATGGATAGGTATACAGTACACCAGTCTATCTAGTTATCTCAATGTCCCTTTCAAGTAACCTATGATCAGGATTATTTAGGGTCTATGTTTAAAGGTGAATCGGTCTTATTATCGTGACCTCATCACGATCCAATTCTCATTGCACAGATCCAAGGACATCACTATATATGCAACACGTAAGATAAAGTGATAAAATACCTAATAATAATAAGCAAAAAAGAAATAGTGCATATCAAGTCACAAGTGCCATCACTCATGTGATTAGCTTGCAGAGCACCTATAACTAGCAATCTCCCACTTGACCTAAAGCTAATCACCTATGTGTCTGATCCCTATCAAACCTTTGTGATACTCAAAGATAATCTGAGTCAATGGCTTTGTCAGTGGATCTGCAATGTTATCTTCGGTTGGAACTATTTTCACTATTACATCTCTTCGGGCCACGATCTCTCTAATAAGTTGGAACCTCCTCAGAACACTTTGGGGGGGTGAATTAGTGCAGCGGATTAAACTCGTATTCTTGAAACCGATTTCGCAAAGAAACACAAGTTCGTAGGAAGATTTCGATTCGACGAAAGAGAACTTGAAAGTAATTGCTTGTGAAAAGGAACTAACTATGAACTTGCAGCCAAGAAATGAAATAATTCAGAAATATAAACACTCACACATTTAAGGACACAATGATGTATAGTGGTTCGGTCAAATGACCTACATCCACTCTTGAAGCCTTTGCGATGAGGCTCCGCTCTTCCACTAGCAAGTCCTTTGAAGGGGAAGGATCAAACACCCCTTTTTACAACCCTTTACAAGATGTTCACACTTGTACAAGATCTCTCAAGAAGAAGAAGAAGGTGAACACTTAGCAAAGAAAACAACACTTTTCAAAACTCTTCAAAAGCTCAAGACTCAAACTTTTTCTTGCTCAAAAGGGTACCCTTTCAGGTGAGAAAGGGGGTATTTATAGATCCAAAGTGGATTCAAATTGGGCTCCAAATTCCAAGTCAATTTGGAGTTCCCATGTTTCTGTGGTCAAGCGGTGCCACGCTGTCTAGGCGGTGCCACCGCTGTGTCGATCTTTGATCGACGTGAAGCGGTGCCACCGCCAGCAGCGGTTCCACCGCCATCGATGTCTGGCGGTGCTACGCCTGACAGGCAGCGGTGCTACCACCTTTCATGATGGCGGGCGCGCTACAGTAGAGCGCCGCTACAGTATCCGGACGCACTACGAGATCGGCGCTACTGAAGAGCGGCGGTGCTACCGCCCCAGCCAGCAAGTTGCTGGGCGGTGCCACCGCCCAGCATGCATGCAACGTCAATGCACGTAGCTGGTTCGGTTTGGGCCAAAATTTTGGCCCAAACTCATCCTAATCAAAGCCCAATGGGCCCCCACTTTGGGTTATCTAATCCTAACCCAAAATACGTGCTAACTACGAATTTTAAAGACGTTTCCTAAGCTATTACAAAGTCCACATGACAACTTCTTCCAGCGAGCTTCCGGTCAACTTCCGGCGGTCTTCCGATGAACCTTCAGAAACCATTCCGCGGAGTCCCGGCAAGCTTTCGGACTTCACGATGATCTTGGCGAGTTCCCCCGAGCTTCTTTGGCAAGCTCCGATCTTTCTTGGCAAGCTCCGCGAACTTCCGACGAACCTCCTGGCGAACTTCCGAAAACCCTTCGGCAAGCTCCCTACTCCTTCTCGGTCGGTTCCGGCAACGCTCCCAACGAATCTTCGGACTTCCGTTGAACACTCGCACTCCTAATGATTCATCAACCTTGTCTTTGGCCCTTTGTTTCGCTTTACGTCTTCATCCCTTTCGTAGTTACTCCTGCATAAACAAACACACTCTACTTCGATCTAGATAGTTATTACAACACGAATTGATATTCAGTTGCCCGGCACGTCATTGGTCGGTACTTCGTCCGATCCTTCGGCACATCGTCCTCTTTTGCGGCCCGTTGCCCAATCGACGGATGACCTCCACAACCCCGATATCCTTGGCGCAACATGCATCTTGGCCCGATGCCCAACGTACGAAGCCTTGGCTTCAGCCGATTGTCGATCGAACCTCCGGCTCGACATCCAATATCTAGATGTGATCACCCAGCGCAATGTCAATTCCTCTAGTGTCAACTGTCTAATCTCGATCGATAGTAGACTGCGTAACTCAAAACACAGTTAAACAATAAACCACAATCAATTAGTTTCATCATCAAAATCTGAGATTCAACAATCTCCCCTTTTTGATGATGACAACTAATTGATGACTAACGAGTTAACCATAACTCCCGGAGTTTTAACCCAAACTCCCCCTATCAATATGCCATTGATAGAACACTTGGATTATCCCAAATCCAAGCAACATTCATCATAATATTAAGAGAATCAATCAAACCATCATGCAAATTTATAAAATACTCAATCAGCATCCCATTGCATGAACTCATCAATCTACACTTCTCCCCCTTTGTCATCAACAAAAAGGAGAAGTAATATTTTGGTAGTTTTTAAAAGTTATGGTTCAAGTTTTAAATCATACTAGCTAGATTTTCATTACCATTCAATCACGGTAAGTTTATCATCATATGCAAGATAGCACTTGTTGTGATGATGATAATTCAACACTTGCTTCTTGTGCTAGTTTGCACTTTGCTTTTCTTGAGATTGCAAGGTAGCAATTTTGTTATTGTCAAGATAGCAAGTTCCTTTATGGCTAGCAAGATATCAAAATGAATATTGACATTAATGCTTCAATCATCAAAATTTTGAAGTCATGAATATGAATTAACCATTTAAGAAAAAATAAATCATGATACCAATTGTTAATAAGCAAGCAAGCATTCTTTGCAATACACAAGCTAGCTCTCTTTCAATTTTTGCAACCAAGTTTTTCTTTCAAGCTATCAAATTTTTGTTTGCAATGAGTTAACAATTTTGTAAAATTTACAGCATTCTTAAACATGCAAGCTCACAAGTTTAAAAAAACTTTGTAATTTCTAGCTAGCTATGTTTGCCACTTTCTCTTGTGATATCCAAGCTAGCATGCTAATTTCCCTTTGTCATTGTTAAAAGAAGAGAAGAATTAATACTTCAAATAATATGTTCTTTTTCAACAAGATCAAGGTCAAGATTCATGAGGTAATAAATAGCAAAACATGCTACTTGAAGCATCCCCATCAAAATCGTATTTTAAGGAAAATTCCAAGCATCAAGATCATGATTTTCAAACATATATATTTTAACATCAATTTCCAATTCATGATAAGGAAGAATAAATCAATAATTCGATCAAGTGATGAATTCCAAAAGACATCTTAATCTGTCAAAATCTTTTAGAAAGATATTTCAAAAGGATATATTGCAATCGTAAATATCGATAGGTGATTCATTTAAGTGCAAAACCACTTTTACATCATCAATTTTCTAAAGATTCAAAATGACAAATAGATTACCAATTTCATGATTCATTTGGTAGCAAATAGCAAAGAGAACAATTTGTTTGATGCATAAGAAATCTCAATAAGATAATATTTCATAAGAAATTTCAAGAATCAAGTAATAATCATATTTCTTGAAAATTCTCAAGCCAAGAGGTCAAAAGAAGGTTCATGATTCGGTTGAAGCAAAATCTCATTCTATTTTATAAAATGAATCATCAAAATCATTTACAAGAAAAAACTTCAATCTCGATAAGATAGAGAAGAGGCTTTTCTTTTGAGTAATTCATTTCGTCTAAGCATGCATTTATCTTTTCATGCCAAATCAAATATTCAAAACCGAAAGACAAACTTAATTATCAAGACAAAAATATAATACATTATGAGATTCAATTTATCATGATAATGTGTTTTTATTTTAAGTTGTTTGTTTCAAACAAGTGTGCTCATGTTTCAAAAGATGAGTGTCAAATTTTAAAACCAAACATGAGTTTGTCATCAAGATATGATATCATAAAGTCATTAAACATGATAACAACCATTTAACATTTTCATTGTATCAGTGATGATTTCATAAGGTATATTCAAATATTTTCATGAAAGCCATCATCTTATAAATTCAAAATATAAGTTTTATCATTAAACCAGTCATGATCAAGTGCATTGAAATCTTTCATTCGAAAATTTTAATAAGAGCAACATAAATTGATTACATGTGTGTATGTATCAACATTTCAAAGCAAGACATAAGTTTTGTCATAAAAACCATTAAGATCAAACACATCACAAATAAAACATCATGAATAATACATTTTAACTTTTGTGTTTTATTTTATGTGGTTGATCTTATATAAGCATGTTCAAATTTTCACGTAAAAACAAAGTCATCAATATGCTTGCTTCTATCTTTTAATCATATTTGGTGTGCAAGCATTATCTTGAAACATGCTATTAAATTTTTATGTCAAACATCATGCATCTTGTTTGAAATCAAAAACAATGTTAAATCATCAAGATTCATGAACTTATCATGATCATATACTTTCCCCTTTTTTATGTGTTTCATTTGTTTCATATAGGTATACATCATCTAAAAATTTCATCATAAAAATGTTTAGGAGCCATTAATCCAAGATAGAGATTTTCAAATTGTAAGCATGATACTATAAAATTATCATTAAACATTTTCAAGAATAACATGTAGTTGATATACAATCATTGTTACAAATCATTCAATCATCATACATAATGTTGCATGCACCATTCAAAAATTTTACTTTTCAAAAATACTAGAAGGAAAAGCATAGTATAATTTTAAAATATTTTTTTAATTTCCAAAACACAAGAGAAGCATGACAAAAAAAAAAACTACTAACTAAGTTAAGCATTCATGGAAAGCATCATGTAATTTCAAAATAATTCAAGGAAGTTAAGTTACTTACCTCATTGTCGAAGCCCATTAAAGCATAGTTTGCTTCTTCTTTCCTTGATTCTTCTTGATGAGTCTTCTTCTTCTTCATTGGTCTCTTCCTCCGTTCAAGTTCATTGTTGATTTTAAATTTTTGTTTAATGAACTTATTAAGATCGATTAAAGGTTCAAAGTCCTCTTCACTGTCCTCATCACTTGAGTCATCACTCAAGTGGCATTCTCTTGTTCTAAGTTCAAACATCTTCTTGTTCTTTAGAAGGTGGTTCAAATGTTCATCATGTTCATCATGTTCCAAGAGTGTCATTTCATAGGTCATTAATGACCCGATTAATTCTTCAAGTGAATAATCATTCAAGTTTTTAGACTCTTGAATAGCCGTAATTTTTGGATCTCATTCTTTTGGAAGGGATCTTAAAATCTTGTTTACTAAATCAAAACTTGAAAAAGATTTACCAAGACTTTTCAAGCTATTGACGACATCCGTAAAGCGGGTGTACATATCGCCAATAGTTTCGCTTGGTGTCATTCGAAAGAGCTCAAAATCATGCAACAAGAGGTTTACTTTCGAGTCTTTAACTCTACTAGTTCCCTCATGCATGATTTCAAGTGTTCGCCATATCTCAAAAGCCGTTTCACAAGAAGAAATTCGATTGAACTCATTTTTGTTTAAAGCACAAAATAAGGCATTCATAGCCTTTGCATTTAAAGAAAAAGATTTTCTCTCTAAGTCCGACCATTCATTCGTCGGTTTAGAGGGAAGTTGAAAGCCATTTTCGATAATGTTCCACAAATCCAAATCCATTGAAAGCATGAAAACTCTCATTCGAGTTTTCCAATATGTGTAGTCCGAACCGTTAAAGAACGGTGGACGAAAAATCGAAAAGCCCTCTTGAAAACCATTTAGAGCCATTTCTCACGGTGTAAATCCGAAGAGAAAGAACGTGGCTCGATACCAATTGTTAGGATCAAAAGGCACTAAGAGGGGGTGAATTAGTGTAGCGGATTAAACTCGTATTCTTGAAACCGATTTCGCAAAGAAACACAAGTTCGTAGGAAGATTTCGATTCGACGAAAGAGAACTTGAAAGTAATTGCTTGCGAAAAGGAACTAACTATGAACTTACAGCCAAGAAATGAAATAATTCAGAAATATAAACACTCACACATTTAAGGGCACAATGATGTATAGTGGTTCGGTCAAATGACCTACATCCACTCTTGAAGCCTTTGCGATGAGGCTCCGCTCTTCCACTAGCAAGTCCTTTGAAGGGGAAGGATCAAACACCCTTTTATAACCCTTTACAAGATGTTCACACTTGTACAAGATCTCTCAAGAAGAAGAAGAAGGTGAACACTTAGCAAAGAAAACAACACTTTTCAAAACTCTTCAAAAGCTCAAGACTCAAACTTTTTCTTGCTCAAAAGGGTACCCTTTCACCTGAGAAAGGGGGTATTTATAGATCCAAAGTGGATTCAAATTGGGCTCCAAATTCCAAGTCAATTTGGAGTTCCCATGTTTCTAGTGGTCAAGGCGGTGCCACACTGTTAGAAGCGGTGCCACACTGTGTTAGTCTTTGATCGACGATGTGGCGGTGCCACCGCCCAGCAAAGCGTTCCACCGCCATCGATGTCTGGGCGATGTGCTACGCGCTCTGCATAAAGCGGTGCTACCACCCGCATGACAAGAGCGGGCGCTCTGATGAGAGCGCCGCTTCTGATCCGGACGCACTATAGTATCGGGCTACATGCATAGCTGGGCGGTGCTACGCTTCAGCGAAGCAAGTTCTTTGGCGGTGCCACCGCCAAAGCATGCATGCAACGTCAATGCACGTAGTTGGTTCGGTTTGGACCAAAATTTTGGCCCAAACTCATCCTAATCAAAGCCCAATGGGCCCCCACTTTGGGTTATCTAATCCTAACCCAAAATACGTGCTAACTACGAATTTTAAAGACGTTTCCTAAGCTATTACAAAGTCCACATGACAACTTCTTCCAGCGAGCTTCCGGTCAACTTCCGCGGTCTTCCGAGCGAACCTTGAAAACCATTCGCGGAGTCGGCAAGCTTTTGGACTTCACGATGATCTTGGTGAGTTCCCCGAGCTTCTTTGGCAAGCTCCGATCTTTCTTGGCAAGCTCCGCGAACTTCCGACGAACCTCCCGGCGAACTTCCGAAAACCCTTCGGCAAGCTCCCTACTCGTTCTCGGTCGGTTCCGGCAATGCTCCCAACGAATCTTCGGACTTCCGTTGAACACTCGCACTCCCAATGATTCATCAACCTTGTCTTTGGCCCTTTGTTTCGCTTTACGTCTTCATCCCTTTCGTAGTTACTCCTGCATAAACAAACACACTCTACTTCGATCTAGACAGTTATTACAACATGAATTGATATTCGCTGTTCAAGACGTCATTGGTCGGTATTGCCGTCCGATCCTTCAAAGACATCATCCTCTTTTGCGGTCCGTTGCCCAATCGGCGGATGACCTCCGCAACCCCGATATCCTTGGCGCAACATGCATCTTGGCCCGATGCCCAACGTACGAAGCCTTCAGCCGATTGTCGATCGAACCTCCGGCTCGACATCCAATATCTAGATGTGATCACCAAAGTGCAACGTCAATTCCTCTAGTGTCAACTGTCTAATCCTGATCGATAGTAGACCTGCGTAACTCAAAACATAGTTAAACAATAAACCACAATCAATTAGTTTCATCATCAAAATCTGAGATTCAACACACTTCTGATGAGACCCGGGTTCCCTTATTTGAGTAATCACCCCATAGTTGTCGTAATATAAGGGAATCGGCTCCTCGCTGCTCAGGATGACTCCCAAATCTATGATGAACTTCTTCATCCAGACTCCCTCCTTTGCTGCCTCTATCGCAGCAATGTATTCTACCTCTGTGGTCGAGTCAACAGTAGTGTCTTGCTTGGACTCTTCCAACATACTGCTCCTCCATTTAGGGTAAACACAAACTCTGAATTAGACTTGCTATCATCAATATCGGACTATAAACTCGAGTCCGTGTAGCCCTCAATCCTGAGGCTACTACCTCCATATACTAATAAAAGATCCTTAGTCCTTCTCAAATACTTAAGAATGCATTTTACTGCTTTCCAGTGCTCCAAGCCTAGATCTGCCTGATACTTACTTGTGACACTCAGAGCATATGATATATCAAGCCTGGTACATAACATAGCATACATGATAGATCCTATAACTGAGGCATATGGTATCCTATCTATGTGTGCCCTTTCTTGATGAGTCTTTAGGGACATACTCCTAGAAAGTGATATTCCATGTCTCATTGGTATGAGACATCTATTGGAATTTTTTATATTAAACCTTTTGACAATGGTGTTTATGTACATGGACTAGGATAAGCCAAGCATCCTCTTGGATCTATCTCTATAGATTTATATCCCCAATACGCAGGATGCTTCCCCTAAGTCTTTCATGGAGAAGTGCCTAAATAGCCAAGCCTTTACTTTGGAGAGCATTTCTACATCATTCCTAATGATCAGGATGTCATCCACATACAGTACCAAAAAGATGATAGCGCTCCCACTTACCTTCTTGTACACACAAGGCTCATCTTCGTTCTTAACGAAGTCATAAGATCTGATCACCTTATCAAATCTTATGTTCTAACTTCGGGAAGCTTGCTTTAGTCTATAGATGGACCTAAGCAACCTGCACACCTTGTCTGGGTTATCCTTGGATACGAATCTCTCAGGTTGTATCATATACACCTCCTCCTCGAGGTTGCATTGAGGAATACGGTTTTGACGTCCATCTGCCAGATCTCATAATCATAGTGTGCTACAATAGCTAATAGAATTCAAATGAATTTTAGCATGGCTACGGGTGAGAAAGATTCGTCATAGTCAATACCTTACCGCTGACGATACCCCTTAGCCACTAGCCTTGTTTTATAGGTCTCTACCTTTCCATCTACTCCAATCTTCTTTTGAAGATCCACTTGCAGACAATGGGTACAATACCCTCGGGTGTAATAATCAGGTTCCAAACCTTGTTAGAGTACATAGAATCCATTTATGAATTCATGGCTTCTTGTCATTTCCTAGAATCTTTGCTCATAATAGCCTTCTCGTAGGTCTGAGGATCAATATCCTTAACATCCTCTCTTCTGATATGTCCTACATATCTCTTAGGAAGATGGGATACTCTACCGGACCTACGTAAAGTTGGAACTTATATACTAGGTACTTGAACAGATTCTGGCTGTGGAATGGTGCTTGAGCTAGGTTCTCCAACCTCGCTCAACTCTATTATACTCCCATTGTCTCCACCAAGAATGTGTTATTTCTCAAGGAATACTGCTCTCTTGGCTACAAAGACCTTTTGGTCCTTAGGGTGATAGAAATAGTACTCACAAGTTTCCTTTGGGTATCCTACAAACTTGCACCGTTCCATCCTGGATTCCAACTTGTCGGGGTTGTGTCTCTTGACGTGGGCAGGGCAGCCCCAAATCTTAATAACCTTAAGATCGGGCTTCTTCCTATTCCATATCTCATATGGAGTAGACACTATTGACTTAGTTGGAATTCTGTTCAGAAGGTAAGCTATGGTCTCTAGGGCATATCCCCAGAATGAGATGGGTAGGTCGGCGAAACTCATCATGGAATACACCATGTCTAATAGTGTGCAATTCCTCCTTTCTGATATACCATTAAGCTGCGGTGTAAAAGGAGGTGTCCACTGAGATAAAATCTCATGGTCTTTGAGGAACTAGGTGAACTCTACACTCAAGTACTCACCTCCTCAATTTGATCAAATGGATTTAATACACTTTCCAGTATGATTCTCCACTTCAATCTTATATTCCCTAAATTTCTTAAAAGCCTTAGACTAATACTTCATCAAGTACACATGTCCATATCTTGAGAAATCATCAGTGAAAGTAATGAAGTAGAAGTAACCACCTATAGTATGAGTCAACATGGAACCACATACATCACTATGTATGAGTTCCAGTAACTCAGTGGCTCTCTCTCCAGTTCTACTAAATGGAGAATTGGTCATCTTTCCCTGAAGACAAGGTTCGCAAGTCGCATATGACTCATAGTCGAATGGATTTAGATATCCATTCTTCAGCAACTTTTGAATCCTTCCCTCATGGATGTGACGTAGCCTACAATGCCACAGATATGCATTGTTCACCTCTTCTCATTTCCTCTTAGACTCACTTACACTCATGATGTGTGGAGCTATATCTAGTATAAATAAACTATTATGTAATGTTCCTCTCCTGATGATCTCATCATCTAATTCTATCGAACAACTATTATTCTCAAAAATTAATTTATATCCACTAACTATCAAACATGAAATGAAAATAATATTTTTAATAATAGAAGGAACATAATAGCATGCATCTAATACAATAATAGCTCCATCGGGCAGATGTAAAGTGACCTTGCCAATAGCCACTACAGCAACCTTTGCTCCATTGCCCATCTTAAGGTCTATCTTTCCTGTCTTCAATCTCCTAGGTCCTGCCAGAACCTGCAACGAATTACAGATATGATAAGCACTCCCGGTATCCAATACCCATGTGTTATCATAAGATTCTGACAAATTGAGACTGATCATGAATGTACCTGAAGCTTCTCCAAGCTTCTATTTCGCCCTTTTTGTAAGGTACTCTTTGTAGTTCCTCTTCCAGTGCCCATCTTTGCTGTAGTGGAAGCACTGGCCTTTGTCCTTTGTTGAGTCTTTCTTGGCAACCTTTGCCTTATCTATTTTGCCCTTGCCCTTGCCCTTCTTAAGGGACTTCTCAGCCTTCATTTTCTTTTTTGTCTCACTAGCTTAGAGAATTAGCTTCTCTTTCTTGATGGTGCTCTCTACTTCTCTCAACATATTGAGAAGCTCTGCGAGGGTCACCTCAAGCTTGTTCATATTAAAATTTATTATAAACTGAGAAAAAAAATCTGGTAGGGACTTATGCACAAAATCCACACACAGGTTATCCTCTAGGACCATTCCTAGACATGTGAGTTTTTCGATCTGCTCAATCATCTTAAGGATATGGTTCTGAACCGGTGTCCCCTCAGTCATCCTGGCACCGAAAAGACTCTTTGATATCTCATATCGTTGAGTTCTTCCCTGTTCCTCAAATAGTTTATGGAGATGCAGGAGTATGGAATTAGCATCCATATTTTCATGTTGTCTCTATAACTCAGTAGTCATAGAGGCCAACATATAACACTGAGCAAGAGTGGAATCATCTATGTACTTTACATAATGAGTGATCTCATCCTCGCTTGCCCCTTCGTCGGGTGTAGGGATCACTGTATCAAGGATGTACACGATTTTCTCTACCATGAGAACGATTCTCATATTGTGAAGCCAATCCATATAATTTGGACCAGTGAGGTGATTGGCATCAAGTATGCCATGTAAAGGATTTGAAAGTGATATTTTTTTGAAATTAAAGATGTAGCAAAAATAAATAACATGCAGATTCTATAAAAATTAAATAGTTAAGATAAGGACTTCTATCTTAATGTATTCTCACTAATTTTTGGTGAGACACACAACACCCTTCGGTATGTGAATCAGAGACCCGTGACGGATCTCTAGTAGGGATCAGGATCTAAATGGCATCTTAACGTAACATCGAGGGACTCGACCAATCACGTTAAGCCCATAAAGGTGAGCAACTCTTGCCAATCACAACTCCTTGTGATTCCCATCTTGTTCGGCCTCTGAACCACCATGGCCTCGAGGGACTCGACCAACCATGATGTTCAGTTAAGTCAACACCATCGTTATAAAATGAGTCTAATTCGATGATATACTCTCGAGGGACTCGACCAAGCATACCATGTCCTCAGGTCACCAGTGACATCTTTATATCGTAGATAAGATAGCGAAACACGATATAGGTAAGTCTCGAGGGACTTGACCAACTCAACATATACTGGGAATCGGTTTGAGTAAACCCCTTCGGGCGGGGGGCAAGCTTACACCTAAGTGGGAGGGCCCATATCGCGTCGTTAAGGTCGTCCGACCGGGTACGTTCCGACTCACAACAATGTCGGGACGTCAAGTGCCGAGGACTTGAAACATCCAAAACCTCAAGAGGTACTTCGTCTAGAGTTCTCAATTTCTTGCGACAAACGTGAGGACCAAGCAGAAGTGTGGAGCGTTGGATGCAAGTCAGTAAGGTCAACTTATGAAAATCGGAAATTCATTAACAAAAGCTCCTGGATACAAAATAAGTCCCTGGAGAGGGAATGGAGCAATACATGAGGACGAGGGGAGACCCCCCAAAAGGAGAAAGAGAAAAGAAGGAAGTCCCTCAAGAGTCGGCCTCTAGAAGGCTGTCGTCAAAAGGGACCTCATCGGGTATTCCTACTCCCTGGTCCTCGGGACGGGAAGTGAAGGGATCCTCCTCCACCGTGGAACCCGAAGGGCAGGCCCGGAATCACGCCAAGGCAATCCGGTATCCATACTCGTAGGATACCCTGCCCGATCGGTCCAAGCCGAGGAGGAAGCCCCTTGTACCACTCGATCGCCTCCCGGTCCCTCTCCGGACGGCGGTTCTCTTCCGCCGCGAGGGCCTCCTGAGAAGCCTTCACCTCAGCCTCCTTGGAAGCTAGCTGTGCAACCAGGTCACACTGGATCTCTATCCAGTTCACATTGGAACTCTATCCAATTATCCGATTAGATTTTATCCACAAGATCCAAAATAGGGGCTCTACAGATATCTTATATCTGCACATCTACTCGTCTCAATATTCACCTAATGTGTGTGACCCTCTAGGCCAGATATCGAGCTAGCCATGAGTCACTCCTATCAAAACTCCTTCTAACTCAGAACTCCTTCTGATATAGTGAATTATTATCTCTATAATAATTCACTTGACTCATCGACTATGGACGTACTAGGCCACTACGCCATAGTCCCCAGACGGTACAAAGGGATCTAATCCATCGGACCTGTATATCCTTAGTTACCATGTATCTATAGTCCCTCATCCATCTAATATCCCAAAGACAGTATATTAGGCATGGTAATGTTAGGCCCATACGGAATCCTATTCGAGTCTCGCTCTAATCGGATTCTCCTAGAGAACTCCTCTCTTAATTCAAATAACCCTAGCTAGGGATTTTGTCTGAGTGAGCACATGCGGGATATACCTCTCATGATATAGAGAGTGGATGATCCTCTATTGACACGCAATTGCCTTCGTAAGATTGGCTACCATTCCTGAGAATCGGTTGTACCAAATCTAGAGCTTTCCAAACCCATAAGTCTGACATCAAAGAATGTAGTACTCATATAAGGCATCTTTGGTGTCTCAAGTCTAAGGACCAGATAATGATATTATCTTCTTATTTTCGGATATTATCCATTATCCTCATTCATCAAGACTCGATGGGGAACATCGGCATTTGATCTGCATATGCTAGATAATGATTTTTTTGTATGCAAACTCTATTCTGCAAAGGATTTACAGCGAATCCTTGAAGGGTTTTGGACTATTCGCGGTCATCCGATGATTCTATGGCATTAGTCTCCTGATGTCCGTTTGGAGTTAGACAGTCTACAGTCTATTCCTTTATGGGTATCCTTTCATGGTCTTCCCTTGCATCTTTGGAGTCAACGTTTTATTGCTAAGTTATGTAGCACCTTGGGACAACCATTGTATATTGACAAAGCAACAACAGAACAGACGAGATTGACTTTTGCACGAGCATGTGTAATAGTTTCTTCGAATGATGATCTTCCAAATGAGGTTTTTTATCATGATCTTGATGGGACCACCCGTAAGTTGCATGTTTCATATTCTTAGAAACCACAACGTTGTAAGATTTGCAACTCTTTTGGTCATGCACATGAAGCTTGTCAGCAAACTCAGAAACCAATCACTCAGGTTTACCGCCAACGCTAGTCATCTCAGCACGGGATTGATAGTACTATTATGACTACTGATGAGCAAGGCGGGGCTCCTTCAGTGGCAGTAGTGCCGGTGAAGACGAGCGAGCATTCTGACGTGCTTGGGCAGCATCAAAATTAGAAAGACAAATTAGGAACTTTACCTCTTTCTAATATATCAGAGTCTTTCACAATAATAGCTTCCCAGGTTACCCACATACAGGAGAAAGAGAAACCTTCATCTCTTCCTATATTGTCAACAGGGATCCCACGTTCCACTCATCGTGTCATCCAAGATATTGTGTCTCAATCACATGCCCCTACACACCTTACTAACAAGGACATTCTGGATCTTACTAACCAAGACGCTCAAGGTGCTTTAAAATTTAAACATTTACAAGCTGTGGATGAAGTGGAAAAAAATAAGAATAAAGGCTTCAAAGGTAAGGATATGGTGCGGGAGGATAATGTGAAATCTAAAGATAAGAAAAATGAGGTACTTCCTAAGTCACACCCTTCTACTTAGGAAGAATTTCTTATTTTCCTTTCCTTCTGTTTTATTTCTGATGAAAATAATATATTGGAATATTTGTGGACTTAATAAACCTGAAAAATGTCGGGAGCTTAATAGAATAATCAAGTTTGCTGCTTGTGATATTGTTATTCTTGTGGAAACAAAAATTAAACCGTCTCGGGTTCGTGTTCAAAGGAATTTAATATGGCCGGAGGAGTGATGAATAAAGTGATGAGGATAATGAAGAGGATATTAAACTTTTAATGAATTTTAATAAGTTCATTAAACAAAAATCTAAAATAAAAAATGAACTTGAGCAAAAGATGAGGCCAAAGAAGAGGAAAGCACCCAAGGACGAATTAAGAACTTCCAAAGGTGAAACGGTGAATTGGGCTTTGACGGGTTTCAACTATGAGGTAAGCAACTCACCTAAAATGTTCTTATGTTATTTTGAAATTATATGACTTTTTCGTGAGTGCTTAACTTAGTTAGTAGGAAATAAATAATTTTTTTCAAAAAATTATATCATGCTTTTCCTTCTAGTATTTTTTGAGAAGTATAAAAAAAAATGAATGATGATTGCTTAACTTGTGCTATTACAAGATCAATCTCATGTATGATTTTGAAATAACAAATCAATGCATGGTTTTTGACACTAAATGAATCATCATGATAATTGCATCTCATGCTTGTACACCTAATAAGATTAAATCCAATGAATATTTATCTTGATGAATTCCATATCGCTTTTCATAATAACATAATGAAAATATAAAATCATGTGTATCTTGTTGATTTATTTTACAAAATCTGTTTTTCAATTTTAAACTTGATACATATTGTTTATACAAAAGAATTGAGCATGCTTACATCTAATCAATTTACTTTACTCCTAACAAATTTTTGGAATGAAAGATTTTGATGATAATTTCAAATTTATATGATGCTTAGCTTTTGTGTAAAAATGTGAACATGCTTATATGAGATCAACCACATAAAATAAAATGTATAAAAATTAAAAATGTGTTATCATGATATTCTATTTTTGATGTGTTTGGTCTTGACGAGTTTATGACTAAACTTTTGTCTTATTGATACATGTTTTCATAAAAAGATTTGAATATGCTCACATGAAAATAATTGCATGAAATGAAAATTCATTTTCTATCCTATTGAGGTTAATAAATTCACTTTACCAATCTTGTGAATCTCATGAAAATAATCATGATGAATATTTTGAAAATAAATGAGTGTATCATGCATTTGGTTTAAATAATTTCTATTGAAACTTACTTTTCGGATCTATACAATGATACATGAATCTAGTAGAAAAAGACAAGAGCATGCTTACATATAAACATCTCCATTGCTCTTAATAAAATTTTCAAATGGAAGATTTTGATGCATTTGATCTTGATGACTTTAATGCCAACTTGCATTTCGAATTTATATGATGGTGGCTTTCATTGAACATACCATATGATGATGGCTTGTATAATGCTTGATGAATTCACATTTTAAAGCTATGCATGATGAATCATATGTCTTGGACTCATATGTTTTTGGTCTAAATCATTTTTATGATATTTTTGCCTTCACGTCTTGAACGGCCATGCTTATTTCTATTTGACTTAAAAAGACAAAGGCATGATTATATAAAATAAATGCATAAATTGAAATCACTAAAAGAGAAATGCATGTTTCTTGAACATCTCTCTTTCTCTAAAGTTTCAGATTTTTCAAATAAAAGACAAGTGATAAATTCATTTATGATATTTTGTAAATCACTTGAATTATGAATAAGATTTTAATGATACGGTAATGACTTTATTCATGTTATGAATCTCAAAAATGATAATTTGATTGTGAGTCTTGAGTTGATGAATTGACTTGAATGAGATTTTGTTTCAAGCGAATCAAGATCTCTCTTGATTTCTTGACTTGAGATTTTTTTTATGCAAATCAAAATCCTTTTTTTCTATGACTCCTTTATTATATCATTTACTAAAGAGGAATACAATCCAACTCTTGATATCTCGATAATTGATACTTGAATTTTTATGAATTTGTGATCTTGATATCTTGATACTTGCGTTTTTAAATATATTGAGTAATGAGAGTTTGAATGCATGAATCGAAAATTTTTGATTCCTTACTCAAAATTTATTTTTCATGATTTTGATTTCTCAGAACTATTTATTTGAAATTCTTTCTATGAAATCATGATCAAAATGAAAATTCTTACATATAAATTAAGGTCTTGTGCTTGATCTCCTTAGACTTTCTCCTGTTATTTCCTAAAAAGGAAACTTGTCAAAATAATTCATAAACATTTTGATTTATGACTTTTGGATTCATGACTTAAGGTCGATGATTGAAACAATATATGCTTAAATTGATTCTTTTTATGTTTCAATACTTCCTTGAATGCATCATGCGATGATTGAAAAAATTGATGTATATTTTGATGCAAATTTATAATTGATATGAAAAGTGGATGTAATTGAAATTTTTAGCCATTGAGTCCTCCACTTCATTTTGACAGAAACTAAGGGGGAGCTAGCTTGTTAAATTCATATTCATGAGTTGAATTTTGATGATTAAAAATTGATTTGCTTTATGATGAATCATGAATATAAATTTTTGATACCCCATTGATCTCCAGATAAATATTTATCTTTATTGATTGTCATAATTTCAAAAGTCATGTAAAGGGAAAAGAATTATACTCTTCCCTTTTTTTTTTACAAAAACAAAGGGGGAGAAGATTTATAGCTAGCCTATGACTTCAATGAAAATTTTGCTAGCTCGATCATTGAAATGAAGGAACATCCTATCTTGAACATCAAAAATTGCTACCTTGCAATTTCAAAAGAAGCAAGTAAAAATTGCCATGCTTGAACTTAAAAATCTTGTTATGATTGAATGTTGTAAATCTAGCTTATATGTTGAGTTGCATATCCTTTAAAATAGCTAGAGCAACTTCTCCTTTTTGTTGATGACAAAGGGAAAGAAGTGGATTGATATTATCATGCAATGTGTGATGTTTTGAATATTTTATAATTAGCATGATGCTTTTGATAACATGATTTTGATACATGTTACTTGGATTTTGAAAAATCCAAGGTTTCTATCAATGGCATATTGATAGGGGGAGTTTGTTTAAACTCCGGAGAGTTAAGATTAACTCCATCATCAATTAGTTGGCATCATAAAAAAGGGGGAGATTGTTGAATCTTGGATTTTGATGATAAAACTAATTGATCGTGTTTTATTGTCTAAACTGCATTTTGAGTTACACAGGTCTACTCGATCAAGATTAGATAGTTGTCACAGGAGAAATTGATGTTGTGCAAGAGGAACACGTCAGTATATTGGATGTCGAGTTGGATGCCCGATCGACAATCGATAGAAGTCTTCGGACATCAAGTATCGGGACAAGAAGAGCGGGTTACACCAAGGAGATCGGGGTTGCAGAGGTCAACCGCCGATTGGGCAACAGACCTCGAGAGAGGATGGTGCGTCGAAGAATTGCATGAAGCACCGACCAATGATGTGCTGGGCAATAAAATATCAATTCGCATTGTAATAACTGTCTAGATTGAAGTAGAGTTTTTGTTTATGTGTATACAGAATTAACTATGATAACGATGAAGACATAAAGTAAATTATCGGAGTCAAGTTGTTAGGAGTTCGAGAGTCCACCGGAAGTCCGAAGGATCGTTGGAAGTGCTACTGGAATCAACCCAAGAATTGGGGACTTGCCAAAAGTTTCGAAAGTTCATTGGAAAGTTTATCGAAGGTTCGTGGAGCTCACTGAGAAGGTTCGGAAGCTTGCCCAAGATTCATCAAACTCGCCATAAGTCTAGGAGCCTACTAGGAGTCCACTGGAAGAAATCCGAGGGTGCATCGAAAGTCGACCGAAAGTTCATCGAAAAGCTCACCGGAAGAAGACTCGACATTGTCGATTGTTAATTTGCTTAGAATTATATTTCAATTTAGTAGTTAGCATGTAATTAGAGTAAAGATTAGGTAATAATCCTGTTTAACCCTTGTAGGGGCCAACTAGGCCTTATTTGGGCTGATTTGGGACGAAGTTAGGGCCCATTCAGTCTTGCTGGAATAGTGTTGGAATAATGTGGCGGTGGCACCGCCAGACCCATGCAGTGGCACTACTTAGGGACCAAAATCCTAGGTGTTCTGGGCGGTGGCATCGTTGCCTCGGGTGGTGGTACCGCCCAGTATACTGACCATGTTAGTGTGAGGTGGTGGTACCGTCCAGCACTAGCGGTAGTACCACCCGTACCCGAAAAATTCACCCCCCCCCCCTCTTAGTGCCACTCGATCCCTAACAATAATGAGCCAAGCTAAGTGGTACCACCCAGCACTAGCGGTGGTGCCACTAGAACCCGATAGACCTAGGATGGAATCGTTTTTGGCTCCAAGTTTAAATCCAATTGGAGCATATAAATACCCCTCCCATCCCTGGGTTGAACACACAAGCACACATGCTTTAAAAGTGAGAAAACTCTGAAAAAATCACTTAAGAAAACCCTCCTCTAGACTTAGATTGTTTTTAGCTTCAAGTGAGGAGTAAGTGCTTATAAGGGTTACTTCCTAAGTTTATCAAAAGGAGAGAGCACTGTAAATGAGTTTCTCTTTGTCCGTTGGAAGGAAGACAACTAGTGGAAAGCCGATGGCCTCAAAAGAAGAGGAATCGAGAGTGGATGTAGGTTGGATGATCGAACCACTATAAAAATTGATTTGCATTTACTTATTATCATTTATATTGCTGCATACTAGTTTATTTTACTACAATCATTCGGCTTCTTCTATATCCTCTTACAATCATTCTCAAGCTCAAGTATTTCCAATATGTTTTTCATCAAAATGTGTTTTTATCGTACGAAGTTTTTGAAATCATTTAAATCATCAAAATTTTTTATAATCATACCACTGCACTAATTCATACCCCCCCTCCCCTCTTAGTGCCGAACTGAACCTAACAATAACTTAGTACTTTTTATGATTTGATTCAAATTAGTTAGTAAAAAATTTATATATAAATTGTTAAATATATATATTGATAATGACAATTGTATGTTTTATGATAAAAAAACAAAATGTTCATCTAATACTTGTACACCTAATAAGATTAATCCTATATATGTTTGAAGAAGCATTAATGTGTATCTTGATGACTTTTTTTATGAAAATTATTTTTTGATCTTAAATATTGATACCTGTTTTTATTTGGCATAAAAGATAAATGCATGTTTAGATGAAATAAATCACATAAATTGAAACAATAAAAAAAAGGAGGGGGCGAGGGGGGTGGGGGGAGTTTTTTTTCTAGAAAAGTTCTCTATCTTTAAAGTTTTGATAATTTTTCAATAAGAAATTAATGAATCTAGTTATGTCATTTTGAATCTCTTGAAAGTGATTTTGATGATTTGACAAATTGAATGAGTTAAAAATAATGATGAATATTTTGAAAATAAATGTTTGTATCATGCTTGATGATTTTACATTATGCATGATGAGTTGAAGTAATGATAGTTTGAAAAATATTTCTTCAAATGCATGAATCAACATTCTTTTTGTCACATGAATCATGATTCCTTCTCTTGATACTCAAAATTTTCTTTATTATGATCTTGAATTTTCGAAATTATAACTTGAGATTTTCTTTATATGAATCAAGATCTCTTACAATTCATTCTCATATGATTCTTTTGCTTTATTAAAGAGACTTGTCAAATTAATCATATCTTTTAATATTCACGATTTGATATTAGTATCATTGATGTCATGATTTCATAATACTCCCTTGAATTTATGATTGTATACCTTGTGTTATGATAATTACAGCAGTGTTATAAAAAGAAAAATTATATCATTATATTCCTCTCTTCTTTTTGACAATGACAAAAGGGGAGAAAGTCTTACTAGCTTACGCATCGCAAATGAAATCAAAGTTTGCTAGCTTGTAGTTTACAAAATGAAGCAAAAATTACTAGCTTGCGTATCGCAAAGTTTGCTAGCTTGCACTTTTCAAGGAAGCAAAATTTTGCTAGCTTGCATTTCTCAAAAGAGAAGAAACAAAATTTGTTAGCTTGAATAAAGTAAAAAATCACTATCTCAAGAGAAGCAAAAGTGTAAACTTGCACATCTCAAGAAGCAAAATTTATAATTTTACACATCTTTAAAACTTATTAGCTTGCATGTTCAAAAGTGATGTAAATCTTGATAAATTGCTAGATTAAAAACTTGCTAAATGCACTTCTCCTTTTTGTTGATGACAAAGGGGGAGAAGATATGATGATGATCATCCATGAAATGATGTATTGAAACTATGATTATATATGAAATATTCATGATTTTTTGAATTTAAAGTTTTTTTTTCGTTTCTATCAATATGACATATCGATAGGGGGAGTTTAGTTTAAACTCCATCATCAATTGGTTATCATCATAAAAAAGGGAGAGATTGTTAAATCTTGGATTTTGATGATGAAACCAATTGATAAAGTTTGTGATCTAATCTACGTTTTGAGTAACGCGGAATAGCTTCGATCATGGAGAGACAACTATAGTAGGAAGAATCAATGTTGGGCCAAAGAAGAACATGTCATAAGATTGGATGTCGAGCCAAAGGATCAATCGATGTGTCAGCAAAAGGATTCGTATCATGAATTCATGTATCGAGCCAAGAAGAGTGGACATTGCACTAAGGAGATCAGAGTTGTGGAGGTTAAAATGCCGATTAGACAATACACCATAAGAGAGAACGATGCACTGAAGGTTCGGACAAAGCGCCAGATGAACCAATGACATGCGAGACAACATTTGATTAATGCTTTGTAATAATTGTCTAGATCGAAGTAGTTTTAGTTCTAATTAAGTTAGTTTAGAATGTAATTAGGCAAACTCAATTAGGGGCCAACTGGCCACGAATCAAAGCTGACTTGGGCCGGATGGATGGTCCAATCAGTGACCTAGAGCCACGTCGCACCGCCAAGGTTGGTAGTGAAACTTCCTGAGGCTCAGCCTCCCAAGTAATGTCTGGGCAGTGGTGCTGCCTAGTGTTAGGGTAGACTAGGTGATGGTACTGCTCAATACTGGCAGTGGTACTACTAGTACCCTGAAGACCTAGGATGAGATTGGTTTTGGCTCCGAGTTTGAATCCATTTGGGGTCTATAAATACCCCTCTCATCCCTGGTTAGAACACATAAGAACTTAGAGTAAAAACTTAGGAAAATGCTATGGAAATCTTGTGAGAATTCCCCTCCTCTAGCTCAAATGTTGAATTTTGTTTTAAGAGAGGGGTGAGTGCCTTATAAAGGTTGTCTCCTAAACCTATGAAAAGGAGAAGAGGGTTGTAAGAGGATAGTTGGTCTTCACCCATTGAAGGAAGACCATTAGTGAAAATCAATGGTCTCGATGAAAGAGGAATCGGGAATGGATGTAGGTCAGGATGATCGAATCATTATAAATCGGTTTGCCTACTTTTCTTTGTTATTTACCTTTATTGCAAACTACTTTACTTGCTCAGTACCCTACTTACTTACGAACATCTTTTTAAGTTAAAGTACACACAATATTAGTTTTTATTGAATGAAGCTTTTTATTGTATGAAGTTTCGAATCACTAACGATTTTACGTATGCACTAATTCACCCCCCCCCCCATCTTAGTGTCAACTTGATCCTAATAATGAGTACTTAAGTATAGAGTTCACCCAGTTCCTCAAGGACCATAGGATTCTGTCCTAATGGACACCTCCTTATACACCTCAACTGAATAGTATATCCAAAAAGAGGAATCACACACTATTAGACATGATGTGGTCTATGATGAGTTTCATCGACCAACCTATCTCAATCTAGGGATACGCCTTAGAAACCACAACTTAGCTTCGAAATAGAATTCCAACAAAGTCAGTGGTGTCTACTCCCTATAAGATATGAAAATGAAAGAAGGTCAATCTTAAGGTTGTTAAGATTTGGGGCTACCTTGCCCACGTTAAGAGACACAACCTCGATAAGTTAGAATCTAGGACGGAATAGTGCAAGTTTGTGGGATACCCTAAGGAAAATTATAGGTATTATTTCTATCACTTCGAGGACCAAAAGGTCTTTGTAGCCAAGAGATCAATGTTCCTTGAGAATGATCACATTCTTAGTGGAGACAATGGGAGCATGATACTTACCAAAAAAAAAAACAATGGGAGCATGATAGAGTTGAGCAAGGTTAGAGAACCTAGTTCAAGCAACATTCTATAGCCAGAGTCTGTTTAGGTACCTGACACATAAGTTCTGACTTTACGTAAGTTTAATAGAGTATGTCATCCTACTGAGATATATGTGAGACATTATTGAATCTCGAATTTTGATGATGAAATTAATTAATAAGTCTGTGATCTAATTTTTATTTTGAGAAAAGTGTTGCAGGACTAACTTCAATTAGAAAATACAAAACAATTAAAGCAAGATCAAACATTGGGCTTATTATGCCCCTTGAATTATCACATTCAGGAGGTGTGACCTTGTCTTAAATCAATAATATTATAATTCATCATCAATCCAATCCAGGATCCAAACTAACAATTTGATGATACTAACAACTATTCAAATCAATATTCACACCCATAAATTCATAATTTGTAAACCTGTATAGTTCATAAATCATACTCCACTTCACTCATTGATTCATAAAATCCAAAGCCAACTCAACTAAGCATCAACCATATCATAAATCCATAATTGTGGGAATACATACAATCACAAAATCAACATTTCCCACAAGTTCATATACATGTACATTTTAAACTTATCATTCCAAAATCCTGAATATGAGAGGTCCTTTAAATTTTTACAACACATAAGTATAGACATATCCTGAACATTTTATCATATGTAAAATATACTATACAATAAAACCTATCAACCAACAAAGATCTGTCCAAAAATCTTTTAGCTTTTCACTACTTCAGCCCAATTCTACCTTTTTAGTGAGTGACAAGCTAATCTAAAAAAAATTTATATAGCAACGGAGTGAGCATAAAAACCTTAAAAAGCGATTAACATATCCATGGTGAAAGGAGAAGTTTAAGTAGGCTTAGTATCAAAATACAAAAGCAGAGATACAAGTATTTATTGAAAGCATCTCATTTGATATAAAATCATAAAGGGTCACCTCATTCGAAATATGCTTTAATCATAACAATAGGAGAAAGGAAATTAGAACATATCATTAGCATAAGAAGCATTTAGGCAAGTATCAAATGGCATGTGAAGCATTTAGGTGCATATCAAATGCATAAGAGTATTTAAGAGCATAACAATGACATACGAAATATTTCAAAGTATAACAAGTGAACCGAATAACAAACACAAGCTTGCATGTCATTTTTGATATTGTATACATTCCTTTTTTATTCAAAGCATAAATATAAATACATAAGCAATGCTTTGGATATCATATCAAAAACATATAAGGCTCTATGGGACCACATACATAATATGGTTCATCCATTTCTGGATGACCACCAAATATAAGTCTCCCATGTTTGGGAGCTCCAACCACCCATGTTTGAGTGAAGTCAATGGGGCCGGTAGAGCAATCGTGAGGCTCTCAACACAAACCCTTTACCATTTCTAGCAAAGGTCCAAATTATCTCATAAGATATCAAAGTACAAAAGGATAGTATGAACAATAAAATTGGCACATATCAGAAGCACATGCAGAACAATAAAACGTATATATGCCTTTATGAAATAATGCGATGCAAACATGTTTTTTCATAAATAGATTCAGGTTTGCAATAATTGAAGGACAAGATTATATAAAAAATTAAAATAATCATATGTAGCTCAGTGAAAATAAGGATTTTAGCTAAATTCAATTTCCAAAGGGATGAAATAACAATATGCAATATCAACAAAAGTATGATTCTGGCAGAATTCGAGGGGCATATTGTAGGAATTATTTAGTCCAATTTGCTCAAAATAGGTGTCATTGGAAAACTATATCAATCTATTTTTGGATAAATATAGATTTTATAAATTTTTGAGTTCCTAACAGAGAGTTACAAAAAATATAGTAAAGTAGGGTCAGAATTTATCATCTCTATTTTGTAGAATTAGTATAATCAATTAAAATAGACCTTTCAGTAGGCATATTTGTTTCAAAATTTCTAAATTAGGTGTGAAAGGAAAGATATATGAATCTAGTTTCTAAAGAACTAAGTTTTGCATAAATCAAAGATATACGAACTAAGTTTTGCACAAGAGAGTTATGAGTAATTCAGTAACAGAAGGTCAAAAGTTATGGTATCTGGTTTACCAAATTCATTAAGTCTACTCAATTATATGTTTGGGTAGACAAATTAACTCCAAATCTTTCAGTTTTTGTATCAAATAAAAGTTATGTAAGTCTATTTTCATATGAATTAAGTTTTTTCTAAATTAGAATTTGATGCAAAAAGTTATGGCCAAAAGAGTACTAAAGGGTTAAAATTCGAGAAAATTTCAGATTAAATATTTAATGTATAAATGGCAGAGATATCATGTATGAAGCCACAATCTTCCAAATTTCTCAAAATTAAGATAAAAACAGAGATCAAAATTTGCTGTAGGATAGGGTTAGAACACTTGTCTTAGAAAAATTTTGATTCCCAAATGTGGGGGAATTGATGCAAAACCATAAGCCAAGGCAAAATTTCTTCTTCTCCTTCTCTTCTCAAGTCTATGTTGCAGCAAGTTTCCCACATCTTTATTAAGTTTTTCCTTAACTTCTCATCTAATTACTTACGTTTTGACTAATACAAAGATAGTAAGGTGGCAAGAATGCATGATGGAAGCCTGTCATTCATATAATAAACACAAGTGGCTCCATCCTTAGGTTAGTTAATGATACATGTCCTCCATTTCTTTTTTTTTTCTTTAACTTAATATGAATCTATCACAAATCCTACCTAATTGCTAAGATTTACAATTTGGTCCCTAGTAATTAACTTTTAATATAAAAATATTTATTGCTAAAGAATTATTAAATAATCCTCATATTTACAATTTGGTCCTTACATTACAAACAAGACCTTGCAAAAATTTTTTCAAAAATGAGGGATATTACACTCTCCCCTCCTTAAAAGAAAATTTAGACCTCTAAATTTGTCATACCTCTTTTGGTGAAAAGATGAGGATAAGCTTTCTTCATTTCTTCCTTTAGTTCCGAGGTCGTTTCATCTATAGAATGATGCTTCCAAATTACTTTAACTAGAGTAATGATTCTATTTCTTAAGATCTTTTCTTTCTTATCAATGATCTGAGTGGGCTCTGTTGAATCTCAGATTTTGATGATGAAGTCAATTGATAAGTTATTTGATCTAATCCATATTACTGAGATAAGTGTGCAGGATTAATTACAATAGCAATGAAGACATAAAGCAAATAGCTAGAGTCAAGTATGTTAAGAGTTCAAGAGTCCATTGGAAGTCCAAAGTATCATTAGAAGTATTGTCGAAACTAGTTGAGAATGAATTGGGGACCTACCGAAGTTTTTGGAAGTTCACCAAAAAAATCGTCGGAGGTTCGCGTAGCTCAACGAGAAAGTTCAGAAGCTTGCCAAAGATTTGTCGAACTCGCCATAAAGTCTAGGAGGCTATTAGGAGTCCACCGGAAGATATCCAAGGGTGCATCGGAAGTCCATCGGAAGTTCACTGGAAGCTTATCGGAAGAAGACTCAACGTTGTTAGATTAGAATTTGCTTATAATATGTTTTCAATTTCAGAGTTAGCATATAATTAGGGTTAAGATTAGGTGATAATCCTAATTAACCCTAGTAGGGACCAACTAGGCCTTAATTAGACTGAATTAGGTCAAATTCAGAGCCTATTCAGCAGTGTTGGACCATGTCTGATGGTGGCACCACCCTGAAAACTAGTTCCCAAGTGGTCTGGGCAATGGTACCACCCTAGGTCAACGATGGTACCGCTGAAAGTTATTATCTATAAATGATAGTACCGCTTGACAAGCGATAGTACCGCCCCTCCACATAGTCCGAGGACCCTATTAAATGATAGTACCACCAGACTGGGTAGTGGTATCACCAATTACACTAACAGAGTAGGGTCAACTAGCAATGGTACCGTTAGTGCCAAGCGGTGGTACCGTTAGTACCCGAAAATCTGGAATGTGACTCTTTTTGGCTTCAATTCTGAAGCCAATTGAGTCTATAAATACTCCTTATTTCTTAGCTGGCTAAACACTTTGAGAAGTGATAAAAACTAAGTCAAAGCTCTAGCAAAATAACATTCGATAGCTTGAGTTTCACCTCCTAAGTCTCATTTATAAAAGTTCTGTAAGTGAGTGTGAACCACTTGTAAAATTTGTAAGAGGGGTGCTTGGTCCTTCACCTTCAAGAAGAATTGATAGTAGAAGTTAAGAACCTCATCGGAGGAGGTTTCGGAAGTGGACGTAGGTCATTTGACCGAACCACTATACATCGCTATGTACTTCTCTTAATATGTGAGTATTAATTGTTGCATTTCAATATTTACTTAGCTGCAATCTCTTGATCCTCTCCTCTCTCCTTTCTGTCACTTTTCCTTAAATCACTTTACTGAAATCACTTTCATCGAACCAAAACTTTTCAACGCACAACTCGTTTCCGTAATCGTTTTAAATTTATAGTTTTTATCTGTTGTACTAATTCACCCCCCCCCCCCTCTTAGTGCTACTCTAGATCCTAACAATTGGTATCAGAGCTTAGTCATTCTCATTTGGTTTAAAGCCCAAAAGAGATGGTGTGTCAGAAGTCTGCTAGAAGTTCACTGGAAAGCTCGTCGGAAGAAGACTCGACATTGTCAGTTTTTAATTTGCTTAGAATATATTTTTAATTTCATAGTTAGCATGTAATTAGGGTTAAAATTAGTTGATAATCCTAATTAAACCTAGTAGGGGTCAACTAGGACTTAATTGAATTAAATTGGGCCAGATTCAAGGCCCATTCACTAGTGCTGACCATGTTTGGTGGTGGCACTACCACGGAAACTAGTTCCTAAGTGGTTCGGGTGATAGTACCACCTAGGTCAGAGGTGGTACTACTAATAGTTATTACTTGTCAACATTAATATCGCTTGATAGGCGATGGTACCACCAGTCCACAGAGTCTGAGGACCCTGTCAGGTAGTAGTACTGCCAAGTACACTAATAGAACAAGGTCAATTGGCAGTGGTACCACTAGTACCTAAAAATTCGGTATGTAACTCTTTTTGGCTCTAAACTTGAAGCCAATTGAGTCTATAAATACCACTCTCTTCTCAGTTGGCTAAGCACATCGAGAAATGATAAAAAAAAACGGAGTCAAAGCTATAGCAAATTGCATTCGATAAGCTTAAGTGTTCACCTCCCAAGTTTTACTTTTTCAAAATTCTATAAGAGTGTGAACCACTTGTAAAAGTTTGTAAGAGGCATTCTTGGTCCTCTTTCAAGAAGAGTTGATAGTGGAAGTTGGGAACCTCATCAGAGGAGGTTTTAGAAGGAGGCGTAGGTCATTTGACCGAACCACTATACATCGCTACGTACTTCTCTTGATGTGTGAGTTTTTAACTTATTACAGTTTAATCTTTACTTAGCTATGATCTCTCGATCTCCTCCTCTCTACTTTCTATAGATCTCCTCCTCTCTACTTTCTATAGCATTCACTAGAATCATTTAGTTGAAATTATTTTCGTCAGATTAAAATTTCTCTACGAATAACACTTTTCGAAATCGCTTTCAAAATTACGATTTTTATCTGCTACACTAACTCACCCCCCCCCCCTCTTAGTGCCGCTTAGATCCTAGCAATGAAGACATAAAATAAATAGCTAGAGTCAAGTACGTTGGAAGTTCGAGAGTCCGTCGGAAGTCCGAAATATCATCGAAAGTGTTACCAAAACTGGCCGAGAATGAATCAAGGACCTGCCGAAGGCTTTGGAAGTTCACCAAAAAAATCGTCAAAGGTTCACAGAGCTCACTGAGAAAGTTTAGAAGCTTGCCAAAAGATTCGTCGAACTTGCCATAAAGTCCAGAGGCTGTTGGGAGTCCACTGGAAGATATCCGAGGGTGTATCGGAAGTCCACCGGAAGTTCATCGGAAGCTCATCGGAAGAAGACTCGACGTTGTCGGATTAGAATTTGCTTATAATATATTTTTAATTTTAGAGTTAGCACATAATTAGGGTTAGGATTAGGTGATAATCCTAATTAACCCTAGTGGGGACCAACTAGGCCTTAATTGGACTAAATTGGGTCAGATTCAAGGCCCATTCAGTAATGCTAGACCATGTCTAGTGGTGGCACCACCCCGAGAACTAGTTCCCAAGTGGTCTGGGTGGTGGTACTGCCCTAGGTCAACAATGGTACTGTTGACAGTTATTACCTATCAATGGTGGTATCGCTTGACAAGTGGTGGTATCGCTCCTCCATAGAGTTTGAGGACCCTGTCAAGCGGTAGTACCACCAAACTGGGCAATCGTACCAACCAATACATTGACAGAGCAGGTTCATTTGGTAGTGGTACCGCTAGTGCCAGGTGATGGTACCACCAATACCTGAAAATATTGGATGTGACCCTTTTTGACTCCAATTCAAAAGCCAATTTAGTCTATAAATACCCCTTACTTCTCAGTTAGCTAAACACATTGAGAAGTGATAAAAACTGAGTCAAAGCTCTAACAAAATAGCATGTGATAGCTTGAGTGTTCACCTCCTAAGTCTCATTTGTAAAAGTTCGGTAAGTGAGTGTGAATCACCTGTAAATTCTGTAAGAGGGGTGCTTGGTCCTTCCCCTTCAAGAAGAATTGATAGTAGAAGTTGAGAACCTCATTGGAGGAGGTTTCAGAAATGGACATAGGTCATTTGACCGAACTACTATACATCACTGCATACTTCTCTTGATGTGTGAGTGTTAATTGCTGTATTTCAATCTTTACTTAGCTGCAATCTCTTGATCCTCTCCTCTCTACTTTCTGTCACTTTCACTTGAATCACTTTGCTAAAATCACTTTCGTCGAACTGAAACTTTTCAACGTGCAACTTTTTTCCGTAATCATTTTAAATTTATAGTTTTTATCCGCTGTACTAATTCAACCCCCTCTTAGTGCCACTCTAGCTCCTAACAATTGGTATCAGAGCAACTTTTTTCCGTAATCATTTTAAATTTATAGTTTTTATCCGATGTACTAATTCAACCCCCTCTTAGTGCCACTCTAGCTCCTAACAATTGGTATCAGAGCTTGGTCATTCTCATTTGGTTTAAAACCCAAAAGAGATGGTGTATCGGAAGTCCATCGAAAGTTCGCTAGAAAGCTCGCTGAATGAAGACTTGACATTTTTGGTTTTTAATATGCTTAGAATATATTTTTAATTTCGTAGTTAGTATGTAATTAGGGTTAGAATTAGTTGATAATCCTAATTAACCCTAGTAGGGGCCAACTGGAACTTAATTGAATTGAATTGGGCCAGATTCAGGGCCCATTCACTAGTGCTGACCATGTCTGGTGGTGGCACTACCCTGGAAACTAGTTCCCAGGTCTCGGTATCATGAGAGGAATATCCCATGTGTTCAGGGGATATCCATTAAGCCCCTGAATTATTGGATCTTGAGATGAGATCCAATAACTACTAATAAGAGATTATTAGGTAGAGACCCACTAATCTAAGAGGCTTGGGTAATTGGATGGAGATCCAATACCCAATAGGGCAAAAGATCCATTAGGATTTTCAGGGGGCCTCTATAAATAGGAGGGAACCAAAGCTCTATAGGCTGAGGGTTTCTTTTAGTAGCCACCTCCTGTTCTCCTCTCCCTAGAGAGAGAGGTGCATTAACGTAGTTCTTGCCGTGTGGATACAGCTAGAGAGGAGGACGCTTGACCTCCTTCGTCCTCTCCCACAGATCTGTAGGAATTCAGGGATATACGATCTCCCTAGGTATCTTCTTTTACATGTGTAGTTTTGCAGATTTATTTTTGACGCACCGATCTTCGCATGACGATGGAAACTTTCTACGGGAAATCTGGGGTTTTGTTTTTGTTCTTCCACTGCACATGTGATGTCGCTCCCCTTAAGGATTTCCCAATAGTGGTATCAGAGCCAGGTTATTCGTGCGAAGATCGGATCTTAAACTACGTGTATTGTGTTTTGGATCTGCTTTTGACGCTAAAATCATTGGCGCAAAAGGGCCAGGAAGGGCAACAACCGTTTGTTGCCCTTGCTGCGCTCGTGCAGCGGCCGCATGGCTGCTTGCAGCCATGCTGCCTACACAGGCAGCAACCACCGGCCGGCGGGGTGCTAGCCGCAAGTAGGCTTCATGTGCCGGCGACCTACGGCCCACCTGTAGGGGTGTTGGCGGGCGCTGCGCTAACTCGTAGAGGTGCCAAAGTTGGGCGCCCATGCATGCGAGCCAGCGCCGCAGAGGCGCGGGTGCTCTGCCCACGGGGCAGCGGCGGCGCCGCTGCCCTCCCTGCACACAAGGGGTGCCGCCGGTAGGGTGGCAGCGGCCGTAGGTGCAAGAAGGGTGAGGGATTAGGGTTTTAGGGCAAAAGATAGTTTTACCCCTTGAAATTTTAAAAATTACAGAATCTATCCCCTTTGACAGAATTAGCAAAATACCCTTTTGGTCAAATTATCGAAATACCCCTAGGAATTCAAAAATTTCCTTTATGTCATTGATTTTAGAAAATTATATATGTTAATTAAATAGTTTAATTAACTATTATTTTTGTCTAGTAGTCCTATAAAATAACATATACATGTGATATTTGATGTAGACAGATAATCATGGACCTGTGATGTGATGTGTGTACGTGTGATTATTATTATTGGGCCTACGAGCTTCTATTCTTTTTTCATTTATTGTCGTGTCTGTGTGCCTATAATTATGTTGTAATTACATGAGGAGGCGTAGTGGTAGCATGACTCACGAGGCCGAGACGGACGATCCGACGCATGGAGATGCGTTGAGATGCCGACGGATCCGACGAAGCTAGATGAACGATCAAAAGGCATAGAGATACGCCAAAGCACATATAGATCTTGATGTGAGTGATTGGGCCTACTGACTCGGGCCTGATCACATTAGGATGTGGTCCATGATCATCTGGTGTGATTGCTCATGTGATGTGTGATTAGATATACACCTACTAGATATATATATATATATATATATATGTATATTTGCATGTGATGTAGATATATATATTAAATACGTATGTGTGTGACAAATTATGTTAGGAGACCAAATCAAAAATCCTCTCCATTAATAATATTAAGTTGGTAAAAGTGAGGCAATTAGATTGACCCATGTGGCCTTCCATCGTTATAGCTAGGAACCGATTCCCGGTGTAGGTTGAGTTGGTCGAGTCCCTCAACACTCACCTATATCACGTCTTGCTATCTTATCTACGACATAAAGATATCACCGGTGACCTGAAGACATGGTATGCTTGGTCGAGTCCCTCGAGAGTATATCACCGAATCAGACTCATCTTGTAACGATGGTGATGACTTAACTGAACATCATGGTTGGTCGAGTCCCTCGAGGCCATAGTGGTTCGGAGGCTGAATAGGATGGGAATCATAAGGAGTTGTGATTGGCAAGAATTGCCTACCTTTATGGGCTTAACGTGATTGGTCGAGTCCCTCGATGTTACATTAAGATGCCGATTGGATCCCGATCCCCACTAGAGATCCATCGAGGGTCTTCGATTCACATACCAGAAGGTGTTATGTGTCTCGCAAAAATTAGTGGGAGTACATTAAGATAGAAGTCCTTATCTTAATAGTTTAATTTTTACAAAGTCTGCATTTTATTTATTTCTACTACATCTTTAATTTCAGAAAATATCGTTTTCAAATCCTTTACATGGCATACTTAATGCCAACCGCCTCACTGGTCCAAATTATACGAATTGGCTTCGCAATCTGAGAATCGTTCTCACGACGGAGAAAATCACGTATGTCCTTGATACAGTGATCCCTACGCCCGACGAAGGGGTAAGCGAGGATGAGATCACTCATTATGTGAAGTATTTAGATGATTCCACTCTTGCTCAGTGTTATATGTTGGCCTCTATGACTACTGAGTTACAGAGACAGCATGAAAATATGGATTCTAATTCCATACTCCTGTATCTCCGTAAATTGTTTGAGGAATAGGGAAGAACTCACCGATATGAGATATCAAAGAGTCTTTTTCATGCTAGGATTACTAAGGGGACACCGGTTCAGAACCATGTCCTTAAGATGATTGAGTGGATCGAGAAACTCACAGGTCTGGGAATGGTCCTAGAGGATAATCTGTGTGTGGATCTTGTGCTTTAGTCCCTACCAGATTCTTTTTCTCAATTCATAATGAATTTTAATATAAACAAACTTGAGGTGACCCTCCCAGAGCTCCTCAATATGTTGAGAGAAGTAGAGAGCACCATCAAGAAAGAGAAGCCAGTTCTCTATGCTGGTGAGACTAGAAAGAAAAGGAGGGCTGAGAAGACCCTTAAGAAGGGCAAGGGCAAGGGCAAAATGGGTAAGGCAAAGGTTGCCATGAAAAATTCAACAATGGACAAAGGCCAGTGCTTCCACTGCGGCAAAAATGGGCACTGGAAGAGGAACTACAAAGAGTACCTTGCAGAGAGGGCAAAATAGAAGCTTGCAAAAGCTTCAGGTATATTCATAATCAATCTCCATTTGTCAGAATCTTTTGATAACACATGGGTATTGGATACCAAGAGTGCTTATCATATCTGCAATTCGTTATAGGTTCTGGCTAGACCTAGGAGATTGAACAGAGGCGAGATGGACCTTAAGATGGGCAATGGAGCAAAGGTTGCTGTAGTGGCTATTGGCCAGGTCACCCTACATCTGCCTGGCGGAGCTATTATTGCATTAGATGCATGCTATTATGTTCCTTCTATTATCAAAAACATTATTTCCATTTCGTGTTTAATAGTTATTGGATATAAATTCGTTTTTGAGAACAATGGTTGTTCAATAATATTAGATGATCAGATCATCACGAGAGGAACATTGCATAATGGTTTATTTATACTAGATATAGCTCCACATATCAAGAGTGTAAGTGAGTCTAAGAGAAAATGAGAAGAGGTGAACAATGCATATCTTTGGCATTGTAGGCTAGGTCACATCCACGAGGGAAGGATTCAAAAGTTGATAAAAGATGGATATCTAGATCCATTTAACTATGAGTCATATGCGATATGTGAACCTTGCCTTCGGGGAAAGATGACCAACTCTTCATTTAGTGGAACTGGATAGAGAGCCACTGAGTTACTAGAACTCATACATAGTGATATATGCGATCCCATGTCGACTCAAGTCATAGGTGGTTACTCCTACTTCATTACTTTCACTAATGATTTCTTAAGATACGGGCATGTGTACTTGATGAAGTACAAATCTGAAGCTTTTGAGAAATTCAGGAAATATAAAAATGAAGTGGAGAACCAAACAGGAAAGAATATTAAAACCCTTCGATCAGATCGAGGAGGTGAGTACTTTAGTACAGAGTTCACCCAGTTCGTCAAAGACTATGGGATCTTATCTCAATGAATACCTCCTTTTACACCATAGCTTAATGGTGAATTAGAAAGGAGGAATCACACACTGTTAGACATGGTGTGTTCTATGATGTGTTTCGTCGACGTACCCATCTCATTCTGGGGATATGCCCTAGAGACCATAACTTACCTTCTGAACAGAATTCCAACCAAGTCAGTGATGTCTACTCTATATGAGATATGGAATAGGAAGATGCATGATCTTAAGATTGTTAAGATTTGGGGCTGCCCTACCCATGTTAAAACACACAACCTTGATAAATTAGAATCCAGAACAGAACGGTGCAAGTTCGTGGGATACCCAAGGAAAATTATGGGTATTATTTCTATCAACCTGAGGACCAAAAGATTTTTGTAGCCAAGAGAGCAGTGTTCCTTGAGAAGAAACACATTCTTGGTGGAGACAATGGGAGCATGATAGAGTTGAACGAGATTGGAGAACCTAGTCAAGCACCATTCCAGAATCTATTCAGATACCTAACACACAAGTTCCAACTTTACGTAGGTCCAATAGAGTATCCCATCCTCCTGAGAGATATGTGGGACCTATCAGAAGAGAGGATGTTGAGGACATTGATCCTCAGACCTACGAGGAGGCAGTTATGAGCATAGACTCTGGAAAATGGCAAGAAGCCATGAAATCAGAAATGGATTCCATGTACTCCAACAAGGTTTGGAACCTAGTTAATGCACCCAAGGGTATTGTACCCATTAGCTACAAGTGGATCTTCAAAAAGAAGATTAGAGTAGATGGAAAGGTAGAGACCTATAAAGCAAGGCTAGTGGCTAAGGGGTATCGTCAAAGGGAAGGTGTTGACTATGACGAAACTTTCTCACCTATAGCCATGCTAAAATCCATTCGAATTCTATTGGCTATTGCAGCACAGTATGATTATGAGATCTGACAGATGGATGTCAAAACCATATTCCTCAATGGTAACCTTGAGGAGGAGGTGTATATGATACAGCCTGAGGGACTCATGTCCAGGGATAACCCAGATATGGTGTGCCGATTGCTTAGGTCCATTTATAGATTGAAGTAAGCTTCCCGAAGTTGGAACATAAGATTTGATGAGGCGATCAGATCTTATGACTTCGTTAAGAACGAAGATGAGCCTTGTGTGTATAGGAAAGTAAGTGGGAGTACTATCACCTTTTTGGTATTATATGTGGATGACATCTTGATCATTGGGAATGATGTAGGAATGCTCTCCATAGTAAAGACTTGGTTATCTAGGCACTTCTTCATGAAGGACTTAGGGGAAGCATCCTGCATATTGGGGATACGGATCTATAGAGATAGATCCAAGAGGATACTTGGCTTATCCCAATCTAGGTACATAGGCACCATTGTCAAAAGGTTTGGCATGAAAAATTCCAAGAGAGGTCACATACCAATGAGACATGGAATATCACTTTCTAGGAGTATGTCCCCAAAGACTTCTAAAGAAAGGGCACACATGGATATGATATCATATGCATCAGCGATAGGATCTTTCATGTATGCTATGCTATGTACCAGGCCTGATATAGCGCATGCTCTAAGTGTCACGAGCAGATATCAGGTAGATCCAGGCTTGGAGTACTGGAAAGCAGTAAAAGTATCCATAAGTTATTGAGAAGGACTAAGGATCTTTTACTGGTATATGGAGGTAGTAGCCTTAGGGTTGAGGGCTACACTGACTCGAGCTTCCAGTCCGATGTCGATGATAGCAAGTCTAATTCAGGGTATGTGTTCACCCTAAATGAAGGAGCAGTATGCTGGAAGAGTTCCAAGCAAGACACTACTGCTGACTCGACCACAAAGGCAGAATACATTGCTGCGACAGAGATAGCAAAGGAGGGAGTCTGGATGAAGAAGTTCATCACAGATTTGGGAGTCATGTCGATCATCGAAGAGCTGATTCCCTTATATTACGATAACTACAGGGCGATTACTCAAATAAGGGAACCCGGGTCTTATCAGAAGTGTTTTGAGGAGGTTCTAACTTATTAGAGAGATTGTGGCCCGAAGAGATGTAGTAGTAGAAAGAGTTCCATCCAAAGATAACATTACAGATCCACTGACCAAGCTATTGTCTCAAATTATCTTTAAGCGTCATAGAGGTCTGATAGGGATCAGACATGTAGGTGATTGGCTTTAGGTCAAGTGGGAGAATGCTAGTTATATGTGCCCTATAAGTTAATCACATGAGTGATGGCACTTGTGACTTGATATGCACTTTTTATCTTTACTTATTATTAGGCATTTTATCACTTTATCTTACATGTTGCATATATTATGATGTCCCTAGATTTGTGCAATGGGAATCGGATCATGATGAGATTACGATACTGAGGCGGATTCACCTTTAAACATAGACCCTGAATTATCCTAGTCATAGGTTACTTGAGAAGGACATCGAGATAACCAGATAGACTGGTGTGTTGTATATCCGTTCATATGATGGAGGTAGCTGGTCTTATAGCTACTCGTGTGGGGACACTAAGAGTATAGTGCAGGTGCTCTTTGGGGAATGAGTTCACTAGTTGATCTGCTTGTAGAATGCTGGATGGTTATTAATACGTCACGTCAAACAGCGATTCCGTAGTCCCAATAGTGTATCTAGTCCTTAGACTTGAGATACCAAAGATGTCCTGTATGAGTACTCCACTCTTTGATACCGGACTTATAGGTTTGGAAAGTTTCAGATCTAGTATAGTTGGTTATTGGGAGTGATAGCCAACCTTACGAGGGCTATTAAGTGTCAATAGAGGATCATCCACTCTCGGTATTATGAGAGGAATATCCCATGTGTTCTTACTTGAACAAATCCTTGGCCAAGGTTATTCGGATTGAGAGAGAAAAAGTTCTCCGGGAGAATCCGATAAGAGCAAGACTCGAGGAGAGACCGTATGGGCCTGATAGCACCATGCCCACTATTGGGTCTCTGGGATATTAGATGGATGAGGGACTATAAATACATGGTAACTGATGACAGATAGGTCCAAAGGATTGGATTCCCCTGTATCGTCTAGGGGCCGCGGTGTAGTTGCCTAGTATGTCCATATTCGATGAGTTGGGTGAATTATTATAGAGATAATAATTCACTAAGTCAGAAGAAGTTCTGATAGGTATGACTCATGGCTAGCTCGATATTGGGCCTAGAGGGTCACATATATATGGTAGGTATTGCGATGAGTAGAAGTTTGGATATGAGATATCCGCTGAACCCCCTATCTTATTGGATATCCATTAAGCCCCTGAATTATTGGATCCTGAGATGAGATCCAATAATTGCTAATAAGAGATTATTGGATAGAGACCCACTAATCCAAGAGGCTTGGATAATTGGATGGAGATCCAATACCCAATAGGGTAAAAGATCCATTAGGGTTTTCAAGGGGCCTCTATAAATTAGAGGGAACCAAAGCTCTATAGGCTAAGGGTTTTATTTGGTAGCCACCTCCTATTCTCCTCTCCCTAGACCTACAGAGAGAGGTTCATCATCGCAGTTCCTGCCGTGTGGATACCGCTAGAGAGGAGAACGCTTAACCTCCTTCATCCTCTCCCATAGATTTATCGAAATTCAGGGATATACGATCTCGCTAGGTATCTTCTTTTACACGTGTAGTTTTGCAAATTTATTTTTGACACACCGATCTTCGCACGACGATGGAAACTTTCTATGAGAAATCTGAGGTTTTGTTTTTGTTCTTCCACTGCACATGTGATGTCGCTCCCCTTAAGGATTTTCTAACAATAATTAGGGTGAGGATTAGGTGATAATCCTAATTAACCCTAGTAGGGACCAACTAGGCCTTAACTAAACTGAATTGGGCAGGATTCAGGGCCCATTCAGTAGTGCTGGACCATGTCTGGTAGTGGCACCACCCTAGAAACTAGTTCCCAAGTGGTTTAGGTGGTGGTACCGCCCGAGTTCAACAGTGGTACCGTTGATAGTTATTATCTATCAATGGTGGTACCGCTTAACAAACAATGGTACCGCCCCTCCACAAAGTCCAAGGACCCTATTAGGTAGTAGTACCACTAGATTAGGCAATGGTACCACCCAGTACACTGACAGAGTAGGGTCAACTGGCAATGGTACCACTAGTGGTAGGTGGTGGTACCGCCAGTACTAAAAAATCTAGGATGTGACTCTTTTTGGCTCCAATTCTAAAGCCAATTGAGTCTATAAATACCCCTTACTCTCAGTTGGCTAAACACATTGAGAAGTGATAAAAACTGAGTCAAAGCTCTAGCAAAATAGCATTTGATAGCTTGAGTGTTCACCTCTTAAGCCTTATTTGTAAAAGTTCTATAAGTGAGTGTGAACCACCTGCAAAATCTATAAGAAGGGTGCTTGGTCCTTCCCATTTAAGAAGAATTGATTGTAGAAGTTGAGAACCTCATTGGAGGTGGTTTCGGAAGTGGACATAGGTCATTTGACCAAACCACTATATATCACTGCGTACTTCTCTTGATGTTTGAGTGTTAATTACGACATTTCAATCTTTACTTAGCTGCAATCTCTTGATCCTCTCCTCTCTACTTTCTATCGCTTTCACTTGAATCACTTTGCTTAAATCACTTTCGTCGAACTGAAACTTTTCAACACGCAACTCTTTTCCATAATCATTTTAAATTTATAGATTTTATCTGCTATACTAATTCACTCCCCCTCTTAGTGTCACTCTAGATCCTAACAATTGGTATTAGCGCTTGGTCATTCTCATTTAGTTTAAAACCCAAAAGAGATGGTGTGTCGGAAGTCCACCGCAAAGTTCGCCGGAAAGCTCGTCGGAAGAAGACTCGACATTGTCGATTTTTAATTTACTTAGAATATATTTTTAATTTCATAGTTAGTATGTAATTGAGGTTAGGATTAGTTGATAATCTTAATTAACCCTAGTAGGGGTCAATTGGGACTTAATTGAACTGAATTGGCCAGATTCAGGGCCCATTCACCAATGCTAACCATGTTTAGTGGTGGCACTATCTTGGAAACTAGTTCCAAGGAGGTTTGGGCGGTGGTACCACCCTAGGTCAGCGGTGGTATCGCTGACAATTATTACTTGTCAACGGTGGTACCGCTTGACAAGCGGTGGTATCGCTAGTCCACAAAGTTTGAGGACCCTGTCAAGAGGTAGTACCGCTAGACTAGGTGATGGTATCATCCAGTACATTGTAGAATAAGGTCAATTGGCAATGGTACCACTAGTACCTAAAAATCCGGGATGTGACTCTTTTTGGCTCCAAACCTAAAGCCAATTGAGTCTATAAATACTGGTCTCTTCTCAGTTGGCTAAGCACATTGAGAAGTGATAAAAAAAAATCTAAGTCAAAGCTATAGCAAATTGCATTCGATAAGCTTGAGTGTTTACCTCCCAAGTTTTACTTTGTCAAAATTCTATAAGAGTGTGAACCACTCGTAAAGTTTGTAAGAGGGGTTCTTGGTCCTCCTTCAAGAAGAGTTGATAGTGGAAGTTGGGAACCTCATCAAAGGAGGTTTTGGAAGTGGACGTAGGTCATTGACCGAACCACTATACATCACTACGTACTTCTCTTGATGTGTGAGTTTTTAACTTATTACATTTTAATCTTTACTTAGCTGTGATCTCTCAATCTCCTCCTCGCTACTTTCTACCGCATTCACTAGAATCACTTAGGTAAAATTATTTTCATCAGATCAAAATTTCTCTACGAACAAATCTTTCCGAAATCTCTTTCAAAATTATGATTTTTATTCGCTGCATTAATTCACCCCCCCTCTTAATGCCGCTCAGATCCTAGTAATGAAGACATAAAGAAAATAGCTAGAGTCAAGTACTTTGGGAGTTCGAGAGCCCATCGGAAGTCTAAAGTATCATTGGAAGTGCTATTGAAACTAGCCGAGAATGAATCGAGTACATGCCGAAGGTTTTGAAAGTTCACCGAAAAAGTCATTGGAGGTTCGCGGAGCTCACTGAGAAAGTTCAAAAGCTTTCCAAAAGATTTTTCATACTCGCTATAAAGTCTGGGAGGCTGTTGGGAGTCCACCGAAAGATATCTGAGGGTGTGTCGGAAGTCCCCCAGAAGTTCATCGGAATCTCATCGGAAAAAGACTCGACATTATCAGATTAGAATTTGCTTAGAATATGTTTTTAATTTTAGAGTTAGCACATAATTAGGGTTAAGATTAGGTGATAATCCTAATTAGCTCTAGTAGGGACCAACTAGGCCTTAATTGGACTGAATTGAGCCAGATTCAGAGCCCATTAAGTAGTGCTAAATCATGCCTGGCGGTGGCACCTCCCTAGGAACTAGTTCCCAAGTGGTCTGGGCATTGGTAGCGCCCTAGGTTAACTGTGGTACCGCTGACAATTATTACCTATCAATGGTGGTACTACTTGACAGGGGATGTACTGCCCCTCCACAAAGTCCGAGGACCCTATCAAGCGGTAGTACCACCAGACTGGGTAATGGTACCACCCAGTACACTGACAGAGCAGGGTCAACTGGAAGTGGTGCCACCAGTGCCAAGCGATGGTACTACCAGTACCCAAAAATCTAGGATGTGACTCTTTTTGGTTCCAATTCTAAAGCCAATTAAGTCTATAAATACCCCTTCTCAACTGGCTAAACACATTGAGGAAGTGAGAAAAACTGAGTCAAAGATCTAGCAAAATAGCATTCGATAGTTTGAGTGTTCACCTCCTAAGTCTTAGTTGTAAAAGTTCTTTAAGTGAGTGTGAACTACCTGTAAAATTTGTAAGAGAGGTGCTTGGTCCTTCCCCTTCAAGAAGAATTGATAGTAGAAGTTGAGAACCTCATCGGATAGGGTTTCGAAAGTAGACGTAGGTCATTTGACCAAACCACTATACATCGCTGCATACTTCTCTTGATGTATAAGTGTTAATTGTTTTATTTCAATCTTTACTTAGCTGCAATCTCTTGTTCCTCTCCTCTCTACTTTCTATTACTTTCACTTGAATCACTTTGCTGAAATCACTTTCGTTGAACCGAAACTTTTCAATGCACAACTCTTTTCTATAATCATTTTAAATTTATAGTTTTTATCCGCTACACTAATTCACTCCCCCTCTTAGTGCCACTCTAGATCCTAACAATTAGTATAAGAGCTTGGTCATTCTCATTTAGTTTAAAACCCAAAAGAGATGGTGTGTCGGAAGTCCATCGAAAGTTCGCTGGAAGAAGACTTGATATTATCGATTTTTAATTTACTTAGAATATATTTTTAATTTCGTAGTTATCATATAATTAGTGTTAGGAATAGTTGATAATCCTAATTAAACCTAGTAGGGGCTAGCTGGACCTTAATTGAACTGAATTGGGCCAGATTCAGGACCCATTCACTAGTGCTGACCATGTATGGTGGCGGCACTACCCCGAAAACTAGTTCCTAGGTGGTATGGTTGATGGTACTGCCCTAGGTCAGCGGTGGTACCACTGACAGTTATTACCTATCAACGGTGGTATCGCTTGACAGGCGATGGTACCGCTAGTCCATAGAGTCCGAAGACCCTATCAGGTGGTAGTATCACCAGACTGGGCAGTGGTGCCACCCAATACATTGATAGAATAGGGTCAATTGGTAGTGGTACCACAAGTACTTGAAAATCCAGGATGTGACTCTTTTTGGCTCCAAACCTAAAGCCAATTGAGTCTATAAATACCCTATCTTCTCAATTAGCTAAGCACATTAAGAAGTGATAAAAAAACTGAGTTAAAGCTATAGCAAATTATATTCGATAAGCTTGAGTGTTCACCTCTCAAGTTTTACTTTGTCAAAATTCTATAAGAGTGTGAACCACTTATAAAAGTTTATAAGAGGGGTGCTTGGTCCTTCTCCATTAAGAAGAATTGATAGTGGAAGTTGGGAACCTTATCAGAGGGAGGTTTGGATGTAGGTCATTCGACAGAACCATTATACATCACTACATACTTCTCTTGATGTGTGAGTTTTTAACTTATTGCATTTTAATCTTTACTTAGCTATGATCTCTCAATCTCCTCCTTGCTACTTTCTACAACATTCACTAGAATCACTTAGCTGAAATTATTTTTGTCAGATCAAAATTTCTTTACGAACAACTCTTTCCGAAATCGCTTTCAAAATTACGATTTTTATCAGTTGCACTAATTCACCCCCCCCCCTCTTAGTGCCCCTCAGATCTTAACAATTAGTATCAAAGCTCGGTCACTCTCGTTTGGTTTAAAACCAAAGAGAGATAGCATATTTCGGTATACAACAGAGTCATTCAATTATACATTCGCCTATGTTTAATGGGTCGAATTACACCTATTGGAAGATTCGTTTGAAGATTTTTCTTATTTCCATAGATTTTAAACTTTGGAATATTGTTGAAAATAGATTTAAAACATCTTCTCTTTCGATGGATGAATGAAATGAATCGGAGAAGACGATTTTTGCTCTTAATGCAAAGGCTCTGAATGCCTTGTTTTGTGCACTTGATAAAAATGAGTTTAATCGTGTTTCGATTTGTGAATCGGCTTTCGATATTTGGCACACTCTTGAAATCACTCATGAAGGTACTAACCGAGTGAAAGAGTCCAAAATCAACCTCTTGGTCCATTCTTATGAATTATTTCGGATGAAACCAAGTGAGTCCATCGGAGACATGTACAACCGTTTCATGGATGTCATCAATGGACTCAAAGCACTTGGTAAAGGTTTTTCTAATTTCGAACTTGTAACTAAAATTTTAAGATCCCTTCCAAAGAGTTGGGATTCAAAAGTTATGGCCATTTAAGAGGCCAAGGAACTAAAAAATTTTCTGCTCGAAGAATTCATTGGGTCATTGATGACCTACGAATGAAATGCCATGCTCATGATGAACTCGAGAATAATAGAACCCCTAGAGGAATTCTATGGAGATTGATCTTTGAGGGGCATCAACCCTTGGAATGCTATAGGGGTTCCACCCTCCAAGTAGCCTAGTGGTTGTAATTCTAGATTGATCTTTCTATTCCAAAGAGGTGGAGGCTACAAGCTTATATAGAGCTCCAAACCCTAGCCCTAGGGGCTGCTTCCTAAGTGAACTACCCAATTTGCCCTCAACCTTAGTGGGCCGGCCCAATAACAAGGGGGGCGGTGGCTAAGAAGCCCAAAGACCCAAATATAAACGCTAGCCTCTCTTCTTTATAGGATAGAGGCGGCTAGGTGGGATTTATTACACTCTCACAGGGTTTTTATTATATGCTACATGGTTGAGTAGGACCCAAACCTACTAGAGTCCTATCAAGCCCACCCTCTTCGAATCAGCCTTGTCCTCAAGGCTGGGGTTCCATGAACTTAGGGAACCGGGTCTTCAACTCTTCATATGATTCCCATGTGACATCTTCGAGTGGTAAATTAGTCTAATGTACTAATACTTTAGTAGAGGGACATCGACGATGCATCACGACTCTGCGGTCGAGGATGGCTTGTGGTTGGGCTTGAATATTTCCATCATCAGTAGTGTTGGGTAGTTGGATCTGCGGTGTCTCATGTTCTCCCAACTTGGGCTTCAAGCTTGACACGTGAAAGACAGGGTGAATTTTGGCAACTTCAGGTAATTTAAGTCTGTACGCCACAGCTCCAATACGATCTATGATCTGATAGGGCCCATAAAAACATGGAGATAGCTTCATGGAGGCTTGTGTGCTGATGGATAGTTGTTTGTATGGCTGTAGGCGAAGATAAACCCAATCTCCTACAAAAAATTCTCTTTTGCTTCTTCGTGTGTGAGCTTGTTGCTTCATTCTAGCTTGAGCGGTAGAGAGATTATCCTTTAGCAGCTGTAGGAGTTTGTCCCTGTCAATTAAATCTTGGTCGACCTGATCTACCTTAGCTGAGCTAATTACATACTTTGGAATCACAGGAGCCGACCAACCATATAATGCTTCATATGGTGTACATTTTGTAGATGAATGATATATAGTATTGTACCACCATTCGGCCCAGGAGAGCCATTTTGTCCACTCCTTTGGCTAATCACTAGCAAAACACCGAAGGTATGTCTCTAAACACTTGTTCACCACTTCTGTTTGACCGTCAGTTTATGGATGATATGCAGTGCTCATCTTAAGTTTGGTACCCTGTAATTGAAATAACTCGGTCCAAAATTTACTAGTGAAGACCCTGTCACGATCACTTACAATGGACCTTAGCATCCCATGCAGTTTAATAATATTTTCTATGAAAATCTGAGCAATACTAACAGTAGTGTAGGAATTTCGCATAGCACAAAAATGAGCATATTTCGTAAGTCGATCAACCACCACAAGGATTGTACTTTTACCTTTGGAAGGTAGTAGCCCTTCGATGAAGTCCATGGAGATGTCAATCCACACCGAGTCAGGTATGGGTAGTGGTTATAGTTTCCCTAGACTCGCCAATGTTTCACCTTTTTGCTATTGACATACATCACATTGTGCAACGTATTCAGAAACAATTTTTTTATCCCTTTCCAATAAAAGTTTGCTTCACTCTTCTGTAAGTTCTTAGAAATCCGGAGTGCCCTACTGAAGGTTGATTGGACGCTAGCAGGGTTGGGTCCTACTCAACCATGTAGCATCTAATAAAAACCCTATGAGAGTGTAATAAACCCCACCTAGCTGCCTCTATCCTATAAAGAAGATAGGCTAGGGTTTATATTTGGGTCTTTGGGCTTCTTAGCCGTCGCCCCCCTTGTTATTGGGCCGGCCCGCTAAGGTTGAGGGCAAATTGGGTAGTTCACTTAGGAAGCAGCCCCTAGGGCTAGGGTTTGGAGCTCTATATAAACTTGTAGCCTCCACCTCTTTGGAATAAGAAAGATCAATCTAGAATTGCAGCCACTAGGCTACTTGGAGGGTGGAACCCCTATAGCCTTCCAAGGGTTGATCCCCCTCAAAGATCAATCTCCATAGAATTCCTCTGAGGTTCTATCATCTGGTATCAGAGCAGTGATCTTGCTGCTTTTGCTACCATCCCTACCACCCACCATCAACCAAGCAATTTCCACAATTGCTCTTGATGTTGTCGTCGCCACCATCATCTCTTGACGTAGATCAATTCAATCTACAGTCACCATCTCCAATTGCATCAGAGATCTGGTATTTTTCTACCACCAATACATTTTGCTGCTGTAATTTTTTATCTAAAATATCAAAAAGAAGTTTTTCTATCGATCCATTGCCTGCGAATTCCTTGCATCGCAAAAGCTACCATCTTTGCGAATGAAGGATCGCTGCAGAAAATTTGAACCGTGTGTTGCTGCCTTTAACCGATCTAATTGTTATCCTTTTTGAACAAAATTTTTTGTGCACCTCATAGATCATCTTGGCTCTCACCCTTGATTGATCTATTGTGGAATTCATCAAAAAAAAAAAAAAAAAATTAGGTGTGTTGCTGCAATCTCATCATAAGAAATCGCTGAAATTTTTCGACGAGAATTCTGCTATCGCAAATTGCACCGATTTCTTTATTGCTTTGCTGCCAAAATTTCTTGATCCAATTTGTTATCCTTGTTGCTATCTAAACTAAGATTCAAACCCCCTCCTCAAACCCCTAAGTTTTCGGTGGAAATTTCGTTAAGAAATCGCTATTTCTTCGATGACAATTCTGCTCTTACGAGACAGCACATATAGGTAGCAATTGCCACTGATTTTTGTCAAATCTTTGCTGTAATCTATCACAGATCTAAAACCCTCTTCCCTAACCTTCATCCACTACCATCACAGCCCAAAAACTCTATCAAACCGTAGCCCCAAACTGCACCCAAAACAGCCACAAAATAAGCCTAAACCGCAGCCTACATTCACCAATCCACCAACCCTTTCAACCACCACTTCTCTCAACCAATACATGCCTTTAACCAGACAGCAAAAAATAGATCTTAATATTACAGATTTGGAGACATATGCTATGGCATCCGAGGAGGCAATTGATGCTAAATTCGAAGCCTTCGAGACACGAATGGAGGAGAAGATTTGAACTCTCTTTGCCGAACTTAGTTTGGGTCGACCACCGAGCCCAAAGAAATCACATCAAGGAGAGAGCTCTAATCGAAGAGATGACCTCTAGGAGAGGGGGGCCTCTATGACCGATCCCCACTATCCACGCATGAGGTTGGACTTCCCTAGATGGGAAGAAGGAGACCTAATTTGTTGGATCTCGCGCGCGGAGCGATATTTTCGGCACCACAAAACCGCAGATGCATCTATGGTAGAAATTGCAGCTATACATCTTGAAGGGGATGTCATACAATGGTTTGATTAGTTTGAACACACTCATGGAGTCCTCTCATGGTGACAAATTCAAAGAAGGACTACTGATCCGTTTCGGACCAACCGATTACGAGAACATCGATGGACAACTAGCAAAGATCTGACAAACCTCCACCATCTAGGAGTATCAAACCAGGTTTAAAAGGTTATCTAATAGCAATAACCTTTGCTAGTTGATGGAGGTTTGTCGGATCTTTGCTAGTTGTCTGTCGATGTTCTCATAATCAGTTGGTCCGAAATGGATCAATAGTCCTTTGAATTATCGCCATGAGAGGACTCCATGAGTGTGTTCAAACCAATCAAACCATTGTATGGCATCCCCTTCAAGATGTATAGCTATAATTTCTACCATAGATGCATCTGCGGTTTTGTGGTGCCGAAAATATCACTCCGCGCGCGAGATCCAACAAATTAGGTCTCCTTCTTCCCATCTAGGGAAGTCCAACCTCATGCGTGGATAGTGGGGATCGGTCATAGAGGCCCCCCTCTCCTAGAGGTCATCTCTTCGATTAGAGCTCTCTCCTTGATGTGATTTCTTTGGGCTCGGTGGTCGACCCAAACTAAGTTCGGCAAAGAGAGTTCAAATCTTCTCCTCCATTCGTGTCTCGAAGGCTTCGAATTTAGCATCAATTGCCTCCTCGGATGCCATAGCATATGTCTCCAAATCTATAATATTAAGATCTCTTTTTTGCTGTCGGGTTAAAGGTATGTATTGGTTGAGAGAAGTGGTGGTTGAAAGGGTTGGTGGATCGGTGAATGTAGGCCGCGGTTTAGGCTTATTTTGTGGCTGTTTTGGGTGTAGTTTGGGGTTGCAGTTTGATAGAGTTTTTGGGCTGTGATGGTAGTGGATGAAGGTTAAGGAAGAGGGTTTTAGATCTATGGTAGATTACAGCAAAGATTTGACAAAAATCAGTGGCAATTGCTGCCTATATGCACTGTCTCGTAAGAGCAGAATTATCGTCGAAGAAATAGCGGTTTCTCGATGATGATGAGGGGGTTTGACGGTAGAATCTTAGTTTAGATAGCAACAAGGATAACAAATTGGATCAAGAAATTTCGGCAGCAAAGCAGTAAAGAAATCGGTGCAAGTTGCGATAGCAGAATTCTCATCGAAAAATTTTAGCAGTTTGCGGCGAGAGATTGCAGCAACACACGAAATTTTTTTTTTTTGATGAATTTCACAATAGATCAATCACGGATGGGAGCCAAGATGATCTATGAGGTGCACAAAAAATTTCATTCAAAAAGGATAACAATTAGATCGGTTAAAGGCAGCAACACGCGGTTGAAATTTTCTATAGCGATCCTTCGTTCGCAAAGATGGCAACTTTTGCAACGCAAGGAATTCGCAGGCAAGGGATCGATAGAAAAACTTCTTTTTGATATTTTAGATGAAAAATTATAGCAGCAAAAGGTATTGGTGGTAGAAAAATACCAGATCTCTGATGCAATTCGAGGTGGTGACTGTAGATTGAATTGATCTACGTCAAGAGATGACGGTGGAGATGACGACGTCAAGAGCAATTGTGGGAATTGCTTGGCTGATGGTGGGCTGCAGGGATGGCAGCAAAAGCAACAAGATCGCTACTCTGATACTAGATGATAGAACCCCAGAGGAATTCTATGGAGATTGATCTTTGAGGGGGATCAATCCTTGGAACGCTATAGGGGTTCCACCCTCCAAGTAGCCTAGTGGCTGCAATTCTAGATTGATCTTTCTTATTCCAAAGAGGTGGAGGCTACAAGCTTATATAGAGCTCCAAACCCTAGCCCTAGGGGCTGCTTCCTAAGTGAACTACCCAATTTCCCTCAACCTTAGCGGGCCAGCCCAGTAACAAGGGGGGCGATGGCTAAGAAGCCCAAAGATCCAAATAGAAACCCTAGCCTCTCTTCTTTATAGGATAGAGGCGGCTAGGTGGGGTTTAGTACACTCTCACAGGATTTTTATTAGATGCTACATGGTTGAGTAGGACCTAACCCTGCTAGGGTCCTATCAGAGAACCCCTTTCTAAAGAATAGGAAGGATATAGCATTAAGAACATATGAAGACCACTTGAAGGAATCTTCAAGTGATGAGGAACTCGATGATGAACTTGCACTCTTGACTCAGAAATTTAAAAAATTTATAAGAAGGAATAAATTGAAAAATAACACTAAAAATAAACTTGAACCTAAAAAAGAACACGTAATATGTTATAAGTGCAAAAAGCCGTGGCACTTCAAAAGTGAATACCCCTAAGCTAAAAAGAAGCAACCAAAGAGGAAGAAGGCTCTAAAATCAACATGAGATGATTCAAGTGGCTCTGAAAATAAAGAAGCAAGCAACAAAGAGATGGCCAATTTCGCATTAATAGCTTTTGGAGAAGAGGTATGTGAGTTATTTAATAAAGATTTAACTTTTGACGAACTTTCAATTACTTTTCATGAATTATTTGATGAGTATAGAGCTATTAGTAAAAAGTTCAATTTATTGAAAAAAGAGCATGCTCTCTTAGTAGATAAACTTGAAAGTCTTAAACTTGATACTCCCTCTTCACCTCCATGCTCTAAGTGTGAACACTTAGAGGCAATCGAGAAATAGAACTTGCTACTTAAAAAGATATTAAATAAATTTAAGGTTGGTAGTAAGGGCTTGGACTTGATCCTTACAAATAAGGGTCATATCGAAAAAAGAAGTGGAATTAGATTTATGAGTGGATCTCACCAAAATCCTACCACTTTCATTAAAGGACCTACATTATATGTATTATCTTACTCAAAGTGCAACTTTTGTTGTAAGCCCAGACATGTTGTTTATAAATATTCGTTTAAGAAACTTAGCCCATATAACTTAATATGGATTCCTAAAGGAACTATAAGGAACTTAAAGAACAATGACAAGATTAGTAGATCAATTTTTGAGGCACCCAAGTTCAAAGGGTATCTAAAAAATATCCTCTTTTGTTGACACATCCACCCACACAAGCTAGGAGCAAGAGATGGGTACCTTGATAGCAGATGCTCACAGCACATGACCGGAGATCTATCACAATTCTCCAAGCTTACTAGCCAAGATGAAGGGTATGTCACCTTTAGAGATAACAAGGGTAAAATCATTGGCAAGAGAACTATAAATAACAAAGCAAGTTTTTTAATTGATGATGTGTTGTTAGTAGATGACTTAAAGCATAATCTTTTGAGCATTAGTCAATTGTGTGATAAAGGATATATCATAAAATTTGAATCTAATGCTTGCATTATCGAAAAACTACACAACAACACATCTATGATTGTACTAAAACAAAATAATGTCTACACTATAAACATTAATGATCTTAGTAATGAAATATGTTTTTTGGCTTTGAATGATGATGCTTGACTTTGGCATAGGAGATTAGGTCATGCTAGCATGAAACTAATCTCTTAAATCATATCTAAAAAACTTGTAAGAGACATTCCTAATATTAAGTTCATTAAAGATAAAGTGTGTGATGCTTGTCAACTAGAAAAATAAATAAAAAGTAGGACCCTAGTAGGGTTGGGTCCTACTCAACCAAGTAGTAGCTAATAAAAACCCAGTGAGATTGTTAATAAACCCTACCTAGCCAAATTTATCTTATAAAAAAGAGTGACTAGGGTTTATATTTAGGGCCTTAGGGCCTCCTAGCTGTTGGTTGTAGGTACCTTACAAGCCAATCACGTGAGTGATGACACTTATGACATGTTATGTAGATCTCTTCGCATATTATTATTGTTATTTTTCTTATATTATCTGGATGAATATTATGATGTCCATGGATCTGTGCAATGGGAATCAGATCATGATGAGATCACAATAATAAGACCGATATATCTTTAAACATAGATCTTAAATCATCCTAGTCATAGGTTACTCGATGAGGATATCGAGATAATTGGATAGACTGATGTGCTATATACTTGTCTATATGATGGAGGCGACTGGTCTCATAGTCGCTTATGTGAGGACACTAGAGGTACAGTGTAAGTGCTCATTAGAGAATGAGTTCACTGATTAATCCGCTCATAGAATGCTGCATGGTTAATGATAGCTAATGTTAGATAATGATTCTGTAGTCTCAGTAGTGTGTTTGGTCCTTAGACTTGAGGCACTGAAGATGCCTTGTTTGAGTACTCCATTCTTTGATGCCGGACTTACAAGTTTGGAGAGCTCCAGATCTGGTATAGCTGATTCTTAGGAATGGTAATCAACCTTACAAAGGCAATTGTGTCAATAGAGGATCATCCACTCTCGGTATCGTGAGAGATATATCCCGCGTGTGCTCGCTCAGCCAAAATCCCTAGCTAGGGTCGTTTGGATTAAGAGAGGAGTTCTCCAAAAGAATCCGATTAGAGCAAGACTCGAATAGGATTTCATATGGGCCTGACTTTGCTAGGCCCAATATACGGTCTTTAAGATATATGGTAACTGAGAATAAACAGGTCTAATAGATTAGATCCCCCTATACCATCTAGGGACTATGGCGTAGTAGCCTAGTATGTCCATAGTCGATGAGTCGAGTGAATTATTATGGAGATAATAGTTCACTATATCAAAAGTTATTCTGAGTCAGAAGGAGTTCTGACGGGAGCAACTCATGGCCAGCTCGGTATCGGGCCTAGAGGGTCACAAACATAAGGTGGATGTTGCGATGAGTAGAGATACGGATATGAGATATCTGAGAAGCCCCTAGTTTGGATCTTGTGGATGAGATCTAATTGGGTAATTGAATGAGATCCAATTAAATGATTGGATAAGATCCAATTAGATGAGATCAAATTGGATCTTGTGGATAAGATCCAATTGGATAAAGATCTAATTGGATAGAGATCCAATGTGAACAGGATCTGTTAAGGATAAGTTTCCTCCACCTCTATAAATAGGAGGAATCTCATGGTTCATAGATTAAGAGCTCTTGGTAGTCATCCTCCTATTCTCCTTAGTCGCTTCTCCTCCTCCTTGGCTCCGGCAGCCTTGTGGTGCACGTGGAGAGAGATCCCGCGGTGATATGAGAAGTGTCGATGCTGCATCCACTATGTGGATTATCGCTAGAGAGGAGTATGCTAGTGCTCCTTCATCCTCTTCATCGGATCTAAAATTTTCAGAGATATATGATCTCCCCAAGTAATGTTTTTGATACATGTGGATTTTTTGGATTTATAATTTTTGCGCACCAATCGTCGCACAATGACCAAGTACGTAACTATGGGAAATATGGTCTTATTTTTGTTTTTCGTTGTGCATGAGATACCGAATCTCCTGATTTTGCAACAGTGATATTAGAGCCAGGTTCGTCATGTGATGATTGGCTTATAAACTACATGTGTTGTGTTTTAGATATGCTTTTGATGCCAAAATCGTTGACGCAAAAGATGAGAGTATGTAGCAACTATTGTTGCCCTCGTAGTTTGGCCAAGGCTAGTTGCAACCATGGTCGTGCGCGCAAGGTTGTCGATGGCCGCCTGCCCGTAGTGGCAGCACTAGCCGCATGCACACAGGGAGCCCGCATGGATGGGTGCCACCCATGGATGCAGCGCCGCACTCAGCAGGGGCAATGCCTGTGGGCACTTGACTCGCGGGCAGCCTGCCTTCAAGGGAGGCAGCGCTAGCGACCGTGGGGGGCAGCACCGCCTGCAAACTCTATGCCGCAAGGGCAGTGCCACTTGCAGGCTTTGCCCTACAAGGAAAGTGTGAAGGGGCATCGGTGGGGAGGCCCGCGGGGCAGCGCCTATGGGCGCTGTGCCCGTAACCCGCGGGTGAGCCACCTGTAGGCATGGGCGACGCCCCCACTACGCCCCCCCCCCCTAGCGGCGCTCCAAACGCATGGCCACCGCCGACAAGGTGGTGGCGGTCACAGCCACAATGTTGTAGAAAGCAGAGGGAATGAGAATTAGGTTTTTTGGCCAAAAGACAATTTTGCCCCTCAGAATTTTAGAAATTCTAATTTTATCCCTTATGATAGAATGACCAAAATACCCTTTAGAATTTCTAAAAAATTCCTACATGTACTTAATTTCAGAATTTTAGTTATTTAAAAGGTTTAAGTAACTATTATTATTTATCTAGCAATCCTACATGATATATACATGTGATGTGATGTGGGAAGATGATCATGGACTTTATGATATTTGTATATGATTATTGGGGCCTGTGAGCCTTCATTTTTTATTGATTGTCGTGCCTACGTACTTGTAATTATGTTGTAATTATCCCAGAGGCACAGTGGAGACCTAGAGGTGGTAGCAGGACCCCTAAGGCCGATTCAAACGATCGCGACATATGGAGATGTGTCGAGGTGCCGGCAGATCCGACGATGATGAGATGGATGATCACCATGCGTAGAGATGCACTGATATGCACATAGATCCTGATGTAAGTGATTAGGCCTATTGGCTCAGGCCTAATCATATTAGATTGAAGTCCATGATCATCTAGTGTGCTTGTTCATGTGAATGCTATACACTTACTAGATAAGTATATATATATATTTGTATGCGATATAAATATATCAAATATATATGTGTGTGACACGTCATATCACGAGACCAAACCTAAAACCCCTCCTATAATAATATTAAGTCGATAAGCGTGATGCAATAAGATTGACCTACATGGCCTTCCATCGTTAGGGGTAGGAATTGATTCCCGACGTAGGCTGAGTTGATCGAGTCCCTCGAGGCTCACCTATTTCACATCTCGTTATCTTGTCTTCAACATAGAGATGTCACTGGTGACATGAGGACATGGTATGCTTAGTCGAGTCCCTCGAGGGCATATCACCGAATCAGACTCATCTTGCAACGATGGTGATGACTTAACTAGACATTATGGTTTGTCGAGTCTCTCGAGGCCATGGTGGTTTGGAGGCCAAATATGATGGGAATCACAAGGAGTTGTGATTGGTAAGATTTTTCTACCTTTTGGGCTTCGTGTGATTGGTCGAGTCTCTCGAAGTTACACTAAGATGCCGATTGGATCCCGACCCCCACTAGAAGTCTACCGGAGACTTCTGTTTCACATGCATAAGGGTGTCATATGACTCGCTAGAAAAATTAGTGGGAGCATGTCAAGATAGAAGTCCATATCTTGATTGTTTATTTTTATAAAATCTACGTATTATTCACTTATGCTATATCTCCATTTATCAAAAACATGTCATCATCAAACCCTCTACGAGGCATACTTGATGCCAGCCGCCTCACTAGTCCAAATTATACGGATTGGCTCCGCAACTTAAGAATAGTTCTTATAGCGAAGAAAATCACATATGTCCTAGATACGGTCATACTCCAACTTGAGGCAAAAGTACCTTAAAAAGAGTTTGCCCAATATATAAAGTATATAGATGATTCTACTCTCGCTCAGTGTTACATGTTAGCCTCTATGACTCCTGAGTTACAAAGACAATATGAAAACATGGATGCTTATTCCATACTCCTACACCTTCGCAAACTATTTGAGCAATAGGGAAGAACTCAGCGATATGAGATATCCAAGAGTTTCTTTTGTGCCAGGATGATTGAGGGGACACCTATTCAGAACTATGTCCTGAAGATGATAGAGTGGATTTAAAAACTTACAGGTCTAGGAATAGTCCTAGATGATAACCTGTGTATTGATCTTATACTTCAGTCCCTATCAGATTTCTTTTCTCAATTCATCATGAATTTTAATATGAACAAACTTGAGGTATCTCTCCTTGAACTCCTCAATATGTTGAGGGAGGTAGAGAGCACAATCAAAAAAGAGAAATTAGTTCTCTATGTTGGTGAGACCAAAAGGAAACAGAAGACTGGGAAGACCCTCGAGAAGGGTAAGGACAAGGGCAAATGGGGTAAGGCAAAGGTTGCCAAAATTGACCTAGCAAAGGATAAAGAACAGTGCTTCCACTACGGTCAAGATGGACATTAGAAGAAGAACTGTAAGGCGTATCTTACAGAAAAAGCGAAACAGAAGCTTGGAAAAGCTTTAGATACTTTCATGATCAGTCTCTATATGTCAAATTCTTGTGATAATGTATGGGTATTGGATACCGATAGTGCTTATCATATCTGCAATTCATTGCAGGTTCTGAAAAGGCATAGGAGATTAGCAAAAGGCGAGATGGACCTCAAGATAGGCAATGGAGCAAGAGTTGCTACTGTTGCTGTCGACGAGGTCACTCTAAATTTGCCTGATGGAGTTATTATTGAATTATATGCATGTTATTTTGTTCCCTTTATTATAAAAAATATTATATCCATTTCATGTTTGACATTAAATAGTTATAAAGTGCTTTTTGAGAATAATTGTTATTCAATTAATAAAAATGATAAGATCATTACTAGAGGGACATTGCATAATGGTTTGTTTATGCTAAATACTACTCCACATATCATGAATGTAAATGTATCTAAGAGGAAACAAGATGAGGTGAATGGTGCATACCTGTGGCATTGCAAGCTAGGTCATATCCATGAGGGAAGAATTCAAAAGTTGTTGAAAAATGGATACTTAGATCCATTTGACTATGAGTCATATACAACTTGTGAGCCTTGCCTTCGTGGAAAAATGACCAACTCTCCATTTAGTGGAATTGGTAAGAGAGTCATTGAGTTACTAGAACTCATACATAGTGATGTATGTGGTCCTATGTCAACTCATGCCATAGGTGGTTATTCCTATGTTATTACTTTTACTGATGATTTCTCTAGGTATGGATATGTGTACTTGATGAAGTATAAGTCTGAAGCCTTCGAGAAATTCAGGGAGTATAAGAATGAAGTAGAGAACCAGAATGGAAAGAATATTAAAACTCTTCGAACAGATCGAGGAGGAGAATACTTGAGTACAAAATTCACCCAGTTCCTTAAGGATCATGAGATTTTATCCCAATGGGCACCTCCTTATACACCATAGCTTAATGGTGTATCAAAAAGGAGGGATCACACACTATTAGATATGGTGCGGTTCATGATGAGTTTCGCTGACCTACCCATCTCATTTTGGGGATATGCCCTACAGACCGTAATTTACCTTTTGAACAGAGTTCAATCTAGATCAGTAGTGCCTACACTATATGAGATATGGAGAGGGAAGAAGCTTGATCTTAAGGTTGTTAAGATTTGGGGCTGCCCTGCCCACGTTAAAAGATATGACCCCGACAATTTGGAATCCAGGATGAAACGATGCAAGTTTGTGGGATACCCCAAGGAAACTTGTGGTTATTATTTCTATCACCATAAGGACCAAAAGGTCTTTGTTGCCAAGAGAGCAGTGTTTCTTGAGAAGGAACACATTCTTGGTGGAGACAGTGGGAGCATGATAGAATTGAGCGAGGTTAGAGAACCTAGCTCAGGCACCATTCCAGAGATTGAGTTGATAGAACCCTAGAGGAATTCTATAGAGATTGATCTTTGAGGGGGATCAACCCTTGGAACGCTATAGGGGTTCCACCCTCAAACTAGCCTAGTGGCTGTAATTGTAGATTGATCTTTTTTTTTCCAAAGAGGTGGAGGCTACAAGCTTATATAGAGCTCCAAACACTAGCCCTAGGGGCTGCTTCCTAAGTGAACTACCCAATTTACCCTCAACCTTAGCGGGCCGGCCCAGTAACAAGGGGGGCGATGGCTAAGAAGCCCAAAGACCCAAATATAAACCCTAGCCTCTCTTCTTTATAGGATAGAGGTAGCTAGGTGGGGTTTATTACATTCTCACAAGGTTTTTATTAGCTGCTACATGGTTGAGTAGGACCTAACCCTGCTAGGGTCCTATCAAGCCCGCCCTCTTCAAATCAGCCTTGTCCTCAAAGCTGGGGTTCCATGAACTCAGGGAACCGGGACTTCAGCTCCTCATATGATTCCCATGTGGCATTTTCAAGTGGTAAATTAGTCCAATGTACTAGTACTTCAGTAGAGGGACGTCGACGACGTATCACGACTCTGCGGTCGAGGATGGCTTGTGGTTGGGCTTGAATATTTTCATCATCAGTGGTGTTGGGCAGTTGGATCTGGGGTGTCTCGTGTTCTCCCAACTTGGGCATCAAGCATGACGCGTGGAAGACAAGGTGAATTTGGGCATCTTCGGGTAATTTAAGTCTGTACGCCACAGCTCCAATACGCTCTATAGGGCCCATAAAAACGTGGAGATAGCTTCATGGAGGCTCGTGTGTTGATGGATAGTTGCTTGTATGGTTGTAGGCGAAGATAAACACAATCTCCTACTAAAAATTCTCTTTCACTTCTTCGTATGTCAGCTTGCTGCTTCATTCTAGCTTGAGCAGTAGAGAGATTATCCTTTAGCAGTTGTAGGAGTTTGTCCCTGTTAATTAAATCTTGGTCGACCTGATCTACCTTAGCTGAGCCAATTACATACTTTGGAATCACAGGAGCCGGCCGACCATATAATGCTTCATATGGGGTACATTTTGTAGATGAATGATATGTAGTATTATACCACCATTCGGCCTAGGGGAGCCATTTCATCCACTCCTTTAGTTGATCACTAGTGAAACACCGAAGGTATGTCTCTAAGCATCTGTTCACCACTTTTGTTTGGCCGTCAGTTTGTGGATGGTATGCAGTGCTCATCTTGAGTTTGGTGCCCTGTTACTGAAATAACTCGGTCCAAAATTTACTAGTGAAGATCCTATCACGATCACTTACAATGGACCTTGGCATCCCATGCAGTTTAACAATATTTTCTATGAAAATCTGAGCAATACTAACAGTAGTGTAGGGATTGCGCACAGCACAAAAATGAGCATATTTCGTAAGTCGATCAACCACCACAAAGATTGTGCTTTTACCTTTGGAAGGTGGCAGCCCTTCGATGAAGTCCATGGAGATGTCAGTCCACATCGAGTCTGGTATGGGTAGTGGTTGTAGTTTCCCTGGACTCGCCACTGTTTCACCTTTTTGCTGTTGACATACATCACATTGTGCTACGTATTTAGAAATAATTTTTTTCATCCCTTTCCAATAAAAGTTTTGCTTCACTCTTTTATAGGTTCTTAGAAATCCAGAGTGCCCTGTTGAAGGTGTGGAGTGCATTTCGTGCAGAATGACTTTGATGCAAGGGGAGTTTGGTATAAGCACAATACGACCTTTATAGCGTAGATCCCTCGAATCCCAAGTATAGTGAGCTATTGCACTTGGATCCTCCTCCAATTTTTTGATGATGTTGCTGGTTTCTGGATCCTTCTTCCATTCCTCCCTAATGCCCTCGAGGAAGCCGATGGCAGGAAGAGAGATAGCTGAAAATTCAGCTTGCTGAGGGAACCGTGAGAGTGCATCTGCAACAACGTTTTCTTTCCCCTTTTTGTAAATAATTTCATAATCAAATCCTAGAAGTTTGGTTACCCATTTTTGCTGCTCCGGGGATGATATCTTCTACTCCAAAAATTACTTAAGGCTTCTATGGTTGGTTTTAATCTGAAATCGTCAGCCAATCAGGTAGGGTCTCCACTTTGTTACTGCGTGCACAATGGCGAGCATCTCCTTATCATAGATAGACATTTTTTGATTAGAGGGAGACAATGCCTTGCTAGTGTATGCGAGTGGTCGACCATCTTGCATGAGAACAGCTCCAATTCCAACTCCAGATGCATCAGCCTCAATGATGAAGGGTCGGCTGAAATCTGGTAGTGCTAACACTGGTGTTGTCGTCATGGCTGCCTTAAGTCTATCGAAGGCAGCGGAGGCTTTGTTCGACCATAGGAAGGTATTTTTTTTCAGTAGAGAAGTGAGGGGGGCACTAATCTTCCCATAGTCCTTCACGAATTTTCGGTAGTAGCCTGTTAGTCCAAGGAACCCACGCAGCAATTTCACATTTGTAGGTTTCGGCCAGCCTTGCATTGCTTCGATTTTTGTTGGGTCTACGGCCACTCCTTCTGATATTATATGCCCAAGGTACTCTACTTTTTGCTGGAGAAAGCTGCACTTTGATAGCTTAACAAAAAGAGTATTCTCTCGAAGGATCGTCAGAATAATTCGCAAGTGCTGAAAGTGAGTCTCAAGAGAAGGGCTGTAAATGAGAATATCATCGAAAAATACCAGCACAAATTTACGAAGAAAGCTCCGAAAAATGTCGTTCATGAGACTTTGGAAGGTTGAAGGAGCATTAGTGAGTCCAAAGGGCATTACCAAGAATTCATAATGCCCGTTGTGAGTGCGGAAAGCAGTTTTTGGGATGTCGCCTTCACATACCCGAATTTGATGATAACCGGATCGAAGGTCCAACTTCGTGAAGACTCAAGATCCTTTTAATTCATCAAGAAGTTCATCCCCCACTAGTATGGGGTATTTATCCTTGACGGTGATGTCATTTAGAGCTCGGTAGTCGACGCACATCCGCCAAGTTCCGTCTTTCTTGCGCACAAGTAGCACCGGTGAGGAGTAGGGGCTGCAGCTTGGTCGAATCACCCCTGTTTCGAGCATTTCCTTCATGATTTTCTCAATTTCATCCTTCTGGACATGAGGATAGTGGTAAGGCCGAGTGTTTGCTGGTGGTTTGCCCGGAAGGATTGGAATCCGGTGGTCATGTTGCCGAGTAGGAGGAAGGCCGCGCAGTTCAACAAAAACATCATCAAATTCAACAAGCAGTTGGGTGATATTTTGATTTTTAATTTCTGTTTTCTCCCCCTTTGGTTGCTGCTGGAGATGCATAAGAAAGCTACCATTTATCTTGTGTAAAACTTTCTTCATTCGTTGGGTTGAAACGGTGGTTACGTTGCTTCCACGCTTCCCGCGTAGGGTGACCTGTTTACCTTTGCAATAGAATTTCATAATCAATTTGGAAAAGTTCCAAGAAATATCACCTAGTGTCGTTAGCCATTCTATGCCCAGCACAGCCTCATAATCATCAATTGGTAGGAGGAAGAAGTCGGCAACAATTTCTTGGTCCTGTAGTAATAGTTTCACCTGCGGGCATCTTTGGTCGCATTTTAGGATTCGGCTGTCGGTGACCTTTACGTCGAACTTACTGCAACCTACAATGAAGAGTGCCATCCGAGCAGCAACTTTACTGTTTAGAAAGTTATTAGTGCTACCTGTATCGATGAGAACAGTGATTGATTGTTGTTTGAGCAGGCCTCCAACTTTCATCGTTTGTGGATTTGAGTAGCCGGCTAGCGCATGTACCATAAAGTCGACCGATTGTGGCTCTTCTTCCACATCTTCATCCTCATGTTCAATACTTTCTTCTAGCTGTTCACTGATCTCTTCTTCCACTGGTTCAATCACAAGAAGTCTCCCCCTTTTACAGTGATGCTCGCGGCTCCATGACTCGTCACAATGCCAACATAACCCCTTGGTAGATCGGTCTCGAAGCTATTCTCTTGTCAACCTTTTGGATGCAGGAGCTCGGATGACAGTAGGAGGGACTGAGAGCTTCAATATTGCTAGTCAGGGAGCGACCCTAGTCCTCTGGGCTTCGTGGTTCAATCGCTCCTCCTGAAGTCGTGCGAAAGAGATGGCTGCCATAAGCGTGTACAATTGTCATGCTTTAACCTCTCCCCGGATCTCTGGCTTCAAGCCCTCAATAAATGTCCCCAATAACTATTTTTTAGACCAATCATGAGTTTGATTAGATAATCTTTCAAACCTGGTTTGATACTCCTGGATGGTGGAGGTTTGTCGGATCTTTGCTAGTTGTCCGTCGATATTCTCGTAATCTGTTGGTCCGAAGCGGATCAGTAGTCCTTCTTTGAATTGTCGCCATGAGAGGACTCCATGAGTGTGTTCAAACTAATCAAACCATTTTATGGCATCCCCTTCAAGATGTATAGCTGCAATTTCTACCATAGATGCGTCCGCGATTTTGTGATACCGAAAATATCGCTCCGCGCGCGAGATCCAACCAATCGGGTCTCCTTCTTCCCATCTAGGGAAGTCCACCCTCATGCGTGGATAGTAGGGATCAGTCATAGAGCCTCCCCTCTCCTGGAGGTCATCTCTTCGATTAGAGCTCTCCCCTTGATGTGATTTCTTTGGGCTCGGTGGTCGACCCAAACTAAGTTCGGCAAAGAGAGTCCGAATCTTCTCCTCTATTCGTGTCTCGAAGGCTTCGAATTTAGCATCAATTGCCTCCTCGGATGCCATAGCATATGTCTCCAAATCTGTAATATTAAGATCTCTTTTTTGCTATATAGTTAAAGGCATGTATTGGTTGAGAGAAGTGGTGGCTGAAAGGGTTGGTGGATTGGTGAATGTAGGCTGTGGTTTAGGCTTGTTTTGTGGCTATTTTAGGTGCTGTTTGGGGCTGCGATTTGATGGAGTTTTGGGCTAAGATGGTAGTGGATGAAGGTTAGGGAAGAGGGTTTTAGATCTGTGGTAGCTCGCAGCAAAGATTTGACAAAAATCAGTAGAAATTGCTGCCTATATGCACTGTCTCGTAAGAGCAGAATTGTCGTCGAAGAAATAGCGGTTTCTCGATAAAATTTCTAGTGAAAACTCAGGGGTTTGAGGAGGGGGTTTGATGGTAGAATCTTAGTTTAGATAGCAACAAGGATAACAAATTGGATCAAGAAATTTTGGCAGCAAAGCAGTAAAGAAATCGGTGCAAGTTGCGATAGCAGAATTCTCGTCAAAAAATTTCAGCAGTTTGTGACGAGAGATTGCAGCAACACACGAATTTGTTTTTGTGATGAATTCCACAATAGATCGATCACGGATGGGAGCCAAGATGATCTATGAGGTGCACAAAAAATTTTGTTCAAAAAGGATAACAATTAGATCGGTTAAAGGCAGCAACACACGGCTGAAATTTTCTGCAGCAATCCTACGTTCGCAAAGATGGTAACTTTTGCGACGCAAGGAATTCGCAGCAAGGGATCAATAGAAAAACTTCTTTTTGATATTTTAGATGAAAAATTGCAGCAGCAAAAGGTATTGGTGGTAGAAAAATACCAAATCTCTGATGCAATTAGAGGTGGCGACAGTAGATTGATTTGATCTACGTCAGGAGATGACGGTGGAGATGATGACGTCAAGAGCAATTGTGGGAATTGCTTGGCTGATGGTGGGCGGCAGGGATGGCAGCAAAAGCAGCAAGATCGCTGCTCTGATACCAGATGATAGAACCCCAGAGGAATTCTATAGAGATTGATCTTTGAGGGGGATCAACCCTTGGAACGCTATAGGGGTTCCACCCTCCAAGTAGCCTGGTGGCTGCAATTGTAGATTGATCTTTCTTTTTCCAAAGAGGTGGAGGCTATAAGCTTATATAGAGCTCCAAACCCTAGCCCTAGGGGTTGCTTCCTAAGTGAACTACCCAATTTACCCTCAACCTTAGCGGGCCGGCCCAGTAACAAGGGGGGCGGCGGCTAAGAAGCCCAAAGACCCAAATATAAACCCTAGCCTCTCTTCTTTATAGGATAGAGGCGGCTAGGTGGGGTTTATTACATTCTCACAGGGTTTTTATTAGCTGCTACATGGTTGAGTAGGACCTAACCCTGCTAGGGTCCTATCACGAGTCTATTCAGGTACCTAACACACAAGTTCCAATTTTGCGTAGGATTAGTAGAGTATCACACCCTCCTGAAAGATATGTGGGATATATTAATGGAGAGGACATTTAGGATATTGATCCTTAGACCTACGAGGAGGCTATTATGAGCATAGACTCCGGAAAGTGGCAAGAAGCCATGAATTCTGAGATGGAATCCATGTACTCCAACAAGGTTTGGAACCTTATTGATGCACTTGAGGATATCATACCCATTGGCTGTAAATGAATCTTCAAGAAGAAGATTAGGGTACATGAAAAGGTAGAGACCTATAAGGCAAGGTGTTGACTATGACGAAACCTTTACACCCGTAACTATGCTGAAATCCATCCGAATTCTATTGGCTATTGTAGCACATTATGACTATGAGATTAGCAGATGCATGTGAAAACTACATTCCTCAATGGCAACCTCGAAGAGGAAGTATATATTGTTAGGATCGAAAAAGCACTAAGAGGGGGGGGTGAATTAGTGCAGCGGATTAAAAATGTAGTTTTGAAATCGATTTTACAAAAAGACAAGTTCGTAGGAAGATTTCGATTCGATGAAAGAGAACTTGTAAGAAGTTGCTTGAGCAAAGGAAATAGCAAGGAACTAAGCAATTTGCAGCTAAGTAATAAAATGATTCAGAAATGTAAACACTCACACATTCATGAATACAATAATGTATAGTGGTTCGGTCAAATGACCTACATCCACACTTGAAGTCTTCACGATGAGGCTCCGCACTTCCACTAGCAAATCCTTTGAAGGGGAAAGACCAAATACCCCTTTTTACAACCCTTTCCAAGAGGTTCACACTCTTACAAGATTTCTCAAGAAGAAGAAGGAGGTGAACACTTAGCAAGAGACAAGGCTTTTCAAGACTATTCAAAGACTTAAACTCAAGATTCTAACTCTCAAAAGGATGCCCTTTCAGCTAAGAAAGGGAGGGGTATTTATAGATCCAAAATGGTTTCAAATTTGGGCTCCAAATTTGAAATCAAATTGAGTTCGGTCTTTGGCGGTGCTACCGCTTGTCGGCGTCGTCAGGATCGATAGTGCACTGCGCGGTGCTATCGCTCGAGCAAGCGGTACTACCGCCACTATACACTATAGCCGGGTGGTAGCACCGCCCAGCACACGGCTGCCAGGTGGTGCTACCGCTGGCACAAGCGGTTCTACCGCCTGGCCCATTCAACAAAGCTGAATGGGCCTTGTTCAAGGCCCAAAAGGCCCAGTAAGGGCTCGGTTGACCCCTACCAATTTAGAGTATGATTAATTCGAAATCCTTGCCCTAAGTACGTGCCAACTACAAAATTAAAATATAATTAACAGTGATTTAAACCGACATTCTTCAAGTCTTATTCCGGTGAGCTTTACGATGAGACTTCGGCATTCCTCTGATACTTCCCTCGGATTTCTTCCGGCGGATTCCCAGCATGCTCCCGGCTTGTATGGCACGCTCAACGAGTCTTCGACAAGCTTCCGAACCTTCTCGGCAAAGTTTCGTGAACCTTCGACGATCTTTGCGACGAACTTCTAAAAACTTCGGCAAGTCCCTGATTTGATCTTGGTTGGTTCCGACAACACTTCCGACGATCCTTCGGACTTTCAATGAACTCTTGAACACCCAACGGACTTGACCTCGGCAAATCACTTTATGTTTCTGACCCATCGTAGTTAATCCTATACACTTATCTTTGACAATATAGATTAGAATAAATATTTCACCAATTGATTTTATCATCAAAATCCGAGATTCAACAATCTCCCCCTTTTTGATGATGACAATCAATTGATGATGGAGTTAAACTCAACTCCCCCTATCTATATGCCATATCATTAGAAGGTAAAAAGCACTTGAATTCAATCTTTTGAATTTAAGCCAAATCGAATAGATTTCATTCAACATAAAGCTTAATAAACAAGCTTAGGCATAAATACTAAAAATAATGTATTTTAAACAATGTCAAAGTATTTACACCTATAATAACCAGAAATATTAATTCAAACATGATAAAGATCAAGTGATATCCAAAAGAGTGTTTTAATATCAAGACATGATATCAAATAAAAAAGTAGCTTATCTCAAGAATAAGAGGTCTTAAGCATTTGCAATGTGATACAATTGATTCATATTTCACTTTAAGCATTTTATTCCAACATAGCAACAATTACTCCATCATAGCAACTTATATGTTTCTCCCCCTTTGTCATCAACAAAAATAATGAAGATGAAGAAACCATTCATTGTCATGGAGAGAGCAAGAAACCATTCGAGGAAGGTATCAAGTCATAAAATTATATAAAAGTGTCATATAGTAGTCACAAGGAAGAAGGTATCAAGTCAAAATTATGATCAAATCAAAAAAAAGTTCATGCAAAAGCTGAGTAGATGAAATGAAAGTTACAACACACAACATCATCCATAGTAGTCATAAGCATAACAGGACAAGTGTTTAAAAAGAAAACAACAGCTACTCCGGAGGAGGAACGCCAAGATGCCTATACAAGTGATCTATTTTGCGGTTCATTTGTTGTACTTCCTTCAAAATTTCAGTTTGTTGTGATATGATTTGATTCAAGACACGCATGATCGGATCTTCAGTAGATGGAGCAAGAGCTGGTTTAAACGGTGCTAGATCAATGGGACTAGGCGGAGGAGATTCATTTCTCCTAAAAATTGGTGTTTCAGGTTGCTCTACTAGTGGATGAACTATATCAACCCTTCTAGGTTGCCTAATCCATATGCCATCTCTAAAGGTGCATCTAAGCCGCTTCAGGAGACTTCTATTAATTGTGTTATATCTATCAACTTTCATTACTTCCTCGTTGGGTGACACATAAATATCATGGGCAAAAATGAGTCTAGTGATCAACCCACCATACGACAACATCGAGTCTCTAGAGAAAATTTCTATCATATGTTGTCTAATCAAACAACCAAAGTAGTTGTTTTGTCTAGTCATAATCCAATACATCGTATTCAGTTCTAACATACTCATTTCATCAGGATGAAATTGCTTCAGAAGTAGAATGCTTATCATAATGTGATGAAGTAATTTCGAGTTAAAAGGTAATAAGTGCTTGTAGCTTTTAGGGATGATGCCTAGGTTAGGATTAGCAAAAATTATTTCTAAGGCTTCAGAGTGGGTTACTCCGATTGCATCCATATTCCATTGCCCTCTAAAATAACATCCTCTGTTCGTTTCTTCAATTCCAAGTAACTCACATATGATACGATCAGAAATCTAAATTGTGGTTCCTAACACATAGGTGGACAAAACATCATCTTTAATAATCATGTTAGCATAAAATAGCTTAACCAACCTAGGGTAGATTGGTTCATTAATTTGCAAGATAGGTAGAGCATTTAGATTAGTAAACCATCTAATAGGTTCTAGATTTCCTAGTTCACCTAGATCAACATGTTTACCCTTATGTATGGTTTTACAATCAAAATTTGGGTATCTTAAGGCTACCTCATTAGATCTAAAAAGGGTTGGGTCAAATGAATCTCCTTCCAACCTTTTCCCTTTACCTCTTGTTGATTTCTTAGGAGCCATGTCTATATCTATTCATGATGAACAAACAAAAGGAAATAATAAGGAAAAGATAAGCAATTGTGAGTAGAAGAGAAAATTTCATCTATTACCTTGTTTGTGTTTCTTAGAGAGGTGAGGAGCTTGGATCACAAAAATGCCTTTGATTTGCCCTTTAGGAGGAAGAATGGAGAGTAGAAGGCTTAGAGGAGCTTAGGAGGAAGAAGGATGAAAGGGAGACTGTTTCGGTCGGTTCTACCGCCGACCCTAACACCCCCTTTAATATGGGGGTGTTCGGGCGGTGCTACCGCCAACCAGGTGGTGCTACCGCCTGGGAGCCAAATACCCAAGCGGTATTACCGTCGGTTTAGGCGGTGCTACCGCTGGCCCCATAAAATATTAATTTTTTTTTAAAATTTATTCTGAATTTGTTTTCAGAGATTTTAAGGATGGGATGATGTCAAAAAGAAATCCGAAATTTCAAAAAGAAATCCGAGAGGAAGTCAGATCGACGAAAATCAAAATTTCAAGGAAAAATCTCATACAATAAAGCTCATTTATTAGGACAATTTAACATGCCTAATTCCCTTCTAATAAAATTAAATTATTTCTTATTTAAGGGTTTTGTAAAAATATCCGCTAATTGATGATTTGTATCAATAAATTCAAGGGTGACATCTTTACTACTGACATGATCACGTATAAAATGATGCCTAATGTCAATGTGCTTAGTTCGAGAGTGTTAAATTGGATTTTTAGTTAGACAGATAGCACTCGTGTTATCACATTTTATAGGAATGTTCTTTAAATAAATTCCATAGTCTTCTAGTGTATTTTTCATCCAAATAACTTGTGCACAGTATGCACTTGCAGCTATGTATTCTGCTTCTGTCGTAGATAGTGCAACTGATTTTTGTTTCTTGGAAGTCCAAGAAACAAGTGCATGTCCTAGAAATTGGCATGTTCCGGATGTACTTTTTCTATCTATTTTACATCCATCAAAATCCGCATCTGCATAAGCTTTCAAATCAAAGTTATTGGATTTTGGATACCATAATCTAAGATTCGGAGTCCCTTTAAGATATATAAGGATTCTCTTAATGGCTTTGAAGTGAGATAGCTTAGGATTAGCTTGGAATCTTGCACATAGCCCCACACTAAACATGATGTCAGTCAGTTGCGGTGAGATAAAGCAAGCTACCTATCATGCCCTATATATTTTTTGAAATCCAACATATCTAACTTAGTGGAGGTGCCCATAGGAGTGCTAATGTCTTTTGATCCATCCATGTTAAATCGTTTTAACAATTCTAATATATACTTTGATTGATTTAGAAATATACCATCACTTAGTTGGTTAATTTGTAATCCTAAAAAGAAATTTAGTTCTCCCATTAGGCTCATCTCAAATTTATCACTTATATTCTTAGCAAATGATTCACATAGTGATTTATTAGAAGAACCAAAAATAATATCATCAACATAAATTTAAACAATAAGAAAATTATTTTCAAAATGTTTAATAAACAATGTAGTATCAACCTTGCCTTTAGTGAAATCATTTGAAATTAAAAAAGAACTAAGCCTCTCATACCAAGCCCTAGGGGCTTGTTTTAGACCATATAAAGCCTTAGTTAGCTTAAACACATGGTTAGGGAGAAGAGAATTTTCAAATCTGGGTGGTTGTTCGACATACACTTCTTCGGAAATAAAACCATTTAAGAATGCACTTTTGACATCCATTTGAAATAATTTGAAATCATTACTACTAGCATAGGTAAGGAGCATCCTAATGGCTTCTAATCTTGCCACCAGAGCGAATATCTCTTCGTAATCGATAGATACCTTCTTCTTGGTTGAAACCTTTGGCCACTAGTTTAGCCTTGTTTCTAACCATGATACCACACTCATCTTGCTTGTTTCTAAAGACCTACTTAGTACAAGCTTCCATACCTCATTCCTCTCAAATTGATTCAATTCTTCTTGCATTGCGATAACCCAAGAATCATCTTTCAAGGCATCATCAATGCATTTTGGTTCAACTTGAGAAAGAAAAGCAGCATGGGCACAAAAATCTTTGAAAGAAGAGTGAGTTTGAACCCCTTTCATTGTATCTCCTATAATTAACTCCTTGGGATGAGCATCTACATACTTCCATTCCTTGGGTAAGGAAGTTTGGGAAGAAGATGCATCCAAGTTGTCATTTTGAGGAGAGGGTTCATTCAAATTCAAATTATCAAAGCCAAAATCATCATCAAAATCTTTCTTCTTAAATTTAAAAATTTTATTAAAAACCACATGAATAGATTCTTCTATAACTAAGGTTCTTTTGTTGAAAACACGAAAAGCCTTAGAAACGAAAGAATAACCAAGAAATATGCATTCATTGGATTTTGCATCGAATTTTCCTAAGGCATCCTTTTCATTTAAAATAAAGCATTTACAACCAAAAACTTTAAAATAAGAAACATTGGGTTTTTTATCATTCCATAATTCATATGGAGTTTTAGATAGGGATGGTCTCACTAGAACTCTATTCATAACAGAGCAAGCCGTATTCACGGCTTCGGCCCAAAAATATTTTGGTAAATTATATTCATTTAACATGGTTCTAGCCATTTCTTGTAAACTTCTATTTTTCCTTTCCACTACTCAATTTTGTTGTGGATTTCTTGGAGTAGAGAAGTTATGGTTATATTTGTTTATTTCATAAAAATTTTGGAAGTCATGATTTTAAAATTCACCTCCGTGATCACTTCGAATTGATGAAATCATAAAACCTTTTTTATTTTGAGTGAGTTTACAAAATTTAGAGAAACATTTGAAACAATTACTTTTGTGAGCCAAGAAATAGGTCCAAGTGTATCTACTATAGTCATCCACAATTACAAAGGCATATTTGCTACCTTCTAGACTTGTTATGTCAATTAGTCCAAATAAGTCTAAATGGATCAATTGCAATGGTCTAGTGGTGCTAATTTGATTTTTTGATTTGAAACTAGTTTTTATTTGTTTTCCTAGTTGACATGTATCACACACCTTATCCTTAACAAATTTCATGTTTGAGATTCCTCTTACTAACTCTCTAGATGAAATCTTAGAGATTAGTTTCATGCTTGCATGGCCTAATCTCCTATGCCAAAGCCAAGCATCATCATTCAAAACTGAAAAACACATTTCATTACTTAATTCATCAATATTTATAGTGTAGACATTGTTTTGTTTTAAAGCAATCATGGATATGTCATTATTTGGTTTTTCAATGATGCAAACATTAGATTCAAATCTAACAACATAACCTTTATCGCATAATTGACTAATGCTTAAAAGATTATATTTTAAACCATCAACTAGTAAGACATCATCAATTGAAAAACTTGATTTGTTACCTATGGTTCCCTTGCCAATGATTTTACCCTTGTTGTTGTCTCCGAAGCTGAGATACCCTTCTTCTTTGCTAGTGAGCATAGAGAAATAAGATGGATCTCCGATCATATGCCTTGAGCATCCACTATCAAGATACCATTTCTTGCTCCTAGCTTGTGAGTTTGTCTATAAAAGAGGATGGCTTTTAGGTACCCATTTGATTTTGGGTGCCTTACAAATTGATCTACTTAATTTATATTTCAATATTGAATTGTTTATGGTTCCTTTAGGAACCCATATCAATTTTTGTGGACTAAATTTCTTGAATGGATATTTGTAAGCAACATGTCCTGTTTTACCAAAAAATTACATTTTAAATGGGGTGATATATGCAATGTGGGTCTTTTAATGAAGGTGGTGGGATTTTGGTGAGATCCACTCACAAATCCGATTCCACTTCTATTTCCAACATGACCCTTGTTAGCAAGGATCATGTCCAAGCCCTTGCTACCGACCTTAAACTTGTTTAGGGTCTCTTTGAGTAGTAAGTTCTCCCTTTTTGTTGCCTCTAAGTATTCACACTTAGAGCATGGGGGTAGAGAAGGGGTTTGGAGACTATTAAACTTATTTTGTAATAAAGCAAGCTCTTTCTTAAGTAAATTGAACTTATTACTAATAGTTCTACATTCATCAAATAACTCATGAAAAGCGATAGAAAGTTCATCAAAAGATAACTCTTCATTAAATAACTCACTAACCTCTTCTCCTAATGCCATTAGCGCGAAGTTGACCTCCTCTTTGTTGCTAGCTTCTTCAACCTCGGAGTCACTTGAATCATCCCACGTGGCCTTCAAAGCTTTCTTCTTCTTGAATTGCTTCTTCTTGACTTGAGGGCATTCATTCTTAAAGTGTCCCGGCTTCTTGCATTCGTAGAAAATAACTTGGTCCTTTTTGTGTTCAAATTTATTTTTTGTGTCATTTTTAAATTTGTTCTTTCTTATAAATTTCTTAAACTTTCGAGTTAAAAGTGCAATGTCATTATCACAGTCCTCATCACTTGATGTTCCTTTCAAGTGGTCTTCTTGTGTTCTAAGTACCATATCCTTCCTGTTCTTTGGAGGGGATTCTCAAGCTCTTCATGAGCATGGCACGTCATCTCGTAGGTCATTAGAGACCCAATAAGTTCTTCAAGCGGAAATATTTTAAGATCCTTGGCCTCTTAAATGGCCGTAACCTTTGGATCCCAACTCTTTGGAAGGGATCTTAAAATTTTAGTTACCAACTCAAAATTAGAAAAACCTTTACCAAGAGCTTTAAGTCCATTGATGACATCCGTAAAGCGGGTGTACATGTCTCCAATGGACTCATTTGGTTTCATACGAAAAAGTTCATAAGAATGCACAAGAATGTTGATTTTAGACTCTTTCACTCGGCTAGTGCCTTCATGAGTGATTTCAAGAGTGTGCCAAATATCAAATGCCGATTCGTAAATAGAAACCCGATTAAACTCATTCTTATCAAGCGCACAAAATAAGGCATTCATAGCCTTTGCATTGAGAGCAAAAATCTTCCTTTCCGACTAATTCCATCCACTCATCGGAAGAGAAGATTTTGCAAAACCATTTTCAACAATGTTCCAAAGTTCGAAGTCCATAGAAATGAGAAAAATCCTCATACGAGTCTTTCAATACGTATAATCCGACCCATTAAACATAGGTGAACGAGTAATGGAGTGACCCTCTTGCATACCGGAGTAGGTCATCTCTCTTGGGTTTTAAACCAATATGAGAGCAAACCTTGCTCTGATACCAATTGTTAGGACCGAAAAGGCACAAAGAGGGGGGGGGGAGTGAATTAGTGCAGCGGATTAAAAACATAGTTTTGAATCCGATTTTACAAAAAGATAAGTTCGTAGGAAGATTTCGATTCGATGAAAGAGAACTTGTAAGAAGTTGCTTGAGCAAAGGAAATAGCAAGGAACTAAGCAATTTGTAGCTAAGTAATAAAATGATTCAGAAATGTAAACACTCACACATTCATGAACACAATGATGTATAGTGGTTCGGTCAAATGACCTACATCCACTCTTGAAGCCTTCACGATGAGGCTCCATACTTCCACTAGCAAATCCTTTGAAGGGGAAGGACCAAATACCCCTTTTTACAACCCTTTATAAGAGGTTCATACTCTTACAAGATTTCTCAAGAAGAAGAAGGAGGCGAACACTTAGCAAGAGACAAGACTTTTCAAGACTTTTCAAAGACTTAAACTCAAGATTCTAACTCTCAAAAGGGTGCCCTTTTAGCTGAGAAAGGGGGGGTATTTATAGATCCAAAATGGTTTCAAATTTGGGCTCCAAATTTGAAATTAAATTTGAGTTCCCGGTGCTAACGGTGCTACCGCCTATTAGTTGTCAGACTGACAGTGCACAGGCGGTACTACCACCATTGTACACTGTAGCCGGGCGGTACTACCACCCCAGGATGGGCGATAGCACCGCCCAGCACATGACTAACAGGCGGTGCTACCGCCTGGCACAAGCGGTTCTACCGCCTAGCCCATTCAGCAAAGCTTTGCTGAATGGGCCTTGTTCAAGGCCCAAAAGGCCAAATAAGGGCCCTATTGACCCCTACCAATTTAGAGTAGGATTAATTCGAAATCCTTGCCCTAAGTATGTGCCAACTATGAAATTAAAACATAATTAATAGTGATTTAAACTGACATTCTTCAAGTCTTATTCCGGTGAGCTTTACGATGAGACTTCGGCGTTCCTCCGATACTTCCCTCGGATTTCTTCCGGCGGATTCCCAGCATGCTCCCGGCTTGTATGGTAAAGTTATGCTTCCAGATTCAACGAGTCTTCGACAAGCTTCCGAACCTTCTCAGCAAAGTTCTACGAACCTTCGACGATCTTTGTGATGAACTTTCGAAAACTTCGGCAAGTCCCTGATTCGACCTTGGTTGGTTCCGGCAACACTTCCGACGATCATTCGGACTTTCGATGAACTCTTGAACACCCGACGGACTTGACCTCGGCAAATCACTTTATGTTTCTGACCCATCGTAGTTAATCCTACACAATTATCTTTGACAATATAGATTAGAACAAATATTTCACCAATTGATTTTATCATCAAAATCCGAGATTCAACATATATGATAAGCCTGCGGGGTTCATGTCCAAGTATAGTCTAGATAAGGTGTGTAGATTGCTTAAGTTCATTTATGGACAAAAGCAAGCTTCCCAAAGTTAGAATATAAGATTTGATGAGGCGATCAGATCTTATGACTTTGTTAAGAACGAAGATGAGCCTTGTGTGTATAGGAAGGTAAGTGAGAGCACTATCACCTTCTTGGTGTTATATGTGGATGACATCTTGATCATTGGGAATGATGTAGGAATGCTCTCCATAGTAAAAACTTGGCTATCTAGATACTTCTCCATAAAGGACTTAGGGGAAGTATTCTATATTCTAGGGATTCAGATCTATAGAGATAGATCTAAGAGGATGCATGGCTTGACCCAGTCCAGGTACATAGACTCCATTATCAAAAAGTTTGGCATGAAAAATTTCCAGAGAGGTCTCATACCTATGAGACATGGAATATCACTTTCTAAGAGTATGTCCCCAAGGACTCCTGAAGAAAGGGCACACATGGATAGAATACCATATGCCTCAACGATAGGGTCTATCATGTATGCTATGCTATGTACCAGACCTGACATAGCGCATGCTCTGAGTGTCATGAGCAGGTATTAGGCAGATCCAGGCTTGGAGCACTGAAAAATAGTAAAGTGTATCATTAAGTACTTGAGAAGGACTAAGAATCTTTTATTGGTATATGGAGGTAGTAGCCTCAGAGTTGAGGGCTACATGGACTCAAGCTTTCAGTCCGATGTCGATGATAGCAAGTTGAATTCAAGGTACGTCTTCACCCTAAATAGAGGAGCAGTATACTTGAAAAGTTCCAAGCAAGATACAATTGCTGACTCGACCACAGATGTGGAATATATTGCTGTGGCAGAGACAGTAAAGGAGGGAGTCTGGATAAAGAAGTCATTGTAGATTTAGGAGTCATGCCAAACAGTGAGGAGTCAATTACCTTATATTGCGACAACAATGGGATAATTTCTTAAGCAAAGGAACCTAGGTCTCATCAGAAGCCTAAGCATGTTCTAAGGAAGTTCCACTTGATCAGAGAGATCGTGGCCTGAGGAGATGTAGCAGTGGAAAGAGTTCCATCCGAAGATAACATTGCAAATCCACTAACAAAGCCGTTGACTTAGATTATATTTAAGCATCATAGGAGTCTGATGGGGATCAGACATGCAGATGATTGGCTTTAGGTTAAGTGGGAGATTGTTGGTTGTAGGTGCCCTACAAGCCAATCACGTGAGTGATGGCACGTATGACATATTATGTTGATCTCTTCACATATTATTATTAGTATTTTTTTTATATTATCTGGATAAATATTGTGATATCCATAGATCTGTGCAATGGGAATCAGATCGTGATGAGATCACGATAATAAGATTAATATACCTTTAAACATAGATCCTAAATCATCCTGGTCATAGGTTACTCGATTAAGACATCGAGATAACCGGATAGACTGGTACATTATATACTAGTCAATATGATAGAGGCGACTGGTCCCATAGTCACTTATATGGGGATACTAGAGGTACAATGCAGGTGCTCATTGGAGAATGAGTTCACTAATTGATTCGCTTACAGAATGCTATATGGTTAATGATATCTAATGTCAGACAGCGATTTCGTAGTCCTTATAATGTGTCTGGTCCTTAGACTTAAGGCACCAAAGATGCCTTATTTGAGTACTCCATTCTTTGACGTTGGACTTATATGTTTGGAGAGCTCCAGATCAAGTATAGCCGATTCTTAGGAATGGTAGCCAACCTTATGAAGAAAATTGTGATCAATAGAGGATTATTCACTCTCAGTATCGTAAGAGATGTATCCCACGTATGCTTGCTTAAGCAAAATCTCTGGCCAAGATCGTTCGGATTGAGAGAGAAGGAGTTCTCCGAGAGAATCAAATTAGAGCGAGACTTGAACAGGATTCCATATAGGCCTAATTTTACCATGCCCAATATACGGTCTTTGGGATATTAGATAGATGAGGGACTATAGATACATGATAACTAAGGACAGACAGGTCCGATGTATTGGATCCCCTTGTACCGACCAGGGACTATGGTGTAGTGGCCTAGTGCGTCCATAGTCGATGAGTCGAGTGAATTATTATGGAGATAATAATTTACTATATCAGAAGGTATTCTGAGTTAGAAGGAGTTCTGATGGGAGTAACTCACAACCACTTCGGTATCGGGCCTAGAGGGTCACACACATAAGGTAGATGTTGCGATAAGTAGAGGTGCGGATATGAGATATCTGCGAAGTCCCTAGTTTGATCCTCTGGATGAGATCCAATTGGATAATTAGATGAGATCCAATTAAATAATTGGATAAGATCCAATTGGATGAGATCAAATTGGTTCCTATGAATAAGATCCAATGAGATCCAATTGGATAAAGATCTAGTGTGAACAGGATCTCTTAAGGATAAGCTTCCTCCACCTCTATAAATAGGAGGAACCTCCTGGTTCATAGGTTGAGAGCTCTTAGTAGTCATCCTCCTATTCTCCTCAATCTCCTCTCCTCCTCCTTGGCTCTGACAGCCTTGTGGTGTACATGGAGAGAGATCCCATGGTGATCTGAGGAGCGTTATTGTTGTGTCCACTGTGTGGATTACCGCTAGAGAGGAGTATGCTAGTGCTCCTTCATCCTCTTCATTGGATCTGAAATTTTTGGAGATATACAATCTCCCTAGGTAATGCTTCTAACATGATACATGCAGATTTTTTGAATTTCGATTTTTGTGCACCAATCATCGCACGATGGCTAAATACGTAACTATGGAAAATCCAGTCTTGTTTTTGTTTTCCGCTGTGCATGAGATGTCGAATCTCCTGATTTCCCAACACTAGCCATCGCCCCCTCTTACTAGGCAGGTCGACTAGGGTTGAGGACAAAAGGGGTAATTTACTTAGGAAGCAACCCCCTAGGGCTAGGGTTTGGAGCCCTATATAAGCATGTAGCCTCCACCTCTTTTGAATAACAAAGATCAATCTATAATTTTAGCCATCTGGCCGACTTCTTGGAGGGTGGAACCCCTATACCGTTCCATGGGTTGATCTCTCTCAAAGATCAATCTACATAGAATTCCTCTAGGGTTCTATCATTTGATATCAGAGCAACGATCTTGCTACTTTTGCTACAACCCCTACTGCCCACCATCAGCTAAGCAATTTCCATAATTGCTCTTGACGTCGCCATCTCCACCGTTATCTTCTATCGTAGATCAAATTAGTCTACTGTCGCCACCTCCAATTGCATCAGAGATTTAGTATTCTCCTATCACCAATACATTTTGCTAATGTAATCTTCCATTCAAAATACTAAAAAGAAGTCTTTTTTATCTATCCCTTGCTCTGAATTCCTTTCGTCGTAAAAGTTATCATCTTTGCGAATGAAGGATGGTTGCAGAAAATTTTAGCTGCATATTGTTGCCTTTAAACTAATCTATTTACCATCCTTTTTGAACAAAATTTCTTATACGCTTCATAGATTGTCTTGGTTTTTATCTATGATTAATCTATTATGGAATTCATTTCTAAAATGTTCTTGTGTTGCTACAAATTTTTGTTGCAAACCATTGGAATTTTTCAATGAGAGTTTTGCTATTGAAACTTGCACCAATTTCCTTGTTATTATGCTGCTAAAATTTCCTTGATCTAATTTGTCATCATTACTATTATCTAAATTGAGATTTTATTGTCAAATCCCCTACTCAAATCTCTCAATTTTTGTTGAAAATTTTGTCAAGAAACCACTATTTCTTTGACGACAATTCTGCTCTTACAAGACAGCATCTATATGCAGCAACTTCCATCGATTTCTATCAACCTTTGCTGCCATCTACCACAGATCTAAAACCCTTTTCCCTAACCTTCATTCACTACCATCACAGCCCTAAAACTCCACAAAACCACACCCAAAACATGTTAGGATCAGAGAGGCATTAGGAGGGGAAGGGGGGGCGATGAATTAGTGCAGCAGATTAAAACTCGTAAGTTTGAAATCGATTTCGTAAATAGCTAGTTCGTATTGAGATTTTGATTCGACGAAGATGACTTAGTTGAAGTAGCTTAAGTAAAGGAGATGAAAACCAAATGATTTGTAGCTAAGTATAGAAACGATTCAAAAATTTAAACACTCACACATTCAAGAACACCACGATGTATAGTGGTTCGGTCAAGTGACATACATCCACTTCCAAAGCCTTATTCAATGAGGCTCTCAACTTCCATTAGCAAGTCACTTTGAAGGGGAAGGACCAAATACCCCTCTTACAATCCTTTTACAAGAGGTTCACACTCTTACAGATTTTTTAAAGAGAAAGAGGGGGGTGAACACTAGCTATCGAAAATAAGACTTAGCCAAAGCTTTGCTCAATTTCTAACTTTCAAAAGGGTGATCTTTCTACTGAGAAAGGAGGGGTATTTATAAACCCCAAGAGAATTCAAATTTGAGCTCCAAATTTGAATTCATTTTGGGTTTCCTGGTGCTGGCGGTGCCACCGCCTATCAGTGGTGGTGCCACCGCTTGTCAGTTGTCAAACTGATAATGCACTATGCAGTTTCACCGCCCAAGGCAGTGGTGCCACTGTCTAGTCTCTCAAGTGCTGAGCAGTGGCACTGCACCAGGCTGTTTCAGTACATTGGTTTGGGCCTTAAACTCGGCCCAAACCTATCCAAAACAAGGCCCAATGGGCCCCTACTTTGGGTTATAGGATTAACACCTAATCCTAACCCAAATTACATGCTTAACTATGAAATTGAAATATAATTCTAAGTGATTTAAACTAACACTCTTCAAGTCTTCTTCCAATGAGCTTTCTGGCAAAATTTTGGTGGACTTCCGACACTCCTTTGGATTTCTTCCGGCGAACTTCCAGCAAGCTCCTAGATTCCATGGTGAGTTCAATGAGTCTTCGGCAATCTTTCAAATCTTCTTGGTGATCTCCATGAACCTTCGACGATCTTTTCGACGAACTTCCAAAACCTTCGGTAAGTCCCTGATTCTATCTCGGTTGGTTCCAGCAACACTTCTGATGATCCTTCGGACTTCCGGTGAACTCTCGAACTCCCGGCGAACTTGACCTCGGTAAATTGCTTTATATTTTCATCCCATCATAGTTAATCCTACACACTTATCTCGATAATATGGATTAGAACAAATAATTCACCAATTGACTTCATCATCAAAATCCGAGATTCAACAATCTCCCCCTTTTTTATGATGACAATCAATTGATGATGGAGTTAATCTTAACTCCCCCTATCTATATGCCATATTATGAGAAGGTAAAAAAACTTGAATTTATTCTTCTTAATACTATGCAAGACATTTTATCAAGTTATTTTCATTTGTCTCATCAATTTACACATTCTTCTCCCCCTTTGTCATCAACAAAAAAAGAGGTGAAGTAGCCATCACAAGGTATCATATCATACAAAAAAAAATGAGTGGTCAATTTTCAAGCATATGATAAATGAGTCGAACATAATGCAATATATGTCATCCTTGATAGAGAAATCTGAAAAATGTTTGGATCATTTTTATTCATGTTCATGAGATCCGAAAGAAAACATTAGAGTATCAAAATGCTCATGAAGAATTCATACATGAAGAATATAAGACTCAATTTTTTTATTGAGAATTCAAGCATAGAATTGTGAAAGGATAGATCATTAAAGTCATTCATCAAGGATTTCATATTTTAAGGCAAACTCCATGAGAATGAGACGTCAAAACTCATAAAACTTCAACGATTTAAATATATTAATATCAAAAATTTGAAGGAAAAAATTCGACATGACATTCTTGTAGTGATTCATGAGGAGGAAGTCATAAAACCTTGAATCATATCGATTAGCATAAGAATAAAAATCAAAAATAAACATTTAAGAACTTAGTTAAGCTTCATATAAAATTCATGTCATGATATATCTTTAGTCATACTTAAAGGAGGGTATAAAATTAGTTTTTACTACATCATTAGTGTCCACTATTTAAAGGAGGAAAACAACATCATGATAGCTTTCATCAAGATTATGATCGAAAGATAAAAATAAGAGCTCCATGATATAAAGATGTCATCAAAATGCGAAAATATAATATATCAATGTGAAACTATCAAAACTGAAAATTTAATCATTTCATCAAAAGTCATAACTCAAAAATTCATCAATAGGAAGATCAAAATGCCAAGATGATATTGTAAAGATGTCATTCAAAAATGAAGAGGTGATATTAAGATGATACAATCAAAACCAAAGTTAGAAAATTTTGAAAAAGACATACAATATCATGTATTAGAACAATTTAGCATGCCTAATTCTCTTCTAATGAAGTCAAATTATCCTTCATTTAGGGGTTTTATAAAGATGTCCGCTAATTAGTATTTTTTATCAATAAATTCTAGAATGACATTGTTATTATTGATATGATCTCGTATAAAGTGATGCATAATGTCAATATGCTTAGTTCTTGAGTGTTGAATTGGATTTTTGGTTAGACAAATAGTGCTTGTATTATCACATTTTATGGGAATGTTCTTTAAATAAATTCTATAGTCTTCTAAAGTATTTTTCATCCAAACAACTTGTACACAACATGCACTTGCGGCTATATATTCGACTTCTACCGTAGATAGTGCAACCGAATTTTGTTTCTTGGACGTCTAAGAAATAAGTGCTTGTCCTAAAAATTGGCATGTTTTGGATGTGCTCTTTCTATCTATTCTATATCCACCAAAATCCGCATCCGCATAGGCTTTTAAATCAAAGTTATCAGATTTTGGATACCATAATCCTAGATTAGGAGTTCCTTTAAGATACCTAAGGATTTTTTTAACAGCTTTAAGGTGAGATAACTTAGGATTAGCTTGGAATCTTGCACATAGACCTATACTAAACATGATATCTGGTCTAGTTGCGGTGAGGTAAAGTAAGGTACCTATCATTCCCTTATATGTTTTCTGATCAAAATTTTCTCCACTTTCATCCAAGTCTAACTTTGTGGAAGTACTCATTGGAGTGTTGATGGCTTTGAACCATCCATATTAAATCATTTTAACAAATCTAATGTATACTTTGTTTTATTAAGAAATATACCATTACTTAGTTGTTTAACTTGTAATCCTAAAAAGAATGTTAATTCTCTCATTAGGCTCATTTCAAATTCATGACTCATACACTTGGCAAATGATTCACATAGTGATTCATTCGAAGAACCAAAATTAATATCATCTACATAAATTTGAACAATAAGAAAATTATTTTCAAAATGTTTAATAAACAATGTAGTATCAACCTTGACTTTAATAAAATTATTTGAAATTAAGAAAGAACTAAGCCTCTCATACTAAGCCCTAGGGGCTTGTTTTAATCCATAGAGAGCCATAGTTAGTTTAAACACATGATTGGGAAGAAGAAAATTTTCAAATCTGGGTGGTTGTTCAACATACATTTCTTCGGAAATAAAACCATTTAAGAAAGTACTTTTGATATCCATTTGAAAAAACTTAAAATTATTACTACTAGCATAGGTAAGGAGCATCCTAATGACTTCTAATCTTGCCACAGGAGCGAAGGTCTCTTCATAACCGATACCTTCTTCTTATTTGAAACCTTTGGCCACTAATCTAGTCTTGTTTCTAACCATGATACTGCATTCATCTTGCTTGTTTCTAAAGACCCATTTAGTACCAATAACTAAATGGTCACTAGGTCTAGGAACAAGCTTCCATACCTCATTCCTTTCAAATTGATTCAATTCAGAAAAATATTAGTTAATTAAAATATTTAATTAACTATTATTATTTATCTAGTAGTCCTATAAAATAATATATACATGTGATGTATGATGTGGACAGATGATCATGGATCTATGATGTGATATGTGTACATGTGATTATTATTATTAGATTTTAATTAACTATTATTATTTATCTAGTAGTCCTATAAAATAATATATACATGTGATGTATGATGTGGACAGATGATCATGGATCTATGATGTGATATGTGTACATGTGATTATTATTATTAGGGCCTACGAGTCGCTATTTTTCTCGTTTACTATCGGGCCTGCGTGCCTGTAATTATGTTGTAATTAAATGAAGAGGCACAACGGTAGTGAGTCCCATGAGGTCAAGACAGACGATCCGATGCATGGAGATGCATTGAGATGACGACGAAACCGATGAAGCGAGGAGGACGATCATAGGGCATGGAGATGCGCCGAAGCACACATAGATCTTGATGTGAGTGATTGGGCCCATTGGCTCGAGCTTGATCACATTAGGATATAGTCCATGATCATCTAGTGTAATTGCACATGTGATGTGTGATTGATTATACACCTACTAGATATGTATATATATTTGCATGCGATGTAGATATATATTAAATATGCATGTATGTGACACATTTTGTTAGGAGACCAAATCAAAAATCCCCTCTATTAGTAATATTAAGTTGGTAAACATGAGGTAATTAGATTGACCCATGTGACCTTCCATCGTTATAGCTAGGAACCGATTCCCGGTGTAAGTTGAGTTGGTCAAGTCCCTCGAGACTCACCTATATCGTATTTCGCTATCTTATCTATGACATAGAAATGTCACCAGTGACCTGAGACATGGTTTGCTTGGTCGACTCCCTTGAGAGTATATCATCGAATCAGACTCATCTTGTAATGATGGTGATGACTTAACCGAACATCATAGTTGGTCGAGTCCCTCGATACCATGGTGGTTCAAAGGCCGAACTGGATGGGAATCACAAGGAGTTGTGATTAGCAAGAGTTGCCTACCTTTATGGGCATAACGTGATTAGTCAAGTCTCTCGAGGTTACGTTAAGATGTCGATTAGATCCCAATCCCCACTAGATATCTACCGGAAGTCTCCGATTCACATACCGGAGGGTGTTGTGTGTCTCGCAAAAAATTAGTGGGAGTACATTAAGATAGAAGTCCTTATCTTAACTGTTTAATTTTTGTAAAGTCTGCATGTTATTTATTTTTACTACATCTTTAATTTTAGAAAAATATCGCTTTCAAATCCTTTACGTGGCATACTTGATGCCAACCGCCTCACTAGTCCAAATTATACGGATTGACTTCATAATATGAGAATCATTCTCATGGTGGAGAAAATCGCATACGTCCATGATACAATGATCCCTACACCCAACGAAGAGGCAAGTGAGGATGAGATTGCTCGTTATGTGAAGTACATAGATGATTTTACTCTTGCTAATTGTTATATGTTAGCCTCTATGACTATTGAGTTATAAAGACAGCATGAAAATATAGATGCTAATTTCATAGTCCTGCATCTCTGCAAACTGTTTGAGAAACAGGAAAGAACTCAATGATATGAGATATCAAAGAGTCTTTTCTGTGCTAGGATGACTGAAGGGACATCGGTTCAGAACCATGTCCTTAAGATGATTGAGTGGATTGAGAAACTCATAAGTCTAGGAATGGTCCTAGAGGATAATCTATGTATGGATCTTGTGCTTTAGTCCTTACCAGATTCCTTTTCTTATTTCATAATGAATTTTAATATGAACAAACTTGAGGTGACCCTCCCAGAGCTCCTCAATATGTTGAGAGAAGTAGAGAGCACCATCAAGAAAGAGAAGCCAATTTTCTATGCTGGTGAGACTAGAAAGAAAAGGAAGGCTGAGAAGACCCTTAAGAAGGGCAAGGACAAGGGCAAAATGGATAAGGCAAAAGTTGTCAAAAAAGATCCAATAAAGGACAAAGGCCAGTGCTTCCACTACGGCAAAGATGGGCATTGGAAGAGGAACTGTAAAGAGTACTTTGTAGAGAGGGCGAAACAAAAGCTTGAAGAAGCTTCAGGTACATTCATGATCAGTCTCTATTTGTCAGAATCTTATGATAACACATGGGTATTGGATACCAGGAGTGCTTATCATATCTGTAATTCGTTGTAGGTTCTAGTAAGACCTAGGAGATTGAACAGAGGTGAGATGGACCTTAAAATGGGCAATGGAGCAAAGGTTGCTGTAGTGGCTATTGGCAAGGTCACTTTACTTCTGCCTAGTAGAGCTATTATTTCATTAGATACATGCTATTATGTTCCTTCTATTATCAAAAGTATTATTTTCATTTCATGTTTGACAGTTAGTCGATATAAATTAGTTTTTCGAACAATGATTATTCAATAATATTAGATTATGAGATCATCACGAGATGAATATTGCATAATGGTTTATTTATGCTAGATACAGCTCCACATATCATGAGTGTTAGTAAGTCTAAGAGGAAACGAGAAGAGGTGAATAATGCATATCTATGGCATTGTAGGCTAGGTCACATCTATGAGGGAAGGATTCAAAAGTTATTGAAGAATGGATATCTAGATCCATTTGACTATGAGTCATATGCGACTTGTGAACCTTGCCTTCGAGGAAAGATGACCAGCTCTCTATTTAGTGGAACTTGAGAGAGAGCCACTGAGTTACTGGAACTCATACATAGTGATGTATGTGGTCCCATGTCGACTCATGCCATAGGTGGTTACTTCTACTTCATTACTTTCACTGATTATTTCTCAAGATACGGACATGTGTACTTGATGAAGTATAAGTCTAAGGCTTTTGAGAAATTTAGAGAATATAAGAATGAAGTGGAGAACCAAATAGGAAAGAGTATTAAAACCCTTCGTTCAGATCGAGGAGGTGAGTACTTGAGTACAGAGTTCACACGGTTCCTCAAAGACCATGGGATTTTGTCCCAATGGACACCTCCTTATACACCGCAGCTTAATGGTATAACAAAAAGGAGGAATCACACACTGTTAGACATGGTGTGTTCTATGATGAGTTTCGCCGACCTACCCATCTCATTCTGGGGATATGCCCTAGAGACCGCAGCTTACCTTCTAAATAGAATTCCAATTAAGTCAATATTGTCTACTCCATATGAGATATGGAATGTGAAGAAGCCCGATCTTAAGGTTGTTATGATTTGGGGCTGCCCTGCCCACATCAAAAGACAACCCCGACAAGTTGGAATCCAGGATGGAATGGTGCAAGTTTGTGGGATACCCTAAGGAAACTTGTGAGTATTATTTCTATCACCCTGAGGACCAAAAGGTCTTTGTAACCAAGAGAGCAGTGTTCCTTGAGAAGGAACACATTCTTGGTGGAGATAGTGGGAGCATGATAGAGTTGAGTGAGGTTGAAGAGCCTAGCTCAAGCATCATTCCACAGCTAGAGTCTGTTCAGGTACCTAGTGCACAAGTTCCAACTTTACATAGGTCTGGTAGAGTATCTCATCCTCTTGAGAGATATATGGGACATATCAAAAAAGAGGATTGAGGATCCTCAGACCAACGAGGAGGCTATTATGAGCATAGACTCCGGGAAATGGCAAGAAGCTATGAATTCAAAAATGGATTCCATGTACTCCAACAAGGTTTGTGATAGGACCCTAACAGGGTTGGGTCCTACTCAACCATGTAGCAGCTAATAAAAACCCTATAAGAGTATAATAAATCCCACCTAGCCGCCTCTATCCTATAAAGAAGAGAGGCTAGGGTTTACATTTGGGTCTTTGGGCTTCTTAGTCGTCGCCCCCCTTGTTATTGGGCCGGCTCGCTAAGGTTGAGGACAAATTGGGTAGTTCACTTAATAAGCAGCCCCTAAGGCTAGGGTTTAGAGCTCTATATAAGCATGTAGTCTCAATCTCTTGGGAATGAGAAGAATCATCTACAATTGCAGCCACCAGGCTACTTGGAGGGTGGAACCCCTATAGTATTCCAAGGGTTGATCCCCCTCAAAGATTAATCTACATAGAATTCCTCTGGGGTTCTATTATCTAGTATCAGAGCAGCAATCTTACTGCTTTTGCTGCCATCCCTGCCGCCCATTATCAACTAAGAAATTCCCACAATTGCTCTTGACGTCGCCGTCTCCACCTTCATCCTCCGCTGTAGATCAAATTAATCTACTACCGCCGCTTCCAATTGCATCAGAGATCTGGTATTCTCCTATCACTAATACCTTTTGCTGCTATAATTTGCCATTCAAAATACCAAAAAAAGGTCTTACTATCTATCCCTTGCTGTGAATTCCTTTCGTCGCAAAAGTTATCATCTTTGCGAATGAAGGATTACTGCAGAAAATTTCAGCCGCATACTGCTATCTTTAAACCGATCTATTGCTATCCTTTTTGAACAAAATTTCTTGAGCACCTCATAGATCTTCTTGGCTTTCATCTGGGATTGATCTATTATGGAATTTATCTCTGAAACATTACTGTGTTGCTGCAAGTTTTCGTCGCAAATCGTTGAAATTTTTCGAAGAGAATTCTGCTATCGTAACTTGCACTGAATTCTTTGCTATTATGCTGCCAAAATTTTTTTGATCCAAGTTATCATCCTTTCTGTTATTTAAACTGAGATTCTGCTATCAAATCCCCTCCTCAAATTTCTGGGTTCTCGCTGGAAATTTCGTTGAGAAATCGTTGTTTCTTCGACGATAATTTTGCTCTTACGAGACAGCGCATATCAGCAGTAACTTCCACTGAATTCTGTCAAATCTCCCTTGCCATCTACCATAGATCTAAAACCCTCTTCCCTAACCTTCATCCACTACCATCTCAACCCAAAACTCCATCAAATTATAGCCCAAACCACACCTAAAACAGCCACAAAACAAGCCTAAACTGCAGCCTACATCCACCAATCCACAAACCCTTTCGGCCACCACTTCCCTCAAACAATACATGCCTTTAACCTGACAACAAAAGAGAGTTCTTAATATTATAGATCTGGAGGCATACACTATGGTATCTAAGGAGGCAATCAATGCTAAGTTCGAAGCCTTCGAGACGTGGATGGAGGAGAAGATTCGGACCTTATTTGCCGAACTCAATTTGGGTCGACCATCGAGCCCAAAGAAATCACATCAAGGAGAGAGCTCTGTTCGAAGAGATGACTTCCAGAAGAGGAGAAGCTCTATGACCAATCCGTACTACCCACGCATGAGGATGGACTTCCCTAGATGGGAAGAAGGAGACCCGATTGGGTGGATCTCACGCACAGAGCGATATTTTCGGTACCACAAAACCATGGATACATTTATGATGGAAATTGCAGCTATACATCTTGAAGGAGATGTCATACAGTTGTTTAATTGGTTTGAACACACTGATGGAGTCCTCTCATGGTGATAATTTAAAGGATTGCTGATCCGCTTCGAACCAACTGATTACGAGAACATCGACGGACAACTAGCGAAGATCCGACAAACCTCCACCATTCGGGAGTATCAAACTAGGTTTGAATAGTTATCTAATCAAACTCATGATTAGTCTAAAAGACAGCTATTGGGAACATTTATTGAGGGCTTGAAGCCGAAAATCCGAAGAGAAGTTAAAGCGTGACAGTCGTACATGCTTATGGTAGCAATCTCTTTTGCATAACTTTAAGAGGAGCGATTGAACCACGAAGCCCGGAGGACTAGGGTCACTCCCCGACCAGTAGTACCAAAGCCCTCAGCCCCCCCTACTATCAGTCGAGATCCTGCACCAAAAAAGTTGATAAGATAATAGCTTCGGGAACGATCTACAAAGGGGTTATGTTGGCATTGTGATGAGCCATGGAGCCGCGAGCATCGTTGTAAAAAAGAGAGAATTCTTGTGATTGAACCAGTGGAAGAATTGGTCATTAAACAGCCAGAAGAGAGCCTTGAACATGAGGAAGGAGATGCAAAAGAAGAGCCACAATCGACCAACTTTATGGTACACGCGTTAGCAGGCTGCTCAAATCTGCAAACGATGAAAGTTGGAGGCCTTCTCAAACAATAACCGATCACCATTCTCATCAACATGGGTAACACAAATAACTTCTTGAATAGTAAGGCTGCTGCTCAGATGGTGCTCTACATTGAAGGTTGTAGCAAGTTTGACATAATGGTCACTGACGGTCGAATCCTAAAGTGCGACCAAAGATGCTCGCAGATGAAACTATTATTGCAAGACCAAGAAATTGTCGCTGACTTCTTCCTCCTACCAATTGATGATTATGAGGTTGTGTTGGGCATAGAATGGCTGACAATGCTAGGTGATGTCTCCTGGAATTTTTTCAAATTAATTATGAAATTCTATTGCAAGGGCAAACAGGTCACCCTACGCGGGAAGCGTGGAAGTAACGTAACCACCGTTTCGACCCAACGAATGGAGAAAGTTTTACACAAGATAAATGGTGGAATTTTGATACATCTGTAGTAGCAACCAGAGGGGAAGAAAATAGAAATTGAAGATCAAAATCTCACCTAATTGCTTGCTGAATTTGATGATGTTTTTACCGAACCGCGCGGTCTTCCTCCTACTCGGCAACATGACCATTGAATTCTAATTCTTTTGGGCAAACCACTAGTGAACACTCGGCCATACCACTATCCTCATCTTCAGAAGGATGAGCTTAAGAAGATCGTAAAGGAGATGCTTGAAATAGGGGTGATTCAGCCAAGCTGCAGCCCCTATTCCTCACCGGTACTACTTGTATGTAAGAAGGATGAAACTTGGCATATGTGCATCGACTACCGAGCTCTAAATGACATCACCATCAAGGATAAGTACCCAATACTAGTGGTGGATGAACTTCTTGATGAGTTAAGAGGAGCTCAAGTCTTCACGAAGTTGGACCTCTGATCCGGTTATCACCAAATTCGGGTATGTGAAGATAACATCCCAAAAATAGCTTTCCACAATCATAACAGCCACTATGAATTCTTGGTTATACCTTTTGGACTCACTAATGCTTCTTAAACTTTCCAAAGTCTCATGAACGATATTTTTCGGAGCTTTCTTTGCAAATTCGTGCTGGTATTTTTTGATGATATTCTCATTTACAGCCCTTCTCTTAAGACTCACTTTCAGCATTTGCGATCTGTTCTGACGATCCATCGGAAGAATACTCTTTTTGTTAAACTATCAAAGTGCAGCTTTCTCTAGGAAAAAGTAGAGTACCTTGGGCACATAATATCAGAAGAAGGAGTGGCAGTAGACCGAACAAAAATCGAGGCAATGCAAAGCTGGCCAAAACCTATAAATGTGAAATTGCTACATGGGTTCCTTGGACTAATAGGCTACTACTGAAAATTCGTGAAGAACTATGGGAAGATCAGTGCACCCCTCACTTCTCTACTAAAAAAAGATGCTTTCTAATGGTCGGACGAAGCTTCCGCTGCCTTCGATAAACTTAAGATAGCCATGACGATGATGCCGGTGCTAGCATTACCAGATTTCAACCGACCCTTCATCATTGTAGCCAACGCATCTGGAGTCAGAATTATGGCTGTTCTCATGCAAGAGGGTCGACCACTCGCATACACTAGCAAGGTGTTGTCTCCCTCCCATCAAAAAATATCTATCTATGATAAGGAGATGCTTGCCATTGTGCACGTAATAACAAAGTGGAGACCCTACCTAATTGACTGGTGATTTCAGATTAAAATCGACCATAGAAGCCTCAAGTACTTTTTAGAGTAGAAGATATCATCCCCAGAGCAACAAAAATGGGTAACCCAACTTCTAGGATTTGATTATGAAATTATTTACAAAAAGGGGAAAGAAAATATTGTTGCAGATGCGATCTCACGGCTACCTGAGCAAGCTGAATTTTCAACCGTCTCTCTTCCTACCATCGGATTTCTTGAGGACATTAGGGAGGAATGGAAGGACCCAGAGACCAGCAACATCATTAAAAAATTAGAGGAGGATCTAGGCACAATAGCTCACTATATTTGGGATTCGAGAGATCTACGCTATAAAGGTCGTATTGTGCTTACACCTGACTCCCCATGTATTAAAGTCATTCTGCACGAAATGCACTTCACACCTTCAGCAGGACACTTTGGATTTCTGAGAACCTACAAAAGAGTGAAGCAAAATTTTTATTGGAGAGGGATGAAAAATTTTATTTCTGAATACGTGGCACAATGTGATGTATGTCAACAGCAAAAGGGTGAAACAGTGGCGAGTCCAAGGAAACTACAACTGCTACCCATACCGGACTCAGTGTGGACTGACATCTCCATGGATTTCATCGAAGGGCTACCACCTTCCAAAGGTAAAAGCACAATCCTCGTGATGGTTGATCGACTTACGAAATATGCTTATTTTTGTGCTGTATGAAATCCCTACACTGCTGCTAGTATTGCTTAGATTTTCATAGAAAATATTATTAAATTACATGGGATGCCAAGGTCTATTATAAGTGATCATGACAGGGATTTCACTAGTAAATTTTGGACCGAGTTATTCCAATTGCAGGGCACTAAACTCAAGATGAGCACAACAAATTATCCATAAACTGACGGCCAAACAAAGGTGGTGAACAGGTGTTTAGAGACATGCCTTCGATGTTTCACCAGTGAACAACCGAATGAGTGGACGAAATTGCTCCGTTGAGTCGAATGGTGGTATAATACTACGTACCATTCATCTACAAAATGTACCCCATATGAAGCATTGTATGGTTGGCTGACACCTATGTTTCCAAAGTATGTAATTGGCTCTGTTAAGGTAGATCAGGTCGACCAAGATCTAATTGACAGGGACGAACTCCTATGATTGCTAAAGGATAATCTCTCTATCGCTCAAGCCAGAATGAAACAGCGAGCCGACACACAACAAAGCAAAAGAATTTTTGGTAGGAGATTGGGTTTATCTTCGCCTACAGCCATACAAGCAACTCTCCATCAACACACGAGCCTCCATGAAGCTATTTCCACGTTTTTATGGGCCTATCAGATCATAGAGCGTTTTGGAGCTATGGCGTACAGACTTAAATTACCTAAAGATGCCAAAATTCACCCTGTCTTCCACATGTCATGCTTGAAACCCAAGTTAGAAGAACACGAGTCACCCCAGATCAAACTACCCAACACCACTAATGATGGAAATATTCAAGCCCAACCATAAGCCATCCTCGACCACAGAATCGTGATGCGTCATTGACGTCCCTTTACTGAAGTACTAGTACATTGGACTAATTTACCACTCGAAGATGTCACATGAGAATAATATGAGAAGCAGAAGACCTGGTTCCCTAAGTTTATGGAACCCCAGCCTTAAGGACAAGGTTGATTTGAAGAGGGCGGGCTTTACTGGACTCTAGCAGGGTTAGGTCCTACTCAAATGTAGCAACTAATAAAAACCCTATGAGAGTACAATAAACCCCACCTAGCTGCCTCTATCATATAAAGAAGAGAGGCTAGGGTTTATATTTAGGTCTTTGGGCTTCTTAGCCACCGCCCCCCTTGTTATTGGGCCGACACGCTAAGGTTGATGGCAAATTGGATAGTTCACTTAGGAAGCAGCCCCTAGGGCTAGGGTTTGGAGCTCTATATAAGTATGTAGCCTCCATCTCTTGGGAATAAGAAGAATCATCTACAATTACAACCACGAGGCTACTTGGAGGGTGGAACCCCTATAGGTTTCCAAGGGTTGATTCCCCTCAAAGATCAATCTACATAGAATTCCTCTAGGGTTCTATCAGTTTGGAACATAGTTGTTGCACCTGAGGGTATTGTACCCATTGGCTGCAAGTGGATCTTCAAAAAGAAGATTAGAGTAGATAGAAAGGTAGAGACCTATAAAGTAAGGCTAGTCACTAAGGGTTATCGTCAAAGGCAAGGTGTTGACTATGACAAAACTTTCTCACCCATAGCCATGCTAAAATACATTCAAATTCTATTGACTATTGTAACACACTATGATCATGAGATCTGGCAGATGGATGTTAAAACCGCATTCCTCAATGGTAATCTCAAGGAAGAGGTGTATATGATACAGCTTGAGAGATTCGTGTCTAGGGATAACCCAAATAAGGTGTGCAAGTTGATCAGGTCCATTTATGGACTGAAGCAAGCTTCCCGAAGTTGAAACATAAGATTTGATGAGGCGATCAGATCTTATGACTTCATTAAGAACGAAGATGAGCCTTGTGTGTACAAGAAGATAAGTGGGAGCACTATCACCTTTTTGGTATTATATGTGGATGACATCCTGATCATTGGGAATGATGTAGGAATGCTCTCCATAGTAAAGGCTTGGCTATCTAGGCACTTCTCCATAAAGGACTTAGGGGAAGTATCCTGCATATTGGGGATACGGATCTATAGAGATAGATTCAAAAGGATGCTTGGCTTGACCCAGTCCAGGTACATAGACACCATTGTCAAAAGGTTTGACATGAAAAATTCCAAGAGTGATCTCATACCAATGAGACATGAAATATCACTTTCTAGGAGTATGTCCCCAAAGACTCCTGAAGAAAGGGCACATATGGATATGATACCATATACCTCAGTGATAGGATCTTTTATGTATGTTATGCTACGTACCAGCCCTGATATAGTGCATGCTCTGAGTGTCATGAGCAGGTATCAAGCAAATTCAGGCTTAGAGCACTGGAAAACCGTAAAATGTATCCTTAAGTACTTGAGAAGGACTAAGGATCTTTTACTGGTATATGAAAGTAGTAGCCTCAGGGTTGAGGGCTACACAGACTTGAGCTTCCAGTCTGATGTTGATGATAGCAAGTCTAATTCAGGGTATGTATTCACCCCGAATGGAGGAGCAGTATGCTAGAAGAGTTCCAAGCAAGACACTACTACTAACTCGACCACAGAGGCGGAATACATTATTGCGACAGGGACAGTGAAGGAGGGAGTCAGGATGAAGAAGTTCATCACAGACCTAGGAGTCATCCCGAGTAGTGAGGAGCCGATTCTCTTATATTGTGACAACAACGGGGTAATTGCTCAAGAGAAGGAACCTAGGTATTATTAGAAGTGTTCTGAGGAGGTTCTAGCTTATTAGAGAGATCGTGGCCCGAAGAGATGTAGTAGTGGAAAGAGTTTCATCCGAAGATAATATTGTAGATCTACTAACAAAGCCATTGACTCTGATTGTCTTTGAGCGTCACAGACGTCTGATAGAGATCAGACACGTAGGTGATTGGCTTTAGGTCAAGTGGGAAATTGCTAGTCATATGTGCCCTACAAGCCAATCACATGAGTGATGGCACTTGTTGTTAGGATCAAAAGGCACTAAGAGGGGGGGGTGAATTAGTGCAGCGGATTAAACTCGTATTCTTGAAACCGATTTCGCAAAGAAACACAAGTTCGTAGGAAGATTTCGATTCGACGAAAGAGAACTTGAAAGTAATTGCTTGTGAAAAGGAACTAACTATGAACTTGCAGCCAAGAAATGAAATGATTCAGAAATATAAACACTCACACATTTAAAGACACAATGATGTATAGTGGTTCGGTCAAATGACCTACATCCACTCTTGAAGCCTTTGCGATGAGGCTCCGCTCTTCCACTAGCAAGTCCTTTGAAGGGGAAGGATCAAACACCCCTTTTTACAACCCTTTACAAGATGTTCACACTTGTACAAGATCTCTCAAGAAGAAGAAGAAGGTGAACACTTAGCAAAGAAAACAACACTTTTCAAACTCTTCAAAAGCTCAAGACTCAAACTTTTTCTTGCTCAAAAGGGTTATTTTTTTTCAGCTGAAAAGGAAGGGGTATTTATAAGCCTCAAAGTGATTCAAATTTGGAGCCCAAACTTGGAGCCAAAAATTTGAATCCTTTGAGTTTTTCTGTCTTGATCAAGTCTTGGCGATCGACACACCCAAGCGGTTCTACCGCCCCACCAAAGCGGTGCTACGCTGGCTTTCCACGCACCAGCGGTGCTACCGCCTGACCAAGCGGTGCTATCGCGCTCTGATGGTGAGGCGGTGCTATCGCTTCATGCAAAGCGGGTGCTACCGCCAAAGATGGCGATGCTCTGATGGCGCATGATCAAAGATCCGGGCTCGCTACGGTGAGAGCTCACATAAGATCCGGGCTCGCTTCAAGATGGCGAGCACATCGATAGCGAGCTACAAAGAAGCATGCACGTAGCATGCATGCATGCGTAGTTGATTCGGTTTGGGCCAAAATTTTGGCCCAAACTCATCCTAATCAAGGCCCAATGGGCCCCCACTTTGATTATCTAATCCTAACCCAAAATACGTGCTAACTATGAATTTTAAAGACGTTTCCTAAGCTATTACAAAGTCCACATGACAACTTCTTCCGGCGAGCTTCTTAGGTCAACTTCCGAAGCAGTCTTCCGAGCGAACCTTCGGAAACCATTCCGCGGACTCACGGCAAGCTCTCGGACTTCACGATGATCTTGGCGAGTTCCCCGAGCTTCTTTGGCAAGCTCCGATCTTTTTGGCAAGCTCGCGAACTTCCGACGAACCTCCCGGCGAACTTGAAAACCCTTCGGCAAGCTTCCTACTCGTTCTCGGCCGATTAAACAGCGCTCCCAACGAATCTTGGACTTCCTTTGAACACTCGAACTCCCAACGATTCATCACACTTGTCTTCGGCCCTTTGTTTCGCTTTACGTCTTCATCCCTATCGTAGTCAATCCTGCTCGATAGTAGACCTGCATAACTCAAAATGTAGTTAGACCACAAATCACACTCAATTAGTTTCATCATCAAAATCCGAGATTCAACACTTGTGACTTGATATGCACTCTTTCCCTTTGCTTATTATTAGGTATTTTATCACTTTATCTTGCATGTTGCATATATTGTGATGTCCTTGGATCTGTGCAATGGGAATCAGATCATGATGAGATCACAATAATGAGATCGATTCACCTTTAAACACATACCCTAAATAATCCTAGTCATAAGTTACTCGAGAGAGACATCGAGATAACCAGATAGACTAGTGTGCTATGTATCTGTCCATATAATGGAGGTGGCTGGTCTCATAACTACTCGTGTGGGGACACTAAGGGTACAGTGCAGCTGCTTATTGGGGAATGAGTTCACTGATTGATCTACCTACGGAATGCTAGATGGTTATTAATACCTCACGTCAAACAGTGATTCTGTAGTCCCAGTAGTGTATCTGGTCCTTAGACTTGAGACACCAAGGATGTCTATCCTCTATGAGTACTCCACTCTTTGATACCGGACTTATAGGTTTGGAAAGTATCATATCTAGTACAACCAGTTATTGGGAGTGATAGCCAACCTTATGAGAGCTATTGAGTGTCAATAGAGGATCATCCGCTCTCGGTATCATGAGAGGAATATCCCATATATTCTTGCTTGAACAAATCTTTGGCCAAGGTTATTTGGATTGAGAGAGAAAGAGTTCTCCGGGAGAATCCGATAAGAGCAAGACTCGAGGAGAGACCGTATGGGCCTGACAGCACCATGCCCGATATAGGGCCTCTAGGATATTAGTTGGATGAGGGACTATAGATACATGGTAACTAAGGATAGATAGGTCCAAAGGATTGGATTCCCCTGTATCGTCTGGGGGCTACGGCGTAGTGGCCTAGTACGTCCGTAGTCGATGAGTTGGGTGAATTATTATAGAGATAATAATTCACTAAGTCAAAAGGAGTTCTGACAAGTATGACTCACAGCTAGCTCAATATTGAGCCTAGAGGGTCACACACATATGGTAGGTGTTGTGATGATTAGGGGTTCGGATATAAGATATCCGCTAGAGCCCCTATCTTATTGGATATCCATTAAGCCCCTGAATTATTGGATCCTAAGATGAGATCCAATAATTGCTAATAAGAGATTATTAGGTAGAGACCCACTAATCCAAGAGGCTTAGGTAATTGGTGCTAGTTATAGGTGCCCTATAAGCCAATCACATGAGTAATTGCACCTGTAACACACTGCGTCAATCTCTTTGCTTATGATTATTGGCATTATATCACATTATCTAGATATATATTGTGATGTCCTTGGATCTGTGCAATGGGAATTGGATCGTGATGAGATTACGATAATGAGACCGATTCACCTTTAAACACAGACCCTAAATTATCCTGGTCTTAGGTTACTCGAGAAGGACATCGAGATAATCGGATAGACTGGTGTGCTGCATACCCGTTCATATAATGGAGGTAGCTGGTCTCATAGCTATTCGTGTGAGGACACTAAGGGTATAGTGTAGGTGCTCATTGGAGAATGAGTTCACTGATTGATCCGCCTACGGAATGCTGGATGGTTATTGATACCTCACGTCAGACAGTGATTCTGTAGTCCTAGTAGTGTATCTGGTCCTTATACTTAAGACACCAAGGATGTCCTACATGAGTACTCCACTCTTTGATACCGGACTTATTCCATATCTAGTACAGCCGGTCATTGAGAGTGGTAGCCAACCTTACGAGGGCTATTGAGTGTCAACGGAGGATCATCCTCTCTCGGTATCATGAGAAGAATATCACATGTGTTCTTGCTCAAACAAATCCTTGTCCAAGGTTATTCAGATTGAGAGAGAAAGGGTTCTCCGGGAGAATCCGATAAGAGCAAGACTCGAGGAGAGACCGTATAGGCCTGACAGCACCATGCCCGGTATAGGGTCTCTAGGATATTAGATGGATGAGGGACTATAGATACATAGTAACTGAGGACAGATAGGTCCAAACGATTGGATTCCCCTATATCATCTGGGGGTCGTAGAGTAGTGGCCTAGTACGTCCGCAATCGATGAGTTGGGTGAATTATTATAGAGATAATAATTCACTATGTCAGAAGGAGTTCTGACAAGTATAACTCATGGCTAGCTCGATGTTGGGCCTAGAGAGTCACACACATATGGTAGGTGTTACGACAAGTAGAGGTTCGGATATGAGATATCCGCTGAACCCCCTATCTTATTGGATATCCATTAAGTCCCTGAATTATTGGATCTTGAGATGAGATCTAATAATTGCTGAAACCCACTAATCCAAGAGGTTTGTGTAATTGGATGGAGATCCAATACCCAATAGGGCAAAAGATCCATTAGGGTTTTCAGGGGGCCTCTATAAATAGGAGGGAACCATAGCTCTATATGCTAAGGGGCTACCACTTGGATAATTGGATAGAGATCCAATACCCAATAGGGCAAAAGATCCATTAGGGTTTTCAGGGGCCTCTATAAATAGGAGAGAACCATAGCTCTATATGATGAGGGTTTTTGGTAACCACATCTTGTTTTCCTCTCCCAAGAGGGAGAGGTACATCGTCGCAATCCCTGTTGTGTGGATATCGCTAGAGAGGAGGATGCTTGACCTCCTTCATCCTCTCCCATAGATCTATAGGAATTTAGGGATATACGATCTCCCTAGGTATCTTCTTTTACACATGCAGTTTTACGGATTTGTTTTTGACGCACCGATCTTCACACAACGGTAGAAACTTTCTATAGGAAATCTAGGGTTTTGTTTTTGTTCTTCCGCTATGCATGTGATGTCGCTCCCCTTGTGGATTTCCCAATAGTGGTATCAGAGCCAGGTTGCTCGTGCGAAGATCAGATCTTAAACTGCGTGTTGTGTTTTAGATCTACTTTTGATGCCAAAATCATTGGCACGAAGAGTGAGAAAGGGCAGCAACTGTTGCTGCCCGCTCGTTTAGCAACCACAAGCTGTTTGCAGCCTTGCCGTCGAGACAGGCAAACCGACGCCTACGGGCCAGCCGCAGGGCGCGCGGCAAGTGCCGCAGGCAGCACTCGCCATGGCGTGGCACCAGGGCAGCCTTGTTACTCGCGCGCGCTGGTGCCTGTGCGAGCCAGCGCCGCTAGGGCGCTGGCGGGTTGCCGCGGGTGCCGTGTTGCAGAGCAGCGCTGCTAGGGCGCTGGCGGGTTGCCCGCGGGGTGCCCATGGGGCAACGCCTACGGGCGCTGCCCCATGGGTGGCGCTTGCGCTAGTGGCGCCCACCCGTTGGGGAGAACGCTATGCGGCGCGCGCGCGCCCACCTGCTACGGCCGTCTTTGCCGCCGACATTTGTTGTCATTTGGGTGGCCACGGGCACTCGCCGTGAAGGGGCAGCAACGACGCCGCTGCCCTCTCCCCGCGCAAGGGGCACCGCCGGTAGGGTGGTGGCGGTCGCAAGGGCTGTAAGGGTGAGGGATTAGGGTTTTAGGACAAAAGATGGTTTTGCCCCTCGGAATTTCAGAAATTCCAAATTCTATCCCTTTTGATAGAATTACTAAAATACCCCTCATAATTTAAAAATTCTAAATTCTATCCCTTTGATAGAATGACCAAAATACCCTTTGGCTGAATTACTGAAATACCCCCAGGAATTCAAAATTTTCCTTTATGTCCCTGATTTCAAAAAATTAAATATGTTAATTAAATAATTTCATTAACTATTATTTTTATCAGTAGTCCTATAAAATAATATATACATGCGATGTATGATGTGGATAGATGATCATGGGCCTGTGATGTGATGTGTGTACATATGATTATTATTATTGGGGTCTGCGAGCCTCTATTTTTCTCGTTTATTATCGGGCCTACGTGCTTATAATTATGTTGTAATTACATGAAGAGGCACAGTGGTATCGTGACCCATGAGGCCGAGACAGACGATCCGACGCATGGAGATGCGTTGAGATGTCGACGAATCCGATGAAGCGAGATGGATGATCATAAGGCATAGAGATGCGCCGAAGTACACATAGATCTTGATGTGAGTGATTGGACCCATTGGCACAGGCCTGATCACATTAGGATATGGTCCATGATCATCTAGTGTGATTGCTCATGTGATGTGTGATTAGTTATACACCTACTAGATATGTATATATATATTTGCATGCGATGTAGATATATATATTAAATATGTATGTGTGTGACACATTATGTTAGGAGACCAAATCAAAAATCCTCTCCATTAATAATATTAAGTCGGTAAACGTGAGGCAATTAGATTGACCCACGTGGCCTTCCATCGTTATAGCTAGGAGTTGATTCCTAGTATAGGTTGAGTTGGTCGAGTCCCTCAAGACTCACCTATATCGCCTCTCGCCATCTTATCTACGACATAGAGATGTCAGAGGTGACCTGAGGACATGGTATACTTGGTCGAGTCACTCGAGAGTATATCACCTAATCAGACTCATCTAGTAACAATGTTAATGACTTAACCGAACATCATGGTTGGTCGAGTCCCTCGAGGCCATGGTGGTTAGGAGGCCGAATAGGACAGGAATCACAAGGAATTGTGATTGGCAAGAGTTGTCTATCTTTACGGGCTTAACGTGATTGGTCGAGTCCCTCGAGGTTACGTTAAGACGTCGATTGGATCCTGATCCCCACTAGAGATCCGCCGGGGGTCTCCGATTCACATATCAGAGGGTGTTGTGTGTCTCGCGAAAAATTAGTTGGAATACATTAAGATAAAAGTCCTTATCTTAATTGTTTAAATTTCTGTAAAATCTGAATGTTATTTATTTCTGCTACATCTTTTATTTCAGAAAAATGTCGCTTTCAAATCCTTTACATGGCATACTTGATGCCAATCGCCTCACTGGTCCAAATTATACGGATTGGCGTCGCAATCTGAGAATCGTTCTCACGGCGGAGAAAATCACGTCTGTCCTTGATATAGTGATCCCTACGCCCGACGAAGGGGCAAGCGAGGATAAGATTGCTCGTTATGTGAAGTACTTGGATGATTCCACTCTTGCTCAGTGTTATATGTTGGCCTCTATGACTACTGAGTTACAGAGATAACATAAAAATATGGATGCTAATTCCATACTCCTGCATCTCCGCAAACTGTTTAAGGAACAGGGAAGAACTCAGCGATATGAGATATCAAAGAGTCTTTTCTGTACTAGGATGACTGAGGGGACACCAGTTCAGAACCATGTCCTTAAGATGATTGAGTGGATCGAGAAACTCACAAGTCTAGGAATGGTCCTAGAGGATAACCTGTGTGTGGATCTTGTACTTCAATCCTTATCAGATTCCTTTTCTTAATTCATAATGAATTTTAATATGAACAAACTTGAGGTGACCCTCCTAGAGCTCCTCAATATGTTGAGAGAAGTAGAGAGCACCTTCAAGAAAGAGAAGCTAGTTCTCTACACTGGTAAGACTAGAAAGAAAAGGAAGGTTGAGAAATCCTAGTACAAAGGCCAGTGCTTCCACTATGGCAAAGATAGGCACTAGAAGAGGAACTATAAAGAGTACCTTGTAGAAAGGGCGAAATAGAACCTTGGAGAAGCTTCAGGTACATTCATGATCAGTCTCCATTTGTCAGAATCTTATGATAACACATGGGTATTAGATACCGGGAGTGCTTATCATATTTGCAATTCGTTGCAAGTTTTGGTAGGACCTAGGAGATTGAATAGAGGCGAGATGGACCTTAAGATGGGCAATTGAGCAAAGGTTGCTGTAGTGGCTATTGGCAAGGTCACCTTACATCTGCCTGGTGGAGCTATTATTGCATTAGATGCATGATATTATATTCCTTCTTTTATAAAAAATATTATTTCTATTTCATGTTTGATAGTTATTGGATATAAATTAGTTTTTGAGAACAATGGTTGTTCAATAATATTAGATGATGAGATCATCATGGGATGAACAGTGCATAATAGTTTATTTATTCTAGATATAGCTCCACATATCATGAGTGTAAGTGAGTCTAAGAGGAAATGAAGTGGAGAACCAAACTGGAAAGAGTATTAAAACCCTTCGATCAGATCGAGGAGGTGAGCACTTGAGTATAGAGTTCACCCAATTCCTCAAAGACTATGGGATATTATCCCAATAGACACCTCCTTATACACCATAGCTTAATGGTGTATCAGAAAGGAGGAATCACACACTGTTAGACATGGTGCGTTCCATGATGTGTTTCGCTGACCTACCCATCTCATTCTGGGGATATGCCTTAGACACCGCAGCTTACCTTCTGAACAGAATTCTAACCAAGTCAGTGATGTCTACTCCATATGAGATATGAAATAGGAAGAAGCTTGATCTTAAGATTGTTAAGATTTGGGGCTGCCCTGCCCATGTTAAGAGACACAACCCTGACAAGTTGGAATCTAGGATGGAACGGAGCAAGTTCGTGGGATACCCTAAGGAAACTTATGGGTATTATTTCTATCACCCTGAGGACCAAAAGGTTTTTGTAGCCAAGAGAGTAGTGTTCAATGAGAAGGAACACATTCTTAGTGAAGACAGTGGGAGCATGATAGAGTTGAGCGAGGTTGGAGAACCTAGCTCAAGCACCATTCCAGAATCTATTCAGATACCTAACACATAAGTTCTAACTTTACGTAGGTCCGATAGAGTATCTCATCCTCTTGAGAGATATGTGGGACATATCAGAAGAGAGGATGTTGAGGATATTGATCCTCAGACCTACAAAGAGGCTATTATGAGCATAGATTTCGAGAAATGGCAAGAAGCCATGAATTCAGAAATGGATTCCATATACTCCAACAAGGTTTGGAACCTAGTTAATGCACCCGAGGGTATTGTACCCATTGGTTACAAGTGGATCTTCAAAAAGAATATTGAAGTAGATGGATAGGTAGAGACCTATAAAGTAAGGCTAGTGGCTAAGGGGTATCGTCAAAGGCAAGGTGTTGACTAGGATAAAATTTTCTCACCTGTAGCCATGCTAAAATCCATTCGAATTCTATTGGCTATTGCAGCACACTATAATTATGAGATCTGGCAGATGGACGTCAAAACCGCATTCCTCAATGGTAACCTCGATGAGGAGGTGTATATGATACAGCCTAAGGGATTCGTATCCAAGGATAACCCAAATAATGTGTGTAAGTTGCTTAGGTCCATTTATGGATTGAAGCAAGCTTCTCGAAGTTGGAACATAAGATTTAATGAGGCGATCAGATCTTATGACTTCGTTAAGAATGAAGATGAACCTTGTGTGCATAAGAAATTAAGTGGGAGCACTATCACCTTTTTAGTATTATATGTGGAAGACATCATGATCATTGGGAATGATGTAAGAATGCTCTCCACAGTAAAGACTTGGTTATCTAGGCACTTCTCCATGAAGGACTTAAGGGAAGCATCCTACATATTGTGGATACGGATCTATAGAGATAGATCCAAGAGGATGCTTGGCTTGTCCCAGTTCAGGTACATAGACACCATTGTCAAAAGGTTTGGCATGAAAAATTCCAAGAGAGGTCTCATACTAATGAGACATGGAATATCACTTTCTAAGAGTATATCCCCAAAGACTCCTAAAGAAAGGGCACACATGGATATGATGCCATATGTATCAGCGATAGGATCTATCATGTATGCTATGCTATGTACCAAGCCTGATATAGCGCATGCTCTGAGTGTCACCAGCAGATATCAAGCAGATCCAGGCTTGGAGCACTGGAAAGCAGTAAAAAGTATCCTTAAGTACTTGAGAAGGACTAAGGATCTTTTACTAGTATATCGAGGTAGTAGCCTCAGGGTTGAGGGCTACACGGACTCGAGCTTCCAGTCTGATGTCGATGATAATAAGTTTAATTCAGAGTATGTGTTCACCCTGAATGGAGGAGCAGTATGCTGGAAGAGTTCTAAGCAAGACACTACTGCTGACTTGACCACAGAGGCGGAATACATTGCTGCGACAAAGGTAGCAAAAGAGGGAGTCTAGATGAAGAAGTTTATCACAGATCTAGGAGTCATCCTGAGTAGTGAGGAGCTGATTCCTTTATATTGCGATAAATATGGGATGATTACTCAAATAAGGAAACCCAAGTCTCATAAGAAGTGTTCTGAGGAGGTTCCAACTTATTAGAGAGATCGTGGCCTTGAGAGATGTAGTAATGGAAAGAGTTCCATCCAAAGATAACATTGCAGATCTACTGACAAAGCCATTGACTCAGATTATCTTTGAGCGTCACAGAGGTCTAATGGGGATCAGACATATTGGTGATTGGTTTTAGGTCAAGTGGGAGATTGCTAATTATAGGTGCCCTACAAACCAATCACATGAGTGATTGCACCTATAACACGCTGCATCAATCTCTTTGCTTATGATTATTGGCATTATCTCACATTATCTAGATGTATATTGTGATGTCCTTGGATCGTAATGAGATTACGATAATGAGACCAAAATTATCCTGGTCATAGGTTACTCGAGAAGGACATCACAATAACCGGATACACTAGTGTGTTGTATACCCATTCATATGATGGAGGTAGCTAGTCTCATAGCTACTCGTGTGGGGACACTAAGGGTACAGTGCAGGTGCTCATTGGAGAATGAGTTCACTGATTGATCCGCCTACGGAATGCTGGAAGGTTATTGATACCTCACGTCAGATAGCGATTTCGTAGTCCCAGTAGTGTATCTGGTCCTTAGACTTGAGACACTAAGGATGTCCTGTATGAGTACTCCACTCTTTGATATCAGACTTATAGGTTTGGAAAATTCCATATCTAGTACAGCCGGTCATTGGGAGTGGTAGCCAACCTTACGAGGGCTATTGAGTGTCAACAGAGGATCATCCACTCTCGGTATCATGAGAGGAATTTCCCATGTGTTCTTGCTCGAACAAATCCTTGGCCAAGTTTATTCGGATTGAGAGAGAAAGGGTTCTCTCAGAGACTCCAACAAGAGCAAGACTCGAGGAGAGATTGTCTGGGCCTGACACCACCATACCCGGTATAGGGTCTCTAGGATATTAGATGGATGAGGGACTATAGATACATGGTAACTAAGGATAGATAGGTCCAAAGGATTCGATTCCCCTGCATCATTTGGGGGCCGTGGCATAGTGGCCTAGTACGTCCGCAGTCGATAAGTTGGGTGAATTATTATAGAGATAATAATTCACTATGTCAGAAGGAGTTCTGACAAATATAACTCACGGCCAGCTCGATATTGGGCCTAGAGGATCATACACATATAGGTAGGTGTTGCGACGAGTAGAGGTTTGGATATGAGATATCCACTGAACCCCTTATTTTATTGGATATCCATTAAGCCCCTGAATTATTGGATCCTGAGATGAGATCTAATAATTACTGAAACCCACTAATCCAAGAGGCTTGGGTAATTGGATGGAGATCCAATACCCAATAGGGCAAAAGATCCATTAGGGTTTTCAAGGGGCCTCTATAAATAGGAGAGAACCATAGCTCTATAGGCTGAGGGTTTTTAGTAGCCATCTCTTGTTCTCCTCTCCCAAGAGAGAGAGGTGCATCGTCGCAATCCCTGCTGTGTGGATATCGCTAGAGAGGAGGACGCTTAACCTCCTTCATCCTCTCCCACAGATCTGTAGGAATTCAGGGATATACGATCTCCCTAGGTATCTTCTTTTACACGTGCAGTTTTGCGGATTTATTTTTGACACACCAATCTTTGCACGATGACAGAAACTTTCTATGAGAAATCTGGGGTTTTGTTTTTGTTCTTCCTCTATGCATGTGATGTCGCTCCACTTGTGGATTTCCCAACAATTGGATAGAGATCTAATACCCAATAGGACAAGATCCAATAGGACAAGATTCCTCTATAAATAGGAGGGAACCAAAACTCTATAGGCTGGGGGTTCTTTTGGTAGCCACCTTCTGTTCTCCTCTCCTCAAAGAGGTGAATCATTGCAGTTCCTACCGTGTGGATACTGCTAGAGTGGAGGACGCTTGACCTCCTTCATTCTTCCTATTGATCTGCAGGCATTCAGGGATATACGATCTCCCTAGGTACTTTCTTTTACACATAGATTTCGTAGATTTATGTTTGACACACCGATCTTCACACAACAACAAAACCTTTCTATGAGAAATCTATGGTTTTATTTTTTGTTCTTCCTCTATACATGTGATGTCGCCCCATAGGATTTTCTATCAAAAAGTTGACAAGAGAAGAGCTTCAGGAGCGAATTGCAAAAGTGTTATGTTGGCTTTGCGACGAGCCATGGTGCCGCAAGCATCACTATAAAAAAGGGAGACTTCTTGTGATTGAACCAATGGAAGAAGAGGTCATTGAGCATGCAGAAGAAAGCCTTGAAATGAAGAAGAATATGTAGAAAAAGAGTTACAACTGACCAACTTTATGGTACACGTGCTAGTCGGCTACTCAAATCTGCAAACGATGAAAGTTGGAGGCCTTCTCAAACAACAATCGATCACTATTCTCAACGACACGGGCAGCACTAATAACTTCCTAAACAATAAGGTTACTGCCCGGATGGTACTCTACATCGAAGGTTATGGCAAGTTTGATGTAAAGGTCGATGACGGTCGAATCCTAAAGTGCGACCAAAGATGCCCGCAGGTGAAACTATTACTACAAGACCAAGAAATTATCGTCGATTTCTTCCTCCTACCAATTGATGATTATGAGGCCATGCTTGGCATAGAATAGCTGATGAGACTATGGGACATCTCTTGGAACTTTTCCAAATTGATTATGAAATTCTACTGCAAAAGAAAATAGGTCACCCTATGCGTGAAGCGTGGAAGCAACGTAACCACCATTTTGACCCAACGAATGGAGAAAGTTTTACGCAAGATAAATGGTGGCTTTTTGATGCATCTCCAGCAGCAACCAGATGGAAAGAAAATAGAAATTGAAAATCAAATTCTTACCTAATTGCTTGCTGAATTTGTCGATGTTTTTGCTGAATCGTGCGGTCTTCCTCCTACTCAGCAATATGACTATCGGATTCCAATTCTTTCGCACAAACCACAAGCTAACACTCGGTCGTTCCACTATCCTCACCTCTAGAAGGATGAAATTAAAAATATTATAAAGGAGATGCTTGAAACAGGGGTGATTCGGTCAAGCTACAGCCCCTATTCCTCACTGGTGCTACTTGTATGCAAGAAGGACGAAACTTGGTAGATGTGCATCAACTATCGAGCTTTAAATGGCATCACCGTCAAGTACAAATACCCAATTCTAGTGGTGGATGAACTTCTTAATGAGTTAAAAGGAGCCCGAGTCTTCAGGAAGTTGGACCACCGATCTAGTTACTACCAAATTCGAGTATGTGACGATGACATTCCAAAAACTGCATTCCGCACACATAATGATTATTATGAATTTTTAGTAATGTCTTTTGGACTCACTAATGCTCCTTCAACCTTCCAAAATCTCATGAATGATATTTTTTAGAGCTTTCTTCATAAATTTGCATTGGTACTTTTCGATGATATTCTCATTTACAGCCCTTCTCTAGAGACTCACTTTCAACACTTGCGATTTGTTTTGACGATCCTTCAAAAGAATACTCTTTTTATTAAGAAATCAAAGTGTAGCTTTCTCCAGCAAAAAGTAGAGTATCTTGAGTATATAATATCAAAAGGAGTGGTGATAGACCCAACAAAAATTGAAGCAATGCAGGGCTGACCGAAACCGATAAACGTGAAATTGCTACATGGGTTCCTTGGACTAACGGGCTACTACCAAAAATTTGTGAAGGTCTATGGGAAGATCAGTGGAACCCTCACTTCTCTACTGAAAAAAGACACCTTCTAATGGTTGGACAAAGCTCTCGCTGCCTTTGACAAACTTAAGGTAGCCATGACGACGATACTGATGCTAGCGCTACCAGATTTCAACCGACCTTCCATCATTGAGGTCGATGCATCTGGAGTCAGAATTGAAGCCATTCTCATACAAGATGGTCAACCACTCGCATACACTAGCAAGGCGTTGTCTCCCTACTGTAAAAAAATATCAATATATGATAAGGAGATGCTCGCCATTATGCACGTAGTAAGGAGACGGAGACCCTACCTGATTGGCCGATGATTTTAAATTAAAACCAACCATAGAAGCTTCAAGTACTTTTTGGAATAGAATATATCATCCCCTAAGCAGCAAAAATAGGTAACCAAACTTTTAAGATTTGATTATGAAATTATTTAAAAAAAGGGGAAAGAAAATGTTATAGCATATGCATTCTCACGGCTACCTAAGCAAGTTAAATTTTCAGCCATCTCCCTTCCTACCATTGGCTTCCTCGAGGACATTAGGGAGGAATGGAAGAAGAATCCAGAGACTAGCAATATCATAAAAAAAATAGAGGATCTAAGCGTAATAGCCCACTACACTAGGGATTCGAGGGATCTACGCTACAAAGGTCGCATTATGCTTATACTCGATTCCTCTTGCATTAAAATCATCCTGCATAAAATGCACTCCACACCTTCAGTAGGGCACTCCAGCTGAGAACCTATAAAAGAGTGAACCAAATTTTTATTGGAGAGTGATGAAAAAAATTATTTCTGAATATGTGGCACAATGTGATGTATGTCAATAGCAAAAGGGTGAAACATTGGTAAGTCTAGGGAAGCTACAACCACTACCTATACTGGACTCAGTGTGGACTGACATCTCCATGGACTTCATCAAAGTGCTGCCACTTTCCAAGGTAAAAGCACAATCCTCGTGATAGTTGATCAACTTACGAAATATACTCATTTTTGTGCTATGCGAAGTCCCTACACTACTACTAGTATTGCTTAGATTTTCATAGAAAATATTATTAAACTGCATGGGATGCCAAGGTCCATTATAAGTGATCATGACAGGGTCTTCACCAGTAAATTTTGGACCAAGTTATTTCAGTTGAAGGGTACCAAAATCAAGATGAGCATATCATATCATCCATAAATTGACGACCAAACATAGGTAGTGAATCAGTGTTTAGAGATGTACCTCCGGTGTTTCGCTAGTGACCGGCGAAAGGAATAGGTGAAATTACTCTCCTGGGCTGAATGGTGGTATAATACTATGTATTATTCATCTACAAAATGTACCCCATATGAAGCATTGTATCGTCAGTTGGCCCTTGTGATTCCAAAGTATGTAATTGGCTTGTCAAAAGTAGATCAGGTTGACCAAGATTTAATTGATAGGGATAAATTTCTACAGTTGCTAAAGAATAATCTCTCTATCGCTCAAGCCAGAATGAAACAGCAAGCCGACACACGATGAAGCGAAAGAGAATTTTCAGTAGGAGATTGGGATTATCTTCGCCTACAGCCATACAAGCAACTATCCATCAACACACCAGCCTCCATGAAGCTATCCCCACACTTTTATTGGCCCTATCATTCAATAAGAGCTAATATGAGATTATTGGGTAGAGACCCACTAATCTAAGAGGCTTGGGTAATTGGATAAAGATCCAGCACCGAATAGGATAAGATCCATTAGGGTTAAGTTGACAAGGGGCCTCTATAAATTGGAGAGAACTAAAGGCCCATATGTCACGGACAAAATTGTAAACGGCTTGTTCGGTATAATGCTTATGCTTGTCCGTGTCCCTTTTGGTTGGTTGTAATTTGTAAAGCATGTAAAGGGCTTGTCAAAGGCAAAATGCCCCATTTGAGCGAGTTTGGTAGCCATTATAGGCTTGTACATAATGTTTGCGTCGAGTGCATACTTGTACTAGAATTCGATCTTTAGTGGACCAATTTTATACCTTTGTTGTGCAACTGTTCTGAGCTTGTAATATCCATGGTTGGAATGTGCATTGGCTATAAAGTGTTTGCTAAAAGAGCGGCTTGCGGATCCCGTGTGAAGCGCTTTCTCTGTCACATCTTCTCTTTTGTAGGTCCTAAGGGATTGTAAGAGATTTCGGGGAGGCTGACCTTTGCGGTGATACGCATTGGTGCCGCACGGCTTAGGCAAAACCTGCTAAGTCCGTGACAGTTGATATCAGAGCGGGACAAGCCCACTTATAAATACTTAGCATGCAAACATGGGGGACCTAGCGAGGCACCACGAGTACAACAAGCTAAGAAGAATTGCGGAGCACACAAAGGTCGGGATGGCCGAGTTCGAGCAGTGGCTCGACGTTAACACCCAACCTTGATGGTGCTCGAGGCAAGCGGAGTGCTTGGCAAAGGATGAGACCGGGCAAGGTGGAGTGGGTTGTTCAACGATCGAAAGAGTTGTAAACTCAAGGAATTTGATACTCATGCATGGCCTTGCAAGCGGACGATGGATTGTTCGTGGCCATCCCAAGGCGACCGAAGGTCGGCGCCATGGAGCATTAAAACTTTCTCTTCACAAGATGTGCAGGATACTTTCGTAAGAGGCTGAAGTGCAGCAGGTTCAGCATTTTGCTAGACCCAGAGGGGTGCAGTGCGAGCTGTATTAGTGAAGTGTCACAATCTAGCAAGTGCATTTACAAAGGCAAAATTGGGCACAGTTTGTTCAGTAGAGGCGAAGTAGTCCAAGAGGATGGTGGTCTCCAAAACTTTCAAAGGGAAGGATGCAAATAGCAAAGTTGCTCCAACGGGACAGATACCCAGGAGGGATAAGTCCCGGTTCTACAGAGGTAGAATCATGTGCAATGAACCGCACTAGTTGAGGAGTACCTCAAGACGAAGCTCGATGGATCGAGTGAGCGGTAAGGAGTCATTGCATGATCTCGCAAGTGGTGATGCGTTGGTGGACGTATAGTGAGATCAAGTAGGGGAGCAACCCAGGCAACACAAAGTGAAGGCACACTTGGAGCTGATAGTGAGATCGGACTCAACAAAGGGCTGACCCGTGGAATGGTGGGCGTGAGGGCCACCATTAATGCAATGCAAATCGAGAAGCAGAACAACTTGGGGGTAACTTGTTGATGTACCTAAACCGCATGAAGGGAGTTGGCAAAGAAGATAGAACGTGGAGCGGAGGCGTGGAGCTTTCCTTAGACAGAAGTCAAGGACATGGACTCTTGCAGAGACAAGAGTAGGATCATGTCGTTCCTTGAGTTCTCTATTCTGATGGAGCAGACTCATCTTGTATGGTGCCAAAGACGAAGGGAACTTCGGGGCATATGCACCTCATCTCGGTGAAGCATTTGACGGAGGAACTAAGGCGATACAACTTGCAGTGGCGAAGTTGGTGTTAGAAGGCCTTGGCACGGGGCAAGAGGATGCAGAGGCAGATACTCTTGAAGAATATGCCATAGTGTTGCTATTCAAGTTGCCATGAGGAAAGCGGTGCGCAGCGGAGATTGTGCTGGTAGGGGCAGAGTCCCAGGATCCAGACAATGGTGCACCTATTTCAGCGAAGTCAGGGGACTTCAGAGGAGCTGCTAGGCGATGGACTGTCCTAGAGCTAGGCTTCGTCCGAGTGTGACCCGAGAGTGGGTGGACGAAGGTCGATTGCCAAAGGAGCGAACAGAATCGAAGATGGCGAAGGCCCTGCGATGTGTTGGCGGAGTCCACACATGGAGATATCGCAGTTCGAGCTCATACCACAGGGATCAGAATGCAAGGAGATGTCATCAGGCGATGACATGATGCAGCGGATCGTGGTGGAATGGTTCGTGGCAAGTCGACACACACAGTGAGTCCCATGGGGGGACTAGATCATGCAGAAGTATGATCGGGAGCGCGACTAGGAGCTCCAAGTCGGTGAACAACACGACGGCAAGAAGAGCTATGGATTCAAGCAGTGAATGCCATGGTACCGCAGAGGCGGGTCTTCCGTGCGTGCACCGAATGTTGCATTGAATGGAAGCCTTGGACATCAGCTTATGGGGGCTGTGCCCTATCGAGGAAGAAGTTTAGACGCAAGTACCAGGTAGTCCCATAGGGGGACTGGATCATACAGAGGTATGATCAGAGCTGCTGAAGAGTGGAACTACTTCAGAGCTCACATTCGCTTAAGGGAGCCCAGTAAGTCAGAGGACAAGGCTGAGTAAGCGAACATTGCAGCCAATGAAGCTAAGGAGAACAGAAATGGTGCAAGTCCTGCAACATGAGTGGCGGTGGCCATACATGGGAGTTGTAGTCTGTCTTTCCAGCGACCAAGTGGAACTGTCCAGAGAACACATAGGTGTCGAAGCAGGTGGTCAAAAAATGGCGAGGAAGCAATGACGAGTCCAAGAGGGACTCAGCTACCTAAGATCAATCATCGGTTAGATTGAAGGTGAACTCAGAGGAGTGTCACAATGCCGCAGAGGCGGATCTACCGATCACGAAGAAGGGATGCAGATGCGAGACAACGGATAGTAGTGCCATGGGCGTCGCAGTGCCATGGTACCGCTGAGGCGGGACTTCTGGGGAGTCATCAATCCCTTGCTCTCTTAGAGGGAGAGCACTTGGTCATGATATGGGCCGTGGAGGAGGAGAATGCTTTGGCAAACTCCATGTACCAAGACAAGGCTGAAGGGCAGATGCTAGAGAACTTCGTAAGACCAGTGTCATCAGACTTTCCATCAAGATAGCCGTGAGTGAAGGACTTCGGGTCAATGCAAGAGTGCATGACCAAGGATCGAGCGGCAAGACGTGGTCTTTGTACCTTTGCTACTCAGAGGAGTCGGCGATAGAAATGATGGAGAAGGCGGTACAATCCCAAAGGCGACCAGATCTACCGGAGACTTACTCCAAGTCGGAGTGATAACTTCTTGCATTCCAGAAGTTCAATGGCAATGAGAAGGTGAATCATAGTAGCAAACTCAGCGCAAGGATTGCAAACACTTCAAGTGCTTCGAAAGTGTGAGCTAAGAGCAGGCGAAGTCTAGTAACCAGCTCGACGCACAAAGTACAAACTCGAGGAGGCGGGCGAAGATAAGTAACCTTTGCCTTCTCAACTCTCAAGAGAATGGGTGAAACCGAGTACCCCAACTCTCTTAGTTATCCAGCAGAGGAGCTCTGCACAAATTTGAAGACCCTTCGAAGAGACTAATGGAAGACAACAGTTGTTAAGTCCTCACCAACGGTGATCAGTGCTACTGAGAGTAGATTGTCCGCTTCATTTCCCAATTAAATGCCAATCGAAAGCGGAAGTGATGCGAGCCTACTTGGGCAAGACAACTAAGTGGAAGAAGATTCGATGGGCAAATTTTATGAAGGAAGGACTGGAAAACTTGAAAGGTTGCAAGGCGATGCTCGTCAAAGCTCCAACAAGCATCTATCCAGTTCAGGAGACAAGAAGAATTTGAAAACTGGCGTATATCAAAGATGGTCTTTTCTCTTCATCAGATCAATCTGCAAGAACCAACAAGGATCAGCATAACTCTGCCAACCCCACAATAGAGTCAGAGTCATTGGCGAGTTGAAGCAGCATGGTGGATTAAAGTTCGACGACTCAACAACAACAAGCAGAGAACAATTGGGAGTCAAAGGGGCACATCGTAGCAGGAACAGAAGATCGAAGATCCAATAAAGAAAAGAAGTTGTAGCGTCAGCAAAGGCTTCAACGAGGACGTCGAAGGAATAAGTGGGGGAGAATGTCACGGACAAAATTGTAAACGGCTTGTTCGGTGTAATGCTTATGCTTGTCCGTGTCCCTTTTGGTTGGTTGTAATTTGTAAAGCTTGTAAAGGGCTTGTCAAAGGCAAAATGCCCCATTTGAGCGAGTTTGGTAGCCATTGTAGACTTGTACATAATGTTTGCGTCGAGTGCATACTTGTACTAGAATTCGGTCTGTAGTGAACCAATTTTATACCTTTATTGTGCAACTGTTCAGAGCTTGTAATATCCATGGTTGGAATGTGCATTGGCTATAAAGTGTTTGCTAAAAGAGCGGCTTGTGGATCCCGTGTGAAGCGCTTTCTCTGTCCCGTCTTCTCTTTCGTAGGTCCTAAGGGATTGTAAGAGATTTCGGGGAGGCTGACCTTTGCGGTGATACGCATTGGTGCCGCACGGCTTAGGCAAAACCAGCTAAGTCCGTGACACATAGGTTAAGGATTTTTGGTTGCCTCCTTCTATTCTCCTCTCCTCTTCTTCTCCTCAGCCAACAGCTCCTATTTGGGATATGTAGATAGCAAGAAGTGTCAACCCCTTCTTAATTATGTGGTACATGTAGCAAGAAGATTTGAGCAGCGATTTTAGTAGCATCATTGTAGCCCATATTATGTGGATCATTCCTAGAGAGAAGGGTGCTTGAACTCTATCCAATCCTATAGATCTATAAGAATTCAGGGATATATGATCTCCCTAGGTAATTATCTTACCCGTAGTTTTCGGTTTCGCGGGTTTTTGCACACCAACTTTTGCACGATGATAAGAAACCTTTTTTTGTAGAAAATCTATGATTTTTATTTTTTTTCTTTTGCTACGCATGTAATACTGCCCCAAATTTCCCATCAAACTCCACTATGGTCACCCTATCTGACCAAAACTTGGTCTCAACCTTCAACTTGGACCAACGTGGCTCGAGAGGGGAACCTTGGACCCCATTAGGCAGGTCCACCATAAAGAGTGCCTAGAATAGTTCGTCCCTAGTGTGCCCATAGGTCCAGCACAAATTCCGCTTTGACTTTAGCTTCATCGTCTTTTTGGCCAAAGAATCTGCCCTTGAGGATGCGGTGCGACCCTTGCCTTGGGAGTTCCCATCAACCGACCCATCACCTCGGGAGGCATCAACCGAACCACAAGCCTTCTGAGCGATTGCCTCTTGGGCTACCATCTCCTCAGACATCTTTCGAGTGCCAAGTTTCTATATTTTCTTTGGGTGATCCTACTCAACACTTCTTGGTCGCGCTCCAGCAATTAGCTCTTTGTGCTCTCGAGCTTTCGACGGAGGAGGTAGGGGTGTCAAAGAAGCATGGGGCATCCCTTTCATCGCCTTCAAGTTCATCATGTTTGTCAAAGCACAAGATGAGGATCAGTAGGGCTAAGGAATAGGAGAAGTAGGAAAACAAAATAGAACAAGCTCAGGCCATACCCTAGGGAGCCGGCTAAGACCCACCTCGACCAGTCAACACTCAATCATGTACCTAATAACCTGAGAAGAAGACAAAATCCCCCTCAACCGTTAGACCTATTCCAATTCCTCTATAGACAAAAAGGGAGAAACATTATTGATGACCTGAGACGACCACTCGAGGCCAAACGCCCACCCAAGATCACTACTAATGAAGAAGTATGGGTCTTCCACCCTTTGTTGTTAGAACGTGCCCCGCTCCCTTTAAAGCCACCTCGAGCAACCAAGTGGTAGCCATCCTATCCTTTGCAAAGGCGCAAGCATGCTGAGAAAAGGGTGTAGGTCGGGATGATTCCCGCACCTCAGCATTCCCTGAGAAAAACCACTAGATAGCGCCATGAATTAGGCATCATCTACGATGGCAAGATCTGCTACCACTTGAGGCAAGCCTCGATGATTGAGTGCAGTGGGAATCAAACCCCTACCTCAAGTGCATCGATGGTTTGCTCGAACTCATTCAGGAACAGATCATAGGCATGCTGCCTAGGCTAAGGAGCATGAAGTTCATAATCATCAAGGATACAATAGCACTCCCGAACATGACCGAGAAGCTGCACTATCATGATCAACTCAAAATCATGTAACAATTTCATCCCTTAAAGGGCCTAGAAGGCTTTTGCATCCACTAGAGATATTGTTGAATCTCGGATTTTGATGATGAAACTAATTGAGTGTGTTTTGTTGTTTAACTGCGTGTTGAGTTACGCAGGTCTACTATCGATCAGGATTAGATAGTTGATGCTGGAGGAATTGACGTTGCGCCGGAAGTAATCACGTCAGGATATTGGATTTTGAGCCGGAGGTTTGGTCGACTATCGGCAGGAGACTTCGTACATCGGGCATCGGGCCAAGAAGTGCGAAGTTGCGCCATGGATATCGGGGTTGTAGAGGTCAACCGCCGATTGGGCAACAAGCCGCTAGAGAGGGTGATGTGCCGAAGGATCGGACGAAGCGCTGACCAATGATGTGCCAGGCAACTGAATGTCAATTCGCATTGTAATAACTATCTAGATCGAAGTAGAGTGTTTGGTGTTTGTTTGTGCAGGAGTAACTACGAAAGGGATGAAGACGTAAAGCGAAACCAAGGGCCGAAGTCAAGTGCAATGGATCGTTGGGAGTTTGAGAGTTTGACGGAAGTTCGAAGATTCATCGGAAGTTCACGGAGCTTGCCAAAAAAGATCGGAGCTTGCCAAAGAAGCTTGGGGGAACTCGCCAAAATTATCGTGGAGTCCGAGAGGTTGCCGGGAGTCCGCAGGATGGTTTCCGAGGGATCATCGGAAGACCGCCGGAAGTTCACCGGAAGCTCACCGGAAGAAGACTTAACTTGCAGACTTTGTAATAGCTTAGGAATGTCTTTAATTTCATAGTTAGCACATCAATTTAGGTTAGGATTAGGAGTTAATCCTTTAACCCAAGTATGGGCCCATTGGCCCTTGTTCGGAATCGGTTTGGGCCAAGTTTTCGGCCCAAACCAAATGTAGATTTATGCTGGCCGGTGGAGCCCAGTAGCCAATGTGCCCAGCAGCATATGTGCATGCATGCATGCATGCATGCTGGGCTACGTGCATGCATGCTGGGCGGTAGCACCGCCAACAGCATACGTGCTACTACGTGCATGCATGCTGGGCGGTGGCAGCGCCCGGCTACTGTAGCCAGGCTGTAGCACCGCCTGGTTGGGGCGGTAGCACCGCCCGGCTACTATAGCTCGACTACTGTAGCCAGCAGTAGCACTGCCTGGCTGGGGCGGTGGTACCGCCCTTGTGTGTCAACCAACAGACTGACACAAGCAGTGGCACCGCCTCTGACAGGCGGTGGCACCACCTCTGACACCGCTAGAACCGGGAACTCCAATTTGATTTCAAATTTGGAGCCCAAATTTGAATCCACTTTGGATTTATAAATACCCCCCCTTTTCTTAGCTAAAAATGAACCCTTTGAGAGCTAGATTTTGAAAATAAGTCTTGGGAAAGTCTTATTCTTCATTTGCTTAAGTGTTCACCTCATTTCCTTCTTCTTGTGAAATCTTGTAAGAGTGTGAACCACTTGTAAAGGGTTGTAAGAGGGGTATTTGGTCTTTCCCCTACAAAAAGATTTGCTAGTGGAAGTTGGGAGCCTCATCGGAGAAGGCTTCGGAAGTGGATGTAGGTCACTTTGACCGAATCACTATACATCGCTGCATCTTGATTTTGTGAGTGTTTAAATTTCTGTTTTACTTTGCTGCAAGCCTTTACTTTACTTGCTCCACTTCCTTTTTATCTTTGTACGCATGCTTTAAAGTTAGAACGCAAAAATCGGTTTCAAACAAAACGTTGCTTTCATCGTACGAAGTTTCCAAAGCTTGTTTTAAATCGCTGAAAAATCCATCGTTTTATCCGCTGCACTAATTCACCCCCCCCTCTTAGTGCCGCTCGATCCCTAACAATTGTTATCAGAGCCACGTTCTTTCTCTTTCGGATTTACACCCGTGAGAAATGGCTCTAAATGATTTTCAAGAGGGCTTTTCGATTTTTCGTCCACTGTTCTTTAACGGTTCGGACTACACATATTGGAAAACTCGAATGAGAGTTTTCATGCTTTCAATGAATTTGGATTTGTGGAACATTATCAAAAATGGCTTTCAACCTTCCTCTAAACCGATGAACAAATGGTCGGATTTGGAGAAAAGGTCTTTTTCTTTAAATGCAAAGGCTATGAATGCCTTATTTTGCACTTTAGATAAGAATGAGTTCAGTAGGATTTCAATGTGCAAAATGGCTTTCGATATTTGGCGAACTCTTGAAATCACGCACGAAGAAACGAGTAGAGTCAAAGACTCGAAAGTTAATATTTTGATGCATGATTTTGAGATTTTTCGAATGGCACCAAGTGAGACTATCAATGACATGTTCTCCCGTTTCTCAGATGTCATCAATAGTCTAAAAGCTCTTGGTAAATATTTTTCGGATTTTGAACTCGTAAACAAGATTTTAAGATCTCTTCCAAAAAGATGGGATCCGATAATAACCGCAATACAAGAAACAAAAGATCTAAATAACTATCCTATGATGAACTTATTGGGTCTTTAAAGACCTATGAAATGAGTTTCTTGGAACGTTTAGAATATCATGAACATGATGAACATTTGAACCACCTTCTAAAGAACAAGAAGGTTTTTGAACATCGGACAAATGAATGCCACTTGAGTGATGACTCAAGTGATGAGAACAATGAGGACATTGAACACATAACAATGAATGTTAACAAGTTCATTAAACAAAAATCTAAAATGAACAATGAACTTGAACGGAGGATTATGCCAAAGAAGAAGAAGAATTGTAAAGAAGAATCAAGTAAAGATGAGGTGAAATGGGCTTTGATGGTTTTCGACAATGAGGTAAGTAACTTAACTCCCTTGAGTTGTTATGAAATTACATGATGTTTTTTTTCTTGAGTGCTTAACTTAGTTAATAGGAAATAAAATTTCATTTTATGTTTTTTCTTTCTAGGATTTTTGAAAAGTAAAAATTATGAATGACATTTGCATGATTTGTGATATTGCCTAGAATTAATCCATGCATGTGTATCTTGATATTTTTAATTGCTTTTCATGATGCTTGATGATTTTATATCATGCATGAGCTTTTAAAGTGTCATATTGTGATGATGAAACTTATTTTTTGAATTTATAAATAGATGCATGATTTTGTCAAAAATTTGAACATGGCCTTTTAACATAAAAATTGAAAGTGTGCTATCATTTTTATGTATTTGGTCTTGACGATTTTATGACTAAGCTTGTGTTTTATTTTGATACATGTTTTCATAAAATTTTTTGAATATGCTCACATCAAATTGCTTAAAATGAAAATATTTTTTATTGAGATGAATGAATTCATGTTATGAGTCTTGTGAATCTCATGAAAATAAACATGATGAATATTTTTAAAAAATATGCTTCATATTTTCTGTCTTAATGATTTCTCTAGAAACTTGCTCTTTGGACCTATATGAAAAATATGAGTATTCATATGAACATCAAATCACTTGAAATGGAACACATAAAAAAATAAGAAATTGCGCTATCATGATGCTTATGTATAATGCTTTTGATCTTAATGGGCCAAATGACAACTTGTATGTCAAAGTAATACAATGATGACTTTCATATAAATAATTGGACATACCTTATGTAATCATCATTGATAATGATAGTTGGTTGTCATGCTTAATGATCTTATGAAATCATGAGTATTTAAAGGCATTATATCTTGATGACAAACTCATGTTTCGGTTTTAAAATTTGATACTCATCTTTTGAAACATAAAACATATTATCATGATAAATTGAATCTCATGTCTTGGAATAATATGTTGTATTTTTGCCTTGACAATTTTTATGATAAAGTTTGGCTTTTGATTTTGATGAATCCATGTGAATCTTTTTGAATCAAATCCTTTAGAAAATACCATATACTTAATGTGATTTGACTTAATGATCATTAGAAATTTACCTTTCCATCTTGAATGTTGACATTTTGTTTTAAGGCAAAGGCATGCTTATAAGAAGCTAATCATATGAATAGAAATTTACAAGAACAAAATACAATCCTCTATCTTTTCGATTCTTCAATAAATTTATGCTTATTATGTATAAATTTATTGAATGTGATTTTTGAGGATGATTTTAGATTTAAAAATGCTTGATTTATATTTATGACATAAGATACATTTTAAATATGAATCATGCTCTATCTCGCTTAATTCATTTTGTTCTCTTATAATTCCTTTTTACTTACTAAAAAGGAGAACCTTCCAAATGAATATGCTTGATAATTTGTGTTATGAGATTTAGCCTTTATGTCTTGAATATTTATGCTTATTTTTTATTCGACATCAAAAGGACAAAGGCATGCTCATATGAAATATTAATGCATGTTTCTTGAAATCTTTCCATCTCTAAAGTTTTTGATTTTTGATGAAAAACAAGTGATAAATTCATTTATGATATTTTGTAAATCACTAGAATTACGGATGAGATTTTGATGATATGGTAATGACTTTATTCATGTTATGAATCTCAAAAATAATAATTTGATTATGAGTCTTGATTTGATGAATTGAGCTTGAATGATTTTTTTTATGATTCTTGAATTTTTTGGAATTATGACTTGTTAAGACATATTTAATGCTTGAATCAAGTTCCAAAAGATTTCATTTTGCTTAAAGAAATTTTATTGAAATCATGATCTTGACAACTATAACTTGAAGCTCTTTATAAATCAAAATTATTTATCATGCTCCTTCCATTTTATCAAAAGAAAATTCCTTAAATGAAATGTAACTTGTCTTTTGATTTCTCGGATTTCAATACTTGAATTTTTATGAATTTGTGTCTTGATTCTTATGAAATGTGATCTTGGTAAAAATTCTTATGTATGAATCAAGATCTTGTGTTTGATCTCCTAAGACTTCCACTTGTTATTTCCTAAAAAGGAGACTTGTCAAAATGATTCGTGAACCTTTTGATTTATGACTTTTGGATTCATGACTCAAGATTGAAGATTGAAACATTATATGCTAAAATTGATTTTTTATTATTTTAATACTTCCTTGAATGCCTTATGTGATGATTGAAAATTTGATGAAAAAGAAATGTGCTTAATATTTGAATCATTGATTCATTCTTTTATCATGGCTTAAAAATGAATGAAAAGAAAATATGTTAGCACTTGTAATCATGATTTGATCCTTAATATTGATATGCTTTTATATATCATGATTCTTGGTTGTATGACATTTATCTTGAATTAAAAATTGATAAATATGAATCTAGATCTTGCTAAAATGAAAAGTTATGAATCATGGATGATATCTTTTGGTTTTGATTCTTGTTGAATTTACATATTGATATCCTTCATGACATGATTTCTCATGTTTCAATACCATCTTGTATGCATCATATGATGATTGATATATTGATTAATACAAATTTTTCATTGGTTCCTCCCTTCTTTTCGATATTGATAAAGGGGGAGAAAAATTGTTAACTTGTGTATCAAAAGAAAAAATTTGCTAGCTTTAACATTGAGTAGTAAAATGTTGCTATCTCAAGAAAGGCAAAAATCTTGCTCAACTACGCTTTTTCTCAACAAAATTGCTTGCGTCCTTGTTACAAATTATTGTTAAATCTCATGCAAGATTATTTGTAGTATTAATCCTCCCTTTCTTTTTGATATTGATAAAGGGGGAGAAGGCTTTTGCTAGATTGCATATTACAAATGAATGCAAAAGTCCTAGCATGCAAAGAAAGCAAAACTTGCAAGCTTGCTCTTCTCAAAAGAGATGAAAGAAATTACAAAATTGCATGCATATTGCAAAAGAAGTCAAGAAAATGCACATATTTGAATACAATTTGCTTGTACTTCTCAAAAGAACATAGAAAAACTTGCTATCATCACGACTAGTGCTATCTTGCCTATTATGATAAACTTGCAATGCCTAAATGTTGTATAATATGATTAATAGCTAGTGTGTTGTCAAATTTACATATCCTTGAAAACTAGCTATAATGCTACTTCTCCTTTTTGTTGATGACATAGGGGGAGAAGTAGATTGATGACTTCATGCAATGTAATGATGCTTGAATATTTTATATATTTGTATGATGGTTTGTAAATTCTCATAATATTGTGATGAATGTTGCTTGGATTTGGGATAATCCAAGTGTTCTATCAATGGCATATTGATAGGGGGAGTTTGTGTTAAACTCCAAGGAGTTATGGATATCTCTGTCAGTCATCAATTAGTTGTCATCATCAAAAAGGGGGAGATTGTTGAATCTTAGATTTTGATAATGAAACTAATTGAGTGTGTTTTGTTGTTTAACTACATGTTGAGTTACACAGGTCTACTATCGATCAGGATTAGATAGTTGATGCTGGAGGAATTGACGTTGTGCCGGAAGTAATCACGTCAAGATATTGGATGTTTAGCCGGAGGTTCAGTCGACTATCGGCAGGAGGCTTCGTACGTCGGGCATCGGGCCAAGAAGTGCGGAGTTATGCCATGGATATCGAGGTTGTAGAGGTCAACCGCTGATTGGGCAACAAGCCGCTAGAGAGGGCGATGTGCCGAAGGATCGGACGAAGCGCCGACCAATGATGTGCCGGGTAACTGAATGTCAATTTGCATTGTAATAACTGTCTATATCGAAGTAGAGTGTTTAGTGTTTGTTTGTGCAGGAGTAACTACGAAAGGGATGAAGATGTAAAGCGAAACCAAGGGCCGAAGTCAAGTGCAATGGATCGTTGGGAGTTCGAGAGTTTGATGGAAGTTTGAAGATTCATCGGAAGTTCGCGGAGCTTGCCAAGAAAGATCGGAGCTTGCCAAAGAAGCTCGGGAGAACTCGCCAAAATTATCGTGGAGTCCGAGAGGTTGTCGGGAGTCCGTAGGATGGTTTTCGAGGGATCGTCGGAAGACCGCCAGAAGTTTGTCGGAAGCTCGCCGAAAGAAGACTTGACTTGCGGACTTTGTAATAGCTTAGGAATGTCTTTAATTTCGTAGTTAGCACATAAATTTGAGTTAGGATTAGGGGTTAATCCTTTAACCCAAGTATGGGCCCATTGGCCCTTGTTCGGAACCGATTTGGGCCAAGTTTTTGGCCCAAACCAAATGTAGATTTGTGCTGGGCGGTGGAGCCCAGCAGCTAATGTGCCCAGCAGCATGTGTGCATGTATGCATGTATGCTGGGCTGCGTGCATGCATGCTGGGCAGTAGCATCGCCAACAGCATGTGTGCTGCTACGTGCATGCATGCTACGTGCATGCATGCTGGGCGGTGGCACCGCCCAGCAACTTGTGTGCTGGGGCGATAGCACCGCCCGGCTACTGTAGCCAGCGGTAGCATCGCTACTGGGGGCGGTGGTATGCTGCCCTTATGTGTCGGGCCACAGATCGACATAAGCGTGATACCGCCTCGACAAAGGCGGTGGCACCGCCTAACACCATGAGAACCGAGAACTCCAATTTGATTTCAAATTTGGAGCCCAAATTTGAATCCACTTTGGATCTATAAATACCCCCCTTTTCTCAGCTGAAAAGGAACCCTTTGAGAGCTAGATTTTGAAAATAAGTCTTGGGAAAGTCTTGTTCTTCATTTGCTTAAGTGTTCACCTCATTTCCTTCTTCTTGTGAAATTTTGTAAGAGTGTGAACCACTTGTAAAGGGTTGTAAGAGGGGTATTTGGTCCTTCCTCTATAAAAGGATTTGCTAGTGGAAGTTGGGAGCCTCATCGGAGAAGGCTTCGGAAGTGGATGTAGGTCACTTTGACCGAACCACTATACATCGCTGCGTCTTGATTATGTGTGTTTAAATTTTTGTTTTACTTTGCTGCAAGCCTTTACTTTACTTGCTCCACTTCCTTTTTATCTTTGTACACATGCTTTAAAGTTAGAACGCAAAAATCGGTTTCAAATGAAACGTTGCTTTCATCGTACGAAGTTTCCAAAGCTTGTTTTAAATTACTGAAAAATCCATCATTTTATCCGCTGCACTAATTCACCCCCCCCCATCTTAGTGCCGCTCGATCCCTAACAGATATGTCACTCGAGGATGAATTGACTACTTCCACCTCGAGGCTACCCGAGGTCGATGCTGCGGCCTCAGGTGATGACCGACTTGATGAAGAAGAAGAATATGTCATTATAACCAACCTGACTACTAACAACCAAGGAAATCAAGGCACTAGGTGAAGAGGAGTGCTAGAACAAGCAAGCCAACAGAATGAAGCCTTCATAGTGAGCAAGAGGAGGGTTTATAAAGAAAAACTGACTGCCCACGGTGGCCCTTCATCTTCCTGAGAAGGAGGATAGCTCAGCACGCCATCATAACTCCTTGAAATAGCAAAATCCCACCGAAAGCCAAAGTTCCCACCAAGGCTGGAGATCCCATCAAAATGCAGATTCTTGCCAAGGTTGGAGATCCTGCCAAACTTTAGGTTCCCACTAAGATCGAAGCGGCCCGCCACAAAATATCTTGCCAAAACTAGAGTTTCCAACTGGTTTCTTAGCCAGTCATGTACCCGAGTAGTGTTGCTCGATCAAACCAGTGCCCAAATAGTGTGGCTCGGCCAATCATGTGCCCGAGTAGTATAGCTCAGCTAGTCATGTTCCCAAGGAGTGTTGCTCGGCCAATCGTGTGCCCGAGTAGTGTGGCTCGGCTAGTCATATGCCCGAGTAGTGTTGCTCGGTCAGTCATATGCCTGAGTAATGTGGCTCACCCAATCATGTGCCCGAGTAGTGTTGCTTGGCTAAACTAGTGCCAGAGTAGTGTAGCTTGGCCAGTTATGTACCCGAGTAGTGCTGCTCGATCAAACCAATGCCTGAGTAATGTGGCTCAGCTAATCGTGTGCTCGAGGAGTGTGGCTCGGCCAATCATGTACCTGAGTAGTGTTGCTCGATCAAACCAATGCCCAAATAGTATGGCTCAGACAGTCGTGTCCTCGAGTAATGTGGCTCACCCAATCATGTGCCTGAGTAGTGTGGCTCGCCCAGTCATGTGCCCGAGTAGTGTGGCTCGCCCAGTCATGTGTCCGAGTAGTGTTGCTCGGCTAAACAAATGCCCAAGTAGTGTGGCTCACCCAATCATGCACCCGAGTAGTGTAGCTTGGCCAATCATGTGCCCAAGTAGTGTTGCTTAGCCAAACCAGTGCCAGAGTAGTATAGCTCGACCAGTCATGTACCCAAGCAGTGTAACTTAGTCAAACCAATGTCCGAGTAGTATGGCTCGGTTAGTCGTGTGCCTGAGTAGTGTGGCTCAGCCAGTCATATACTCGAGTAGTGTTGCTCGATCAAACCAATGCCCGAATAGTGTGGCTCAGCTAGTCGTGTGCCCGAGTAGTGTGGTTCAACTAGTCATATGCCCGAGTAGTGTTGCTTGGCTAGTTGTGTGCCTGAGTAGTATGGCTCACTCAATCATGTGCTCGAGTAGTGTTGCTCGACTAAACCAATGCCCTAGTAGTGTGGCTCACCTAGTGATGTACCCTAGTAGTGCTGCTTGGTCAAACCAATGCTCGAGTAGTGTGGCTCAGCTAATCGTGTGCCTGTGTAGTATGGCTCAGCTAGTCAAGTACTCGAGTAGTGCTACTCAGTCAAATGAGTGCCTAAATAGTGTGGCTTGACTAGCCATGTGCCTGAGTACTATGGCTCGGCCAATCATGTGCCCGAGTAGTGTGGCTCACACAGTCATGTGCCCGAGTAGTGTTGTTTGGCTAAACTAGTGCCCGAGTAGTGTGGCTCATCCAGTCATATGCCTGAGTAGTGTTGCTCAACCAAACTAGTGCCCAAATAGTATTGCTCACCCAATCATGCACCCAAGTAGTGCTGCTCAAGCAAACCAGTGCCCTAGCAATGTAGCTCGATCAGTCATGTGCCTGAGCTGAGACAACAATGCCACAATCCACCCGCCCGATGGGACTATAGATCCGACCAGTGAAAGCCTAAGCCATGCCTCATGCCCTTCAGGAGGGACCCGAGACACGTCTCCTTTGGTGGGGAGAGAATGATGGAGCATATTCCTTCACCCCCGTGCCAATAGTCAATAGCCACATCAGTGCCAACTTGGAGCCTCAAGGCTGACATGGTGCAACTTAGACTCGAAAGAGGCGGCCGCCTACTTCCACGTCATTCGAAGTTGTGTGGGATAATGCCACGTAGCACACAATAGCTCTGGAAAACTCAGAATGGTGTCGCATGGCATGAGTCCATACAGATCGGCAAGTGCCCACGCGGAGGGTACGAGCTACTCAAAAAGACTCAGACAAGGTCGATCCATGCAATTCAGATGTTGCATGTACAGTGGGTACGGGTTGGCCGCCCGAGGAATCGATGGCCATTAATAGCCCGTCTATAGCTAACCATCATTCACTAGCATAAAAGTCGACCTCTTGGCCAGAGATGAGGTCAAAGAAAAAAGACCTAAACTCTCTCCAACTCTACTCAATACTAATCTGAGCTTCAGAGGGGTTGTGTTGGGCAATCACCCTCCCGACCTTAGCCTTTTTGTGCAAGGGCTCGGTGAAAGAGGTGCAGCAACCTAATCGAAGGAAGACTTGGTGCACTTAGAAGAAAAGGCTCAGACCCATCTTAACATTAACCTCCACTATTCGAGCATCCCCATGGGCGACTTTGCCTACTTGGATTGGACCAAGCCATGTTAACCCATCGTCAATGGCATAAGGTTTTAGGATCACAGTCAGCACTAAGAGGGGGGGGGGTGAATTAGTTGTTGGGAAATCCTTCTAGGGAACGACATCTCATGCGCAGTAGAAGAACAAAAACAAAACCCCTAGATTTTTCGTAGAAAGTTTCCATTATTGTGCGAAGATCAGTGCATCAAAACAAATCCACGAAAACTACATGTGTAAAAGAAAGTACCTAGGGAGATCGTATATCCCTAAATCCCTGTAGATCTATAGGAGAGGATGAAGGAGGTCAAGCGTCTTCCTCTCTAGCGGTATCCACACGGCAAGGACTACGATAATGCACTTCTTTGGGGAGAAGAGAACAAGAGGTGGCTACCAAAAGAAACCCTTAGCCTATAGAGCTTTGGTTCCCTCCTATTTATAGAGGCCCCTTGTAAACCCTAATGGATCTTGCTCTGTTGGGTATTGGATCTCTATCCAATTACCCAAGCCTCTTGGATTAGTGAGTCTCTACCCAATAATCTCTTATTAGCAATTATTGGATCTCATCTTAGGATCCAATAATTCAGTGGCTTATTAGATATCCAAAAAGATGAGGGTTCAGCAGATATCTCATATCTAAACCTCTACTCGTCGTAACACCTACTATATGTATGTGACCCTCTAGGCTCAATATCGAGCTGGCCGTGAGTCATGTTGAATCTCGAATTTTGATGACAAAGTCAATTGATGGTTACTTGTTCTAATACATATTGTCAAAGATAAGCGTGCAGGATTAACTACGATGGGTCAGAAACATAAAGTGATTTGCCGAGGTCAAGTCCGTCCAGTGTTCAAGAGTTCATCGGAAGTCCGAAGGATCATCGGAAGTGTTGCCGGAACCAATCAAGATCGAATCAGGGACTTGTCGAAGTTTTCGGAAGTTCGTCACAAAGATCGTTGAAGGTTCGCGAAACTTTGCCGAGAAGGTTCGGAAGTTTGTCGAAGACTCGTTGAGCATGTCTTACAAGCCGAGAGCATGCTGGGAACCCGTCGGAAGAAATCGAGGGAAATATCGGAGGACCATGAAGTCTCAACTAAAAGCTCACGGAATAAGACTTGAAGAAAGTCGGCTTAAATCACTGTTAATTATGTTTTTAATTTCGTAGTTAGCATGTACTTAGGGCAAGGATTTTGAATTAATCTTGCTCTAAATTAGTAGGGCCAACCGGGCCCTTACTGGGCTTTTTGGGCCGTGGATAAGGCCCATTTAGCAGAACAGACTGCCGGGCGGTAGAACGCGCTATGCCAAAGCGCAGTACTACGCGCTGGCAGCCGTGTCAGGTCTTTGAGGCGGTGCTACCGCCTTGACCTGGAGAGCGTAGTACCGCCGGCCACATGGTGAGCGGCGTAGTAGTACCGCCCGCCACATTGCTCAGCGAGTAGCAATTGTGCGCTGCTCTAGGCGGTAGTACCGCCTCTAACAGGTGGTAGTACCGCCCGGACCCGGGAATTCCAAATTTGATTTCAAATTTGGAGCCCAATTTTGAATCCATTTTGGATCTATAAATACCCTCCCTTTCTCAGCTGAAAGGGTAACCCTTTTGAGAAGTTAGAATCTTGTTTTTGAGTCTTTGATAAGTCTTGAAGAGTCTTGTTCTTGCTAAGTGTTCACCTCCTTCTTCTTCTTGAGAAATCTTGTAAGAGTGTGAACTTCTTGTAAAGGGTTGTAAAAAAAGGGGTATTGGTCCTTCCCCTTCAAAGGATTGCTAGTGGAAGTGCGGAGCCTCATCGGGAAGGCTTCAAGAGTGGATGTAGGTCATTTGACCGAACCACTATACATCATTGTGTTCATGAATGTGTGAGTGTTTACTTTTCTAAATCATTTCATTACTTAGCTGCAAATTGTTTAGTTCCTTGCTGCTTCATTTACTCAAGCAACTTCTTACAAGTTCTCTTTCAACGAATCGAAGTCTTCCTACTAACTTGTCTTTATACGAAATCGGATTCAAAGTTACATATTTAATCCGCTACACTAATTCACCCCCTTAGTGCCTTTTCGATCCTAACAATTGGTATCAGAGCAAGGTTTGCTCTCATATTGGTTTAAAACCCAAGAGAGATGACCTACTCCGGTATGCAAGAGGGTTACTCCATTACTCGTCCGCCTTTGTTTAATGGGTCGGATTATACGTATTGGAAGACTCGTATGAGGATTTTTCTCATTTCTATGGATTTTGAACTTTGGAATATTGTTGAAAATGGATTTGCAAAATCTTCTCTTCCGATGAGTGAGTGGAATGAGTCGGAAAGAAAGATTTTTGCTCTCAATGCAAAGGCTATGAATGCCTTATTTTGTGCGCTTGATAAGAATGAGTTTAATCGGGTTTCTATTTGTGAATCAATTTTTGATATTTGGCGCACTCTTGAAATCACTCATGAAGGCACTAGCCGAGTGAAAGAGTCCAAAATCAACATTCTTGTGCACTCTTATGAACTTTTTCGGATGAAACCAAATGAGTCCATTGGAGACATGTACACCCGCTTTACGGATGTCATCAATGGACTTAAGGCTCTTGGTAAAGGTTTTTCTAACTTTGAGTTGGTAACTAAAATCTTAAGATCTCTTCCAAAGAGTTGGGATCCAAAAGTTACGGCCATTCAAGAGGCCAAGGATCTTAAAATATTTCCGCTTGAAGAACTTATTGGGTCTCTAATGACCTATGAGATGACGTGCCATGCTCATGAAGAGCTTGAGAACCCCCTTCCAAAGAACAGGAAGGATATGGCACTTAGAACACAAGAAGACCACTTGAAAGGAACATCAAGTGATGAGGACAGTGACAAAGACATTGCACTTTTGACTCGAAAGTTTAAGAAATTTATAAGAAAGAACAAGTTTAAAAACGACACAAAAAATAAATTTGAACACAAAAAGGACCAAGTTATTTGCTACGAATGCAAAAAGCCGGGACACTTCAAGCATGAATGTCCTCAAGCCAAGAAGAAGCAACCCAAGAAGAAGAAAGCATTCAAGGCTACATGGGATGATTCAAGTGACTCCGAGGTCGAAGAGGTAAGCAACAAAGAGGAGGCTAACTTCGCTCTAATGGCCCTTGGAGAAGAGGTTATTGAATTATTTAGTGAAGAATTATCTTTCGATGAGCTTTCTATCGCTTTTCATGAGTTATTTGATGAATGTAGAACTATTAGTAAGAAATTCAATTTGCTTAAGAAAGAGCATGCTTTATTACAAAATAAGTTCAATAACCTACAAACTCCTTCTCTACCCCCATGCTCTAAGTGTGAGCACTTAGAAGAAATAAAGAGGGAGAACTTGCTACTTAACGAGACCTTAAACAAGTTCAAGGTCGGTAGCAAGGGCTTGGACATGATCCTTGTAAACAAGGGTCACATCGGAAATAGAAGTGGAATAGGATTTGTGAGTGGATCTCATCAAAATCCTACTACCTTCATTAAAGGATCCACATTGCATGTATCACCCTATTTGAAATGCAATTTTTGTGGTAAAATGGGACATGTTGCTTACAAATGTCCGTTCAAGAAAATTAGTCCACAAAAATTAATATGGGTTCCCAAAGGAACCATAAACAACTCAATGCCAAATTACAAATTAAGTAGATCAATTTGTAGGGCACCCAAAATTAAATGGGTACCTAAAAACCATCCTCTTTTGTAGACAAACTCACAAGCTAGGAGCAAGAAATGGTATCTTGATAGTGGATGCTCAAGGCACATGACCGGAGATCCATCTCATTTCTCTATGCTCTCTAGCAAAGAAGAAGGGTATGTCACCTTCGGAGACAACAACAAGGGTAAAATTATTGGCAAAGGAACCATTGGTAACAAATCAAGTTTTTCAATTGATGATGTCTTGTTAGTTGATGGCTTAAAACATAATCTCTTAAGCATTAGTCAATTGTGCGATAAAGGCTATGTTGTTAGATTTGAATCTAATGTTTGCATTATTGAAAAACCAAACAATAACATATCCATGATTGCTTTAAAGCAAAATAATGTCTACACCATAAATATTGACGAATTATGTAATGAAATGTGTTTTTCGGTTTTGAATGATGATGCTTGGCTTTGGCATAGGAGATTAGGCCATGCAAGCATGAAACTAATTTCTAAGATTTCATCTAGTGAATTAGTAAGAGGCATCCCAAACATGAAATTTGTTAAGGACAAGGTATGTGATGCATGTCAACTAGGAAAACAAATAAAGACTAGTTTCAAATCAAAAAATCAAATTAGCACCACTAGACCATTGCAATTGATCCATTTGGACTTATTTGGACCAATTGACATAACAAGCCTAGGAGGTAGCAAATATGCCTTTGTAATTGTGGATGACTATAGTAGATACACTTGGACCTATTTCTTGGCTCATAAAAGTGATTGCTTCAAATATTTTTCTAAATTTTGTAAACTCACTCAAAATAAAAAGGGTTTTATGATATCATCAATTCAAGTGATCATGGAGGTGAATTTCAAAACCATGACTTCCAAAATTTTTGTGAAATTAACGGATATGATCATAACTTTTCTACTCCAAGAAATCCACAACAAAATGGAGTAGTGGAAAGGAAAAATAGAAGTTTGCAAGAAATGGCTAGAACCATGTTAAATGAATACAATTTACCAAAATATTTTTGGGCGAAGCCGTAAATACGACTTGCTATGTTATGAATAGAGTTCTAGTGAGACCATCCCTATCTAAAACTCCATATGAATTATGGAATGATAAAAATCCAATGTTTCTTATTTTAAAGTTTTTGGTTGTAAATGCTTTATTTTAAATGAAAAGGATGTCTTAGGAAAATTCGATGCAAAATCCAATGAAGGCATATTTCTTGGTTATTCTTCCGTTTCTAAGGCTTTTCGTGTTTTCAACAAAAGAACCTTAGTTATAGAAGAATCTATTCATGTGGTTTTTAATGAAAATTCTGAATTTAAGAAAAACATTTTGATGATGATTTTGGCTTTGATAATTTGAATTTGAATGAACCCTCTCCTCAAAACGACAACTTGGATGCATCTTCTTCCCAAACTTCCTTACCCAAGGAATGGAAGTATGTAGATGCTCATCCCAAGGAGTTAATTATAGGAGATGCATCGAAAGGGGTTCAAACTCGCTCTTCTTTCAAAGATTTTTGTGCCCATGCCGCTTTTCTTTCTCAAGTTGAACCAAAATGCATTGATGATGCCTTGAAAGATGATTCTTGGGTTATCGCAATGCAAGAAGAATTGAATCAATTTGAGAAGAATGAGGTATGGAAGCTTGTTCCTAGACCAAATGACCACTTAGTTATTGGTACTAAGTGGGTCTTTAGAAACAAGCAAGATGAATGTGGTATCGTGGTTAGAAACAAGGCTAGACTAGTGGCCAAAGGTTTTAACCAAGCAGAAGGTATCGATTACGAAGAAACCTTCGCTCCGGTAGCAAGATTAGAAGCCATTAGGATGCTCCTTGCCTATGCTAGTAGTAATGATTTCAAATTATTTCAAATGGATGTCAAAAGTGCATTCTTAAATGGTTTTATCTCTGAAGAAGTGTATGTCGAACAACCACCTGGATTTGAAAATTCTCTTCTCCCTAACCATGTGTTTAAGCTAACTAAGGCTTTATATGGTCTAAAACAAGCCCCTAGGGCTTGGTATGAGAGGCTTAGTTCCTTTTTAATTTCAAATGATTTCACTAAAGGCAAGGTTGATACTACATTGTTTATTAAATATTTTGAAAATAATTTTCTTATTGTTCAAATTTATGTTGATGATATTATTTTTGGTTCTTCGGATGAATCACTATGTGAATCTTTTGCCAAGTGTATGAGTCATGAATTTGAGATGAGTCTAACGGGAGAGTTAACCTTCTTTCTTGGATTACAAATTAAACAACTTAGTAATGGCATATTTCTTAATCAATCTAAATACACATTAGAATTGTTAAAACGATTTAATATGGACAGCTCAAAAGCCATCCACACTCCAATGAGTACTTCCACCAAGTTAGACTTGGATGAAGATGGAGAAAATTTTGATCAAAAGACATATAGGGGCATGATAGGCAGCCTGCTCTATCTTACTGCAACTAGGCCAGATATCATGTTTAGTGTGGGACTTTGTGCGAGATTTCAAGCTAATCCTAAGTTGTCTCACCTTAAAGCCATTAAAATAATTTTTAGATATCTTAAAGGTACTCCTAATCTAGGATTATGGTATCCAAAATCTGATGACTTTAATTTGATAGCCTATGCAGATGCAGATTTTGGTGGATGTAGAATAGATAGAAAGAGTACATCTGGAACATGCCAATTTTTAGGACATGCACTCGTTTCTTGGACTTCCAAGAAACAAAATTCTGTCGCACTATCTACGGCGGAAGCCGAATATATAGCTGCAAGTGCATATTGTGCACAAGTTGTGTGGATGAAAAACACTTTAGAAGACTATGGAATAAATTTAAAAAACATTCCAATAAAATGCGATAACACAAGTGCTATTTGTCTAACAAAAATCCCATTCAACACTCAAGAACTAAGCACATTGATATTAGGCATCACTTTATACGAGATCATGTCGCTAATAATGATGTCACTTTAGAATTTATTGATACAAAGCACCAATTAGCGGACATTTTCACAAAACCCCTAAATGAAGAACAATTTGACTTCATTAGAAGAGAATTAGGCATGCTAAATTTGTCCTAATGTTTAAATATTGTATGTCTTTCAAAACATTTAAACTTTGATAGTTTCACCTTTATACCTTCAGTGATATATGAAACTTTTATTGATCATAAAATATTATGAAAGAACTCATCTTTCAATCGAAAAGTTTTCATGATGTTGCCTTCATGATGTTGTTTTTTATTTAACAGTTAAAATTTTTATGACTTCATTCTTGAATCTCTTCATGAATTTTGATCTCTCTCACTTTTTTTATTGATTGGATTTAATGATGTATCCTTTAGCCTTGCGATCATGGTTTTCACTGTATAAATGATTAAACATCTTTTGGATTTGTCATCTCCTTTTTGTTGATGACAAAGGGGGAGAAAAATATGAAATTGATGACTTTTTAAATATGGCTTTAATGAGCAAAATATTTTGATAACTTGATAAATAACTCATGCATTGTATTGAAAAATGACTTATACTGAAAGGTAATGAAATGAAAAATGTGTCGTAAGAATTGTTATTGCAATTCAATTCTCTTGCAATGCTTAGTGTCAAAAACAGGTTGCAATCTTTGAAAAGCATTGCAAATGAAGTAATGCAATACATCACAATCCAATGTTTGAAAGATTCCTACTATAAATGTTTATGGCATCTTTTGATTGATATGACAAATTTTCATCTCATGATTTATCTAATATGTTCACTCTTTTCAATCATGAGTTCCTTGTTGTAATCTCAAAATTTTTGGTATCTTTTGTCGAAATGATAAATGGTTTTCATCCTTCGACTTGAAATTAAATGTCATGCTTTGATATTGTTTACGAATGAAACCTCAAGCTGATTAAGCATGATGATAAGTTCAACGTAAGTAACTTATCGGTTTTGGATGAATTCAAGAGAATGAATTCAAATGTCTTTACCTTCTCATTATATGGCATATTGATAGGGGGAGTTAAGAATAACTCCGTCATCAATTGATTGCCATCATCAAAAAGGGGGAGATTGTTGAATCTCGGATTTTGATGACGAAGTCAATTGATGGTTACTTGTTCTAATACATATTGTCAAAGATAAGCGTGCAGGATTAACTACGATGGGTCAGAAACATAAAGTGATTTGCCGAGGTCAAGTCCGTCCATTGTTCAAGAGTTCATCGGAAGTCCAAAGGATCATCGGAAGTGTTGCCGGAACCAATCAAGATCGAATCAAGGACTTGCCGAAGTTTTCAGAAGTTCGTCACAAAGATCGTTGAAGGTTCACGAAACTTTGCCGAGAAGGTTCGGAAGCTTGTCGAAGACTCGTTGAGCATGTCTTACAAGCCGAGAGCATCTTTGGGAACCCGTCGGAAGAAATCCGAGGGAAATATCGGAGGACCGCCGAAGTCTCAACGAAAAGCTCGCCGGAATAAGACTTGAAGAAAGTCAGCTTAAATCACTATTAATTATGTTTTTAATTTCGTAGTTAGCACGTACTTAGGGCAAGAATTTTGAATTAATCTTGCTCTAAATTAGTAGGGGCCAACCGGGCCCTTACTGGGCTTTTTTGGGCCATGGATAAGGCCCATTTAGCAGAACAGACTGCCGGGCGGTAGAACCGCAGTACTATCGGGCGGTAGAACCGCTGTGCCAGCAAGCAGTACTACCGCTGGCGATCGTGTGTCAAGCGGTGCTACCGCCCAGCCTGGAGCGGTAGTACCGCCCGGCCACATGGCTGAGCGGCGGTAGTACCGCCCGGCCACATGGCTGAGCGGCGGTAGTACCGCCCGGCCACATGGCTGAGCGGCGGTAGTACCGCCCGGCCACACTGCTCCAGGCGGTAGCAGCGCCTGCTCTAGGCGGTAGTACCGCCTCTAACAGGCGGTAGTACCGCCTCTAACAGGCGGTAGTACCGCCTCTAACAGGCGGTAGTACCGCCCAGACCCGGGAATTCCAAATTTGATTTCAAATTTGGAGCCCAATTTTGAATCCATTTTGGATCTATAAATACCCCCCTTTTGAGAAGTTAGAATCTTGTTTTTGAGTCTTTGATAAGTCTTGAAGAGTCTTGTTCTTGCTAAGTGTTCACCTCCTTCTTCTTCTTGAGAAATCTTGTAAGAGTGTGAACTTCTTGTAAAGGGTTGTAAAAAGGGGTATTGGTCCTTCCCCTTCAAAGGATTGCTAGTGGAAGTGCGGAGCCTCATCGGGAAGGCTTCAAGAGTGGATGTAGGTCATTTGACCGAACCACTATACATCATTGTGTTCATGAATGTGTGAGTGTTTACTTTTCTGAATCATTTCATTACTTAGCTGCAAATTGTTTAGTTCCTTGCTACTTCATTTACTCAAGCAACTTCTTACAAGTTCTCTTTCAACGAATCGAAGTCTTCCTACTAGTCTTTATACGAAATCGGATTCAAAGTTACATATTTAATCCGCTGCACTAATTCACCCCCCCTCTTAGTGCCTTTTCGATCCTAACAAGTCATACTTGTCAGAACTCTTTCTGACTTAGTGAATTATTATCTCTATAATAATTCACCCAACTCATCGACTGCGGACGTACCAGACTACTAAACTGTAGCCCCTAAATGATACAAGGGAATCTAATCCTTTAGACTTATCTGTCCTTATTTATCATATATCTATAGTCCCTCATCCATCTAATATCCCCAGAGATCCTATACTGGGCATGGTACTGTCAAGCCCATACGGTCTCTCCTCGAGTCTTGCTTTTGTCGGATTCTCCTAGATAACTCTTTCTCTCTCAATCTGAATAACCTTGGCCAAGGATTTGTTCGAGCAAGAATACATGGGATATTTCTCTCATGAGACCAAGAGCGGATGATCTGCTATTGACACTTAATAGCCCTCGTAAGGTTGGCTACCACTCCCAATAACCGGCTGTACTAGATTTGGAACTTTCCAAACCTATAAGTCCGGTATTAAAGAGTAGAGTACTCATACATGACATCCTTGGTGTCTCAAGTCTAAGGACCAGATTGATAGAACCCCAAAGGAATTCTATGGAGATTGATCTTTGAGGGGGATCAACCCTTAGAACGCTATAGAGGTTCCATCTTCCAAGTAGCCTAGTGGCTACAATTCTAGATTGATCTTTCTTATTCCAAAGAGGTGGAGGCTACAAGCTTATATAGAGCTCCAAACCCTAGCCCTAGGGGCTGCTTCCTAAGTGAACTACCCAATTTGCCCTCAACCTTAGCGGGCTGGCCTAGTAACAAGGGGGGCGGCGGCTAAGAAGCCCAAAGACCTAAATATAAACCCTAGCCTCTCTACTTTATAGGATAGAGGCGGCTAGGTGGGGTTTATTACACTCTCACAGGGTTTTTATTAGATGCTACATGGTTGAGTAGGACCTAACCCTACTAGGTCCTATCATGCCCGCCCTCTTCGAATCAACCTTATCCTCAAGGCTAGGGTTCCATGAACTCAGGGAACCGGGTCTTCAACTCCTTATATGATTCCCATGTGGCATCTTCGAGTGGTAAATTAGTCCATTGTACTAGTACTTCAGTAGAGGGACGTCGACGATGCATCACGACTCTGCGGTTGAGGATGGCTTGTGGTTTGGCTTGAATATTCCCATCATCAGTTGTGTTAGGCAGTTGGATCTAGGGTATCTCGTGTTCTCCCAACTTGGGCATCAAGCATGACACATGGAAGACAGGGTGAATTTTGGTATCTTCAGGTAATTTAAGTCTGTACGCCACAGCTCCAATACGCTCTATGATCTGATAGGGCCCATAAAAATGTGGAGATAGCTTTATGGAGGCTCGTGTGCTGATGGATAGTTGTTTGTATGGCTGTAGGCGAAGATAAACCCAATCTCCTACAAAAAATTCTCTTTCGCTTCTTCGTGTGTCAGCTTATTGCTTTATTCTAGCTTGAGCGGTAGAGAGATTATCCTTTAGTAGTTGTAGGAGTTTGTCCCTATCAATTAAATTTTGGTCGACCTGATCTACCTTAGCCAAGCCAATTACATACTTTGGAATCACAAGAGCCAACCGACCATATAATGCTTCATATGGGGTGCATTTTGTAGATGAATGATATGTAGTATTGTACCACCATTCGGCCCAAGGGAGCCATTTCATCCACTCCTTTGGCCGATCACTGGTAAAACACCGAAGGTATTTCTCTAAATACCTGTTCACCACTTCTGTTTGGCCATCAGTTTGTGGATGATATACAGTGCTCATCTTAAGTTTGGTGCCTCGCAACTGAAAAAACTTGGTCAAGAATTTACTAGTGAAGACCTTGTCACGATCACTTAAAATGGATCTTGGCATCACATGTAGTTTAACAATATTTTCTATGAAAATCTGAGCAATACTAATAGCAATGTAGGGATTTTGTACAGCATAAAAATGAGCATATTTCGTAAGTGAATTAACCACCACAAGGATTGTACTTTTACCTTTGGAAGGTGGCAGCCCTTCGATGAAGTCCATGGAGATATCAGTCCACACCGAGTCAGGTATGGGTAGTAGATGTAGTTTCCCTGGACTCGCCACTGTTTCACCTTTTTGCTGTTGACATACATCACATTATGTTACGTATTCAGAAATCATTTTTTTCATCCCTTTCCAATAAAAGTTTTGCTTCACTCTTTTGTAGGTTCTTAGAAATCTGGAGTGCCCTACTGAAGGTGTGGAGTACATTTCATACAGAATAACTTTGATGCAAGGGGAGTTTGGTATAAGCACAATACGACCTTTATAGTATAGATCCCTCGAATCCTAAGTATAGTGAGCTATTACGCTTGGATTCTCCTCTAATTTTTTTATGATGTTGCTGGTTTCTAGATCCTTCTTCCATTCCTCCCTAATGCCCTTGAGGAAGCCGATGGTAGGAAGAGAAATGGCTGAAAATTTAGCTTGTTGAGGGAGCCGTGAGAGTGCATCTACAACAACGTTTTCTTTCCCCTTTTTGTAAATAATTTTATAATCAAATCCAAGAAGTTTGGTTACCCATTTTTGCTACTCCAGGGATGATATCTTCTGCTCCAAAAAGTACTTAAGGCTTCTATGGTCGGTTTTAATCTGAAATCGTCGGTCAATCAGGTAGGGTCTCCACTTTGTTACTGCGTGCACAATGGCGAGCATCTCCTTATCATAGATAGACATTTTTTGATGGGAGGAAGACAACACCTTGCTAGTGTATGCGAGTGGTCGACCATCTTGCATGAGAATGGCTCCAATTCCAACTCCCGATACATCGGCCTCAATGATGAAGGGTCGGCTGAAATCTAGTAGCACTAGCACCGGTGTCATCGTCATGGCTGCCTTAAGTTTGTCGAAGGTAGCGGAGGCTTTGTTCGACCATAGGAAGGCATCTTTTTTTAGTAGAGAAGTGAGGGAGGCACTAATCTTCCCATAGTCCTTCACGAATTTTTGATAGTAGCCTGTTACGCAGTAATTTCACATTTGTAGGTTTTGGCTAGCCTTACATTGCTTCGATTTTTGTTGGGTCTATGGCCACTCCTTCTTCTGATATTATATACCCAAGGTATTCTACTTTTTGTAGGAGAAAGCTGCACTTTGATAGCTTAACAAAAAGAGTATTCTCCTGAAGGATCGTCAAAACAATACACAAGTGCTGAAAGTGAGTCTTAAGAGAAGGGCTATAAATAAGAATATCATCAAAAAATATCAGCACAAATTAGCGAAGAAAGCTCCGAAAAATATCATTCATGAGACTTTGGAAGGTTGAAAGAGCATTAGTGAGTCCAAAGGGCATTACCAAGAATTCATAATGGCCGTTATGAGTGCAGAAAGCAGTTTTTGGGATGTCGCCTTCACATACCCGAATTTGGTGGTAACTGGATCGAAGGTCCAACTTTGTGAAGACTCGAGCTCCTTTTAATTCATCAAGAAGTTCATCCACCACTGATATTGGGTACTTATCCTTGATGGTGATATCATTTAGAGCTCGGTAGTCGATGCACATCCGCTAAGTTCCGTCTTTCTTGCACACAAGTAGCACTAGTGAGGAGTAGGGGCTACAGCTTGGCTGAATCACCCCTATTTTGAGCATTTCCTTTATGATCTTCTCAATATCATTCTTCTGGAGGTGAGGATAGTGGTAAGGTCGAGTGTTTGCTGGTGGTTTTGCCCGGAAGGATTGGAATTCGGTGGTCATGTTGCCGAGTAGAAGGAAGACCGCGCGGTTCAACAAAAACATCATCAAATTCAATAAGCAGTTGGGTGAGATTTTGATCTTTAATTTCTATTTTCTTCCCCTTTGGTTGCTTCTAGAGATGCATAAGAAAGCCACCATTTATCTTGTGTAAAACTTTCTCCATTCGTTGGGTTGAAACGGTGATTACGTTGCTTCCACGCTTCCCGCGTAGGGTGGCCTATTTTCCTTTACAATAGAATTTCATAATCAATTTGGAAAAGTTCCAAGAGACGTCACCTAGCGTCGTCAGCCATTCTATGCCTAGCACAGCCTCATAATCATCAATTGGTAGGAGGAAGAAGTCGGCAACAATTTCTTGGTTTTGCAGTAATAGTTTCACCTACGAGCATCTTTGGTCGCATTTTAGGATTTGGCCGTCGGCGACCTTTACGTCGAACTTGGTACAACCTTCGATGTGGAGCGCCATCCGAGCAGTAACTTTACTATTTAGAAAGTTATTAGTGCTGCCTGTATCAATGAGAATGGTGATCGGTTGTTGTTTGAGCAGGCCTCCAACTTTCATCGTTTGCAGATTTGAGTAGTCGGCTAGCGCATGTACCATAAAGTCAGTTGATTGTGGCTCTTCTTCCACATCTTCATCCTCATGTTTAAGACTCTCTTCTGGCTGTTCACTGATCTCTTCTTCCACTGGTTCAATCACAAGAAGTCTCCCCTTTTTGCAGTGATGCTCGCGGCTCCACGGCTCGTCACAATGCCAACATAACCCCTTGGCATATCGGTCTCGAAGCTCTTCTCTTGTCAACATTTTTGGTGCAGGAGCTTGGCTATAGTAGAGGGGGCTAAGGGCTTCGATATTGCTTGTCAGGGAGCGACCCTAGTCCTCCGGGCTTCGTGGTTCAATCGCTCCTCCTGAAGTCATGCGAAAGAGATGGCTGCCATAAGCGTGTACGGTTGTCGCGCTTTAACTTCTCCCCGGATCTCTGACTTCAAGCCCTCAATAAATGTCCCCAATAACTATTTTTTAGACCAATCACGAGTTTGATTAGATAACCTTTCAAACCTGGTTTGATACTCTTGGATGGTGGAGGTTTGTTGGATCTTTGTTAGTTGTCCATCGATATTCTCGTAATCGGTTGGTCCGAAATGGATCAGTAGTCCTTATTTGAATTGTCGCCATGAGAGGACTCCATGAGTGTGTTCAAACCAATCAAACCATTGTATGGCATCCCCTTCAAGATGTATAGCTGCAATTTCTACCATAGATCCATCTGCAGTTTTGTGGTACCGAAAATATCGCTCCGCGCGCGAGATCCAACCATTCGGGTCTCCTTCTTCCCATCTAGGGAAGGCCACCCTCATGCGTGGATAGTGGGGATCAGTCATAGAGCCTCCCCTCTCCTGGAGGTCATCTATTCGATTAGAGCTCTCTCCTTGATGTGATTTCTTTGGGCTCGGTGGTCGACCCAAACTAAGTTTGGCAAAGAGAGTCCGAATCTTCTCCTCCATTCGTGTCTCGAAGGCTTCAAATTTAGCATCAATTGCCTCCTTGGATGCCATAGCATATGTCTCCAAATCTGTAATATTAAGATCTCGTTTTTGCTGTCAGGTTAAAGGCATGTATTGGTAGAGAGAAGTGGTGGTTGAAAGGGTTGGTGTATTGGTGAATGTAGGCTACAGTTTAGGCTTATTTTGTGGCTATTTTGGGTACAGTTTGGGGCTACGGTTTGATGGAGTTTTTGGGCTGTGATGGTAGTGGATGAAGGTTAGGGAAGATGGTTTTAGATCTATGGTAGATTAAAGCAAAGATTTGATAAAAATTAGTGGAAATTGCTACCTATATGCGCTGTCTCGTAAGAGCAGAATTGTTGTCGAAGAAATAGCGGTTTCTCGATGAAATTTCCAGCAAAAACTCAGGGGTTTGATGGTAGAATCTTAGTTTAGATAGCATCAAGGATAACAAATTGGATCAAGAAATTTGGTAGCAAAGCAGTAAAGAAATCGGTGCAACTTGCGATAGTAGAATTCTCGTCAAAAAATTTCAGCAGTTTGCGATGAGAGATTGTAGCAACACACAACTTTTTTTTGATGAATTCCACAATAGTTCAATCACAGATGGGAGCCAAGATGATCTATGAGGTGCACAAAAAATTTTGTTCAAAAAGGATAACAATTAGATCGGTTAAAGGCAGCAACACGCGGCCGAAATTTTCTGCAATGATCCTTCGTTCGCAAAGATGGTAACTTTTGCGACGCAAGAAATTCGCAGGCAAGGGATTGATAGAAAAACTTCTTTTTGATATTTTAGATGAAAAATTACAGCAGAAAAAGGTATTGGTGGTAGAAAAATACCAGATCTCTGATGCAATTGGAGGTGGCGATTATAGATTGAATTGATCTATGTCAAGAGATGACGGTGGAGATGATGACGTCAAGAGCAATTATGGGAATTGCTTGGCTGATGGTGGGCGGCAGGGATGGCAGCAAAAGCAGCAAGATCGTTGCTCTGATACCAAATGATAGAACCCGAAGGAATTCTATGGAGATTGATTTTTGATGGGGATCAACCCTTGGAACGCTATAGGGGTTCTACCCTCCAAGTAGCCTAGTGGCTACAATTCTAGATTGATCTTTCTTATTCCAAAGAGGTGGAGGCTACAAGCTTATATAGAGCTCCAAACCCTAGCCCCATGGGCTGCTTCCTAAGTGAACTACCCAATTTGCCCTCAACCTTAGCGGGCCGGCCCAGTAACAAGGGGGGGTGGCGGCTAAGAAGCCCAAAGACCCAAATATAAACCCTAGCCTCTCTTCTTTATACGATAGAGGCAGCTAGGTAAGGTTTATTATACTCTTACAGGGTTTTTATTAGATGCTACATGGTTGAGTAGGACCTAACCCTGCTAGGGTCCTATCATAGATACACTACTGGGACTATGAAATCACTGTCTAATGTGAGGTATCAATAACTATCCAACATTCCGTAGGCAAATCAATTAGTGAACTTATTCCCCAATGAGCACCTACACTGTACCCTTAGTGTACCCACTCGAGTAGCTATGAGACCAACCACCTCCATCATATGGACGGGTATACAGCACACTAGTTTATCTAGTTATCTCGATGTCCTTCTCGAGTAACCTGTGACCAAGATAATTTAGGGTCTATGTTTAAAGGTGAATCGGTCTCATTATCGTGATCTCATCACGATCCGATTCCCATTGCATAGATCCAAGAATATCACAATATATGCAACACGTAAGATAAAGTGATAAAATACCTAATAATATGCAAAGAGAAGAAGTGCATATCAAGTCACAAGTGTCATCACTTATGTGATTAGCTTGTAGGGAACATATGACTAGCAATCTCCCAATTGACCTAAAGCCAATCACCAACATGCCTGATCCCTATCAGATGTCTTTGACACTCAAAGATAATCTGAGTCAATGGCTTTGTCAATGAATCTGCATTGTTATCTTCAGATGGAACTCTTTCCATTACATCTTTTCGGGCCACAATCTCTCTAATAAGCTAAAACCTCCTCAAAACACTTCTAATGAGACCCGGGTTCCCTTATTTGAGTAATCACCCTGTATTTGTCATAGAACATAATAGCATGCATCGAATGCAATAATAACTCCACCAAGCAGATATAAAGTGACCTTGCCAATAGCCACTATGGCATCCTTTGCTTCATTGCTCATCTTAAGGTCTATCTCGCCTCTCTTCAATCTCCTAGGTCCTGCCAGAACCTGTAATGAATTGCAGATATGATAAGCACTCCCGATATCCAATACCCATGTGTTATCAAAAGATTCTAACAAATGGAGACTGATCATGAATGTACTTGAAGCTTCTCCAAGCTTCTGTTTCGCCCTCTCTACAAGGTACTCTTTGTAGTTCCTCTTCCAGTACCCATCTTTACCGTAGTGGAAGACTGGCTTTTGTCCTTTGTTGGGTCTTTCTTGGCAACCTTTGTCTTATCCATTTTGCCCTTGCCCTTGCCCTTCTTAAGGGACTTCTCAACCTTCCTTTTCTTTCTGGTCTCACCAGCATAGAGAACTGGCTTCTCTTTCTTGATGGTGCTTTCTGCTTCTCTTAACATATTGAGGAGCTTTGGGAGGGTCACCTCAAGCTTGTTCATATTAAAATTTATTATAAACTGAGAAAAAAAATCTGATAGGGACTGAAGCACAAGATCCATACACAAGTTATCTTCTAGGACCATTCCTAGACCTGTGAGTTTCTCGATCCACTTAATCATATTAAGGACATGGTTCTGAACCGGTGTCCCCTCAATCATCTTGGTATGGAAAAGACTCTTTGATATCTCATATGGTTGAATTCTTCCATATTCCACAAATAGTTTGTGGAGATGTAGGAGTAAGGAATTAGCATCCATATTTTCATACTGTCTCTGTAACTCAGTAGTCATAGAGGCCAACATATAACACTGAGCAAGAGTAGAATCATCAATGTACTTTACATAACGAGCGATCTCATCCTCGCTTGTCCCTTCATTGGGCGTAGGGATCATTGTATCAAGGATGTACGCGATTTTCTCTGCCGTGAGAATGATTCTCAGATTGCGAAGCCAATCTATATAATTTAGACCAGTGAGGCGGTTGGCATTAAGTATGCCACGTAAAAGATTTGAAAGCGACATTTTTCTGAAATTAAAGATGTAGCAGAAATAAATAACATGCAAACTTTACAAAAATTAAACAATTAAGATAAGGACTTCTATCTTAATGTATTCTCACTAATTTTTTATGAGACACACAACACCCTCTGGTATGTGAATTAGAGACCCCCGGCAGATCGCTAGTGGGGATTGGGATCCAATCGGCGTCTTAACGTAACCTCGAGGGACTTGACCAATCACATTAAGCCTGTAACGGTAGGCAACTCTTGCCAATCACAACTCCTTGTGATTCCCGTCCTGTTCGACCTCCAAACTACTATAGCCTCGAGCGACTCGACCAACCATGATGTTCAGTTAAGTCATCACCATCGTTACAAGATGAGTCTGATTCGATGATATACTCTCGAGGGACTCGACCAAGCATACCATGTCCTTAGGTCACCGGTGACATCTCTATGTCATAGATAAGATAGCGAAACGTGATATAAGTGAGTCTCAAGGGACTCAACCAACTCAACCTACACCGAGAATCAGTTCCTACCTATAACGATAGAAGGCCACGTAGGTCAATCTAATTACCTCACGTTTACTGACTTAATGTTATTAATATAAGAGATTTTTGATTTGGTCTCCTAACATAATGTGTCACACACATATATATTTAATATATATATATATATCTACATTGCATGTAAATATATATATATATATCTAGTAAGTGTATAATCAATCACACATCACATGAGTAATCACACCAGATGATCATGGACCACATCCTATTATGATCAGGCCCGAGCTAATGGGCCCAATCACTCACATCAAGATCTATATGTGCATCGGCGCATCTTCATGTCCTGTGATCATCCATCTCACTTTGTCGGTTCCGTCGGCATCTCAATGCATCTCCAAGCGCCAGATCGTCCGTCTCGACCTCGTGGGTCCCGCTATTGCTTCCATGCTCCTGCTATGCCTCCTCATGTAATTACAATAAATTACAAACACGTAGGCCCGACAATAAATGAAAAAAATAGAGGCTCATAGGCCCCAATAATAATAATCACATATACACACATCACATCATATGATCCATAATCATCTGTCCATATCATACATCATATGTATATGTTATTATATAGGACTACTAGATAAATAATAATAGTTAATTAAACATTTTAATTAATTAATATTTTTCTAAAATCAAGGATATATAAGGAATTTTTAGAACTCCCAAGGGTATTTTGGTCATTTATCCAAAAAGATAAAACTAGAATTTTTAAAATTATGAGGGGTATTTTGGTCATTCTATCAAAAGGGATAGAAATCGAAATTTCTAAAATTTCCAAGGGCAAAACTATCTTTTGCCCGAAAACCCTAATCCCTAACTTCGGCCTACTGCGTTGCGGCCGCCGCCACCCTACCAGCGGAGGCCACTACACGACGAGTGCTCCGGCCTCTGCCCGCGGGCAGTGCTACCCTTCGTTGGTGCCGCCCTTGCGGGTGCATGCACCTATGGGCATCGCTGCGGGCTGCTCGCCCGCAAGCGGGTGCCCATAGTGGCTTTGTGCCTATGGCAGCGGTCGCTCCTGCGGGTGAGGCCGCCGCACAATGGCGCAGCTTGATGCCCTGAGCAAGCGGCTCGCCGTGGGTGGCGCTGCTTCCTTTGCGAAGCACAAATACAGCGCTCCCCCCTATGCTTGGTAGGCAGCCCCATAGGGGTTGCTGTTGCAGGTGGGTTGCCGACCATCTATCGCTTGGAGCCAACCTACGGGCCCTTTGCCCGTAGCCGCCGCCACTATCGTTGCAGGCAGCAAGGCTGCAAGTAGCCTTGCAACCGCTGTGCGAGTGCAACAAGGGCAGCAACATTTGCTGCCCTTCCTCACCTTTTGTGCCAACGATTTTGACGGTAAAAACTATTCTAAATCACAACACACGTAGTTTAAGATCCAATCTTCGCACGAACAACCTTGCTCTGAAATCACTGTTGGGAAATCCAAAGGGGTGACATCTCATGTGTAGCAGAAGAACAAAAAACAAGAACCTTAGATTTCCACGAAAGGTTTCATCATCATGCAAAGATCGATGCATTTCAAAATACAAATTTGTGAAAACTATATTTGTAAAAGAAAGATACCTAGGGAGATCATAAATCCTTGAATCCCTGCAGATCTATAGGAGAGGATGAAGAAGGTCAAGCTTCCTCCTCTCTAGTAGTATCCACATGACAGAGACTGCGATGATGCTCCTCTCTTGGGCAAAGGAGAATAGAATGTGGCTATTGAAAGAACCCCAACCTATGGGCCTTCAATTCTCTCCTATTTATAGAGGCCCCTTGTAAACCCTAATGGATCCTACCCTATTAGGCATTGAATCTCTATCCAATTACCCAAGCCTCTTAGATTAATGGGTCTCTACCCAATAATTTCTTATTAGCTCTTATTGGATCTCATCTTAGGATCCAATAATTCAGGGGCTTATTGGATATCCAATAAGATAGGGGCTCCGACAGATATCTCATATCAGAACCTCTACTCGTTGCAACACCTATCATATGTGTATGACCCTCTAGGCCCAATATTGAGCTGGCCATGAATCATACTTGTCAGAACTCCTTCTTGTTAGGAATCGAGTGGCACTAAGAGGGGGGCGGGTGAATTAGTGCAGCGGATAAATACAATAAACTTCGACACTTTTAAAACAACTCCGGAAACTTTGTACGTTGAAAGCAATATTTCATTTAAAACCATTTTGATTGTATTTTAACTTGAAGGAATATGTAAGAAGGAGACAATGAAGTAGAGCATCAAAGTGAAGATAGTTTGCAGTAATGTAAATAACAATAAGATTAACGCAAACCGATTTATAGTGGTTCGGTCATACGATCTACGTCTACTCTCGATTCCTCTTTACTTGAGGCCATCGGCTTTTTCACTAGCTATCCTCCTTCCAACGGGCGAGGATGAACTCCCTTACAGCACCTCTCCTTTTGACGGGCTTAGGAGATAATTCTTACAAGGCCTCTCACCCCTCTCTTGGACTAAAGCACTCTTAAAACTTAGAGGGAAGATTTTGACACACTTTCAATAGAGTTTTCCCTCTTTTTATCTCAGTTCTAGACATCCCTTCATCCAAGAATGAGAGGGGTATTTATAGGCCTCAAGAGGATTCAAATTTGGAGCCTAAACTTGGAGCCCAAATTTGAATCACCTTGATTTTCGATATTCTAGCGGTACTAGGCGGTGCCACCGCCCCAGCCTGGGCAGTGCCACCACTCAACTCTTGGCCTCTGGGCGGTGGCACCGCCCAGCTCTCTGGTCATGGGCGGTGCCACCACCTAGCCTATTCCAGCACGCTGGTTTGGGCCTTAAACTCGGCCCAAACCAGTCCAAAACAAGGCCCAATTGGCCCCTACTTGGTTTATAAGATTAATACCTAATCCTAAACCAAATTATATGCTAACTATGAATTTTAAAAACATTTCCTAAGCTATTACAAAGTCCAATAAGTCAAGACTTATTCCAGCGAGCTTTCGGCGATCTTCCGATGAACTCTCGGAAACCATTCTACGGACTCCCGGCAAGCTCCCGGACTTCATGATGATCTTGGCGAGTTCCAACGAGCTTCAATGGCAAGTTCCAATCTTTCTTGGCAAGCTCCGTGAACTTTTGACAAACCTTTCGGTGAACTTCCGAAAACCCTTCGGTAAGCTCCCTACTCGTTCTCGGCCAGTTCCAACAGCACTCCCAACGAATCTTCAGACTTCCATTGACCTCTCGAACTCCCAACAATCCATCACACTTTTCTTCCAGCACTTTATTTCGATTTGCATCTTCATCGTCATCATAGTTAATCCTGCACATACATAAATAAAAACTCTACTTCGATCTAGATAATTATTACAACGCGAATTGACATTCAGTTGCTTGGCACGTCATTGGTCGACACTTCGTCCGATTCTTCGGTGCATCGTCCTCTCTTGTGACTTATTGCCCAATCGATGGTTAACCTCCATAACCTTGATATCCTTAGCGCAACTCCGCTCTTCTTGGCCTGATGCTCAAAGTCTGAAGCCTCCTGCCGATTGTCGACTAAAGCTCCGGCTCGACGTCCAATATCCTGACATGATCACTTCCGGTGCAACGTCAATTCCTCCAGCATCAACTGTCTAATCCTGATCGATAGTAGACCTACATCACTCAAAACACAGTTAGATCATAAAACATAATTAATTAGTTTTATCATCAAAATTCGAGATTCAACAATCTCCCCCTTTTTGATGATGACAACTAATTGATGACTAACGAAGTTAACCATAACTCCCTAGAGTTTAACCAAACTCCCCCTATCAATATGCCATTGATAGAGCACTTGGATTATCCCAAATCCAAGCAACATTTATCACATATTATAAGAAAATAACAAAACCATCATGCAAATATATAAAATATTCAATTCAATACATAAAGTCATCAATCTACTTCTCCCCCTATGTCATCAACAAAAAGGAGAAGTTGCATCATAGCTAGTTTAAAAGATATGCAAATTTTACAACACACTAGCTATTAATCACATCATACAACATTTAAGCATAGCAAGTTTCTCTTGATAGGCAAGATAGCACTTGTTGTGATGATAGCAAGTTTTTCTATGTTTCTTTGAGATGTGCAAGCAAATTGTATTCAAAGATGTGCATTTTCTTGACTTCCTTTGTTATATGCATGTAATTTTGTAATTTCTTTCTTCTCTTTTGAGAAGAGCAAGCTTGCAAGTTTTGCTTTCTTTGCATGCTAGGACTTTTGCATTCATTTGTAATATGCAAGCTAGCAAAAGCCTTCTCCCCCCTTATCAATGAAAAAAGAAAGGGAGGATTAATACTTCAAATAATCTTGCATGAGATTCAACAATAATTTGTAACAATGATACAAGCAATTTTGTTGAAAAAGTGAAGTTAAGCAAGATTTTTGCCTCTCTTGAGATAGCAACATTTTGCTTCTCAATGTTTAAGCTAGCAAATTTTTCTCTTTTGATGCACAAGCTAGCAATTTAACTCCCCCTTTTATCATTATCGAAAGAAAGGGAGAAACCAATGATCAATTATAAATTTGCATCAATCAATATATCAATCATCACAAGATGCATACAAGACAAGAAATCATGTCATGAAGGATATCATTATATAAATTCAACAAGGATCAAAACCAAGAGATATCATTCATGATTCATTACTTTCTTTTTAGCAAGATCAAGATAAATGTATCAATTTTTAATTTAAGATAAATATCATACAACCAAGAATCATGATATATAAAAGCATATCAATATCAAGGATCAAGTCATGATTACAAGTGCTAACATATTTTCTTTTCATTCATTTTTAAGCCATAATAAAAGAATCAATCAATGATTCAATCATTAAGCACATTTCTTTTTCATCAAATTTTCAATCATCACATAATGAAGTTATGTCATGAAGGATCAATTCATAAATAAACATGAATTATATATATTTATCATGAAGAAAATCTTGACTTATATGTAAGAGTTTTCAAATCATTACGATGATGATTTCGTAAAAAAAAATCTCAAATATATAGTTCCAAGAAATCAAAATCATGATTTATAAGACATATAAATCATAAAAATTACTCTCAAGAGATTCATACAAGGTCATGAATTCAATAAAATTTCTTTATAGCAAAATAAAATCTTTTAGAGCTTGATTCCAACATTAAATACATCTTAACAAGTCATAATTCCAAAAGATTTAAGAGTCACTAAAAGAAAAATCATTCAAGTTCAATTTGACAAATCAAGACTCATAATCAAATTAACATTTTTAATATTTATAACATGAACAAAGTTATTACCATATCATCAAAATCTCAATCAAAATTCAAGTGATTTACAAAATATCATAAATGAATTTATCAATTATCTTTCATGAAAAATAAAAAATTTCAAAAATCATACACTTCGCTTCTTTATGATTTGCATTGATTTCATATAAATATACCTTTGTCTTCTTTTATGTTGAATAGAAACAAGTATAAACGTTCAAGACATAAAGGCTAAATCTCATAACATAAATTATTAAGCATGATTCATATTTAAAATATATCTTATGTAGTAAATACGAATCAAGCATTTGTCAAATCTAAAATCATCCTCAAAATTATATTCAATAAATTCATACGTGACAAGCATAGATTTATTGAAATTCCTATAGAAAAATCGATAAGATTGAGATAGAGGATTACATTTCATTTTTATAAATTTCTATTCATGTGATTTGCTTCTTATAAGCATGCCTTTGCCTTAAAATAAAATATCAACATTCAAGATGGAAAGACAAATTTCATCATAATGATCATTAATTCAAATCACATTAAGTATGTGACATTTTCAAAAGATTCGATTCAAGAGATTCACATGGATTCATCAAAACCGAAAACTTTAGAGATAGAAGAATTTTCAAGATCATGCATTTTCATTTTATGATTTACTTCATATAAGCATGCCTTTATCTTTTAATGTCAAATTGAGACAATCTTGAAAGTTAAAGACATAAAGGCAAAAACCATCATCAAGATTCTTAAAGTAAAATAATAACACGTCATATAAACAATTTATCATAAAATGATTAAGACCAAAAACATATAGGTTCAAAGTGCAAGAGTCACTCATCACACATAATGTGTTTTATTTTAATTTGTTTGTTTCATATGAGTGTGCTCATGTTTTAAAAGATGAGTATCATTTTTTAAAAACACGAGTTTTGTCATCAAGATATGATATCATAAAGTCATTAAGCATGATAACAACCTTTTAAATCCTTATGGTATCATGAAAATAAACTTTTATATTTTTATTTCATTATTAACAATGATGATTTCATAAGATATGTTCTAATATTTACATGAAAGCCATCATCGTATAAATTTGAAATACAAGTTTTGTCATTAAGGCCATTAAGATCAAATACATCACACATAAAACATCATGATAGTACATTTTCTTATTTTTATGAGTTTCAATTTATGTGATTTGATCTTTCATAAGAATGATCAAATTTTTGTATGAAAATGTTATGCATCATATTTAAACACGAAGACATCATCAAAATCATTTTAATTCTTTCTTTCATTAGTTATAACAAGAAGATTGATGCTTAAATTTTTGCTAAAATCATTTTATAAATTACATCATAAATACGATTAAGACCTATTAATTGAGATTTTCAAATCATAAGCATGATACTATAAAATTATCATCAAAATATTTTCAAGAGCAACATACATATATGTGTAGTTGATGTACAATCATTATTACAAATCATTCAAAATTTCAAAACATTACATGCATGATATAAAATCGTCAAACATCATGTTTAGAATGGAAAACCAATGTAATTCATCAAGATACACATGCATGGATTAGTCCTCATAGGTGTACACACATTATCACACATCGTACAATTATCATTCAAATTTTTATTTTTCAAAAATTACTAAAAAGAAAAAGCATAAAAAAAATTCCTACCAACTATATCAAGCAACTCATGAAAGGATCATGTAATTTCAAAATAAGGTGACAGCATTTCGAGTGAGTTACTTACCTCATTGTCAAAAACCAATAAGGCATAGTTTGTCGTTTCGCCTTCGGAAGTTCTTAATTCATTCTTGGGTGCCTTCATCTTTTTTGGCCTCTTCCTCCATTCAAGTTCATTGTTTATTTTAGATTTTTGTTTAATGAACTTATTAAGATTTAGTGTTCGAAGTTCAAAGTTCTCAATAGCGTCCTCATCACTTGAGTCATCACTCAAGTGGCATTTCAAAATTGGGAGTTCCAAAACCTTCTTGTTCTTTAGAAGGTGGTTCATATGTTCATCATGTTCAAGAGTCATTTTATAGGTCAATAAAGACCCGATTAGTTCTTCAAGTGAATATATGTTCAAGTATTTAGACTCTTGAATAGCCATTATTTTTGGATCCCAACTCTTTGGGAGGGATCTTAAAATCTTGTTAGTGAGTTTAAAGTTCAAAAAACATTTACCAAGACTTTTCAAGCTATTGACTACATCCGTGAAACGAATGTATATATCATCGATAGTTTCGCTTAGTATCATTCGGAGGAGCTCAAAATCATACAATAATAGGTTCACTTTCGAGTCTTTGACTCTACTAGTTCCCTCGTGCATGATTTCAAGTGTTCGTTAAATGTCAAAAGCCATTTCACACATAGAAATCTGATTGAACTCATATTTATCTAAAGCACAAAATAAGGCATTCATAGCCTTTGCATTCAAAGAAAAAGACTTTTTCTCCAAATTTGACCATTCATTCATCGGTTTAGAGGGAAGTTGAAATTGATTTTCAATAACGTTCCACAAATCCAAATCCATTGAAAGAAAGAAAACTCTCATTCAGGTTTTTCAATAGGTGTAGTCCGACCAATTAAAGAATAGTGGACGAACAACCGAAAAGCCCTCTTGAAAGCCATGAAGAACCATTTCTTACGGGTGTAAATCTGAATGAGAAATAACATGGCTCTGATACTAATTGTTAGGGATCGAGTGGCACTAAGAGAGGGGGGGGGGGGGGTAAATTAGTGCAGCAGATAAATACGATAAACTTCGGCGCTTAAAACAACTCCGAAAACTTCATACGTTGAAAGCAACATTTCGTTTGAAACCATTTCGATTGCATTTTAACTTGAAGGAATACGTAAGAAGGAAACAACGAAGTAGAGCATCAAAGTGAAGATGGTTTGCAGCAATGTAAATGACAATAAGATAAACGTAAACTGATTTATAGTGGTTCGGTCATATGACCTACGTCCACTCCCGATTCCTCTTCACTTGAGGCCACTAACTTTTCACTAGCTATCCTCCTTCTAATGGGCAAGGATGAACTCCCTTACAGCACCTCTCCTTTTGACGAGCTTAGGAGATAACCCTTACAAGACCTCTCACCCCTCTCTTGGACTAGAGCACTCTTAAAACTTAGAGGAAAGATTTTGACACACTTTCAACAGAGTTTTTCCTCTTTTTATCTCAGTTTTAGACATCCCTTTATCCATAAATGAGAGGGGTATTTATAGGCTTCAAGAGGATTCAAATTTGGAGCCCAAACTTGGAGCCTAAATTTAAATCACCTTGGTTTTCGGTATTCTGGTGGATTGGGCGGTGCCATCGCCCAGCTAGCGGTGCCACCGCTAGTGCTCTCGGGTGCTGGGCGATGCCACTGCCCTAGCCTGGCGATGCCACCACCCAGCTCTTTGGTCATGGGTGGTGCCACCGCCCAACCTATTCTAGCATGTTGGTTTGGGCCTTAAACTCGGCCCAAATCGGTCCAAAACAAGGCTCAATTGGCCCCTACTTAGTTTATAGGATTAACACATAATCCTAAACTAAATTACATACTAACTATGAATTTTAAAGATATTTCCTAAGCTATTACAAAGTTCAACAAGTCAAGACTTCTTCTGGCGAGCTTTCGGCTATCTTCCGGTGAGCTTTCGGCTATCTTCCGGTGGTCTTTCGATGAACTCTCGGAAACCATTCTACGGACTCTTGGTGAGTTCCAACGAGCTTCATTGGCAAGCTCCGATCTTTCTTGGCAAGCTCCACAAACTTCTGACAAACCTTCCGGCGAACATCCGAAAACCCTTCGGCAAGCTCCCTACTAGTTCTCGGCCAGTTCCAGCAGCACTCCAAATGAATCTTCGGACTTCTGTCGAACTCTCAAACTCCCAACGATCCATCACACTTGTCTTTCAGTACTTTATTTCGCTTTATGTCTTCATCATTATCGTAGTTAATCCTGCACACACAAACAAAAACTCTACTTCGATCTAGATAGTTATTACAATGTGAATTGACATTCAGTTGCTCAGCACATCATTGGTCGGTGCTTCGTCCGATTCTTCGGTGCATCATCCTCTCTTGTGGCTTGTTGCCCAATCGGTGGTTGACATCCTCAACCCCGATATCATTGGCGCAACTCCGCTCTTCTTGGCCCGATGCCCAACGTCCGAAGCCTCCTAACGATTGTCGACCAAACCTCCGGCTCGACATCCAATATCTTGACGTGATCACTTTTGGCGCAATGTCAATTCCTCCAACGTCAACTATCTAATCCTAATTGATAGTAGACCTACGTCACTCAAAACGTAGTTAGATCATAAAACATAATCAATTAGTTTCATCATCAAAATCCAAGATTCAACACTTCTGACTTAGTGAATTATTATCTTTATAATAATTCACCCGACTCATCGATTGTGGACGTACTAGGCCACTACGCCATAGTCCCCAGACGATATAGGGGAATCTAATCATTTGGACCTATTTATCCTTAGTTACTATGTATTTATAGTCCCTCATCCATCTAATATCCTAGAGACCCTATATCGAGCATAGTGTTGTTATGCCCATACGGTCTCTCCTCGAGTCTTGCTCTTATCGGATTCTCCCGAAGAACTCTTTCTTTCTCAATCCAAATAACCTTAGCCAAGAATTTGTTCGAGCAAGAATACATGGGATATTCCTCTTATGATACCGAGAGCGGATGATCCTCTATTGACACTCAATAGCCCTCGTAAGGTTGGCTACCACTCCCAATAACCAGTTATACTAGATCTGGAACTTCCAAACCTATAAGTACGGTATCAAAGAGTGGAGTACTCATATAGGATATCCATGGTGTCTCAAGTCTAAGGACTAGATATACTACTGAGACTACGGAATCACTGTCTGACGTGAGGTATCAATAACTATCCAACATTCCATAAGCGGATCAATCAATGAACTCATTCTCCAATGAGCACTTGTACTGTATTCGTAGTGTCTCCACACGAGTAGCTATGAGACCAGCCACCTCCATCATATGGATAAGTATACTGCACACCAGTCTATCTGGTTATCTCGATGTTCCTTTCGAGTAACCTATGACCGGGATTATTTAGGGTCTATGTTTAAAGGTGAATCGGTCTCATTATCATGATCTCATCACGATCCGATTCCCATTGCATAGATCTAAGGACATCACAATATATGTAACACGCAAGATAAAGTGATAAAATACCTAATAATAAACAAAAAGAAAGAGTGCATATCAAGTCACAAGTGCCATCACTTATGTGATTGGCTTGCAGGGCACATATGAATTAGCAGGTTAACAAAACTCATCATGGACTACACCATGTCTAGCAATATACGATTCCTCCTTCGAATACACCATTAAGCTAGGGTATATAAGGAGGTATCTATTGGGACAGAATCTCATAGTCCTTGAGGAATTATGTGAACTCTGTACTCAAGTATTCACCTCCTTGATCTGATTGAAGAGTTTTGATACTCTTTCCAGTTTGAACCTCTACTTCATTTTTATGCTCTCTAAATTTCTTGAAGGCTTCGGACTTGTACTTCATTAAGTACATATATCCATACCTAGAGAAATTGTTAGTGAAAATAATAAAGTAGAAATAACCACTGATGGCCTGAGTTGACATGGGACCACATACATCACTATGTATGAGTACCAACAATTCAGTGGCTCTCTCTTCAGTTCCACTAAATATAGAGTTGGTTATCTTTCCATGAAAGCAAGGTTCACAAGTCGCATATAACTCATAGTTAAATGGATCTAGGTATCCATATGTCAGCAATTTTTGAATCCTTCCCTCATGGATCTGACCTAGCCTACAATGCCATAGGTATACACTATTCACCTCATCTAGTTTCCTCCTAGACTCACTTACATTCATGATATATGGAGTAGTGTCGAGTATAATCAAACCATTATATAGTGTTCTTCTCATGATGATCTCATCTTCCTTAATAATTTAACAACTATTGTTCTCAAAAACTACTTTATAACTATTCAATGTTAAACATGAAATGGAAATAAAGTTTTTGAAAATAAAGGGAATAAAATAGCATGTATCTAATGCAATAGTAGCTCCACTAGGTAGATGTAGGGTGACCTCGCTAATAGTAATAGTAGCAACTCTTACTTCATTGCCCATCTTGAGGTTCGTCTTACCTCTTATCAATCTCCTAGGTTTTGCCAGAACCTACAACAAATTACAGATATAATAAACACTATCGGTATCTAATACCTATGTGTTATCATATGAGTCTGACAGATAGAGACTAATCATGAATGTGTATCTGAAGCTTCTCTAAGCTTCTGTTTTGCCGTCTCTGTAATGTACTCTTTGTAGTTTCTCTTCCAGTGCCCGTCTTTATCATAGTTGAAGCATTAGTTTTTGTCCTCTTTTGAGTCTTCTTAGCAACCTTTGCTTTACCCAATCTGCCCTTGCCCTTTGCCCTTATCAAGGGACTTCTCTATTTTCCTTTTTTTTCTGATCTTACCAGTATAGAAAACTGTGAAAAGGAATTGAGTAGGGACTGAAGCACAAGATCCACACACAGGTTATCCTCTAGGAGCATTCCTAGACCTGTGAGTTTCTCTATCCACTCAATCATCTTAAGGACATGGTTCTGAACCAGTGTCCTCTTAGTCATCTTGGCACGGAAGAGACTCTTCGATATCTCATATCGTTTAGTTCTTCCCTGTTCCTCAAATAATTTATGGAGATGCGGGAGTATGGATCTACCATCCATCTTTTTATTTTGTGTCTATGACTCAGGAGTCATGAAGCCCAACATATAATACTAAGCAAGAGTGGAGTTATCTACATACTTCATGTAGCGAGCGATCTCATCCTCACTTGTCCCTTCCTTGGGCATAGACATCACTATTTCAAGGACATATGCGATTTTCTCCACTGTAAGAACTATTCTCAGGTTACAGAGTCAGTCCACATAGTTTTGACTAATGAGGCAGTTGGCATCAAGTATGCCACATAGAGAGTCTAATAGTGACATTTTCAAGAAAATAAAGATATAGCATAAATAAATAATATGCAGATTTTACAGAAATATAAATAATCAAGATATGGACTTCTATCTTGATGTTCTCACATTATTTTTCTAGCGAGTCACGCGACATCCACAGTATGTGAAAGGAAGTCTCCAGCAGACTTCTAGTAGGGATCGAGATCCAATCAGCATCTTAGTATAACCTCGAGGAACTCGACTAATCACACTAAGCCCAAAAGGTGGGTAACTCTTGTCGATCATAACTCCTTATGATTCTCGTCCTGTTCGACCTCCGAACTACCATGGCCTTGAGGGACTCGACCAACCATGATGTTCGGTTAAGTCATCACTATCGTTACAAGATGAGTGATTCGATGATATACTCTTAAGGGACTCGACCAAGCATACCATATCCTCGAGTCACCGATGACATCTCTATGTCATAGATAAGATAGCGAATCGTAATATAGGTGAGTCTCAAGGGACTTGACCAACTCAACCTACACCGGGAATCGGTTCCTACCTATAACGATGGAAGGCCATGTGGGTCAATCTAATTGCCTCACGTTTACCATATCATTCCATTCGTTCATTGGTTTGGAAGACTTTTCAAAATCACATTCGATAATATTTCATAAATCAAAGTTAATAGAAAACAAGAAAACTCTCATTCGAGTTTTTCAATATGTATAGTCCATCCCATTAAATATAGGAGAACGAGTGATAGAAAGACCCTCTTGAAAGAAAAAAAAATCACCAAGAGGGGGGGGGGAGGGAGGGAGGGGTTGGTGGTTAGTGGGGGAGAGTAAATTAGTGCTTTCATAAAAACGTCGACGATATAAAAACTTTGTTTCGATGAAAGTCCATATTGAAAAAGCATTTAAACTTTCATAAAATATAAAGTAGAGTGTGCAGCCAAGTCAATAAGTAATATAAAGAAAGAGTAGAATAGAAATGGCAAAGAAAAGAAAATACACCAATTTTTATAGTGGTTCGGTCATCGTGACCTACATCGACTCTCAATTTCTCTTCCGTTAAGGCCATCGACATTTACTAATTGTCTTCTTTCAATGGGCGAAGACCAACTACCCTCTTATAACCCATTTCTCCTTTTGACAGGCCTAGGAGAGAACCTTTATACCTCATTTTTATAAGGTTTTTCTCATACTCTCCCTTGGAATAATCTCTAAGCTTTAAAAGGAGGGACTCTACACTTTATAAGGGTTATAACCTTAGAATCATATAGTTTTTGCTCTCTTTTCTTATGTGACTCTTATTGGGATGAGTGAGATATTTATAGGCCCTAAATGACATTAAAAACGAAGCTAAAATTTAAATTTTCGGGTCTTTCAGGTATGGATGGTACCATCACCTGCATTGGGCGGTGCTACCACCCGTAGCACCTCGAAAATAGGGGCTCTGGTAGTACCACCACCAGCTTGGGTGGTACCATCGCCTGCTAGCTTTAATGCTAGTGGTACCATTGCCCAGACTAGGCGATACTACCGCTTGCAACTTGGAAAAGTATATTTTTTTTTACTTTTCCAACTTATAGACAGTTCCACTATGAGTTTGGCGGTGCCACAACTTGACCCAAATTTGAGTCATTGAATGTGCCTTTCTCTTAGCCCAAATTAGCTCAAACTTTGACCCAATTGGCCCCTAATTGAGTTGGCATGGTTACACCAAAGATCAACTGAATTACAATCATAACTACTTCAATTTAAACATAATCAATTATAAACAAGAATACTAAGTTGTCCTGTATGTCATTGGTTTATCCGGCACTTGATTCAAAACTTCGATGCTTCATCCTCTCTTGTAGCGTATTGCCCAATTGGCATATTGACCTCCGTAACTCTGATCTTCTTGGTGCAATGTCCGCTTCTTTTGGCCCGATACACAAACTCATGGCATGAAACCTTCTACCGACACGTCGACCAATCTTCTGACATGTTCACTCGGGCTCAACTTTTGATTTCACTACTTTAATTGATTTGTCTTTTCCTAATTGAAGCTAGTCTTGCATCACTCAAATGCACATATAGATCATAACTTTATCAATTGGTTTCATCATCAAAATCCGAGATTCAATACTTTGGAATTAAAATGATAAATCAAATCTCTTATTTGAAGATTTTTTATTGTTTTAATGTATTATACTATTGATCTTGATGATTTCTTATGTGATGAAACTTGCTTTTCGAGTTTAAACAATGATGCATAGTTTTGGCATAAAAAACTTGGCAATGCTTTTATGAAATCAATCATATAAATTGAAATAAAAAAGGAGAATGTATTTTTGTTGAAAATTTCTCAATATTTATCTCATCAAGTTTTCATTGTAGAGATCCTTAATGATGAATCCATGTATATTATCTTTTATGAATCTCTTGAACAATGAAAATAATTTTGATGATTTGAATTTAAATAAATTTTATTCAAATCTTTCATTTGATACTTGAGATTTTTTTTTATGAATCAAGATCTTTGATCTCCTAAGAATTTTTTTTGTTATTTACTAAAAAGGAGATTTGTCAAAATGAATCATGTCTTTTGATATTCACGATTTGATATTAATATCTTTCATGTCATGATTTATTTGTGACTCCCTTATATTCATAAATTGTATACCTCATCACCAAATTGATATTTCTTAATATCTTTCATGTTATTAATATTTATCATGATTTAAAAATTGATGTAAAAGAAAAATTTTTATACCATTGTATTCTTCCCTTCCTTTTGACAATGACAAAGGGAGAGAAAGTCTAGCTAGCTTGTACATCATAAAGAGAAGCAAAATTACTCGCTTGCACATTTCAAAGAGAGAAAACTTGCTAACTTGTACATTATAAAGGAAACAAAAATTACTAGCATCTCAAGAAAGCAAAAATGCTAGTTGACACATCTCAAGAGAATCAAAAGTGCTTGCACATCTAAAGAGATGTGCTAGCTTGCCCATTTCAAGAGGCAAAAGTTGCTATCTTGCACATCTCAAGCAGCAAAAATTTTGCTTAACTTCACATTCTTAAAAACTTGCTAGCTTTCATACTTCAAAGAGAAGTAAAACTTGCTAATTTGCTATCTTGCAAGGTGAAGTGAAGCTTGCTTGCTAATTTGCATGTCCTAAAGTGATGTAAAACTTACATATTTCAAAAGCTTGATAGTTGCACTTTTCTGTTTTATGTTAATGACAAAGGGGGAGAAGTTATGATGATGATTTAAAATTTGAATCATGCATAGTATGATGAATGAGTTAAAAATATAAATGTTTGTGTATCATGCTTGATGATTTTATGCATGTTATACCTTGATTTGAAATCATGTTTATAATGATGATGCATGCAATTCTCATGATTTTTTGAATTTAAAGGTTCTGGCATATTGATAGAGGGGGGTTTAGTTAAGCTCCGTTATCAATTGGTTATCATCATCAAAAAAGGGAGAGATTGTTGAATCTTGGATTTTGATGATAAAACCAATTGATAAAGTTATGATCTTATGCGTTTGAGTAACACAAGGCTAGCTTCAATCAAGGAGAGGTAAATTAATTGAAATAGGAATAATCGGACTTTGGGCCAGAGTGAACATATTAGAAGATTGGTCGACATATCGGTAGAAGGCTTCGTGCTATAAGTTCGAGCATCGGGCCAAAAGGATCGGACATTACGCCAAGGAGATTAGATGTTGTAGGAGGTCAACATGTTACTTGGGCAATACACCGAAGGAGAGGACGATGCACCGAAGAATCAAACAAAGTGCTGGATGAACCATTGATATACCAAACAAAGGATTCATGCTTTCTAATAATTTATCAAGATCGAAGTAGTTTAAGGGGCTAATTGAGTCAATTTTGATATAATCATGCTAACTTAATTAAAGGCCAAATGGGCTAAAGTTTAGGCTGTTTTAGGCCAAGAGGAAGGTCCATTCAATGATCCAAAAGTTAGGTTAGGCGATGACACTACCAGACCAGACAATGGAACCGCTAGTGGCTCAATCTTTAAAACACAGTCTTTAAGACTATGTCAAGCGGTGGTACTGCCAAATGTCAAAGAGTATTAGTGGTGGTATTACTCGGAATTTGCGATGGTACCACCAGTACCCTGAGAACCTAAGATGAGACCCTTTTTTGCTCTATTTTTGAAACCATTTGGGGCCTATAAATATCCCACTCATCCTTGCTCAATGAATATATGATCTTGAATGAAAATTAGTGTGAAAACGCTATTGTAATTCCTTAAGAGTTCCCTTTCTCTAGCTCTAAGTTTTGAATTCAGTTTAGAGAAGGGTGAGTGAATTGTAAAGATTATCTCTTAGACCTGTCAAAAGGAGAAAAGAGTTATAAGATGGTAGTTGGTCTTCGCCCATTAAAAGAAGACCGTTAGTAGATGTCAATGGCCTCGACGGAGGAGGAATCGAGAGTAGACATAGGTCATGATGGCCGAACTACTATAAATCTGATGTGATCTCTTCTTTGCTATTTTTCTTTATATTGCTTACTGATTTGGCTGCTCACTCTACTTCACACTTTCTCTAAATTTGAATGTTTTTCCGATATAAGTTTTATCGAATGAAGTTTTTCAAATCGACATAATTTTTATGAAAGTACTAATTTAACCCCCCTCTTAGTACCGATTTTAGTTTTAACACAACATCCTTCTATTATTTGAGACTAGTTATCCTTCGCTTAGGTTTAATTTAATTCTTAGCAATGGTGTTATCTGAGAAATCCTATCATTGTTAGCTATGATATTATAGGTCTTTCCCTCGTCACCACATCAATACCCGTTAAAGGTAGGAGGTAGGAGATAAAGCAAGATCTTATCATGATTTGCTTTCACACTTGCAGTTGTTGAAGGCTCCTCGTGCATAGGAATGCGCTCGGATCCAGAGTTGGCCTGCTCGAGAATAAAGGATTTGTTTGATTTAATTGGTTATGCCTAAACCTTCCGTTGGACCCAGATCCACATACTATAAAAGCGATTGCCTTCCACCTCCTAAGAGGTGTTCAAAGCTCTAGCCTACTGTTCTTAGCCACCAAAGTGCTCATTGATCAATTCGGAAAAAGTTTTATCTTATGTATCATCAGATCGTATTCAAAACAATAAGTCGAAATATTTTCATAAGCAATAATTTGAAAGAAATGATCGATCACCTTCTTTGATCCAAACACATTGATGTATGAGCCAAGAGAGATCCAACATAATAAATGCATGAGCAAATTGAGCTCTAACTCCTGTTGTAGTTATGTCATAGTATAATGTAGGTTGAAGATAATATATAGGGAGACCAGAAAACCATAAAGATGGGGCATAAGCCACCCTCTTTATAAGAGACTGAAATCTAGGTTTCTAAGAGAAGAAAAAGGGTAACACTCTTTAAGGAACCAACGTCTTGCAGTGAGCACCTTGTTCATCTCTTGAGAAGAGGTCATTCCCCAATGTTTTGGGAGGACCATCCGAAAGAGATCACCCCATGAACTTTCCACAGAGACTCCATTTCCATTATTGTCACACAACACTAAGCTCCATGGGGTCCAACTTAATCTGCAGCTTTGTGTCGGCACTAATTTTCTTGAGTTTAGACTCTCATGTTCGGTCGACACACCAAAAACCTACTCCATGGGCTTTATGCAATAGGCTTACCCATGCAGTAGGTTTGCCTTAGGGGTCCTTCACAGAATATACTAAGGGAGATATAGATGTGGCTGATTAAGGGGTTAATGGAGGCAAGATATCTGAAGCAGGAAGTAGTTGTGTTGTTGATTATGTGAGTGGCTGAGGGAAATGGAGGTTAGTAAGGCAGCCCTAGGGAGAAGCAGTGTTACTACATTAGGCTAGAATGAGGATTCTTGACTTGGGGCCAATTGGATTATGGTAGACTACACAGGGGTGGGTAGAGCTTGTGAAAAAGTTGGTTGTCATCGACATTCTGGAGAGGGGAGGCCAAGGAGGGTAGCATGGTGAGGAAGACCTCTGGTCTCTAGGATTAGCAAGTCGAGTTCCAAGAATTGTGCAACGGTTGTTGTTGCCATTAACTCTCTATTAACTTTTTCATTAATTGTATGCCTCGATCACCAAATTGGCTGTCTACTATGGCTTTCTCTTCTCTTATATTAAGGCAGATATAAAAGCAGATGATAAAACTAACTCAAAACTAAATAGTTCAAAATTTGATAATTTTTTAAAATGGTTCTGAGATCACATGCAACAAGTCTATTTTATTTTTTGTAACTTCTAAATGCTTATAATTTTCTTTCTTTTGTTCCTATAAATAGGTACTAACGGATGAGTCCTCAACATTGCATATTGAAGTATTTCTTCTCCACATAAATATATTCTACCTATTGGTTTTTCTTATACTTATTAGAAAGTCAACAAGTGTAGTATTAGATTTTATCTGAAGCAAAACCAATATGAGCACGTTAACTAAAAAAGAAGACGAGGCTGGTAAATTCAAAATATTTATAAAAAAAAGATAGGTATTGGAATAAGTATTTTTAATCAACTTCTTCTTATCTTCAAAAGTGATAATTTTCTATTTTAAGCTATTAAAATAAGAGCTTTATTTACAAGAATCATACATTTTGGTAGAAAAAAGTTTTGATAAGTATAATTTGTAAGATCCCAATTTCTTTGAACAACAAAAGAATCAACTTAAAATATAAAAAAAGTTAGAAAAATTTAAGACGTTTATCTCTAAAATTTGATATGATTCCAATTATTATAGAAGAACATAAAGATATAAGCACCTCATCTATTGATGATAGTGAAGTTCTGAGTAAAAGAAAAAGGAATAGTTAACATGTGTCAACTTGGATAACAAAATTATTAATGATATGATATTTATTCATGGATTAAATTAATGATAAATGATGAAGGTAGGATTGGAGCTTAGAACCTTACAATATACTATCAAAGTATTTACTAACTCAACTACCTAATACTTTTATTAAAATAAAATTTTATTAGTATAGGGCAATTGATGAAAAAAGTTATTATGCTATTTTTAATGATAAAAAAATTTGATTTAGGATAAGAAAATTAAAAAAGATAATCACTATAAGAATTATAAAAAAAAGATTTTTTTATTTTTTTATTTTATTTTTTATATGCATCTAGTATTACAATTATTGATTAATCATTGCTATGATATAAAATGTTACATCATAGATTTTTTTTATCATATTTTTCCGCACATAGATAAACATAATCAAATAGATAAACATTACTTTATTTATTATTACAAATATTTGTTATAATTTATTTATTCATCAAGTCATAAGTAGAAAGGTAAACATAGTGATATTAACTCGAAGAATCATCCAAGTGGCTCTGCTCTACCTAGCGATAGTGGAAATTTCGCTCTTTACTGGAATCTGATTCAGTGCTAGTGGGAGGCTGCTCTGAAAATCAAAAATAAAAAAATTCAGCAACATTGAGTAGGAACCCTAAAAGTCAACTCAAAATGAATGCATGATTAATAATCAATCATCCCATTAGTGTATATCAAATACCCGAAGGAGTACTCCCCTAATAGTAAATGAAGCGGCTTTATCCTACGGGATAAGTTTGTATTCTCCCAATAGTGGATGAAGGCAAACTCATATCATACTCCGAACAGCAGATTGAGTGGTGTCCCTCACCCGCCAAAGTGGGGACACGTTCCTCCCAATAGCGGATGGAGGAACCATCCAACTACTATGTCTGACGGCTCGCTAATCCCCAAAGGGAATTGCCCTACTTATTGTTGGCCAGGAAATAACATAATCTCACAATGGTCATGTCTATATCGGGATGAAATAACATATTTAAAATATCTCTTTCTAACATCATCTATATCAATAATACCAATTATCTCTCAATTAACTTGAACCCTAGTTAAATCGGTCTAATCAAACTCGATTCACTAGAACCTAACTGAATCGATCTTTAATCCTCATTTAACTAGTCTGGAATCACTCTAGACTAATATAATTTGGACTAGATTAGGTTCAATTTAGGTTAAACTGACTTGAAAGTTAGACTAATTCGGAACCACCCTGAATTGATCTGGACTAATTAAGTGTGGTTTAGTTCAATTAATGTTTAGGCTCAAATCCAACAATTACATAATATTAGACTAGGTTGAGCCGACTCAAATACTAGTCGTGTGCACTACATATGACTACACATCATCATACCAGGCTAGGCCATCCTTGGCCCATAATTGCCCACGTTGGGTTGGGCTGGCTTAGCCTGTGGGCTAGGGCCCGACCCGTGGGTTGGGCTTGGCTTGCGAGCTATTTTAACCCAATCCTATCCAATTTCATAAATTTTGAATTATAACAACATATATTCACTAATAATATATTAAAACATAGTAATAGATTAAATAAATGATAAGATTAAAAGATAAGCTTCAATACAAGAAATAACATTCTTGATTCAATAAGAATTAGAAATCATGCTTTTAATACATGTAACATGAATAATTTCAATATGATCAAATCAAATAATGACATTCTAAATCTCAAAATGGATAAAAATTTTTAGATAACATATTCTAATAACAATAAAAATTTTAACATCCAAAGGATTAAGAATTATTTTTGAACTACTCATACTATATTTTAGTCTAAATAAGATTAGAAGATAAACTGTAATATAATGAAATAATATTCTTAATCCAAAAAATTAGATATCATATATACATAAAACATGTACAATTTTAGTATGTTTAAAAAAATGAAAACCTTTAAAGAGTATCGAATGATAAAATATTTTAATTTAACAATAAATATTTTGACATTAAAAAGATTGATAAATAATATTAATCTATAAATTTGAATATGGATTCAAAATAAAAACTTTTATTTTTAAGAAAGGTAAGGAAAACCTACATCTTCTTAGCATGCTGAAACTCCTCATTCCTCCCACTACTGAGTTCAGCTCGGTGAGGAACGAAGGAGAGAAATCCCTCCCCTTAAATAGGAGGAGGTGAGTCTCCATTAAAGAAAAATTTTCTAAATTTTTATATTTATTTAATATAAATTATTTTTATTTAATATACTAATAAATATGATATCACCATATTTGGAATGCTTAATAACCATTTCCTAATTCATAATAGCAAACAAGGAAGTAGGATTAACATTTCCTAAATTATACTAGCATGTAAGGAAATAATATTTGATTCCTAAATCAAATATTTGATTTGATTACATTTCTCCCCGCCTGTAGGAAATTTGGTCTCCAAATTTTATTTACCTCAAGAAAATAGATGAGGATACTATTCTCGCATATCTTATCTTTCCCACATTGCCTCTTAGTTTGAATGGTGTTGCCAACATGTTCTTTCCTTTACCAAGATCTGAATTAGTTGTTCTACAAAAGTGGCATCATCTCTTAGTTGTAGCGGTTGGTAAGATATGACATCAGATGGATCGTCTCTACAAAAGTGGCAAAAGTGGCATCATCTCTTAATATAAATCTTTACCAAAGGTATAATTTTATTCCTTAGAACATGTTCTTTCTTTTCCAAGATCTGGATTGGTTGTTCTACAAAAGTGGCACCGTCTCTAAGTTATAGCAATTGATAAGATATGACATGTGATGGATCCTTGATATATCTTCGAAGCATAGATATGTGGAATACATCATGAATGCTAGCCAAAGCCGAGGGCAATGCCAATCTGTACACTATAGGCCCAACCTTTTATAAGATCTCAAATGGGCCTATGAATCAAGGGGCTAACTTCCTTTTTTGACCAAACCTCATAACTCCCTTGGTTGGAGACACTTTCAAGAAGACGTGCTCACCAACTTTAAACTCTAGATCTCTTCATCTTCGATCTGCATAACTTTTCTAGCAACTTTGAGCTGTTAATAATCTTTGGCATATAATTTTAATATTATCAGCATCATTTTGAATTAATTAAGATTCCAAAATTTTTATTCTCTTACCTCATCCCAATATACATGTGATATGCACTTTCTTCCATAAAGAGCTTCAAATGGGGTCATCTGTATACTAGAGTGATAACTATTGTTATAAGAAAACTCAATTAGGTGCAAGTGCATATCCCAACTTCTACCAAAGTCCAAAGCACATCCTCTTAAGAGGTCTTCAAGAGTTTCTATTGTCCTTTCAGATTAGCCATCAATTTAGGTGTGCCCAAAGATTTTTGTAGACTTCCCCAAAACTTAGAGATGAATCTTGGATCTCTATCTAAGATAATGCTAGTTGGCACCTCAAGATATCGAATAATCTCTTTAATATATAAACATGCTAATTTATCTAATGAATATTTCTTGTTAATAGGGAGGAAGTGAGCAGATTTAGTAAGTCTATCTACTACTACCCAAATTCCTTCATATCTTTTCATAGTCGGGGGTAATCCTATTACAAAATTCATAATGATTTACTCTTACTTCCATTCAGGAATTAAAATCCTTTAAAATTTTCTAGTAAGTACTCGATGTTCTACTTTCACTTACTGACATATCAGACATTTAGAAACAAACTCTACTATATCTCTCTTTATACCACGCCACTAGTAGTTTTGATGTAAATCCTGATACATCTTAGTAATCCTAAGATGGATATTAAATTTTAATTTGTGTACCTCCTCAAATAATTACATCTTTACTGGATAGCTTTTGAGAATACACAAACAGTTGTGGAATGTAATAGAACCATCTTCGATTTAGACGAATTTGGGTCTAGCTCTTTGAGCTATCTCCTTAACTATCATATGGAGATATGGATCTTCTTTCTGACCTTCTTTAGCCCTTTCTACTAAATATATTTGTGCCATCAGACATGTAAGAAAATCTTTATTTGTCTCCAATAAAAGTCTAAGTTTTAAGTCTACTAACTCTGTCATCATAGAATTCCTTTGAATATTCATATAGGCTACAAGACTAGAAGTATTTCTACTTAAGGCATCGGCAACTACAATAGCCTTCCCAGGATGATAGTTGATATTAAAATCATAATCCTTTAGAAAGTCCAATAATCTTCTTTGTCTTATATTTAAATATTTTTGTGTGAAAATATACTTGAGACTCTTATGATCTGTGAAGATTTCAAAAGTTTATCAATAGAGATAATGCCTCCAAATTTTCAGTACAAAAATGATAGCTGCTAGCTCTAAATCATGAGTAGGATAATTCTTCTCATGAGGTTTCAATTGCCTAGATGCATAAACAACTACCTTCTCATATTGCATTAGAACACAATCAAGTCCTTCTAGTGAGACATCACTATATACTACAAAATCTTCTCCCCTCGAAGGAATCACCAATATAGAAGCACTGGTTAATCTTTTCTTTAATTCTTAAAAACTTTATTGACATTTGTCATTCTATATGAACTTTATGTTCTTTTGTGACAACCTGGTCAAAGGTGCTGCAATTTTTGAAAAGCCTTCTATGTATCTTCTATAATATCCAACCAAACCCAAGAAACTTCTAATCTTTAAAATATTAGAAAGCTACTTTCATTTTGTCATAGTTTCAATCTTGTGAGGGTCAATAGATATACCAGCACTCGAAATTACATGACCGAGAAACATAACTTCATTGAGCTAGAAATTATACTTACTTAATTTGGTATATAGTTTCTCTTGTCTTAGGACTTCCAGAACTATCTTAAGATTGTTAGGATCTAGAGCGACACTAAGAGGGGAGGAGGGGGGGAGAGAGGGGGGAGGGGGAGTAAATTAGTGTAGCGGATAAAACTTGTAAATTCAAAATGATTTTGCAAAGAGTTATGCGTTGAAGAGTTTCGGTTCGACGAAAATGATTTCAGCAAAGTGATTCAAGTGAATATGACAGAAAGTAGAGAGGAGGAGATCGAGAGATTGTAGCTAAGTATAGATTGAAATGTAGTAATTTAAAACTCACACATCAAGGAAAGTACGCAGCAATGTATAGTGGTTCGGTCAAATGACATACGTCCACTTCTGAAATCTCCTTCGATGAGGTTCCTGACTTCCACTATTAATTCTTCTTGAAGGGGAAGGACCAAGCACCCCTCTTACAAATATTTACAAGAGGTTCATACTTTTGTAAGAGCTTTTTACAAATGAGACTTGGGAGGTGAGCACACAAGCTATCGAATTCAATTTTGCTGGAGCTTTGACTCAGTTTTTATCACTTCTCAATGTCCTTAGCTAGTTAAGAAGTAAGGGGTATATATAGACTCAATTGGCTTCAGAATTGGAGCCAAAAAGAGTCACATCCTAGATTTTCAAGTATTGGTGGTACCACTGCCTGGCACTAGTGGTGCCACTGCCTGGCACTAGCGGTGCCACTGCTTGGCACTAGCGATGCCACCGCCAGTTGACCCTGCTCTGTCAGTGTACTAGGCGGTACCACCACCCAGTCTGGTGGTACTATCGCTTGATAGGGTCCTCAGACTCTGTGGAGGGATGGTACCACTACTTGTCAGGCGGTACCACCACTGATAGGTAATAACTATCAGCGATACCACTGCTAACCTGGGGCAGTACCACCGCCCATACCACTTGGAAATAAGTTTCCCAAGTGGTGCCACCGCCCTAGTCTGGCAGTGTCACCACCAGACATTGTCCAGCACTAACAAATGGGCTTTGAACTCAACCTAATTTAGTCCAATTAAGGCCTAGTTGGCCCTTACTAGTGTTCATTAGGATTAATATATAATTCTAACCCTAATTATATGCTAACTATGAAATTGAGACATATTTCTAACAAATTATAATCCGACAACATCGAGTCTTCTTCCGATAAGCTTCCGGTGAACTTCCGAAGGACTTCCGATACACCCTCGAATATCTTCCGACGGACTCCTAGCAGCCTCTCGGACTTTATGGCGAGTTCTATAAATCTTTAGGCAAGCTTCTAAACTTTTCTTGACGAGCTTCGCGAACCTCCGACGATTTTTTCGATGAACTTCCGAAACCTTTGGCAAGTCCCCGATTCATCCTTGGCCAGTTTCGGTAGTACTTCTGATGATCCTTCGGACTTCTAGCAGACTCTCGAACTCCCAACATACTTGACTCTAGCAATTTGCTTTATGTCTTCATTACTATCATAGTTAATCTTGCACACTTATCTTAATAATATGGATTAGATCAAATAACCTATCAATTGATTTTATCATCAAAATCCAATATTCAATAATCTCCCCATTTTTTATGATGATATTCAATTGATGATGGAGTTAACCTTAACTCTCCCTATCTATATGCCATATTTTGAGAAAGGAAACACTTGAATTCATTCTTCTTGAATTCTAGCTGAAACTGATAAGTTGCATCCATTGAACTTATCATCATGCTCACCAAGCATGAACTTTCATCCATAAATATGAAATTTCATATTTTTTCCAATTGAAAATGATGTCAAGGCATGACACCCATTTTCAAGTTCAATGTCAAATGAAGATATACATTTATCACTTCGACAAATGATATCAATTATAATTTTGAAATGTAACAATGATCAAATGATATAAAATACACAAATGCAAGGCATGATATCATTTTATAATACATCATGATAACTTATCATATCAATGAAAGATACCAAATTTAAACATGATATGATAACGATCTTTAAAAAATTTACATTTGAAGTATGTATGAACCATTTGTGATGCATGTGATACATTCCAATATAATTGCGATATGCTACATATTATCGCGATATATTATGATGCTTTTAAAGATAGTAATCAATTTTCGAAATAAAGCATAGCAAATGCGATTACATTTCAATACGATACATATAAAATATTTATCAAGTCATCAATTCATTTTGACACATTTATCTCAATACGATACATATAAGGCATTTATCAAGTCATCAATTCATTTTGTCATATTCTTCTCCCCCTTTGTCATCAACAAAAAGGAAGTGGTCCTTGATGCCAAATATTATTATTAGAGTTTTTAAAAAATGACAAAAAGAGAAGAATAAATCCATCAAGAAGAATAACGAAAAGCGATTCATTCATTCATGTCTATAAAATCATAAGATAGATTATCAAAGCCAAAATTCATAAGAATTTCTAAAAGCTCATGAAAGTTTCATACATGAAAAAAAAAAATTCTGCATAATAATTCTTGAAGCATAAAAGTGAATCATTCAAGTCGTTAAAAGGCTTCCAAGAATCATTTCTACCAAATTAAATTAGCAAGATAGAAAAGAGATCATAATGCAAAATTCATAAAACTCATGATAAGAATTGTGAGTGTTCATTCAAGATGGATTAAGATGAAAAGTTCAGAGGCAATTTGATTGAAAATTCAAGCATAAGATTGTAAAGTGAAAAGATATATTATTGTAGTCAAGACATTCATCAAATATTTCATCAAAAGCACATGACATTTATTCAAAAAATTCATGAGAAAGAGAGATCATTTTAGTTCAAAATTCATGAAAGGAGTGTTGATGATAAAAACTCATCCAAAAATTTTATAAGGAGCTAACTTGGTATTCTTATAAGAAAGAATTCATGAAGTGGAAAATAGTCAAACAAGTTATAAAATCTCAAGACGTAGAAATTTAGCACAAGAGTTAAGAGTTTATTAAATTCACATGAAGGAAGTCTGAAGAGAGTATTCAAGTAATAAACACTTGAGAGCTTCTTCTTTATGCAAAGTTCATGACATTAATATATGTATGGTTTCATGTGTCATGAAGACAAAATCAATAAACATGAAATCCTTTTATTCATGCCAATAGAAGTAGAGGGAGTATAAAACCCAATTTACTAAGTCATTAAAAGGGCATGTTATTAATTAAAAATCATCAACGAAGATTCATGTATATGATCCTAAAAATCATTAATCAAAGAAGGAGTATCAATGCAAGATCGGAGAAGGATAAAAATGAGAGCTCCATTCAAAATATAATATCAAAAAGATGTCATCTGAGATCTGAAAAGATAATATCAAGATGAGTTCATGAAAACTGAAATTGAAATATTTCAAAAAGAAATATACAACAACTTCATATATCAATACATATGGAACTTTAAAGTGTGCTAAAGTAACATAGAGATTTACAAAATGAGAGTCAAAAGCTCCATTACAACTTATTAAGTTAATATAGAGTTTTTACAACTATTCCTCGGGTGGAATACCAAAGTGCCTATACAAATGATCTAACTTCCGATTCATTTGATGCACTTCATTTAGGATTTCAGCTTGCTGTGATTTGATTTGATTTATCTCTATCATGATCGGATCTTCAGAAGATGGAATAGGAGCTAGTTATGATAGTGCTGCACTAAAGGGACTAGGAAGAGGAGATTTATTACCCCTAAATACTAGTGTTTTAAGTTCTTCTATTAGAGGGGGAGCTGGATTGGTCCTTCTAGGTTGCTCAGTCTATATTCCATTCCTAAATGTGCACCTTAATCTCTTAAGTAGGTTTCTATTTATGGCATTGTATCTATCTACTTTTATTACTTTTTCATCAGGTAGTATTCTAATATTATATGCATGTAGTAATCTAGTGATTAACCCCTCATATGGGAACATTAAATCTTTAGAAGCTATGTCCATCATATTTTACTAGATTAGGTATCCAAAACAATTATCTTGTCTGATCATTATCCAATACATAGTACATAAGTCCATTTGACTAATTTCATCATAGTGATACTGTTTAGGGATTAGGATACTAATGATGATGTGATGGAGGACCTTAGAACTAAATGGTAACAAATGCTCACAGCTTTTAGGGACTATGGCTAGGTTAAGATTTTTAAAAATGATCCCTAAAGCCTCGGAGTAGGTTACTCTGATTGCATCCTAATCCCATTGTCCTCTAAAGTAACAAACCCTTCTCTTCTCCAAGATTCCAATTAGGTCACAAATTATGCTATCCGTAATTGAAATTTGGTTCCCTAGAAGGTAGGTTGACAAGTTGTCATCTTCATCTATGCTTAGATTTATGTAAAACAATCGAACTAGTCTAGGCTAAATTGGTTCACTGATTTGTAAAATAGGCAAGACATCTAAATTAGCAAGTCACCTAATGGGTTCTATGTCTCCTAATTCACTTAAATCAATATGTTTACCCTTATGCATGTTTATTGTTTTAAAATTAGGGTACCTAAGGGCATTTTCACTAGAACTAAAAAAGGATGGGTCATATAAATCTCCTTTCCTCCTCTTCCTTTTGTCCCTAGATGATCTTCTAGGAGCCATTTATATAAAAATGATGATAGAGCAAGGGAATTACAAAGAGACAACCATATATCAAGAAATCAAAAAGGGAGTGTCAAGGATTACCTTAGTAGAGTTTTCTTAAGAATGAGAGACATTGATCCAAGATTTAAGAGGATGGAAGCCTCACTTGGTCTTCTTGAGAAGAAAGGTGAAGATTTGAGAGGAAGGAAAGTGTATTTGGAGGTAGCTGCAAGTGTTAAGGGCGGTTCTATCGTCGGCCCTAAAACTCCTTTATATAAGGGGGCTCTCAAGTGATGCCACCGCCAACTAAGCGGTGCCACCGCTTGGGAATAGAATACCCAGGCGATGCTACCGCTAGTTCTGGCAGTGACACCGCTGGCACCCAAACATAGACAGTTTTAGGGGGGGCTGCAACACTTGATCATTTCATCTATCTCATAGATGTCTAATTTGATCATCATGTATTTGATTGAAGTATAATGATGTCATTGAATCACTTCCGATCTCATGTTAATCATGCGATAAGTTTTTATTAAGAACAATGACTTATCAAATCATTTAAATAATTAATTATTATAAAATATTATAATCAAGAGACATGAAAAATTTTATCATTGAGAGAATTGAGAGAGAACAATAACGTAAAGACAAGAAAACTCAAGTGACAAAGGATGAGTGATTTCCGAAGGTTACGAAAACTTGCGTATCATTGTCAAAACTAACATCGAACAATTTGTGAAATCATGAAGGACGTAAAAATTCAATCAAAAGATGTCATTTATAGTTTATACTATTTTTAGTCATACATCCTAGAAATCAAGGAAAGGAAATTTTGAGTCGGGAATAAAGATAAATTAATGATTCATGTGTTACTTATCATATATAAGATAAGTAAAAAATCGTCAAACATGTTTCAAAACATTTATCACTAAGAGTTATCTTCGAAAGATATTTCAAAGAAAATATATTTCAATCATAACTATTGATAAGTAACTTATTTGTATGCATCATCAAATGAGAATATGATTCATGCATCGAGTCATCAATTTCAAGGGAAAAAATTTGAGTCTCAAATGCATTCAAGCCATCAATGCACAATAAGTCATGAATAGAAGTTATGAATCTAGCTTAATTCATTAACTCTGAATTCATCATTAAAATCATATACGAGATTCATAAAATGAATGAATTTGTAGATCTTGAGTAGATAGAGAATGCAATTAAAGTGATTTTAACTTTTCATAGGAATGTTCAAGGAAGATATATACATCTTATATAAAAGCCTAGTATCATCATATAGTTCCGAAATAAGGTTTTGTCAAATCCATTAAGATCACATCATTTCAAAACATAGGATTTTAAATTGTAAAGTGACACAAATTTTCTTATCGAAATCATTTTTCAAGAGACTTAATGGAAGTATTATGGTGCATAACCAAATAATGTATAGCACTCAAGGGTCTTTTATTACCCAAGCTAGTGAGCTTGATAATGATCAAGAATTGTATCGTTATCCACTCTTAGCTTGTGATGGTTACGATGTCTACAAAGGAGGGTTTTTGGGTACCCATTTGACATTGGGTGCCTCAAAAATTGATCTCCTAATTTTGTTATTTTGCATTGAATTATTTATGGTTCCTTTAGGAATCCATATCAATTTATGTGGACTAACTTTCTTAAATGGACATTTGTAAACAACATGTCTAGGCTTGTAACAAAAGTTATATTTTGAGTGAGGTGATACATGTAGTGTAGGTCCTTTAATGAATGTGGTTGGATTTCAGTGAGATCCACTTACAAATCTAATTCTACTTCCTTTTCCGATATGACTCTTGTTTGCAAGAATCAAGTCCAAGCCCTTGCTACCGACCTTAAACTTATTTAATGTCTCTTTAAGTAGCAAGTTCTCCTTCTTAATTGCCTCTTAAGTGTTCACACTTAGAGTATGGAGGTAAAGAAGGAGTATCAAGTTTAAGGATATCAAGTTTATGGTCTAAGAGAGCATGCAACTTTTTTAATAAATTGAACTTCTTGCTAATAGCTCTACACTCATCAAATAATTCATGAAAGGCAATTGAGAGTTGTCGAAAGTAAAATCTTCATTAAATAACTCACATACCTCTTCTCTAAAAGCCATCAATGCGAAGTTGGCCATCTCCTTATTGCTTGCTTCTTCATCTTCGGAGCCACTTGAGTCATTCCATGTTGCCTTTAGAGCCTTCTTCTTCTTTAGTAGCTTCTTCTTAGCTTGGGGGCATTTACTTTTGAAGTTCCCTAACTTCTTGTAGTCATAGCATATTACTTGCTCCTTTTTGGGTTCAAATTTATTTTTAAAATTATTTTTAAATTTATTCCTTCTTATAAATTTTTTAAATTTTCGAGTCAAGAGTGTAAGTTCATCATCAAGTTTCTCATCACTTGAAGATTCTTTCATGTGGTCTTCTTGTGTTCTCAATGTTATATCCTTCCTATTCTTTGGAAGGGGGTTCTCGAGCTTATTATAAGCATGTCATGTCATTTCGTAGGTCATCAATGACCTAATGAGTACTTCGAGAAGAAAATTTTTAGATCCTTGGTCTCTTGAATAGTAGTAACTTTTGGATCCCAACTCTTTAGAAGGGTTCTTAAAATTTTAGTTACAAGTTCAAAATTAGAAAACCTTTTCCAAGTACTTTGAGTCCATTGACGACATCTATGAAACGGGTATACATGCCTCCGATGGACTCACTTGGTTTCATCCAAAATAATTCATAAGAATACACCAAAAGGTTGATTTTGGACTCTTTCACTCAGCTAGTGCCTTCATGAGTGATTTCAAGAGTATACCAAATATCAAAAGCTGATTCACAAATTGAAATATGATTAAACTTATTTTTATCAAGTGCACAAAATAAGACATTCATAGCCTTTGCATTAAGAGCAAAAACCTTCTTCTCCGATTAATTCCATTCGTTCATCGGAAGAGAAGATTTTTGAAAGCCATTTTCAATAATATTTTAAGTTTAAAATCCATGAAAATAAGAAAAATCTTCATACGAGTCTTCCAATAGGTGTAATCTGACCCATTAAACATAGGCAGACGTGTAATTGAATGACCCTCCTGCATGCCGAAATACGTTATCTCTCTTGGGTTTTAAGCCAAATGACCTAATATCAATTGTTAGGATCTAGAGCAGCACTAAGGAGGGAGGGGGGTGTGAATTAGTGCAGTGAATAAAAATCATAAATTCAAAACGATTTTGAAAAGAGTTGTGCGTTGAAGTGTTTTGGTTCGACGAAAATGATTTCAGTAAAGTGATTCGAGTGAATATGACAAAAAGTAGAGAGGAGGAGATCGAGAGATTAGAGCTAAGTATAGATTGAAATGCAGTAATTTAAAACTCATACATCAAGAGAAGTATGTAGTGATGTATAGTGGTTCAATCAAATGACCTACGTTCACTTCCGAAGCCTCCTCCGATAAGGTTCCCGACTTCCACTATCAATTCTTCTTGAAGGGGAAGGACCAAGCACCCCTCTTACAAACTTTTACAAGTGGTTCACACTCTCTTACAGAACTTTTTACAAATGAGACTTGGGAGGTGAACACTTAAGCTATCGAATACAATTTTATTAGAGCTTTGACTCAGTTTTTATCACTTCTTAATGTCCTTAGTCAGCTAAGAATTAAGGGGTATTTATAGACTCAATTGGCTTTAGAATTGGAGGCAAAAAGAGTCACATCCCGGATTTTCGGATATTGGCGGTACCACTACTAGTTGACCTTGCTCTATCAGTGTACTAAGTGGTACCAATGCCTAGTCTAGCGGTACTATCGTCTGACAGGATCCTCGGACTCTATGGAGGGGTGGTACCATCACTTATTATGTGGTACCACCGTTGATAGGTAATAACTATCAGCGGTACCATCGTTGACCTGGGATAGTACCACCGCCCAGATCACCTGGGAACAAGTTCCCGGGGCAGTGCTACTGCCCTAGTCTGGCGGTGCCCCGCTAGAGATGGTCCAGCATTACTGTATGGGCCTTGAACCTGGCCCAATTCAATCCAACTAAGGCCTAATTGGCTCCTACTAGGATGAATTAGGATTAAATGCTAACTATGAAATTGAGATATATTTCTAAGAAAATTATAATCCGACAACATCGAGTCTTCTTCTGGCAAGCTTCCGACAAACTTCTAGTGGACTTCCAATATACCCTCGGATATCTTCCGATGGACTCCCAATAGCCTCTCGGATTTTATGGCGAGTTCTACAAATCTTTTAGCAAGCTTCTGAACTTTTCTCAGTGAGCTCAACCTCCGACGATTTTTTCAATGAACTTTTGAAACCTTCGGCAAGTCCCAGATTCATCCTCAGCCAGTTCCGGTAGCACTTCCGATGATCCTTCGGACTTCTGGTAGACTCTCGAACTCCCAACGTACTTGACTATGATAATTTGCTTTATGTCTTCATTGTTATCATAGTTAATCCTACACACTTATTTCAATAATATGGATTAGATCAAATAACCTATCAATTGACTTCATCATCAAAATCCGAGATTCAACAAAGATGATGTTCATGTTCTGTCTTACTTGTGGAGTAAATCAAGATATCATCAATAAACACAATTATAAATTTGTCAAGATAAGGGTGGAACACCCTATTCATGAGATCCATAAAGGCAACCGGTGCATTTGAGAGTCCGAAAGGTATTACTAAGAATTCATATTGACCATATCTTGTTCTAAAAGTCATTTTCTATATGTCTCCTCTTATCTTCAGTTAGTGATACCCAGATCTCAAATTAATTTTTGAATATACTTGAGTACCTTGAAGTTGATCAAATAGGTCATCTATTTAGGGAAGGGGATATTTATTCTATATAGTCACTCGGTTGAGTTGCCTATAATCGATACATAGCCACATTGATCTATTGAATCTCGGATTTTGATGATGAAGTCAATTGATGGTTATTTAATCTAATCTATTTCTAAGATAAGTGTGTAGGATTAACTATGATAGAGCAAATTACTGAAGTCAAGTTGCTAGAAATTCAAGAGTCCACTGGAAGTCCGAAGGATCATCGGAAGTGCTGCCGGAGCCAACCGAGATGAAATCAGGGACTTGCCGAAGGTTTTGGAAGTTCACCGGAAAGATTGTCGGAGGTTCGCGGAGATCACTATGGAGGTTCGGAAGGGTGCCAAAGACTTGTTGAACTCACCATAGAATCTGGGAGCCTGTTGGAAGTCCGCCGGAAGGAATCCAAGGGAGTGTCGGAAGTCCACCGGAAGATCGCCGGAAATCTCTTCGGAAGATAACTTGATGGTGTCAGTTTAATTTGGCTTTAAAAGTTCATAGTTCTTAATTAGGGTATAGACTAGGTGTTAATCCTGTCTAGATCGGTATTGGGCCAATTGGGCTTTTATTGGGTTATATTGGGTCGAAGGTTAGGCCCATACAGTTTCTGGCAAGGGTCGGCGGTAGCACCGCCTGTTGACCGTAGGTCGGGCGGTAGCACCACCCCAAGCAGGCGGTGGTACCGCTTGACAGGTGGTTGCAACTACTTGTGTCAGACGGTAGTACCAACAGTGCCAGGCGGTAGTACCAACAGTGCTAGGCGATAGTACCGCCAGTGCTAGGCAGTAGTACCGCCAGTGCTAGGCGGTAGTACCGCCAGCACACTAACACACGCAAAGGTGTGTCAGGTGGTAGTACCGCTAGTGCCAGGCAGTAGTACCACCTACAGTCTGAAATTTCGGATGAGACCCCTCTTTGAGCAGGATTTTTGAATCCCAAAAAGCTCTATAAATACCCCTTTACTTCTAGTTGGTTGGGAGATCTTTGCAGTATTAGAATTGAGTCTAAGCTATAGCAAATTTTTGCTTTCATTTGCTCAAGTATTCTCCTTCTTTCTTCTCCTTGTAAAAATCCTGTAAAGAGAGGGAACCTCTTGTAAAAGGCTATAAATGGGTATTTGGTCCTTTTCCTTCAAGAGACTTAGTAGTAGAAGTTGGGAGCCTCATTGGAGGAGGCTTCAAGAGTGGATATAGGTCATTTGACCGAACCAAATACATCACTATCGCTACGTTTACTTGCTGTGTGAGTACTTAAAATTCTGCATCATAAATTTCTTAAGCTGTAAACTAATCGGATTTCTTCTCCCTACTTCCAATTTCATTTACCTGAATATTTTCAAGTTAAAGTCTCTTTAGTTATATCAAGTTCTATACAAATCTCCGGAATCGATTTTTAAGCTTTATTCAGTTTAATCCGCTACACTAATTCACCCCCCACCCCCCCTCTTAGTGCCACTCTAAACCTAACAATTGGTATCAAAGCAAATTTCACTCTTATATTTGGTTTAAAACCCAAGAGAGATGGCCTATTCCAGCATGCAAGAGGGTCACTCCATTACTCGTCCGCCTATGTTTAATGGGTCGGATTATACGTATTGGAAGACTCGTATGAGGATCTTTCTTATTTCTATGGATTTTGAGCTTTGGAATATCGTTGAAAATAGTTTTGAAAAATCTTCTCTTCCGATGAGTGAATGGAATGAGTCAGAGAAGAAGGTTTTTGCTTTAAACGCAAAGGCTATGAATGCCTTGTTTTGTGCACTAGACAAAAATGAATTTAATCGCGTATCGATTTGTGAATTGGCTTTTGATATTTGGCATACTCTTGAGATCACTCATGAAGGCACTAGCCGAGTGAAAGAGTCCAAAATCAACATTCTTATGCATTCTTACGAGCTTTTTCGAATGAAACCAAGTGAGTCCATTGGAGACATGTACACTTGCTTTACGGATGTCATCAATGGACTCAAGGCACTTGGTAAAGATTTTTCTAATTTTGAATTAGTAATAAAAATTTTAAGATCCCTTCCAAAATGTTGGGATCCAAAGGTTACGACCATTTAAGAGGCCAAGGACCTTAAAACTTTTCCTATCGAAGAACTCATAGGGTCTTTAATGACCTATGAAATGACATGCCATGCTCATGATGAGCTAGAGAACCCCCTTCCAAAGAATAGGAAGGATATGGTATTAAGAACTCAAGAAGACTACTTGAAAGGAATATCAAGTGATGAGGACTTTGATTAGGACATTGCACTCTTAACTAAAAAATTTAAAAAATTCATTAAGAAGGGCAAATTTAAAAATGAATTCAAAAACAAACTTGAACCAAAAAAGGACCAAGTCACATGTCATGAATGCAAGAAGCCGGGGTACTTCAAAAATGAATGCCCCCAAGCCAAGAAGAAGCAACTCAAGAAAAAGAAGGCATTGAAGGCTACATGGGATGACTTGAGTGATTCTGAGGATGAAGAATCAAGCATCAAAGAGGAGGCCAACTTTGCTCTAATGGTGTTGGGAGAAGAGGTAAATGACTTACTTAATGAAGATTTATCTTTCGATGAGCTTTTAATTACCTTCCATGAATTATTTGATGAATGTAGAACTGTTACAAAAAGCTTCAATTCTTTGAAAAAGGAACATGCTTTATTGCTAGATAAGTTTAAGAGTCTTGAGCATGATTCTCTCCCTCTACTCCCATGCTCTAAGTGTAATCTCTTAGAAGCAATCAAAAAGGAGAACTTGCTACTCAAAGAGACCTTAAACAAGTTTAAGGTGGTAGCAAGAGCTAAGACATGATCCTTGCTAACAAGGGACATGTCAGAAATAGATGTGGAATTGGATTCGTGAGTGGATCTCACCGAACTCAAACCATATTCATTAAAGGGCCAACATTACATGTATCCTCTCATTTGAAATGTAATTTTTGTTGCAAATCCGGACATATTGTTTACAAATGTCCATATAGGAAACTTAGCCCAAATAAATTAGTATGGGTTCCTAAAGGATTAATTAGGAACTCATTGAATAATAATAAATTTAGTAGATACCTAAAAACCATCCCTTCTCGTAGACAAAAACACCAACACAAGCTAGGAACAAGAGATGGTACCTTGATAGTGGATGCTCAAGGCACATGACCGGAGATCCATCTCAATTCTCTAAGCTCTCTAGCCAAGATGAAGGGTTTGTCACCTTCGGAGACAACAAGGGTAAAATCATTGGCAAGGGTACTATAAGTAACAAATCAACCTTTTTAATTGATAATGTGTTATTAGTAGATGGTTTAAAATATAATCTCTTGAGCATTAGTCAATTATGTGATAATGGTTATATTGTAAGATTTGAATCTAATGCTTGCATCGTCGAAAAACCACACAACAATACATCAATAATTGCAATCAAGCAAAATAATGTCTACACTATTAATCTTGATGATCTTAGTAGTGAAATATGTTTTTCGACTTTGAATGATGATGCTTGGCTTTGGTATAGAAGATTAGGTTGTGCTAGCATGAAACTAATCTCTCAAATCACATCTAAAAACCTTGTAAAAGGCATTCCTAAGGTTAAGTTCATTAAAGATAAAGTATGTGATGCTTGTCAACTAGGGAAATAAATCAAAACTAGCTTCAAGCCAAAAAATTAAATAAGTACCTCTAGACTAATTACAATTGATCCATATGGATTTGTTTGGACCAATTGACACAACAAGCCTAGGAGGTAGCATATATGCCTTTGTGATTGTAGATGACTATAGTAGATTCACGTGGACCTATTTCTTAGCTCACAAAAGTGATTCTTTTAAATGTTTCTCTAAATTCTGTAAACTTACTCAAAATGAAAAGGGTTTCATGATTTTATCAATCCGGAGTGATCACGGTGGTGAATTCCAAAACCGTGACTTCTAAAATTTTTATGAATCAAATGGGTATAACCACAACTTCTCTACTTCAAGAAATCCTCAACAAAATGGAGTAGTAGAAAGAAAGAATAGAAATTTACAAGAAATGACAAGAACCATGTTAAATGAACATAGTTTACCCAAATATTTTTGGGCCGAAGCCATTAATACGACTTGCTATGTCATGAATAGGGTTCTAATAAGACCATCTCTATCCAAGACTCCTGATGAATTATGGAATGACAAAAAACCTAATGTTTCTTACTTTAAAGTTTTTGGTTGCAAATGCTTTATTTTAAATGAAAAGGATGCTTTAGGAAAATTCAATGCTAAATCTGATGAAGGCATCTTTCTTGGCTACTCTTCTGTTTCCAAAGCTTTTCGTATTTTTAACAAAAGAACATTAGTTATAGAAGAGTCTATTCATGTAGTTTTTAATGAAATTTCTGAATTTAAGAAAAAAGATTTTGATGATGATTTTGGTTTTGATAATTTGAATTTAAATGAACCCTCTCCTCAAAATAGCAACTTGAAAGCATCTTCTTTCGAATTCTCCTTACCTAAGGAATGGAAGTATATAGATACCCATCCCAAGGAGTTAATCATAGGAGACACATCGAAAGGGGTTCAAACATGTTCTTCATTTAAAAATTTTTGTGCTCATGCCGCTTTTCTTTCTCAAATTGAGCCTAAAAGCATTGACGAAGCCTTGAAAGATAATTCTTGGGTTATCGCAATGCAAGAGGAATTGAACCAATTTGAGAGAAATGAGGTATGGAAGCTTGTCCCTAGACCAAGTGACAATTTAGTTATTGGTACTAAATGGGTCTTTAGAAACAAGCAAGATGAATATGGTATCGTGGTTAGAAACAAGGCTAGATTAGTAGCCAAAGGTTTCAACCAAGAAGAAGGTATCGATTACGAAGAAACCTTCGCTCCTGTGGCTAGATTAGAAGCCATTAGGATGCTCCTTGCCTATGCTAGTAGTAATAACTTTAAGCTTTTTCAAATGAATGTCAAAAGTGCTTTTTTGAATGGCTTTATTTCCGAAGAAGTTTATATTGAACAACCACCCGGTTTTGAAAACTCTCTTCTTCCTAATTATATGTTTAAATTAACTAAAGCTCTCTTTGGATTGAAACAAGCCCCCAGGGCTTGGTATGAGAGGCTTAGTTCTTTCTTAATTTCAAATAATTTTACTAAAGACAAGGTTGATACTACATTGTTTATTAAATATTTTGAAAATAATTTTCTTATTGTTCAAATTTATGTTGATGATATTATTTTTGGTTCTTCGGATGAATCACAATGTGAATCATTTGCTAAGTGTATGAGTCATGAATTTGAAATAAGTCTAATGGGTGAGTTAAACTTCTTTTTAGGATTACAAATTAAACAACTTAGTGATGGAATATTTCTTAATCAAACCAAGTATATATTTGAACTGTTAAAATGATTTAACATGGATAGTTCTAAAGCCATCAACACTCCAATGAGTACTTCCACCAAGTTAGACTTGGATGAAAATGGAGAAAATTTTGATCAAAAAATATATAGGGGAATGATAGGTAGCTTAGTCTATCTCACTGCAACTAGACCTGATATCATGTTTAGTGTAGGTCTATGTGCAAGATTCGAAGCTAATCCTAAGTTATCTCACATTAAAGCTATTAAAAGAATCCTAAGTTATCTCACAACCACCCGGTTGTGACATCGATAGAAAAAGCACATCCGGAACATGCCAATTTCTAGGATATGCACTTGTTTCTTGGACATCCAAGAAACAAAATTCTGTTGCACTATCTACGGTGGAAGCCGAATATATAGCTGCAAGTGCATGTTGTGCACAAGTTGTTTGGATGAAAAACACTTTAGAAGATTATGGAATTAATTTAAAAAATATTCCAATAAAATGTGATAACACAAGTGCTATTTGTCTAACCAAAAATCTCATTCAACACTCAAGAACTAAGCACATTGATATTAGGCATCACTTTATACGAGATCATGTCGCTAATAATAATGTAACTCTAGAATTTATTGATACAAAACACCAATTAGCGGACATTTTCACAAAGCCCTTAAATGAAGAATAATTTGACTTCATTAGAAGAGAATTAGGCATGCTAAATTTGTGCTAATATTTAATAGTGCATGATTTCCAAAACGTTTAAACTTTGATTTTGATAGTTTCACCTTTATAATAAAAATCATGTCTTTCAATGATGTATGTATAACTTCATACTATCTTCACCTTCTTTTGTGATGACTAAATGAATTATATAAGCTTGACATATGCATGTCATGGATTCTGCATAAAAATCAAGCTCTTAAATATTTATTCATGTGCTAATTAAGTTTTTATGATTTCATATCTTCTTCCTTCATAAAAATAACAAGTTGAATCTCATTATGAATTTTCTTGGATACGCTTGATGATTGGCTTCAATGATGTATCCTTATACATATTTTGGCAAAAATTTGATGACTTGATAAATATCATGCATTGTATTAAAAAATGACTTTATGACTCATCTCACTTATGTCATTTTTTTTTCTCAAGTTTCACCCTTTCATCAAGTTTATTCATCTCCTTTTTGTTGATGAAAAAGGGGGAGAAAAATGTGAAATTGATGACTTGTTGAATGTGGCCTTTATGAGCAAAATAATTTGATGACTTGATAAATATCATGCATTGTATTGAAAAATGACTTATATAGTGTAAATGAAATTAAAAATGTCTCATAAGATTTGTTATTGCAATTCAATTGCTCTTGCCATGCTTTGTGTCAAAAACAGGTTGCAATCCTTAAAAAGCATTGCAATGAACCCATAAGTAATGCAATACATCACATTGCAATTGAATTTTATAGTTGAAAGATTCTTACTATATCATGTTTATCAAATGGCATCTTTCGATTGATTTGACAAGTTTTCATCTCATGATTTATCTGATATGGTGTCACGCTTTTTTAATCATGAGATCCTTATTGTAATCTCAAAATTTTGGTATCTTTTGATGAAATGATAAATGTTTATCATCTTTCAACTTGAAATTAAATATCATGCTTTGATATTGCTTACAAATGAAACCTCATGCTGATTGAGCATGATGATAAGTTAAACGCAAGTAACTTATCGGTTTTGGTCGAATTCAAGAGACTGAATTCAAATGTTTTTACTTTCTTATTATATGGCATATAATAGGGGGAGTTAAGAATAACTCCGTCATCAATTGATTGTCATCATCAAAAAGGGAGGGATTGCTGAATCTTGGATTTTTATGATGAAGTCAATTGATGGTTATTTGATCTAATCTATTTCTGAGATAAGTGTGCAGGATTAACTATGATAGAGCAAATTATCGGAGTCAAGTTGCTGGAAATTCAAGAGTCCACCGGAAGTCCGAAGGATCATCGAAAGTGCTGCTGGAGCCAACCGAGATGAAATCGGGGACTTACCGAAGGTTTCAAAAGTTCGCCGGAAAGATCGTCGGAGGTTCGCGGAGATCACCGAGGAGGTTCGGAAGGGTGCCAAAGACTCGTTGAACTCACCATAGAATCCAGGAGCCTACTGGGAGTCAGTCGAAAGGAATCCAAGGGAGTGTCGGAAGTCCGCCGGAAGATCACCGGAAAGCTCTTCGGAAGATAACTTAATGGTGTCGGTTTAATTTGGCTTTAAAAGTTCATAGTTAGCACTTAATTAGGGTATAGACTAGGTGTTAATTCTGTCTAGACCAGTATTGGGCCAATTGGGCTTTTATTGGGTTGTATTGGGCCGAAGGTTAGGCCCATATAGTTTCTAGCCAGGGTCGACGGTAGTACCGTCGGACCTAGGCGATATCACCGCTTGTTGACCGTAGGCCAAGCGGTAGCACCACCCCAGGTAGGCGGCGGTACCGCCAAACAAGTGGTTGCAACCACTTGTGTCAGGCTGTAGTACCGCCAGTGCCAGGCGATAGTACCGCCAACACACTAACACACGCAAAGGTGTGTCAAGCGATAGTACCACCAGTGCCAGGCGGTAGTACCGCCTATAGTCCGAAATTTTGGATGAGACCCCTCTTTGAGCAGGATTTTTGAATCCCAAAAAGCTTTATAAATACCCCTTTACTTCTAGTTGGTTGGGGGATCTTTGTAGTGTTAGAATTGAGTCTAAGCTATAGTAAATTTCTGCTTTCATTTACTCAAGTGTTCTCCTCCTTTCTTCTCCTTGTAAAAATCCTATAAAGAGAGGGAACCTCTTGTAAAAGGCTGTAAAGGGGTGTTGGTCCTTCCCCTTCAAGAGACTTGACAGTAGAAGTTGGGAGCCTCATTGGAGGAGACTTCAAGAGTGGAAGTAGGTCATTTGACCGAACCACTATACATCGTTGCGTTTACTTGCTATGTGAGTACTTAAAATTCTGCATCGTAAATTTCTTAAGTTGCAAACTGATCGGATTTCTTCTCCCTACTTCCAATTTCATTTACCTGAATATTTTCAAGTTAAAGTCTCTTTAGTTATATCAAGTTTCTATACAAATCTCCGGAATCGGTTTTCAAGCTTTATTCAGTTTAATCCGCTGTACTAATTCACCCCACACCTCTTAGTGCCACTCTAAACCTAATAGGATCCTTCTTCTTCACAAATAGAATAGGGGCACCCCAAGGTGATACACTGGGTTGAATAAAACCCTTTGTCCAAAAGCTCCTAAATCGATTTCTTTAACTCCTCCATCTCAATTGGTGCCATTCTATATAGGGGTTTAGAAATAGGTGCGATGCTAAGTAGAAGATCAATTATAAATTCAATCTGCCTATTTGGTGGTAGTGCAGGTAGATCATCAGGAAAAACATCTGAAAAATTTCGTATAATGAGGATGTCTCTAATACTAGCTTCTTAGATTCTTCTCCAGAAATGAAGGCCAAGTACCTCTGACATCCCTTCAATAATAGTTGGGTAGCACTCAATGCTGAAATAATATGAGGAAGCTTTTCCTGAATCCCAATGAACTTAAAAGATGGTTGATCTAGAGGTGAGAAAGTAATAGTCTTCTGGAAACAATCGACACTTGCATGGTATGCTGAAAGCTAGTCCATAGCTAAGATAGCATCAAAATCCTGAAATTATAGTAGAATAAGATCTATTAGCAAATCACGACTTTCAATAGTAATAACATAGTTTCTATATATTTGATCAGCTATCAAGGAGTTTCCAACTAGTTTTGCTACCATTAACACATTATGCATTGTTTTATGATTCTTATACAGCTTCCTAGCAAAATATGATAATATAAAAGAATACGTAGAACCTGAATCTATAAGCACAGATGTAGGTGTACTACAAAAATGTGATGATACCTTTAATAATAGATCCTGAGGCTTTAACATCTTGATGGGTCAATGCATAGACCCTCGCCTGACCTCCCTCTTTGGGTCCTAGCTGTTTGTTGTCCAATTGCTTAGGGTGGAGCTCAATGTTGTTGTTGCTTTCAAGGGCAGTCCTTCGACATGTGACCTGGTTGTTGACAATAAAAGCATACACATTGTCCCATGGGGTATGAGGTGAAAACATGATCTGTCTTTTCATAGAAGTAGCATCTTATAATTGACTTGATTACTAGAAGCTCCTCCCTATTGATGCCCAAGCTGTTTGCCCTTGCCTTTCTTTGAGGGTCTAGAATGCGATCCCCCATACATAGATGGTGCAGCATTAAAAGGTCGCTTTTGATCCTTTGCTTATTATAGTTCATTATCTAATTTTTCCTCCACCAGAACTAGATTTAACACTTCAACATAGGTTGGTAAAATCAATACTACAACAAACTTTCTAATTGATGATCAAAGTCTTCTCTCAAAATGACGAGCTCTTTGATTTTCATTAAAAGCAATATGTGGAGAGAATTGGGCCAATTCAGTGAAATAATGATCATATTATATTACTATTCTACTTCCTTGGTGGATGGTAAAGAATTCTTATTGCTTCTCAAAGTGAACCGAATCAGAAAAGAACTGCTCATAAAATGCATCCTTAAACTATTCCCAAATCACCACATTGCTCCAACCTCTAACATCCTCCTTTTTGAGGTCCATCAAGTGTTTGTCTTCCATTCCAAAATGAAAGAAGCAAAAGGCACCTTTTGATTTTTCCTACATTCGATAGCTTCGAATGTCTTTTCTACTTGACGAATCCAATGTTCAATAAGGATAGGATCTGGTTTGCCCTAAAAAACAAGTGATCCCAATCTCTTAAAATGATCCAAGGTATTATTTCAACCCCGTAGAGCTCTATCCTGCTCCTCCTGTCGCTCAAAGTATCCTCTAATAGCATTGAGGACTCTATGTATATCATCTGGAGCATTGACAGGTGTTGGCGCATGAGTTATATTCTGTAGTGTCAGAGAAGCTGGCATATAATCAATGATAGATGTATGCGAGGATTGGGTTTTCTCTGCGATGCATGGAACATTCAAGTTATTGTTTGCTCGAACACCCCTTTGAGGGCATAGGTCAGTAGCATTGCGACCACGAGCACCGCGAGTGATAGGGCCACTATTTTTTTAAATTAGCTCCATTACTCCTATAATAGGTCAAAGACAATCATTGGTCAAAGTCAATCAAGAGACTTAACACCTACAAGCCCTATACCATGCTCTGATACTATAAAAAGATGTCACAATATAGATTTTTTTTTTGGATCATATCTTTCCACACATACATAGCCAAATAGATAAACATCACTTTATTCATCATTGTAAACACTTATTATAATTTATTTATTCATCAAGTCATAAGTAGAAAGATAAATATAGTAATGTTAACTTGAAGAATCATCCAAGTGGCTCTACCTAACGGTAGAGGAAGATCCACTCTCTATTGGAATCTGATTCAATACTAGTGGGAGGCTGCTCTAAAAATAAAAAATAAAGAAAAATCAGCAACGCTGAGTAAGAACCCTAAAAGTTAACTCAAAATGAATGCATGATTAAAAATCAATCATCCCATTAGCGTATATCAAATACCTGAAGGAGCACTCCCCCAACAGCGGATAGAGAGGCTTTATCCTATGAGATGAGTTTGTGTTCTCCCAATAGCGGATTGAGGTAAACTCATATTACACTCCCAATAGCAAATGGATTGGCATCCCTTACTTGCCAAAGTGGGGACATGTTCCTCCCAATAGTAAATTAAGAAACCATCTAGCCATCACGTTTGATGGCCAGCTAATCCCTGAAAGGAATCGCCCTACCTGTCATTGGCAAGGAAATAATATAATCTCACACAGGTCATCGTTGAATCTCGGATTTTGATGATGAAACTAATTGATTATGTTTTGTGGTCTAATTACGTTTTGAGTTACGTAGGTCTACTATCAATCAGGATTAGACAATTGACATTGGAGGAATTGACGTTGCGCTAGGTGATCACATCAGGATATTGGATGTCGAGCCAGAGGTTCGGTCGACAATCGGCAGAAGGCTTCGAACATCGGGCATCAGGCCAAGAAGTGTGGAGTTGTGCCAAGGATATCGGAGTTACGGAGGTCAACCATCGATTGGGCAACAAGCTGTAAGAGAGGACGATGTGCTGAAGAATTGGACAAAGCACCGACCAATGACGTGCTGGGTAACTGAATGTCAATTCATGTTGTAATAATTATCTAGATCGAAGTAGAGTTTTGTTTATGTGTGTGTAGGATTAACTACGATGACGATGAAGACTTAAAGTGAAATAAAGTGCTAGAAGACAAGTGTAATGGATCTGGCCGAGAACGAGTAGGGAGTGCTAACGGAACTGTTGTTGTTGGGAGTGCTATCAGAACTGGCCGAGAACGAGTAGGGAGCTTACCGAAGGGTTTTTGGAAGTTCATCGGAAGGTTCATCGGAAGTTCGTGGAGCTAGCCAAGAAAGATCAGAGCTTGCCAAAGAAGCTTGGTGGAACTCACCAAGATCATCGTGAAGTCCGGTAGAATGGTTTCCGAGGATTCGTCGGAAGATCGTCGGAAGCTCGCTGGAAGAAGTCGTGACTTGTCGAACTTTGTAATAGCTTAGGCAATGTCTTTAAATTCATAGTTAGCATGTTAATTTGGGTTAGGATTAGGTGTTAATCCTATAATCCAAGTAGGGGCCAATTGGGCCTTGATTTAGAATGGTTTGGGTCGAGTTTTAGGCCTAAACCATTGAGCTGAAATAGGCTGGGCGGTGGTACCGCTCATGACCAGAGAACTGGGCAGTGGCACCACCCAGGCTGGGGTGATGGCACTACCCAGCACTCGAGAGAACTGGCGGTGGCACCACTGGCTGGGCGGTGGCACCGCCCAATATCGCCAGAATACCGAAAACCAAGGTGATTCAAATTTGAGCTCCAAGTTTGGGCTCCAAATTTGAATCCTCTTGAGGCCTATAAATACCCCTCTCATTCATAGATGAAGGGATGTCTAAAATTAAGATAAAAAGAGGAAAAACTATGTTGAAAGTGTCAAAATCTTCACTCTAAGTTTTAAGAGTGTTCTAGTCCAAGAGAGGGGTGAGAGGCCTTGTAAGGGTTTTTTCCTAAGCTCGTCAAAAGGAGAAGAGCTGTAAGAGAGTTCATCTTCGCCCGTTGGAAGGAGGATAGCTAGTGGAAAACCGGTGATCTCAAGCAAAGAGGAATCAGGAGTAGACATAGGTCGTATGACCGAACCACTATAAATCAGTTTACATTTACTTTCTTGCAACTTACTATATTGCAAACCATCTTCATTTTGCTACATTACTTATCTAACTTCCTCTTCATCTTCTTACGTATTCTTTCAAGTTAAAATGCAATCGAAATGGTTTCAAATGAAATGTTACTTTTAATAGTATGAAGTTTTACAAACTTGTTTTAAATCGTCGAAAGTTTATGGTTCTTTACCGCTGCACTAATTCACCCCCCCCCTCTTAGTGCCGCTCGATCCCTAACAATTAGTATCAGAGCTACACTATTTCTCATTCGGATTTATACCCGTAAGAAATGACTCTTCATAGCTTTCAAGAGGGCTTTTCGGTTGTTCATCCACCGTTCTTTAACAGGTCGGACTACACCTATTGGAAAACTTGAATGAGATTTTTTTTGCTTTCAATGGATTTGGATTTGTGGAATGTTGTTGAAAATCATTTTCAACTTCCCTCTAAACCGACGAACGAATGGTCGGACTTAGAGAAAAAATCTTTTTCTTTGAATGCAAAGGCTATGAATGCCTTATTTTGCACTTTGGACAAGAATGAGTTCAATTAGATTTCTACGTGCGAAACGGCTTTGATATTTAGGGGACACTTGAAATCACATATGAGGGAACTAGTAGAGTTAAAGACTCAAAAGTAAACCTCTTATTGCATGATTTTGAGCTATTCCAAATGACACCAAGCGAATCTATCGACGATATGTACACCCGCTTCACAGATGTCGTCAATAGCTTGAAAAGTTTTGGTAAAAGTTTTTCAGATTTTGAACTCGTAAATAAGATTTTAAGATCCCTTCCAAAAGGGTGAGATCCTGAAGTAACGGCGATTCAAGAAATAAAAGATTTAAATGATTATTCTATTGAAGAACTCATTGGATCCTTAATGACATATAAAATGGCATTCTTGGAACATATTGAACATGATGAACACATGAACCACATTCTAAAGAACAAGAAGGATTTAGAACTCTGAACTATGAAATGCCACTTGAGTGATGACTCAAGTGATGAGGACAATGATGAACTTGAGCTTCGAACACTAAATCTTAATAAATTCATTAAACAAAAATTTAAAATAAATAATGAACTTAAACTAAGAATGAGGCCACCAATGAAGAAGAAGAAGGCTCACCAAGAAAAATCAAGTAAAGAAGAGGCAAACTATGCTTTGACGGTTTTCGACAATGAGGTAAGAAACTCACCCAAGTTATTTTTTCCTTATTATAAAATTACTTGAACTATTCATAAGTTGCTTAATATAGTTGGTAGGATTTTTTTATGCTTTTTCTTTCTATTTATTTTTTAAAATTAAAAATATAAATGATGATTGCTTAACTTATGCTATTACAAGATCAATCTCATGTATGATTTTGAAATAACAACTCATTGCATGGTTTTTGATGCAAAATGAATTATTATGATAATTGCATCTCATGCTTGTACACCTAACAAGATTAAATCCAATGAATATTTATCTTGATGAATTCCGTATCACTTTTCATAATAACATAATGAAAATATGAAATCATGTGTATCTTATTGATCTATGTTACAAAATCTATTTTTCGATTTTAAACTTGATAAATATCGTTTATACAAAAGAATTGAGCATGCTTACATCTAATCAATGTACTTTACTCCTAACAAATTTTTGGAATAAAAGATTTTGATGATAATTTCAAATTTATATAATGCTTGGCTTTTGTGTGAAAATGTGAACATGCTTATATGAGATCAACCACAAAATAAAACACATAAAAATTGAAAAAGTGTTATCATGATGTTTTATTTTTGATGTGTTTGGTCTTGACGAGTTTATGACTAGACTTATATCTTGTTGATACATGTTTTCATAAAAAGATTTGAATATACTCATATGAAAACAAATGCATGACATTTGAACATTCTTATGAAAGATCAAATCACTTAAATTGAAACTCATAAAGATGAGAAAATGCACTATCATGATATTTGATGCATTTGATCTTGATGACTTTAATGATAAAACTTGTATTTCAAATTTGTATGATGATGGCTTTCATGAAAATATTTGAACATACCTTTTGAAATAATCATTAATAATGATAAAATGAAAATGTTGAAAAGTTTATTTTCATGATATCATGCATAAGGATTTAAAAGGTTGTTATCATGCTTAATGACTTTATGATATCATAACTTGATGACGAAACTCATGTGTTGTTTTTAAAAATGATACTCATCTTTTAAAACATGAGCACACTCATATGAAACAAACAAATCAAAATAAAACACATTACGTGTGATGAGTGACTCTTGCACTTTGAACATATGTGTTTTTGGTCTTAATCATTTTATGATGAATTGTTTATATGATGTGTTATATTTTTTGACTTTAAGAATCTTAATGATGGTTTTTGCCTTTACATCTTGAACTTTCATGATTGTCTCAATTTGACATTAAAAGACAAAAGCATGGTTATATGAAGTAAATCATAAAAAGAAAATGTATGATCTTGAAAATTCCTTTATCTCTAAAGTATTTGGTTTTGATGAATCCATGTGAATCTCTTGAATCGAAATTTTTAAAAATACCACATACTTAATGTGATTTGACTTAATGATCATTATGACGAAATTTGCCTTTCCATCTTGAATGTTGACATTTTATTTTAAGGCAAAGGCATGGTTATAAGAAGCAAATCACATGAATAGAAATTTATAAAAACAAAATGCAATCCTCTATCTCAATCTTATCGATTTTTCTATAGGAATTTCAATTGAAAACAAATTCATGAATCCATGCTTATCATGTATGAATTTATTGAATGTGATTTTGAGGATGATTTCAGATTTGACAAATGCTTGATTCATATTTACGACGTAAGATACATTTTAAATATGAATCATATTCAATGCTTCAACCATGTTCTATCTCCCTTAATTTATTTTGTTCTCTTATAATTTCTTTTTTTTATTTACTAAAGAGGAGAACCTACCAAATAAATCATGAATTCAAATGAAATGATACAAATAAATTACTTATCGATATATCTTTTTGAAATATTTTTTTTAATGTGATGTTGATAACTTAAGATATCTTTTGGAATTCATGACATGAGATTTAGCCTTTATATCTTAAACGATCATGCTTGTTTCTATTTGACTTAAAAAAAGGCAAAGGTATGTTCATATAAAATTAATGCAAGAGAAATGTATGTCTCTTGAAAATTCTTCAATAAAGTTTTCAATTTTTCGATGAAAGAGAAATGATGAATCTATGTATATTATGTTCATCTCTTGAATCTTGATAATGATTTTGATAATTTGATTATGAGTTTCGAGTTGACAAAATGAGTATGAATGATTTTATGACTCCTCTCTTGATCTCTTGAAATCATGACTTTAAATTCTTGACTTGAGATATTTTTATGAATCAAAATGCTTTCCTCTATGATTGCTTCTTTTTATCATTTACCAAAGAGGAAAATAATTCAAGTCCATGTCATTTATGAATCTTAAAAACTATGTTAATGATTTTGATGATTCGAACTTGAATGAGCTTTATCACAATCCAAGTCTTGATATCTTGATGTTTAATATTTAGAATTCCTATGCATGAATCAAGTGGTTTTGCACACAAATGAATCACTTATCGACATTTACGATTGTGATATATTTTATCCTTCAAATGTGATCTTGTTGGCTTGAAATACTGTTTGGAATTTTTGACATGATCTTTCTTTGCCTTGATGTAAGAGAAATTTGCTTTATGATGAATCATTACTGAAAGGACTTGTCAAATGAATTATGTCCCTCTTGACTTTCTTGAGCTTTGATTTCATATCTTTCATGACTTAGAAATGATATGATTACTTTGGTTTGCTTTCATGAATTCTTTGCATCTATGGCTTGTATACATCATGTGAAAATTTGAAATATTGGTTGATGTAAAATAATAATTGAAATTTTTAGCCATTGAGTCTTCTTTTCTTTTTGACAATGACAAAGAGGGAGTTAGCATACTAGCTTGGATATCACAATAGAAAGTGGCAAACATAGCTAGCTAGAAATTGCAAAAAGACAAAACTTCCACTTCTCAAAATGAGAAGAAAGAAATTACAAAGTTATATTATTTTTTAAACTCATGAGCTTGCATGGTTAAAAATGTTGTAAAATTTTACAAAAATTACTAGCTCATTGCAAACAAAAAGTTGATAGCTTGCAAAGGCGAAACATAGTTACAAAGAGAGGAATTGAAAGGAAGCTAGCTTGCGTATCGCAAAGTATGTTAGCTTGCTTATCATCTTTTTCCCTCATATCATGGTTTTTGACTCCCTTGAATTCATGGCTTAATATGTTGAAAATTCATGTTGTATATTTGTTATTTTGTCATGATCAAAGCATTGATGTAAAAGGCTATTTGTACCCAACTTCAATTTGTCAATGACAAAGGGGGAGCAACGATTGCAATCTTACAATTTAAAGAGAAGCAAAGAAGTGCTATCTCAAAAGAAGCAAAATGCAAAACTTAGAAAATTTGCTTTCCTATACTTGCCATGCTTCTATGTTTATATGTTGTAATGAAAATTTAGCTTGCATATTTAAAGTGATTGCTTGCATATTACAAAGGAAGCAAAGAAAGCGCAACTTGCACATCTTAAGAAGTGAATGAAAAATTGCTATCTTGCCTATCTTTTACAAGGAAATTAAAGTGCAAACTTACACAAGAAGCAAGTGTTGTATTGCTATGCTTGGACATCTTTTAAAATCTTGTCATGATTATATGTTGAATATCTTGTTTAATAGCTAGTGTGTTGTAAAACTTGCATATCTTTTAAACTAGCTATGATGCAACTTCTCCTTTTTGTTGATGACATAGGGGGAGAAGTAGAATGATGACTTCATGCATTGAATTGAATATTTTATATATTTGCATAATGGTTTCTTAATTATCATAATTTGTGATGAATGTTGCTTGGATTTGGGATAATCCAAGTGTTCTATCAATGGCATATTGATAGGGAGAGTTTGGTTAAACTACGGGGAGTTATGGTTAACTCCGTTAGTCATCAATTAGTTGTCATCATCAAAAAGGGGGAGATTGTTGAATCTCGGATTTTGATGATGAAACTAATTGATTGTGTTTTGTGGTCTAACTGAGTTTTGAGTTACGCAGGTGTACTATCGATCAAGATTAGACAGTTGACGCTAGAGGAATTGGCGTTGCGCCAGGTGATCACGTTAGGATATTGGATGTCGAGCCGAAGGTTCGGTCGACAATCGACAGAAAGCTTCAGACGTCGGATGTCAGGCATCGGGCAAAAAAGAGTAGAGTTGCGCCAAGGATATCGAGGTTGTAGAGGTCAACCGTCAATTGGGCAACAAGCCGCAAGAGAGGATGATGTGTCGAAGAATTGGATGAAGCACCGACCAATGATGTGCCGGGCAACTGAATGTCAATTCACGTTGTAATAATTATCTAGATCGAAGTAGAGTTTTATTTATGTGTGTGCAGGATTAACTACGATGATGATAAAGACTTAAAGTGAAACAAAGTGTCGGAAGACAAGTGTGATGGATCATTGGGAGTTCGAGAATTCGATAGAAGTCTGAAGATTCATTGGGAGTACTGTCAGAACTAGCCGAGAACGAGTAGGAAGTTTGCCAAAGGGTTTTCAGAAGTTCATCGGAAGGTTCGTCGGAAGTTCACGGAGCTAGCCAAGAAAGGTCAGAGCTTGCCAAAGAAGCTCGGTGGAACTCACCAAGATCATCGTGAAGTTTGGGAGTTTGTCGGGAGTCCATAGAATGGTTTCCGAGGGTTCATCGGAAGACCGCCGGAAGTTCACCGGAAGCTTGCTGGAAGAAGTCGTGACTTATCAAACTTTATAATAGCTTAGGAAATATCTTTAAATTCATAGTTAGCATGTTAATTTGGGTTAGGATTAGGTGTTAATCCTATAACCCAAGTAGGGGCCAATTGGGCCTTGATTTGGACCGGTTTGGGTCGAGTTTTAGGCCCAAACCAGTGAGATGAAATAGGCTGGCCGGTGGCACCACCCAGCACCCGAGAGCACTAGCGGTGGCACCGCTAGCTGGGTGGTGGCACCGCTAGCTGGGCGGTGGCACCGCCCAGTACCACCAGAATACCAAAAACCAAGGTGATTCAAATTTGGGCTCCAAGTTTGGGCTCCAAATTTGAATCCTCTTGAGGCATATAAATACCCCTCTCATTCATGGATGAAGGGATGTCTAGAATGTTAGGATCGAAAAGGCACTAAGAGGGGGGGGGGAGGGGGTGAATTAGTGTAGTGGATTAAAATCGTAATTTTGAAACTAATTTTACAAAAAGACAAGTTCGTAGGAAGATTTCGATTCGATGAAAGAGAACTTGTAAGAAGTTGCTTGAGTAAAGAAAATAGCAAGGAACTAAGCAATTTGTAGCTCAGTAATAAAATGATTCAGAAATATAAACACTCACACATTCATGAACACAATGATGTATAGTGGTTCGGTCAAATGACCTACATCCACTCTTGAAGCCTTCATGATGAGGCTCCGCACTTCCACTAGCAAATCCTTTGAAGGGGAAGGACCAAATACCCCTTTGAGGTTCACACTCTTACAAGATTTCTCAAGAAGAAGAAGGAGGTGAACACTTAGCAAGAGACAAGGCTTTTCAAGACTATTCAAAGACTTAAACTCAAGATTCTAACTCTCAAAAAGGGTGTCCTTTTAGCTGAGAAAGGGGGGGTATTTATAGGCTTAAAATGGATTCAAATTTGGGCTCCAAATTTGAATTTTTTTTAAAGTTTCGCGGTGTCAACCTGTCAGAGGCGGTGCCACACTTTGTGTCGATCTGGCAGATCGACACGCAGCAGGATGTGCCACCGCCCAGCCTAGGCAAAGTGCTATCGCCCCTGATCTGGCGATAGGGCGGTGCTACGCTTCACCAGCAAGATGCTACCGCACCAAGCTGGGTGGTGCCATCGACCCCAGGCTGGGCGGTTCAACCGCTTGGCCCATTCAACAAAGGCTGAATGGGCCCTGTTTAAGGCCCAATTTGGCCCAGTAGGAGCCCGGTTGGCCCCTACTAAATTTAGACAAGATTATTTCTAAATCCTTGCTCTAATCACGTGTAAACTACAAAATTAAAACATAATTCTAAGTGATTTAACTCGACATTCTTCAAGTCAACTTCCGGTAAGCTTCACGGCGAGATTCCGGCGGACTTCTGACACTTCCTTCGGATTTCTTCCAGCGGACTCCCAGCATACTCCTGGATTGTATGGCGAGCTCAACGAGTCTTCGGCTAGCTTCCGAATCTTCCCGGTAATTTTCGCGAACCTTCGATGATCTTTGCGATTAACTTCTAAAAACTTCGACAAGTCCCTGATTCGATCTCGGATGGTTTCGGCAACACTTCCGACGATTTCTCGGACTTCCGATAAACTCTTGAACACTTGACGGACTTGACCTCGGTAAATCACTTTATGTTTTCATCTCATCGTAGCTATTCCTGCACACTTATCTCGACAAAATAGATTAGAACAAATATTTCACCAATTGACTTCATCATCAAAATCTGAGATTCAACATAGAACTGAGATAAAAAGCAGAAAAACTCTGTTGAAAGTGTCAGAATCTTCACTCTAAGTTTTAAGAGTGTTCTAGTCCAAGAGAGGGGTGAGAGGCCTTGTAAGGGTTTCCTCCTAAGTCCGTTAAAAAGAGAAGAGCTGTAAGGGAGTTCATCCTCGCCCGTTGGAAGGAGGATAGCTAGTGGAAAGCCAGTAGCCTCAAACGAAGAGGAATCGGGAGTGGACGTAGGTCGCATGACCGAACCACTATAAATCTGTTTGCATTTACTTTCTTGCAACTTACTATACTGCAAACCATCTTCATTTTGCTACCTTACTTACTCGACTTTCTCTTCATCTTCTTACGTATGCTTTCAAGTTAAAATGCAATCAAAATGGTTTCAAACAAAATGTTGCTTTCAATAGTACGAAGTTTTTCAAACTTGTTTTAAATCGTCGAAAGTTTATTGTTCTTTACCACTGCACTAATTCACCCTCCCCCCCCCTCTTAGTGCCGCTCGATCCCTAATAGTCATGTTTATTTCGGGATGAAATAACACATTTAAAACATCTCTTTCCAACATCATCAATATCAATAATATCAATTAGCCCTCAATTGACTTGAACCCAAGTTAAATCGGTCTAATCAAACTTGAACCTAACTAAACCGATCTCTAATCCTCATTTAACTAGTCTTGAACCACCCTAGACTAGTATAATTTGAACTAGATTAGGTTCAATTTAGGTTAAATTGACTTGAAAAGTCAGACCAATTTGGAATCGCCCTAAATTGATCTAGACTAATTAAGTCTGGTTTAGTTCAATCAATGTTTGAGCTCAAATTCAATAATTATATAATATTGAACTAGGCTGAGCCAATCCAAATACCAATCGTGTGCGCTGCATATGACTGTACATGCATTACACTAGGCTGGGCCATCCTTGGCCCATGACTGCCTACGTTGGGCTAGGCTAGGTTAGCCTATGGGCTAGGGCCCAACCCATAGGTTGGGCTTGGCCTATAGGCTGTTTTAACTCAATCCTATCCAATTTCATAAATTTTAAATTATAACAACCTATATTTACTAATAATAATAACATTAAAACATAACAATAGATTAAATAAATGATAAAATTGAAAGATAAGCTTCAATACAAGGAAATAACATTCTTGATTCAATAAGAATTAGAAACCATACTTTTAATACAAGTAACATAAATAATTTCATCAAATCAAATAATAACATTCTAAAACTCAAAAATGATAAAAAATTTTAGATAACATATTCTAATCAACAATAAAAATTTTAACATCTAAAGGATTAAAAATTATTTTTGAACTACTCATACTATATTTTAGTCTAAATAAGATTAGAAGATAAACTGTAATACAATGAAATAACATTCATAATCCAAAAAAATTAGATATCGTGTATACATAAAATATGTACAATTTTAATATATTTAAAAAAATAAAAACCTTTGAAGAGTATCAAAGGATAAAATATTTTAATTTAATAATAAATATTTTGACATTAAAAAGATTGATAAATAATATCAATCTACAAAAATTTGAACATAGAATCAAAATAAAAAAATTTATTTTCAAGAAAGGTAGGGAAAACCTATCTCTTATTAGTAGGATGAAACTCCTTGTTCCTCCCACTGCTGAGTTTGTCTCAGTGAGGAACGAAGGAGAGAAATCCCTCTCCTTAAATAGGAGGAGGTGGGCCTTCATTAAAGGAAAATTTTCTAAATTTTCATATTTATTTAACATAAATTATTTTTATTTAATATACTAATAAATATGATATCATCCTATTTGGAATACTTAATAACCATTTCCTAATTCGTAATAGCAAACAAGGAAGTAAGATTAATATTTCTTAAATTATATTAGTATGTAAGGAAATAATATTTAATTCCCAAATCAAATATTTGATTTGATTACATAAAAGATATGATCATCTAAATTATAGTGTATTAGAACAGTTGAATCAAAAGAATATGATAGTTGGTTTATCAAAAAATTTATTCAAATATAGTATTTGTGAATCTTGAGTTTTTGAAAAAAAACATTAAAACTATTTTTAAACAAGTCATTCTTCAAGAGCCAAAGAATGGTTAATGTAGATATTTGTAAGCCTATGTAGACTATCTCACATGGTGAAATTTTTTTTTTATTATTGATAGATGATTACACTAAGAATGATGTTGGTGTATTTTTTGAAAGCAAAAGCTAAAGTCTTTTCTATTTTCAAAATTTTCAAAGCTTATATAGAAATGAAAAGTCATTATTTTATTAAAATTTTACATACTAGTAAAGGCATGAATTTACTTACAATGATTCTTTTAGCTTCAGTAGGAATGTAGATGTTTATAGGGAATAGACTGCAAACTATTCCCTTAGTAAAATGGAGTCATAGAGTGAAAAAAGTGAATTGTGGTTTAGACAACTAAGTGTATGCTTTAAAAAAAAAAGTACCAAAAGAGTTTTAGATAGAAGTTAAGTCAAATAGTATATTTGTTAAACCACTTTGGCACAAAGATAGTTCAAGGCAAAATACCCTATAATGTAAGGTTTGATAGAAAGCTTGATGTAAGTTACCTGAAGATATTCGATTGTGTTATTTACTCTCATATTCCTATAGGAAAAAAGAAGTAAACTTGATTGCAAATGCATTAAAAATGAGATAAAGGTTTTATAATTTTTGATCCTACAACTAAAAAATTAATTATAGGCCATGATATTATCTTAATAAAAAAAAGTTTAGAATTCTAATATAGTTGAAATTCCTATAGTTATAGGATTAGAAGTTAATAAGGTACATAATATTGAATCTCAGATTTTGATAATAAAATCAATTGATAAGTTTATGAACTAATATGCGTATGAAATAAGTGATACAGAAGAAACTTCGATCATGAACATAAATCATTGAAGCTGAAGCATTAAACGTTGGGTCAGAGAGTATCATATTAGAGATTAGACGTCAGGCGAAAGGATTAGTCGATATGCTGGAGGATGAACTTCGTACCACGAATTAGGACATCTGACCAGAAGGATTGGGTATTACGCCAAAAAGATAGGATGTTACGGGAGGTCAACATATTGATAGATTGGGTAATATGCCAAATGTTCAAATAAAGTGCCTGATGAACAAATGACATGCCAGATAATGTAGGCATTATGATTATATTTATTAAGTCTTGATTGAAGTTATTTAAAGTCTAATTAAGTTGATTTTAGAGCGTAACAGGCCAACTTGATTAGGAACCCATTGGGCCTAAACCAGGATTGAATTGGGCTTATTAGAAGGCTAATTCATGACTTCGGGTTAGGCTAAGCGGTGGCACCACCTGTGAGCTGGAAAGTACAAACTATACTTTTTTGAAAAACTCGACGGTATACCACTAGAACATAGTCTCTTAGGCTGTGTTAGGCATGGTACCATCCAGTCAAGCGATGGTACCTTAGAGCCTAGTCTTCCAAGCTCTATCAAGCTGTAATACCATCAATTCCTCGAAAATATGATGATTTAAATTTTTGGCTCTATTTTTAAAGCCATTTGGGGCCTATAAATACCCCACTCATGCTTATTGGGTGCAAGAACGAAAATTTATGATTGTAAGTGTGCAAACTCTCTTGAAAATTATTGAGTCTCTTCCTCCTTGAGTTTAGAAGACATTCTAAGGTAGGTGTGAGGTTGTCTTGTAAAAGAATGGCGTGAAGGTTCTCTTCTAAGTCTATGAAAAGGAAAACGAGTTGTAACAAGGGTAGTTGATCTTCATCTATTAAAAAGATTATCGATAGTGAAAGTTGGTGGCTTCAAGGGAAGAGGAATCGAGAGTGGACATAGGTTGGGATGACTGAACCACTATAAATTTGGTTTGCATTTCTCTTTATGCTTTTTCTTGCTATTACTAATTGATCTAGTTTCTTACTTCCCTTACATTCTAAGTTAAACACATTTCTGATACGGGTTTTATCGATTGAAAATTTTAAATCAAAACTTTTAAAAGCACTAATTCGCCCCCTCTCTTAATGCTTTTATGATCCTAACAATTGGTATTAGAGCATGGTTCTCTCAGTTGGTTTAACATCGAAGAGAGATTAAATGATTTTTTCTGACAATCAAGAGGATCACTCTATCACTCATTCTCCTATGTCTAATGGGACAGACTACATATATTGGAAAACACGAATGTAGAGTTTCTTGCTTTCTATGGATTTTGATCTATGGAATGTTGTTAAGTTTAGTTTTTAAAAACCCTCTAAACTAATGAATGAATAGAATGATCTTGAGAAAAAAAATATTTTCTTTAAATACTAAAGCTATAAATATTTTATTTGTACTTTAGACAAAAATAAGTTTAATCATGTTTCTACATATAAAACTATATATGATATTTGGCGCATACATGAAGTTACTCATGAAAGTACAAATAGAGTAAAAGAATCTAAAATTAATCTTTTGTTACATAATTATGAATTATTTAGAATGAAACTAAGCAAAACCATTGATGATATGTATACTCGTTTTATAGATGTTATCAATGGTTTGAAAGCTCTTAGTAAATGTTATACTAATTTTGAATTGGTTAATAAAATTTTAAGATCTCTTCCCAAAAGTTAGGATCTAAAGGTAATGACAATTTAAGAAGCAAAGGACTTGAACAACTTTCCTCTTGAAGAACTCATAGGGTCATTAATTGTTAGGATCAAGAACGACACTAAGAGGGGAGGGGGTGAATTAGTGCAGTAGATAAAACAAACAGTTTAAGCAATTTTGAAAAACTTCGTACGATAAAAATATTTCATTCGATGAAAATTGTTTCGGAAAAACATTTGATTCGAATAAGTTTATAAGTGAATAGAGAAGAGAAGATTGGACAGTTGCAATAAAGTAAAATCAAATGTAGTAAAAGTAAAGTACGTACCAAGAGAAGAAAATGCTAATTTTATAGTGGTACGGTCGTCCGACCTACATTCGATATCTCCTCTGATGAGGACACTAGCTTCCAATATTGATCTTTCTTGAAGGGCAAAGATCAATCACCCTTTTACAGAATTTTTACAAGTGGCTCACTCTCCTTTTACAATCTTTTACAATTTGAAATGGTGGAGGTGAACTCTTAACTTTGCAAGCTATTTCACTATAGTTTTGGTTTAGTTTTGATCACTTCTCTATTCTTAACTAGCTAAGAAGAAAGGGGTATTTATAGGCCTCAATTGGCTTCAAAAATTAAGTCAAAAAAGGTCTCACCCTGGATTTCCGATGTACTGATAGTACCACCACCAGTTGACCCTGACAATAGGCAGTACCACCACTCAGTCTAGCGGTACCAACACCTAGTCTAACGATCTACCACTAGACAGAGTCTTAGTTATTGGAATGGGACGGTACCATCGCTTGGCAATTATTAACTACCGATAGTACCACCGCCTAGGCTCTTGGGAGACTAAGCCTATGGTAGTTCCACGACCCTAGTCTGGCAGTGCCACCACCAGACAAGGTTCAGCAACTTGGTTGGGCCTTTAATCCGATCTAAACCTATCCAATTTCAGGCCTAGTTGGCCCCTAACAGGGCTAGTGGGATTATCTCCCAAACTTACCCCTAATTACACACTAACTATAATAATTAAGGCATACACTAAACAAAACAAGTCCGATAAGTCTAGGTTTCTTCCAACGAACTTCCGGTAGACTTCTGACAAACTCTCGGACATCTTCCAACGGACTCCCGACAAGCTCCTGAACTTCATGATAATCTACTTGGTGAGTTCCGACAAGCTTCTTTGGCAAACTCCAATCTTCTTGATGAGCTCCGGCGAACCTCCGACGAACTTCCGATGAACCCTTCGGCAAGCTCTCGATGCATTCTCAACCAATTCTGATAGCACTCACGACGAACCTTCAGTCTTTCGATGAACTCTCGGACTCCCAACGAATCAATCAAACTTGACTCCAACACTTCATTTTGCTTTTTGCCTTTATCGCTATCGTAGTTAATCCTACACACTTTTCTCAACATATAGATTAGATCAAACAATTTACCAAATGATTTCATCATCAAAATCCGAGATTCAACAATCTCTCCCTTTTTGATGATGACAACCAATTGATGATAGAGTTAATCTTAACTCCCCCTATCTATATGCCATACTTGAGAAAAGATACACTTGAATTCAAAGCCTTTGAATTCAAGCACCAAACCGATAAGTTACATGTATTTAAACTTATCGACATGCACAACATGATACTAATCATGTTTTTTTATCTTAAAATATGATACCACGTATTTATCACAATACAAAATGATATCGAAGCATGACAACCATTTTCTAGTCTAATGATGATAGACAACCATCATTTCCAAGTATGATACAAACTTCAAATATAAAATTTGGTAAGGTTCAAATTTCAAGTTTGATACAAGATGACAATTCATCATTCCGAGCCATGATGCCAATTGTAAGTAGGAAATTAAATATGATACAAACTTCAAGTTTGATACCAAATCATATTGAGGCATGATATCAATTTCAAGTAGGATAATTAAGCATGATAAGTTTGATATCAAATCAAAATTATAGACATTCATTATTTTGATACGATGATGAGCATGATATATTTCAATCATTTGTGATGCATTTGAAGATACTAATCACATTTCAAGCAATCACAATTCATTCAAGTATTTATGAAACATACGATGCATTTTACACATTTGCGATACAAGACATATTTCAAACATACATATCAAATTTTTATTAATTTTCCACTCTCTCTTGCTTTGTCATCAACAAAATGGAAGTGGGCAACCATTTTGCATAAGCAAATTTTACATGTTGCGATAGGATTCTTCTTGAAAGGAAAAAAGAAGGAAAAATCCATGAATAGAGCATTTATTAAGAAGAATCGAGATATTAAAATTTCATGAATATTATAATGGAAAACAATCTGTTCGTGCTATTGAAAATTCATGAGATAGAAAAAAAGAGATTCGCAATAAGAGCTAATTCGACATTTCCATAAAATTCGTGAAGTAGAAAAAAAGAGATCATTCAAGCTAATAAGATACATAAAACTTCTGCTTTTCATAAGAACTCATGACATAAAGTGTTAGGGATCAAGCGGCACTAAGAGGGGGGGGGAGGTGAATTAGTGCAGCGGTAAAGAACGATAGATTTTCAGTGATTTAAACAAGTTCCGAAACTTCATACGATAAAAATCATATTTTTGACTAAAACCGATTTCGATTAAAGCGTAATGGAAAGTGTTTAAAGTAGGGAGTGTTAGAGAGGAAGAAGGCAGTGATAAGTAAGTTGAGCAGCGAAGAAAATACGGTTTGCAGAAAGGTAAATGCAAGAACATAAACACAAATCATTTTTATAATGGTTCGGTCATCCGACCTACATCCACTCCCGATTCCTCTTCACTTGAGGCCACCAGCTTTCCACTAGCTATCCTCCTTCCAACGGGTGAGGATGAACTCCCTTACAACTCATCTCCTTTTGACGGGCTTAGGAGATAACCCTTACAAGGCCTTTCACCCTCTCTTAGACTAGAACACACTTCAAACTAAGAGGGAAGATTTTGAATACTTTCAAGAGAGTTTCCCCCTTCTTTTTTTAGTTCTAGACTCCCTTTCATCCAAGAATGAGAGGGGTATTTATAGCCCCAAAGAGGATTCAAATTTGGGCTCCAAATTTGAATTCTTTTTGGGCTTCTCGGTCCTGGTGGTGCTACCGCCTGTCAATGGTGGTGCCATTACCTGTCAGTTGTTAAACTGACACTGCATTGGGCGGTTCCACCACCCAAGGCAGTGGTGCCATCGCCCACCCTCTCGGGTGCTAGGCGTTGCCACCGCCCTAGCCTGGGGCGGTTCCACCACCCACCACTTGGCTACTGGGCGGTGCCACCACCCAGCACAATTCAGCTTATGAGTTTGGGTAGAAAACTCGACCCAAACCGATCCCAAACAAGGCCCAATGGGCCCCTACTTGGGTTATAGGATTAACACCTAATCCTAACCTAAATTAATATGCTAATTATGAAATTAAAGATATTTCCTAAACTATTATAAAGTCCAACAAGTCAAGACTTCTTCTAGCGTGCTTCTGGTGAACTTACGACAGTCTTCCGATGAACCCTCAGAAACCATTTAGCAGACTCACAACAAGCTCTCGGACCTCACGATGATCTTAGCAAGTTCCAATGAGCTTCATTGGCAAGCTCCACAAACTTTCGATGAACCTTCTAGCGAACTTCTAAAAATCCTTCGGCAAGCTCCCTACTCATTCTTGGCCGGTTCCGACTACACTCCTAACGAATCTTCGGACTCCCATCGAGCTCTCGAACTCTCAACGATCCATCACACTTGACTTCTGACACTTAGTTTTGCTTTACGTCTTCATCGTCATCATAGTTAATCCTGCACACAAACAAACAAACACTCTACTTCGATCTAGACAGTAATTACAATGCGAAATGACATTCAGTTGCCTAGCACATCATTGGTCGATGCTTCGTCCGATCCTTCGGCACATCATCCTCTCTTGCAGCTTATTGCCCAATCGGTGATTGACCTCTGTAACCCCAATATCCTTGGTGCAACTTTGCTTTTCTTGGCCCGATGCCCGACATACGAAGACTTCTATCGATTATCGACCAAACCTCTGGCTCGACATCCAATATCCTGACGTGATCACCTCCAGCGCAACATCAATTCCTCCAGTGTCAACTGTCTAATCCTGATCGATAGTAGACCTACGTAACTCAAAATATAATTAGACCACAAATCATAATCAATTAGTTTCATCATCAAAATCTGAGATTCAATAATCTCCCTTTTTTTGATGATGACAACTAATTGATGACTAACAGAGTTAACCTTAACTCCCCAGAGTTTAACCAAACTCCCCCTATTAATATGCCATTGATAGAACACTTGGATTATCCCAAATCCAAGCAATATGTATTATTCATATTAATAGAATCAAACCAAATCATCATGTAAATATATAAAATATTCAATTCAATGCATGAAGTCATCAATCTACTTCTTCCCCTATGTCATTAACAAAAATGAGAAGTTGCATCATAGCTTAGTTTAAAAGATATACAAGTTTGACAACACACTAGCTATTAATCACATCATATAATATTTAAGCATAGCTTTGCAATACTCAATCATACCATTCAATCATAGCAAGTTTTTAAGGATGGGCAATGATGGTAATTTTTCATTTGCTTCTTGAGATGTACAAGTTTGCACCTTTTTTGCTTCATTTGCGATATGCAATCAATTTGTATAAGCATTTTATCACTTTAAATATGCAAGAAAAAATTACAACATACAAGCATAGAAGCATGGCAAGAGTAGGAATGCAAATTTTTAAGTTTTGCATTTTCTCTTCTTGAGATAGGCAAGATAGCAATATTTGCATCCTTTGATTTCTATGTGATACACCAAGCTAGCAATTTTTCATTTGGGTGTGCAACCTAGCAAAAACTTTTCTCCCCCTTTGTTAGTATCAAAAAGAAAGGAAGGATTAATACTTCAAATAATCTTGCATGAGATTCAACAATAATTTGTCACAAAAGTGCAAGCAATTTTGTTGAAGAAGTGAAATTGAGCAAGATTTTTGCCTCTCTTGAGATTGCAACTTTTTGCTTCTCAATATTCAAGCTAGCAAATTTTTCATTTAAGGTGCAAACTAGTAATAAACTTTCTCCCCCATTATCAATGTCAAAAAGAAGGGAGGATCAAATATGATGATATAAACATTTCACATAAATTTGCATAAAAAAAAGTTTACATCAATCTTCAAATCATGATATAAATATATCAATATAATGGATCAAGTCATGATTAATGATTCATCATAAAAGTTATCAAGAAGAACATAATTTCTTTTACTTTAATATTCAAATCATGACAAGTGATATATATCAAAATTTACATGAATATTTCAATCATCAAGTCATGAATCATACAAAGACGTATTGAAGCATAAGAGAAAAAAAATCGATTTAAGCATGCAATCAAGTTCAAGTCATGGATACCAATGCTAGCATATTTTGCATATATTTTTATGCCATGAATTCATGTAATGAATTCAAAAGACATATGAAGTTATCAAAATCATGAATTCATAAAGATTCAAATATTGAGTTTCAAGAAATCACAATCATGATTCACAAATATTTTCTTTAACATCAATTTTCAATTCATGATAAAGGGTATACAACCAAGAATCATGATGCATAAAAACATATCATTCTCATAGATCAAGTCATGATTCATTAATTCATCATACAGCAAATTTCTTTTATATCAATTTTTCAATTGCCACATAAGACATACAAGCCAAAGAATTCTTGTCATTTCTATATCATGAAGGATATGATGTCAAGGCTCATGATTCATTTGATAGTAAAAGCTACAACTTGATTTATGCATGATAGATCTAAATTCATCATGAATCATAAATATAATTTTAAGTATCACTTATCAAGATATCAAGACTTGGATTGTAATAAAGCTCATTCAAGTTCGAATCATCAAAATCATTAATATAGTTTATGAGATTCACAAATGACATAAACTTGAATTGTTCTCCTCTTTGGTAAATGATAAAAAGAAGCAATCATAAAGGAAAAGATTTTGATTTCCATAAAAGAATGTCTCAAGTCAAGAGTTCTAAAAATCAAAGTCATGATTCATAAACCTTATTCACTTCATCAAGATCATTCTTACAAGATTCATAAAGGACATAGATAGACTTGAATAAAACTTATCATCAAAACCATTTTCATAGATCAAGAGATTCACATAAATGAGTTCATTAATCTTGATTAGATTGAAAATTTAGCACATCATCAAAATCTCACTCATAATTCAAGTGATTCACAAAATATCATAAATGAATTTATCACTTGTCTTTCATGGAAAATCGAAAACTTTAGAGAAAGAAAGATGTTCAAGAAACATGCATTTCTCTTTTGGTGATTTTCATTTATTTTATATAAACATGCCTTTGTCTTTTTATGCCAAATCCAAAATAAGTATTCAAAAACGAAAGGCAAACTTCATTATAAAAATCGTCAAGATAAAAATATAACACATTATTTCTAGACATGAGATTTAATTTATCATGATAATGTGTTTCATTTTGTTTCAAACAAGTGTGCTCATGTTTCAAAAGATGAGTATCAAATTTAAGATCAAAACATGAGTTTGTCAACAAGATATGACAACTTCAAATTCTCATGATATTATAAAATCATTAAGCATGACAACAAACTTTTAATATTTTCATTTCATCATTATTAATGATGATTTCATAAGGTATGTTCAAATATTTATACAGAAGCCATCATTGTATAAATTCAAAATATAAGTTTGTCATTAAACCAATCAAGATCAAATGAATCAAAAATATTTCATATGAAAATTTTATTAAGAGCAATGGAGATGGTTTACATGTAAGCATGCTCTTGTCATTTTCTACTAGATTCATGTATCATTGTGTAGATCCGAAAAGTAAGTTTCAAGAGAAATTATTTAAACCAAACGCATGATACATTAATTTATTTTCAAAATTTTTATCATGATTATTTTCATGAGATTCACAAGATTGGTAAAGTGAATTTATTAACCTCAATAGGATAGAAAATGAATTTTCATTTCATGCAATTGTTTTCATGTGATCATATTCAAATCTTTTTATGAGAATATGTATCAACAAGATATAAGTTTAGTGATAAACTCGTCAAGACCAAACACATCAAAAATAAAACATCATGATAACATATTTTTAATTTTTATGTGTTTTATTTTATGTGGTTGATCTCATGTAAGTATGTTCACATTTTCACACAAAGGCCAAGCATCATAAAAATTTGAAAAACAATTCTCGTCATAAAAACCATCAAGTCCAAATATAACATAAGGCAACATCAAAAGCACATTTCTTTCATTTTAAAAATTTGTGGGTTAGATCTTTTAGTTTTACAATTGATTTCATGAAGATATGCATCATCTAACAACTTCATCATAAAAAAGATTTAAGAGCCATTAATCCAAGATAGAGATTTTCAAATCATAAGCATGATACTATAAAAATTATCATCAAAATATTTTCAAGAATAATATATAGTTGATGTATAATCATTATTACAAATCATTCAATCATCATTCATAATGTTGCATACACCATTCAAAAATTTTACTTTTCAAAAGTACTAGAAAGAAAAACATAGTATAATTTTTAAAACATTTTTTTAATTTATAAAAACACAAGAAAAGCATGAAAAAATTCCTACTAACTAAGTTAAGCATTCATGAAAAGTTCAAGTAATTTCATAATAAGGTAAAAGCATTTTAGGTGAGTTACTTACCTCATTGTCAAAAACCGTCAAAGCCCAATTCGCCGTTTCATCATTTGATTTTTCTTTACACTTCTTCTTCATCTTTGGCCTCTTCCTCCATTTAAGTTCATTATTTATTTTAGATTTTTGTTTAATGAACTTGTTAAGATTCATTAAAAGTTCAGGTTCTCAACAATGTTCTCATCACTTGAGTTATAACTCAAGTAGCATTCATTTGTCCAATGTTCCAAATCCTTCCTGTTATTTGGAAGGTGGTTCAAGTGTTCATCGAGTTCATTGTGTTCCGAGAATGTCATTTCATAGGTCATTAAAGACCCAATGAGTTCTTCAAGAGATAAGTCATTTAAATTTTTAGCTTCTTATATAGCCGTTACTTTTGGATCCTAACTCTTTGGGAGGGATCTTAAAATCTTGTTAGTGAGTTCAAAGTTTGAAAAATATTTACCAAGACTTTTCAAGCTATTGACAACATCTGTGAAGCGGGTGTACATATCGCTGATAGTTTCACTTGGTGTCATTCGGAAGAGCTCAAAATCATGCAATAAGAGGTTTACTTTCAAGTCTTCAACTCTACTAGTTCGCTCGTGTGTGATTTCAAGTGTCCACTAAATATCGAAAGTCATTTCACACATTAAAATCCGATTAAACGTAGTTTTATCTAAAGAACAATATAAGGCATTCATAGCCTTTGTATTTAAAGAAAATGATCTTTTCTCCAAATCCGACCATTCGTTCGTCAGTTTAGAGGAAAGTTGAAATCTATTTTTAACGATATTCCATAAGTTTAAATCAAGAGAAATCAAGAAAACTCTCATTCAAGTTTTCCAATATGTGTAGTCCGAACCGTTAAAGAACGGTGGACGAAAAACCGAAAAGCCCTCTTGAAAGCCATGAAGAGCCATTTCTTACGGGTGTAAATCCGAATGAGAAATAATGTAGCTCTGATACCAATTGTTAGGAATCGAGCGACACTAAGAGGGGGGGGTGGTGAATTAGTGCAGTGGTAAAGAACGATAGATTTTCGACAATTTAAACAAGTTCAGAAATTTTGTATAATAAAAATTATGTTTTTGACTAAAATCGATTCCGATTAAAGTGTAATGGAAAGTGCTTAAAGTAGGGAGTGTTTAGAGAGGAAGAAGGCAGTGATAAGTAAGTTGAGCAGTGAAGAAAATGTGGTTTGCGGAAAAGTAAATGCAAGAACATAAACGTAAATCGTTTTTATAGTGGTTTGGTCATCCAACCTACATCCACTCCTGATTCCTCTTCGCTTGAGGCCACTAGCTTTTCACTAGCTATCCTCTTTCCAACAGGTGAGGATGAACTCCCTTACAACTCCTCTCCTTTTGATGGGTTTAGGAGATAACCCTTACAAGGCCTTTCACCCTCTCTTGGACTAGAACACACTTCAAACTAAGAGGGAAGATTTTGAACACTTTCAAGAGAGTTTCCCCCTTCTTTTTTCAGTTCTAGACATCCTTTCATCTAAGAATGAGAGGAATATTTATAGCCCCAAAGAGGATTCAAATTTGGGCTCCAAATTTGAATTCTTTTTGGGCTTCTCGGTGCTGGCGGTGGGTGCTACAGCCTATCAGTGGCGGTGCCACCGCCTATGAGTTGTCAGACTGACACTGCATTGGGCGGTTCCACCGCCCAAGGTAGCAGTGAAACCGCCCACCCTCTCAGGTGCTAGGCGGTGCCACACCCGACTTGGGCGGTTCCACCGCCCATCACTTAGCTGCTGGGTAGTGCCACTGCCCAACATAATTCAGCTTACAAGTTTAGGCCAAAAACTCGGCCCAACCAAGGTCCAATGGGCCCCTACTTGGGTTATAGGATTAACACCTAATACTAACCCAAATTAATATGCTAATTACAAAATTAAAGATATTTCCTAAGCTATTACAAAGTCCAACAAGTCAAGACTTCTTCCAGCATGCTTTCGGTGAACTTCCGACGGTCTTCCGATGAACCCTCGGAAACCATTCAGCGGACTCTCGGCAAGCTCCCGGAGTTCACGATGATCTTGGCAAATTCCAATGAGCTTCATTGGCAAGCTCCGTGAACTTTCGATAAACCTTCCGGTGAACTTCTGAAAACCCTTTGGCAAGCTCCCTACTCGTTCTTGACCGGTTCCAACAACACTTCCAACGAATCTTCGGAGTCTCGTCGAACTCTCAAACTCTCAATAATCCATCACACTTAACTTCCGGCACTTTGTTTCACTTTACATCTTTATCATCATCGTAGTTAATCCTGCGCATAAACAAACAAACACTCTACTTCGATCTAGACAGTAATTACAATGCGAATTGATATTCAGTTGCCCAGCATGTCATTGGTCGGTGCTTTATCTGATCCTTCGGCACATCGTCCTCTCTTGTGGCTTATTACCCAATCAGCGGTTGACCTCTGCAACCCCGATATCCTTGGCGCAACTCCGCTCTTCTTGGCCCGATGCCCGATGTACAAAGACTTCTGCCGATTGTTGACCGAACCTTTGGCTCGACATCCAATATCCTGACGTGATCACCTCCGACGCAATGTCAATTCCTCCAGCGTTAACTATCTAATCCTAATCGATAGTAGACCTGCGTAACTCAAAATGTAGTTAGACCACAAATCATAATCAATTAGCTTCATCATCAAAATTCGAGATTCAACATAAAGATGTGAATAAGGAGAAGAAAGTCCGTGACATAAAAATTCATACAAGAGTCATGAATGTCCGTTCATGAATAATGTAAATGATATTTCTATACATATAAATTCATACATCACTTTTATCAATGAAATCATGACATTGAAGAAATTCGTATTAATTTAAGAAGTAGAAGGAAGAGAAATGATTCAAGCCAAAAAATTCATTCTTTTTATCAAGAGCTCATGGCATGTGAATAAAGAGAAAAGAGCTTGTGACATACGAGGAAAGAAATTCGTTCAAGTTAACGAAAATTGAGTTCATCAAGAGCTAAAGTGCGTAGAATCCATGAATGTTCTTTTATGAAATAAGATCTCTAAATGAAATCCATAAATGAAAATTCATGAATAAGGGGAGGATTCTCAATAGTAACAAAAATCATTAAGTGAAGGCGCAAGGGTATCAAGAGTTATCAAAATCATCAAATGAACTTGATACCAAAATAGGAGGAAAATGATACGAAATAAATTCGATAAAAGCTCCATTTATAAAAAACCTATTGGGAAATCTATGGCGACATCATTTGCATAACAGAAGAATAGAAACAAAAATCATAAATTTTCCACAAAAAAAGAGGTTCTTATCATCGTACAAAAGTTGGTGCACAAAATCCCACAAAACTGAAAAACTACGCGTAAGAAAATTACCTAAAGAGATCATATATCCCTAAATTCTTATAGATCTATAGGACTGGATGAAGTTCAAATGTCCTCCTCTCTAGCGATAATCCATATGGGGGTTGCGATGATGCTCCTTAAATCGCTGCCCAAATCTCCTCGCAGCGCACACTACGCGATCAAGAAGAGACCGACCCTTCTTTCTATCCACATACCCCAATCTGGGGCGACTGGCTGAGAAGGAGTGGGGGGAGGAGAATACGAGATGGCTACAACAAAATCCTAGCCTATGGGCCTTTGGTTCCCTCTTATTTATAAAGGTCTCTTGTCAACTTAACTCTAATGGATCTTGTCATGTTGGGTATTGGATCTCCATCTAATTACCCAAGCCTCTTGGATTAGTGGGTCTATACCCAATAATCTCTTATTAGCTCTTATTAGATCTCATCTTAGAATCCAATAATTTAGGGGCTTAATGGATATCCAATAAGATAGGGGCTCCGGTGGATATTTCATATCCGAAACTCTACTTGTCGTGACACCTGTCATATGTATGTGATTCTCTAGGCCCAATGTCAAGCTGGCCGTGAGTTATACTTGTTAGAACTTCTTCTAACTCAGTGAATTAGTATCTTTATAATAATTCACTCGACTCATCGATAATGGACGTACTAAACCATTATGCTGCAGTCCCTAGATGATACAAGGAAATCCAATCTTTTGGACCTATCCGTCCTTAGTTAGCATGTACCTATAGTCCCTCATCCATCTAATATCCCATAGACCCTATACCGGGTATGGTGCTGCTAGGCCCATACGGTCTCTCCTCGAGTCTTGCTCTAATCGGATTCTCCCAGATAACTCTTTCTCTCTCAATCTGAACAACCTTGGCCAAGGATTTGTTTGAGGAGATATTCCTCTCATGATACTGAGAGCGTATGATCATCTATTGATGCTCAATAACCCTCGTAAGATTGGCTACCACTCTCAATGATCGGTTGTACTAGATCTGAACCTTCCAAACTTATAAGTCTAGTATAAAAGAGTGGAGTACTCATATAGGACATCCTTGGTATCTCAAGTCTAAGGATTAGATATATTACTAGGACTACGAAATCACTGTCTAACAATAAGGTATCATCAACCATCCAGCATTCCATAGGCGAATCAATCGGTGAACTCATTCTCCAATGAGCACCTGTACTATATCCTTAGTGTCCCCACATGAGTAGCTATGAGACCAGCCACCTCCATCATGTGGACGGGTATATAGTACACTAGTCTGTCTAGTTATCTCGATTTCCTTCTCGAGTAACCTATGATTAGGATTATTTAGGATTCGTGTTTAAAGGTGAATCAATCTCATTATCATGATCTCATCACGGTTTGACTCCCATTGCACAAATCCATGGACATCACAATATATGCAACACACAAGATAAAGTGATAAAATACTTAATAATAATAAGCAAAAAGAGTGCATGTCAAGTCACACGTGCCATCACCCACGTGATTGGCTTGGAGAGCACATATGACTAGCAATTTGCCACTTGACCTAAACCAATCACTTACATGTCTGATCCCCATCAAACTCCTGTGACACTCAAAGACAATTTGAAACAACAGCTTTATCAATAGATCTGCAATACTATTTTCGGATGGAACTCTTTCCACTACTACATCTCTTCGGGCAACAATCTCTCTTATTAGGTGGAACCTCCTCATAACATGCTTTAACTTCTGATGAGACCTGGGTTCTTTCGCTTGAGCAATTGCCCCGTTATTGTCGTAATATAAGGGAATTAGCTCTTCATTGCTTAGCACGACTCCTAGAGTTGCGATGAACTTCTTCATCCAGACTCTCTCCTTTGCTGCCTCTATCGTAGTAATGTACTCTGCCTCTATGGTCGAGTCAGTAATAGTGTCTTGCTTTAAACTCTTCTAGCATATTGCTCCTCCATTCAAGGTGAATACATACCCTGAATTAGACTTGCTATCGAATCTCGAATTTTGATGATGAAGTCAATTAATAGCTTATTTGATCTAATCCATATTATTAAGATAAGTGTACAGGATTAACTATGATAGCAATAAAGATATAAAATGAATTGTTATAGTCAAGTATGTTGGGAGTTCAAGAGTCCGTCGAAAGTCCGAAGGATCATTGGAAGTGCTGTCGGAACTAGCCGAGAATGAATCGGGGACTTGCCGAAGGCATCAGAAGTTCGTCGAAAAGATTATCGAAGGTTTGCGGAAATCACCAAGAAGGTTCAGAAGCTTGCCAAAGATTTAAGGAACTTATCATAAAGTTCGGGAGCCTGTTGGGAGTCCATAGGAAGAAATCCGAGGCTATGTCAGAAGTCCGCTGAAAGTTTGCCAGAAGAAAACTCGATGTGCCAGTTTAGTTTTTGCTTAGAATATATTTTCAATTTCATAGTTAGCATATAATTAGGGTTAGGATTAAGTGATAATCTTAATTAACCCTAGTAGGAGCCAATTGAGCCTTAATTGGGCTAGTTTCAAGGCCCATTCAGTAGTGCTGGACCAGGTCTAGAGGTGGCACCATCAGATTGGGGTGGTGGCACCACCCTGGGAATAGGTCCCTAGGTGGTTTGGGCGATGGTACCGCCCAGGTCAGCGGTGGTACAGTTGACAGTTATTACCTACCAACGGTGGTACCGCTTGACAGGTGATGGTACCGCTAGTCCATAGAGTTTGAGGATATTGTTAGGTGATGGCACTACCAGACTGAGCAATGGTACCACCTAGTACATTGATAGAATAGGGTCAAATGGAGGTGGTATCGCCAATACCCGGAAATCTGGGATGTGACTCTTTTTGGCTCTATTTTTTAAGCCATTTAAGTCTATAAATACCCCTCTCTTCTTAACTGATAAAGCACCTTTTGAGAATTGAAAAAACTGAGTCAAAGCTATAGAAAAATTATGTTCAATAGCTTAAGTGTTTACCTCCCACTTTTTCTTTATCAAATTCTGTAAGAGTGTGAACCACTTGTAAAAGTTTGTAAGAGGGGTACTTCGTCCTTCCCCTTCAAGAAGATTTGATAGTGGAAGTTGGGAGCCTCATTGGAGGAGGTTTCTGAAGTGGACGTTGGTTATTTGATCAAACCACTACATCATTGGGTACTACTCTAAATGTGAGATTTAATTGTTGCATCTTGTTCTTTACTTAGCTGTAAATCCATCGATCTCCTTCTCTCAACTTTCAATAGCATTTACTCAAATCATTCTGTGAGAATCGTTTTCATTGGATCAAAATTTCTCTTCAAACAACTATTTTTGAAATCGATTTTAAATTTACGAGTTTTATCCGCTGCACTAATTCCCCCGCCCCCCCTCTTAATCTGCTCAGATCCTAACAATTGGTATTAGAGCTTGGTCACTCTCATTTGATTTAAAACCCAAGAGAGATGGCTTATTTTGGCATGTAAGAGGGTCATTCCATTATACATCCGCCTATGTTTAATGGGTCGGATTACACCTATTGGAAGACTCATATGAAGATTTTTTTGATTTTCATAGATTTTGAACTTTGAAACATCATTGAAAATGGATTTAAAAAATCTTCTCTTCTGATGAACGAATGGAATGAATCAGAGAAGAAGGTTTTTGCTCTTAATGCAAAGGCTATGAATGCCTTGATTTACGCACTTGATAAAAATGAGTTTAATTATGTTTCGATTTGTGAATCAGATTTTGATATTTGGCATACTCTTGAAATCACTCATGTAGGCACTAGCCGAGTGAAAGAGTCCAAAATCAACCTCTTGGTGTATTCTTATGAATTGTTTCAGATGAAACCAAGTGAGTCCATCGGTGATATGTACGCCTGTTTCACGAATGTCATCAATGGACTCAAAGCACTTGGTAATGGTTTTTCTAATTTTGAACTTATAATAAAAATTTTAAGATCCCTTCCAAAGAGTTGGGATCCAAAAGTTATGGCCATTCAAGAGGCCAATGACCTTAAAATTTTCCACTCAAAGAACTTATTAGGTCTTTAATGACCTACGAAATGATATACCATGCTCATGATGAGCTAAAGAACCTCCTTCTAAAGAACAGGAAGGATATGATATTGAGAACACAAGAAGACCACTTAAAGAAATCTTCAAGTGATGAGGATCTTGATGATGAACTTGCACTCTTAACTTGAAAATTCAAAAAATTTATAAGAAAGAATAAATTTAAAAACAACACTAAAACCAAACTTGAACCCAAAAAGGACCATGTTATATGTTACGAATACAAGAAGTCGGGGTACTTCAAAAGTGAATGCCCCCAAGCCAAGAAGAAGTAACCAAAGAGGAAGAAAGCTCTAAAGGTGACATGGGATGACTCAAGTGGCTCCAAAGATGAAGAAGCAATCAACAAAGAGGAGGCCAACTTCACATTGATAACTTTAGAAGATGAGGTAAGTGAGTTATTTAATGAAGATTTATCTTTCGATTAATTACCTTTCATGAATTATTTGATGAGTGTAGAGCTATTAGTAAGAAGTTTAATTCATTGAAAAAGGAGCATGCTATCTTACTAGATAAACTTGAAAGTTTTAAACACGATACTTCCTTTCTACCCCCATGTTCTAAGTGTGAATACTTAGAAGCAATCAAAAATGAGAACTTGCTACTTAAAGAGACCCTAAACAAGTTTAAGGTCAGTAGCAAGGGCTTAACATGATCCTCGCAAATAAGGATCACATTGGAAAAAGAAGTGGTATTGGATTTGTGAGTAGATCTCACCGAACTCCAACCACCTTCATTAAAGGACCCACACTATATGTATCATCCCATTTGAAATGCAACTTTTGTTGCAAATCCGACATGTTGCCTACAAATGTTCATATAAGACACTTAGCCCACAAAGGTTAATATGGGTTCCTAAAGGAATGATAAGAAACTCATTGAATAATGACAAGTTTAGTAGATCAATTTTTTAGACACCTAAGTTCCAATGGGTACCTATAAACCATCCTCTTTTGTAGACACATTCACTCACACAAGCTAGGAGCAGGTAGTAATTCAATTCTTAATTATTATTAAGCTCACTAGCTTGGGTAATAAAAGATCCTTGAGTGTTATACATTGTTTGGTTATGCACCATAACTGCCATTAAGTCTCTTGAAAATTGATTTTGGTAAAAACATTTGTGTATTCTTACAACTTGAAATCCTTGTTTTGAAATGATATGGTTTTAATGAATACTAGGTTTTTATATATTTTTCTTGAACATTACTATGAAAAGTCAAAATCTACAAATTGACTCATTTGAAGAATCTTGTATGTAATTTTAATGATGGATTTAGAGTTGATTCCTCAAAATGATTTCAGATTCCTGGAATCATAACTCTATTAAATTCATGACTTATTGTGCATAAATGGCTTAAAAGCACTTGATGGCTTGATTATCCTAATGCATGTATCACGCTCTCATTTAATGATGCATATCGATAGTTTCAAGTGCAATATATTCTCCTTGAAATATCTTTCGGATATAATTCTATTGATGTATGTTTTGAATTGTCTTTGACAATCTTTTATCTATTTCAAATTTATATATGATGAGTGATGCAATGAATCGATAATTCACGACATAAAAATTACTTCCCTTGACCTTTATATCTTGGATGTTTAATATGATGAAGACATTTTTTGGTTGAGCATTATTTTCTTCATGATTTTACAAATTGATCATTATCGGTTTTGATACACAAGTCCTTATAGCCTTCACAAATCACCTTTCATTCATTAGTTGAGATTTCTTATGTTTAAGATATCACTCTCTCTCGATCCACTTAATGAGATAGTTTTCGATGCCTCTTGATTACAATACTCTATAATAATTGTATAAATGATTTGATGAGTCACCGTATGATTAACATAAGATTGGAAGTGATACAAAACATCATTCTATTTTAATCAAACACATGATGATCAAATTAGACATCTATAAGATAAATAATAAAAAAAATAAAGCAAATTGATCAAAAATAAGGTATTGTAGCCCTCCTAAAAATGTATAAGTAAGGGTGCCAACGGTGTCACCGCCAAGAGTGGTGGTAGCATCGCCTGGGCATTCTGTTCCTAGGCGATGGCACTACTCAATTGGAGGTGGAACCGCTCGAGAGCCCCCTTATATAAAGGGGAGTTACGGCTGACGGTGGAACCACCCTCAACACTTGAGGTTGCTCCCAAAAACACCTCCCCTCCTCTCTAAACCTCATCTTCTCTCTCAAGAAGACCAAGAGAGGGTTCCATCTTGAATCAAGATCTCTATTTCTCAAGAAACCTCATCTAAGGTAACATTTGACACTCCCTCTTTGATTTCTCAATACATGGCTATTTGTTCAAAATTTCCTTGTTCTATTATCATGTTTAGATAAATGGCTCCTAGGAGATCATCTAGGGATAAAGGGAAGAGGAGGGAAGGAGAGTCATATGACTCATCCATTTTTAGCTCTAATGAAATAGCCCTTAGGTACCCTAGCTTTGAAGCAAGAACCGTGTATAAGGGAAAACATGTTGATTTAAGTGAACTAAGATACCTAGAGCCAATTAGGTGGTTTGCCGATTTGGATGTCTTGCCCATTTTACAAATCAACGAACCAATTTATCCTAGATTAGTTAGGTTGTTTTATGCTAATTTAAGCTTAGATGATGATGATAACATGCCAACCTACCTTTTAGGAAACCAAATTCCAATTACGGACAACATAATATATGACCTAATTGGAATCTCCGAAAAAGATAAGGGTTGTTACTTTAGAGGATAGTGGGATTTGGATACAATCGGAGTAACCTACTCTGAGGCTTTAGGGACCGGTTTTTAAAATCCAAACCTAGCCATAGTCCCTAAAAGCTGTGAGCATTTGTTATCTTTCAGTTTTAAAATTCTCCATCACAAGCATTCTAATTCCTAAACAGTATTATCACGATGAGATTAGTCAAATGGAGTTAGGTATCATGTACTGGATAATAACCAGACAAAATAATTATTTTAAATACCTGTTCTGGCAAAATATGATAGAAATAGTGCCTAAAGACTTAATGTTATCATATGGGGGTTAATCACTAGAATACTACATGCATATAATATTAGAATACCACCTGATGAAGTAACAAAAATGGATAAATACAACACTATAAATAGAAATCTACTTAAGAGACTAAGGTACACATTTAGGAATGGAATTTGTGTTAGCGATCGAGTGGCACAAAGAGGGGGGGGGTGAATTAGTGTAGCGGTAAAGAATGATAAATTTCTACAATTTAAAACAACTTCTGAAACTTCGTATGATAGAAATCACATTTTTTACTAAAATAGATTTCGATTAAAGCATAATAGAAAGTGCTTAAAGTAGAGAGTGTTTAGAGAGAAAGAAGGCAATGATGAGTAAGTTGAGCAGCAAAGAAAAGATGGTTTGTAGAAAGGTAAATGCAAGAACATAAACATAAACCATTTTTATAGTGGTTCGGTCATCCGACCTACATCCACTCTCGATTCCTCTTCACTTGAGGCCACCGGCTTTCCACTAGCTTCCTTCCAACGGGCGAAGACAAACTCCCTTTTACAAACTCTGTTTACAAAGCTTCCCTCAACACCTCTCTTAAGAATACTTCTAAACTTTCAGAGGAGGGATTTCTACTTCAAATGACAGAGTTTTCCCTTAGTTTTCTTGCACACTTCTTGCTCTCTTAGCAAGAACATCTGGCGTATTTATAGACCCCAAGAGGATTCAAATTTGGAGCCCAAATTTGAATTATCTCAGACTTCATCATTCTAGCGGTACCACTGCCCGAGACTGGTGGTACCACCGCCAGTCTGACACGACACAATTAGTGTACCAGGCAGTGCCACCGCCTAGCCCGACGGTGCCATCGCTTGGGCTCTCAGCCTGTGGGTGGTGCCACCGCCCCACACCGCCCAGGCTCTCGGCCACTGGGCGGTGCCACTGCCCAACCTTTTCAGCACATTGGTTTGGGCCTTAAACTCAGCCCAAACCAGTGCAAAACAAGGCCCAATTGGCCCATACTTGGTTTATAGAATTAACACATAATCTTAAACCAAATTACATGCTAACTATGAATTTTAAAGATATTTTCTAAGCTATTACAAAGTTCACAAGATAAGACTTCTTCTAGCGAGCTTCCGGCGAACTTCTTGCGATCTTCCGACGAACCCTCAAAAATCATTCTGCGGACTCCCGACAAGCTCCTAGACTTCACGATGATCTTGGCGAGTTCCAACAAGCTTCTTTGGCAAGCTCCGATCTTTTTTGGCAAGCTCTGCGAACTTCCAACGAACCTTCCAGTGAACTTCTGAAAACCCTTCAACAAGCTCCCTACTCGTTCTCGGCCAGTTCCGATAGCACTCCCAATGAATCTTTGGACTTCTATCGAACTCTCGAACTCCCAATGATCCATCGCACTTGTCTTCCATTACTTTGTTTCGCTTTACATCTTCATCGTTATCGTAGTTAATCCTACACACACACAAATAAAAACTCTACTTCAATCTAGACAATTATTATAATGCGAATTGACATTCAGTTACCCGGCACATCATTGGTCGGTGTTTTGTCCGATTCTTTGGCGCATCATTCTCTCTTGCGTTTTGTTGTCCAATCGATGGTTGACCTCTGCAACCCCAATATCCTTGGTGCAACATGCTCTTCTTGGCTCGATGCCCGACGTACGAAGCCTTCTGTCGATTGTCGACCGAACCTTCGGCTCGACATCCAATATCTTGACGTGATCACCCGACATAACGTCAATTCCTCCAACGTCAACTATCTAATCCTGATCGATAGTAGACCTGCGTAACTTAAAACGTAGTTAGATCACAAAACACAATCAATTAGTTTCATCATCAAAATCTAAGATTCAACAATCTCCCCCTTTTTTATGATGACAACTAATTGATGACTAACGGAGTTAACCATAACTCCCCGGAGTTTAACCAAACTCCCCCTATCAATATGCCATTGATAGAATAATTGGATTATCCCAAATCCAAGCAACATTCATCACAAAATATGAGAATGATCAAACCATCATGCAAATATATAAAATATTCAATTCAATACATAAAGTCATCAATCTACTTCTCTCCCTATGTCATCAACAAAAAGGAGAAGTTGCATCATAGCTAGTTTAAAAGATATGCAAGTTTTACAACACACTAGCTATTAATCACATCATACAACATTTAAGCATAGCTTTGCAATACTCAATCATAGCAAGATTTTTAAAGATGTCTAAGTATAGCAATTCAACACTTGCTTCTTGCGCAAATTTGCACTTTACTTTTCTTGAAATTGCAAGGTAGCAATTTTTGATATTCAAGTTCTTTTCGTCTTTTGTAGGTTAGCAAGATAGCAAGTTTGCACTTTGATTTCTTTGTGATATGCCAAGCTAGCAATTTTTTTCCTCTTGAATGAGCTAGCAAAATTTTCATTTAAGGTGCAAGATAGAGTATCAATGTCAAAAAGAAAGAGAGGATCAAATATGATGATATAAACTTTTTACATAAGTTTGCAAAAAAAAAAGGTTATATCAATCTTCAAATTATGATACAAATATATCAATATAATGGATCAAGTCATGATTCGTGATTCATTATAAAAGATATCAAGAATAACATAATTTTTTTTACTTCAATATTCAAATCATGACAAGTGATACATATCAAAATTCTACAAGAATATTTCAATCATCAAGTCATGAATCATGCAAAGAAGTATTGAAGCATAGGAGAAAAAATCGATTTAAGCATGCAATCAAGTTCAAGTCATGGATACCAATGCTAGCATATTTTGCATGTATTTTTATGCCATGATAAAAAGAATAAATCAATGATTCAATCATATCATGTAATGAAAGATATCAATATGAAAAATCAACAAGGATCAAAAGATATCATTCATGGTTCATAATTTTTCTTTTTAGCAAGATCAAGATCATGATTTTAAAACAAATTCTAAGCATATAGTTCTGAGAAATCAAAATCATGATTCACAAATATTTTCTTTAGCATTAAATTCCAATTCATGATAAAGGGTATACAACCAAGAATCATAATACATAAAAACATAGCATTCTCATAGATCAAGTCATGATTCAATGATTCATCATAAAGCAAATTCCATTTATCAAATATTCAATTTACCATACAAGGCAAAGAAATCATGTCACTTCTAGGATATAATATCAAGGCTCAAGAAGAACATGATTCATTTGAGAATGGATAGCACAAAGAGCATCTTGATTCATGCATAAGAATTTTCATCAAGTTCACATTTCATACGAATCAAGATATCAAGATCACGAATTCATAAAAATTCAAGTATTGAATTCCGAGAAATCAAAAGACAAGTTACATTTAAAGAATTTTCTTTTGATAAAAAGGAAGGAGCATGGTAAACAATCTTGATTTATAAAGAACTTCAAGTTATAATTGTCAAGATCATGATTTCAATAAAATTTCTTTATCGCAAAATGAAATCTTTTAGAACTTGATTCAAGCATTAAATACATCTTAACAAGTCATAATTCCATAAGATTTAAGAATCACTAAAAGAAAAATCATTCAAGTTCAATTTGACTACTTCATGCTTATCATTAAAATCATTTTCATAGATTCATATAGATGGATTATTTAACACATCATCAAAATCTAATTCATAATTCAAGTGATTCACAAACTATCATAAATGAATTCATCACTTGTATTTCATGAAAAATCAAAAATTTCAAAAATCATACATTTCGCTTTTTTATGATTTGCATTGATTTCGTATAAACATGCCTTTGTCTTGTTTTATGTTGAATAGAAACAAGCATGAATGTTCAAGACATAAAGGCTAAATCTCATAAAGCAAATTGTCAAGCATGATTTTAAATATTCATTTTCAAGCCATGATAAAAAGAGTAACTCAAAGATTCAATCATCTCATGTCATTAATTCCAAAGGACATCTCAAGTTATCAACATCACATTAAAAAGATATTTCAAAAGGATATATCGATAAGTGATTCATTTGTATCATTTTATTTGAATTCATGATTCATTTGGTAGGTTCTCCTCTTTAGTAAATAAAAAAGGAATTATAGGAGAACAAAATAAATTAAGGGAGAGAACATGATTGAAGCATGATTCATATTTAAAATGCATCTTATGTCGTAAATACAAATCAAGTAATTTTGAAATATGAAATCATCCTCAAAAATCACATTCAATAAATTTATACATGAGAAGCATAGATTTATTGATGAATCGATAAGATAGAGGATTGCATTTCATTTTTATAAATTTCTATTCAAATGATTTGCTTCTTATAAGCATGCCTTTGCCTTAAAATGAAATGTCAACATTCAAGATGGAAAGGCAAATTTTGTCATAAAGATCATCAAATCACATTAAGCATGTGGCATTTACCAAAAGATTCGATTCAAGAGATTCATATGGATTTGTCAAAACTAAAGACTTTAGAGATAGAAAAATTTTCAAGATCATGCATTTTCTTTTTATGATTTACTTCATGAAAGCATGTCTTTGTCTATAATAAAAATGAGTATCACATTCAAGAGTGAAAAGATAAATTTCTTAAAACAAATCATTAAACATGATTCCATAACTTTCAAGTATGATAACAGCCTTTTAATATTTTCATTTCATCATTATTAAGAATGATTTCATAACGATCCATCGCACATGTCTTCTGGTACTTTATTTTGCTTTATGTCTTCATCGTTATCGTAGTTAATCCTGCACATACACAAACAAAAAACTATACTTCGATCTAGACAATTATTACAATACGAATTGACATTCAGTTGCCCGGCACGTCATTGGTCGGTGCTTCGTCCGATTCTTTGGTGCATCGTCTTCTCTTGCGTTTTGTTGCCTAATCGGCGATTAACCTCCACAACCCCAATATCCTTAGTACAACACGCTCTTCTTGGCTCGATGCCCGACGTACGAAGCCTTCTACCGATTATCGATCGAACCTCCGGCTCAACATCCAATATCCTGATGTGATCACTCAGCGCAACGTCAATTCCTCCAGCATCAACTGTCTAATCCTGATCGATAGTAGACCTGCGTAACTCAAAACACAGTTAGATCACAAAATGTAATCAATTAGTTTCATCATCAAAATCCAAGATTCAACAATTTGGACTAGGCAACCTGAAAGGAATGATCCAACTGCCCCTCTAGTAGAAGAATTTGAAACACCAATTTTTAGGGGTAATGATTCTCCTCCTCCTAGTCCCTTTGCTACAGCACCATCAGAACCAGCTCCTGGTCCATCTTCTATAGATCCGATCATAACAGAGATAAATCAAATCAAATCATAACAGGCTAAAATTTTAAGTGAAGTACAATAGATGAATCGGAAGTTAGATCACTTGTATAGACACTTTGGTATTCCACCTGAGGAATAGTTGTTGTAATGAAACTTTTGACTTTTGTTTTGTAAACCTTTATGCTATTTTGGTATACTTTTGAAATTCCATATGAGATTGTCCTAATACATGAAGATGTTGTATGTTCGTTTTCCGAAATTTTTCAACTTCGGTTTTTATAATCTCAACTTATTATTTTTGGATTTTGGATAACATCTTTATGATATCATATTTTTGAATGGAGCTCTCATTTTTATCCTTCGATCATAATATTTTGATTCTCCTCCTTCAATTGATGAATTTTGAGTTATCTCATGCCCTTCAATGATGTAGTAAACTTAGTTTTATACTCCCTCTATCTCTATTTAGATGATTAAATGGATTTCATGACTATCGTATCATTTGAAGCTTGACATATGCAACTTAATGTTATGAACCTTGATTAAGGATTAGGCTCTCAAGTGTTTATTATATTAATATCTAAGTCTTGAGCTTTTACGATTTGATTATTTATCTTCCATCATATGAATTCTTATAAGAATGCCATGTTGAATCCTTCTTTATAAAATTTTTGATGCTAATGTGCTTCACTTCATGAATTCATAAATGCTAAGTTGAACTTCTTCATGAATTTTGATATCTCTCTCTCATATATTTTTTGAATAAATGACATGAAGCTCTTGATACTATGTTTGATAAATGATTTGGATTCAATGATGTATTTTTTTTTATTTACAATTTTATGCTTGAATTTTCAATCAAAGTTGAGTCTTGAATTTTTTCATGTATGAATCTTTCATGAGCACTTAGAAATTCTTATGCATTTTGGCCTCAATGATCATTTTTCGGATTTCATAGACATGAATAAAAATGATCAAATCATTCTTTGGGCTTATCCAACTCGTTTTCTAAGCAAATTTTAGTCTCGTGTATCATATATGTTTGATGACTACCTTTATTCATAATCAAATTTCACTACCTTTTTGTTGATGACAAAAGGGGAGAAGAATATTAGCAAAATAAATTGATGACTTGATCAATGCATGCATCGTATTGAGAAGTATAAATCCATAACTTTATGAATGATTAATATGTATTATATCATATCACAATGACTTGATGGTATAATAAAAGTCTTATATGCTTTGTATTGCAATATGATGGAATGATAAAATGTCTTATATGTTTTATATTGCAATTACCATACTTTGTAATTGAAAATTGGTTGCTATCTTTAAAAGCATCGCAATTAAATTTATAGCGTATCGCAATGTATCACATGTATCACAAAAGTTTCATACATGCTTAACATGTAAATTTTTGAAAGATTGTTATCATATCATGTTTAAAAATTGGTTTCTTTCATTAATATGATAAGTTATCATCTCATTTGATGATGTATCATAAAATGATATCATGCCTTGCATTTATGCACTTTATAATTGATATCATGTGATCCATGTTATATTTCAAAATTATGATTGGTATCATTTGTTGAAGTGATAAATATCTATCATCATTCGACTTGAAAATAGATGTCATGCCTTGACATTGTGAAAAATACGAAGTTTCGTATTTTTGAAAAATCATGCTAAGCATGATGATAAGTTCAACGGATGAAACTTATCGGGTTCGGCTTGAATTCTAGGAGATTGAATTCAAGTGCTGTTGTTCTAATAATATGACATGTAGATAGGGGGAGTTAAGATTAACTCCATCATCAATTGATTGTAATCATAAAAAAGGAAGAGATTAGTGAATCTTGGATTTTGATGATGAAGTCAATTGATAGGTTATTTGATCTAATCTATATCAATGAGATAAATGTGTAGGATTAACTATGATAGCAATAAAGACATAAAGTGAATTGTTGGAGTCAAGTATGTTGAGAGTTCAAGAGTCCATCAGAAGTCCGAAGGATCGTCGAAAGTGCTACCAAAACTAGCCGAGAATAAATTGGGGACTTGACGAAGGCATCAGAAGTTCACCGAAAAGATCATTGGAGGTTCGCAGAGCTCACCAAGAAGGTTCGGTAACTTGCCAAAGATTCAAGGAACTTACTATAAAGTCTGGGAGCCTAATAGGAGTCCGTTGGAAGAAATCTAAGGGTGTGTCGGAAGTCCGTCGGAAGTTCATTGGAAGCTCACCAGAAGAAAACTCGACATGTTGATTTAGATTTCATTTAGAATTTATTTTTAATTTCATAGTTAGCATATAATTAGGGTTAGGATTATGTGATAATCTTGATTAACCCCGGTAGGGGCCAACTGGGCCTTAATTGGGCTGAATTATGCTGGATTCAGGGCCCATTCAGTAGTGCTGGACTAGGTCTAGTAGTGTCACCACCAGACTGGTGGTGGCATCGTCCCGGGAACAGGTCCCCAAGTGGTTTGGGTAGTGGTACAACCCCAGGTCAGTAGTGGTACCGCTGGCAGTTATTACTTGCCAACAGTGGTACCACCGGTCCACAGAGTCAGAGGACCTTGTCAGGCGGTGGTACCACTAGACTGAGTGGTGGTACCACCTAGTACACTAACAGAACAGGGTCAACTTGTGATGGTACCGCCAGTGCCAGGCGGTGGTACCGCCAGTACCTAGAAATCCAGTATGTGACTCTTTTTAGCTCTATTTTTGAAGCCAATTAAGTCTATAAATATCCCTCTCTTCTCAGCTAGTAAAGCACCTTTTGAGAAGTGAAAAAACTGAGTTAAAGCTATAGAAAAATTATGTTCAATAGCTTAAGTGTTCACCTCCCATTTTTTCTTTATTAAAATTTTGTAAGAGTATGAACCACTTATAAAAGTTTGTAAGAGTGGTGATTGGTCCTTCCCCTTCAAGAAGATTTGATAGTGGAAGTTGGGAGCCTCATCGAAATGGGTTTCAGAAGTAGACGTAGGTCATTTGATCGAACTACTATACATCGCTGTGTACTACTCTGAATGTGTGAGTTTTAATTATTGCATCTTGTTCTTTACTTAGCTGTAAATCCATCTATCTCCTTCTCTCAACTTTCGATAGCATTCACTCGAATCATTTTGCTAGAATCATTTTTGTCGGATCAAAATTTGTCTTCAAACAATTGTTTTCGAAATCGGATTCAAATTTATGGGTTTTATCTGTTGCACTAATTCACTCCCCCCCCCCCCCTCTTAGTGCTGCTCAGATCTTAACATCATCGACTTCGGACTAGAAGCTTGAGTCCGTGTAGCCCTTAACCTTGAGGCTACTGCCTCCATATACCAGTAAAAGATCCATAATCCTTCTCAAGTACTTAAGGATACATTTTACTACTTTCTAGTGCTCCGAGCCTGGACCTTCTTGATACCTGCTCGTGACACTCAAAGCATGTGCTATATAAGGCTTGGTACATAGCATAGCATTCATAATAGACCTTATCGCTAAGGCATAGGGTATCCTATCTATGTGTGCCCTTTCCTTAGGAGTCTTTAGGGACATACTATAGAAAGTGATATACCATGTCTCATTAGTATAAGACATCTCTTGGAATTTTTCATCCCAAACCTTTTGACAATGGTGTCTATGTACCTAGACTAGGACAAGCCAAGCATCTTCTTATATCTATCTCTATAGATCCAAATCCCCAATATGCAAGATACTTCCCGTAAGTTCTTCATAGAGAAGTGTCTAGATAGCAAAGTCTTTACTATGGAGAGCATTTCTACATTATTCCCAATGATCAGGATGTCATCCACATACAACACTAAAAAAGTGATAGCGCTCCCACTTACCTTCTTGTACACACAAGGCTCATCTTCGTTCTTAACAAAGTCATAAAATCTAATCGCCTCATCAAATCTTATGTTCCAACTTCGGGAAGCTTGCTTCAGTCTATA